>OY796679.1:32274918-33474918 GCA_963680715.1 Tetragnatha montana | reverse complement strand
ATTTCAAATATGTTCAGATAATATTTTCCAATTGTTTTGCAATTTTAAACTTTGAAATGAATTCAAATTTAGGAAAAAGTAAGTTTTTAATAAATTTTACTTTATTTAAAATTTTATCTGTAAAATAAATACATCTAAATAACTCTTTATCTGTAAAATAAAAACACCTTATTTAAAATCAGACCGCGAGCATGTGCGTAGATGTCTAGTAGGATGCTGAAGTGACTGTTGACTGAATGTCGAAGTGGCTTTTTTTTGGCCACACCTCTTCTGACGTCACCATACTGCCAGCCCTGTGAACTAGCCACGACCGCTGTTTATACTCTAATTTATCTCGATTGAGTTTATAAATGAGTGTTTAAGGGACAGCCCAGTAATTATCCAACACCATAAAATGAAAAAACAGATGATCCCCCACGCTCACATCACAGCTAATTGCGTCATGTGTGTTATGATTTACAAACATAAATTTCGAACAGGGCCGTGTTGTGGAAAAATCGCGCCCGGGGCGGATGGCTTTTTTGGCGCCCCCCTGGCTTTTTTGCGCCCCCTCCCAAATATAATTTTTTGAGTTATTTGAGTTACGAACTTTTTTCGGTTACAGCGAATTTAGGAACGGCGAGTTATCCTCATGGAAATAACCGGTGACTTTAGGAACGCTCAATTCGCATAATTCGTTTAACTGGTTAAACGAGTTCGATTTTACGATTGTACCATGAAACTCTTTTATTCTTTTGTTCTCACAACAAGTACGAATCACAGAGTAGCGGATCCTTGAGATCAAGCATACATACCGGATAATATATGTAACCACAACCCATCCCAACACAGAGTAGTACGAATATAGAGCATTCGCACATGACGTCACTTGGAGGACAAAAACAACGTTGCTAAGGCTGTTGTTAGGGGCAGGAATTAGAAGCATTCGCATATGACATCACTGGATGAAAAAAACAACGTTGCTATGGCCGTTGTTAGGTAAAGTCATGTGATTGAAAAATGCTCCATTAGAAATTTTGAACTAACTTTGTAAGAAACAATAGAGCATTTTCAATCACATGACTTTACCTAACAACGGCCATAGCAACGTTGTTTTTATCCTCCAGTGATGTCATCTGCGAATGCTTATGGATGCTTCTATTTCCCGCCCCCAACAACAGCCTTAGTGTTAGGAAAATTTTATGTTCTACACTTCTTGAGGGAATCGAACCCTTGTGTTCGATGTTTAGATTCTTAATTGTTCTTTTTGGCAACTTGTTTTAGGCTGTATTTATGTTAATTACAGTGCTCGGGTTAGAGAGCAAGGGCAGAGTGCCCTTGTACCCTGTACCCTGGTTCGTGACCAGCAAACCAACTGGGGCCCCATTGGGCCCAGTTTTCCGCGAAACCAGCAAAACTGGGCACGGAGCAACGCTCGAGAATCCCCAACCCCGAAACTCTAACTCACCCTACGGCCGACCTCGGGTTCGAGAGCAAGGGCGGAGTGCCCAGTTTTGCTGGTTTCGCGCGAAACCAGCAAAACTGGGCACGGAGCAACGCTCGAGAATCCCCAACCCCGAAACTCTAACTCACCCTACGGCCGACCTCGGGTTCGAGAGCAAGGGCGGAGTGCCCAGTTTTGCTGGTTTCGCGCGAAACCAGCAAAACTGGGCACGGAGCAACGCTCGAGAATCCCCAACCCCGAAACTCTAACTCACCCTACGGCCGACCTCGGGTTCGAGAGCAAGGGCGGAGTGCCCAGTTTTGCTGGTTTCGCGCGAAACCAGCAAAACTGGGCACGGAGCAACGCTCGAGAATCCCCAACCCCGAAACTCTAACTCACCCTACGGCCGACCTCGGGTTCGAGAGCAAGGGCGGAGTGCCCAGTTTTGCTGGTTTCGCGCGAAACCAGCAAAACTGGGCACGGAGCAACGCTCGAGAATCCCCAACCCCGAAACTCTAACTCACCCTACGGCCGACCTCGGGTTCGAGAGCAAGGGCGGAGTGCCCAGTTTTGCTGGTTTCGCGCGAAACCAGCAAAACTGGGCACGGAGCAACGCTCGAGAATCCCCAACCCCGAAACTCTAACTCACCCTACGGCCGACCTCGGGTTCGAGAGCAAGGGCGGAGTGCCCAGTTTTGCTGGTTTCGCGCGAAACCAGCAAAACTGGGCACGGAGCAACGCTCGAGAATCCCCAACCCCGAAACTCTAACTCACCCTACGGCCGACCTCGGGTTCGAGAGCAAGGGCGGAGTGCCCAGTTTTGCTGGTTTCGCGCGAAACCAGCAAAACTGGGCACGGAGCAACGCTCGAGAATCCCCAACCCCGAAACTCTAACTCACCCTACGGCCGACCTCGGGTTCGAGAGCAAGGGCGGAGTGCCCAGTTTTGCTGGTTTCGCGCGAAACCAGCAAAACTGGGCACGGAGCAACGCTCGAGAATCCCCAACCCCGAAACTCTAACTCACCCTACGGCCGACCTCGGGTTCGAGAGCAAGGGCGGAGTGCCCAGTTTTGCTGGTTTCGCGCGAAACCAGCAAAACTGGGCACGGAGCAACGCTCGAGAATCCCCAACCCCGAAACTCTAACTCACCCTACGGCCGACCTCGGGTTCGAGAGCAAGGGCGGAGTGCCCAGTTTTGCTGGTTTCGCGCGAAACCAGCAAAACTGGGCACGGAGCAACGCTCGAGAATCCCCAACCCCGAAACTCTAACTCACCCTACGGCCGACCTCGGGTTCGAGAGCAAGGGCGGAGTGCCCAGTTTTGCTGGTTTCGCGCGAAACCAGCAAAACTGGGCACGGAGCAACGCTCGAGAATCCCCAACCCCGAAACTCTAACTCACCCTACGGCCGACCTCGGGTTCGAGAGCAAGGGCGGAGTGCCCAGTTTTGCTGGTTTCGCGCGAAACCAGCAAAACTGGGCACGGAGCAACGCTCGAGAATCCCCAACCCCGAAACTCTAACTCACCCTACGGCCGACCTCGGGTTCGAGAGCAAGGGCGGAGTGCCCAGTTTTGCTGGTTTCGCGCGAAACCAGCAAAACTGGGCACGGAGCAACGCTCGAGAATCCCCAACCCCGAAACTCTAACTCACCCTACGGCCGACCTCGGGTTCGAGAGCAAGGGCGGAGTGCCCAGTTTTGCTGGTTTCGCGCGAAACCAGCAAAACTGGGCACGGAGCAACGCTCGAGAATCCCCAACCCCGAAACTCTAACTCACCCTACGGCCGACCTCGGGTTCGAGAGCAAGGGCGGAGTGCCCAGTTTTGCTGGTTTCGCGCGAAACCAGCAAAACTGGGCACGGAGCAACGCTCGAGAATCCCCAACCCCGAAACTCTAACTCACCCTACGGCCGACCTCGGGTTCGAGAGCAAGGGCGGAGTGCCCAGTTTTGCTGGTTTCGCGCGAAACCAGCAAAACTGGGCACGGAGCAACGCTCGAGAATCCCCAACCCCGAAACTCTAACTCACCCTACGGCCGACCTCGGGTTCGAGAGCAAGGGCGGAGTGCCCAGTTTTGCTGGTTTCGCGCGAAACCAGCAAAACTGGGCACGGAGCAACGCTCGAGAATCCCCAACCCCGAAACTCTAACTCACCCTACGGCCGACCTCGGGTTCGAGAGCAAGGGCGGAGTGCCCAGTTTTGCTGGTTTCGCGCGAAACCAGCAAAACTGGGCACGGAGCAACGCTCGAGAATCCCCAACCCCGAAACTCTAACTCACCCTACGGCCGACCTCGGGTTCGAGAGCAAGGGCGGAGTGCCCAGTTTTGCTGGTTTCGCGCGAAACCAGCAAAACTGGGCACGGAGCAACGCTCGAGAATCCCCAACCCCGAAACTCTAACTCACCCTACGGCCGACCTCGGGTTCGAGAGCAAGGGCGGAGTGCCCAGTTTTGCTGGTTTCGCGCGAAACCAGCAAAACTGGGCACGGAGCAACGCTCGAGAATCCCCAACCCCGAAACTCTAACTCACCCTACGGCCGACCTCGGGTTCGAGAGCAAGGGCGGAGTGCCCAGTTTTGCTGGTTTCGCGCGAAACCAGCAAAACTGGGCACGGAGCAACGCTCGAGAATCCCCAACCCCGAAACTCTAACTCACCCTACGGCCGACCTCGGGTTCGAGAGCAAGGGCGGAGTGCCCAGTTTTGCTGGTTTCGCGCGAAACCAGCAAAACTGGGCACGGAGCAACGCTCGAGAATCCCCAACCCCGAAACTCTAACTCACCCTACGGCCGACCTCGGGTTCGAGAGCAAGGGCGGAGTGCCCAGTTTTGCTGGTTTCGCGCGAAACCAGCAAAACTGGGCACGGAGCAACGCTCGAGAATCCCCAACCCCGAAACTCTAACTCACCCTACGGCCGACCTCGGGTTCGAGAGCAAGGGCGGAGTGCCCAGTTTTGCTGGTTTCGCGCGAAACCAGCAAAACTGGGCACGGAGCAACGCTCGAGAATCCCCAACCCCGAAACTCTAACTCACCCTACGGCCGACCTCGGGTTCGAGAGCAAGGGCGGAGTGCCCAGTTTTGCTGGTTTCGCGCGAAACCAGCAAAACTGGGCACGGAGCAACGCTCGAGAATCCCCAACCCCGAAACTCTAACTCACCCTACGGCCGACCTCGGGTTCGAGAGCAAGGGCGGAGTGCCCAGTTTTGCTGGTTTCGCGCGAAACCAGCAAAACTGGGCACGGAGCAACGCTCGAGAATCCCCAACCCCGAAACTCTAACTCACCCTACGGCCGACCTCGGGTTCGAGAGCAAGGGCGGAGTGCCCAGTTTTGCTGGTTTCGCGCGAAACCAGCAAAACTGGGCACGGAGCAACGCTCGAGAATCCCCAACCCCGAAACTCTAACTCACCCTACGGCCGACCTCGGGTTCGAGAGCAAGGGCGGAGTGCCCAGTTTTGCTGGTTTCGCGCGAAACCAGCAAAACTGGGCACGGAGCAACGCTCGAGAATCCCCAACCCCGAAACTCTAACTCACCCTACGGCCGACCTCGGGTTCGAGAGCAAGGGCGGAGTGCCCAGTTTTGCTGGTTTCGCGCGAAACCAGCAAAACTGGGCACGGAGCAACGCTCGAGAATCCCCAACCCCGAAACTCTAACTCACCCTACGGCCGACCTCGGGTTCGAGAGCAAGGGCGGAGTGCCCAGTTTTGCTGGTTTCGCGCGAAACCAGCAAAACTGGGCACGGAGCAACGCTCGAGAATCCCCAACCCCGAAACTCTAACTCACCCTACGGCCGACCTCGGGTTCGAGAGCAAGGGCGGAGTGCCCAGTTTTGCTGGTTTCGCGCGAAACCAGCAAAACTGGGCACGGAGCAACGCTCGAGAATCCCCAACCCCGAAACTCTAACTCACCCTACGGCCGACCTCGGGTTCGAGAGCAAGGGCGGAGTGCCCAGTTTTGCTGGTTTCGCGCGAAACCAGCAAAACTGGGCACGGAGCAACGCTCGAGAATCCCCAACCCCGAAACTCTAACTCACCCTACGGCCGACCTCGGGTTCGAGAGCAAGGGCGGAGTGCCCAGTTTTGCTGGTTTCGCGCGAAACCAGCAAAACTGGGCACGGAGCAACGCTCGAGAATCCCCAACCCCGAAACTCTAACTCACCCTACGGCCGACCTCGGGTTCGAGAGCAAGGGCGGAGTGCCCAGTTTTGCTGGTTTCGCGCGAAACCAGCAAAACTGGGCACGGAGCAACGCTCGAGAATCCCCAACCCCGAAACTCTAACTCACCCTACGGCCGACCTCGGGTTCGAGAGCAAGGGCGGAGTGCCCAGTTTTGCTGGTTTCGCGCGAAACCAGCAAAACTGGGCACGGAGCAACGCTCGAGAATCCCCAACCCCGAAACTCTAACTCACCCTACGGCCGACCTCGGGTTCGAGAGCAAGGGCGGAGTGCCCAGTTTTGCTGGTTTCGCGCGAAACCAGCAAAACTGGGCACGGAGCAACGCTCGAGAATCCCCAACCCCGAAACTCTAACTCACCCTACGGCCGACCTCGGGTTCGAGAGCAAGGGCGGAGTGCCCAGTTTTGCTGGTTTCGCGCGAAACCAGCAAAACTGGGCACGGAGCAACGCTCGAGAATCCCCAACCCCGAAACTCTAACTCACCCTACGGCCGACCTCGGGTTCGAGAGCAAGGGCGGAGTGCCCAGTTTTGCTGGTTTCGCGCGAAACCAGCAAAACTGGGCACGGAGCAACGCTCGAGAATCCCCAACCCCGAAACTCTAACTCACCCTACGGCCGACCTCGGGTTCGAGAGCAAGGGCGGAGTGCCCAGTTTTGCTGGTTTCGCGCGAAACCAGCAAAACTGGGCACGGAGCAACGCTCGAGAATCCCCAACCCCGAAACTCTAACTCACCCTACGGCCGACCTCGGGTTCGAGAGCAAGGGCGGAGTGCCCAGTTTTGCTGGTTTCGCGCGAAACCAGCAAAACTGGGCACGGAGCAACGCTCGAGAATCCCCAACCCCGAAACTCTAACTCACCCTACGGCCGACCTCGGGTTCGAGAGCAAGGGCGGAGTGCCCAGTTTTGCTGGTTTCGCGCGAAACCAGCAAAACTGGGCACGGAGCAACGCTCGAGAATCCCCAACCCCGAAACTCTAACTCACCCTACGGCCGACCTCGGGTTCGAGAGCAAGGGCGGAGTGCCCAGTTTTGCTGGTTTCGCGCGAAACCAGCAAAACTGGGCACGGAGCAACGCTCGAGAATCCCCAACCCCGAAACTCTAACTCACCCTACGGCCGACCTCGGGTTCGAGAGCAAGGGCGGAGTGCCCAGTTTTGCTGGTTTCGCGCGAAACCAGCAAAACTGGGCACGGAGCAACGCTCGAGAATCCCCAACCCCGAAACTCTAACTCACCCTACGGCCGACCTCGGGTTCGAGAGCAAGGGCGGAGTGCCCAGTTTTGCTGGTTTCGCGCGAAACCAGCAAAACTGGGCACGGAGCAACGCTCGAGAATCCCCAACCCCGAAACTCTAACTCACCCTACGGCCGACCTCGGGTTCGAGAGCAAGGGCGGAGTGCCCAGTTTTGCTGGTTTCGCGCGAAACCAGCAAAACTGGGCACGGAGCAACGCTCGAGAATCCCCAACCCCGAAACTCTAACTCACCCTACGGCCGACCTCGGGTTCGAGAGCAAGGGCGGAGTGCCCAGTTTTGCTGGTTTCGCGCGAAACCAGCAAAACTGGGCACGGAGCAACGCTCGAGAATCCCCAACCCCGAAACTCTAACTCACCCTACGGCCGACCTCGGGTTCGAGAGCAAGGGCGGAGTGCCCAGTTTTGCTGGTTTCGCGCGAAACCAGCAAAACTGGGCACGGAGCAACGCTCGAGAATCCCCAACCCCGAAACTCTAACTCACCCTACGGCCGACCTCGGGTTCGAGAGCAAGGGCGGAGTGCCCAGTTTTGCTGGTTTCGCGCGAAACCAGCAAAACTGGGCACGGAGCAACGCTCGAGAATCCCCAACCCCGAAACTCTAACTCACCCTACGGCCGACCTCGGGTTCGAGAGCAAGGGCGGAGTGCCCAGTTTTGCTGGTTTCGCGCGAAACCAGCAAAACTGGGCACGGAGCAACGCTCGAGAATCCCCAACCCCGAAACTCTAACTCACCCTACGGCCGACCTCGGGTTCGAGAGCAAGGGCGGAGTGCCCAGTTTTGCTGGTTTCGCGCGAAACCAGCAAAACTGGGCACGGAGCAACGCTCGAGAATCCCCAACCCCGAAACTCTAACTCACCCTACGGCCGACCTCGGGTTCGAGAGCAAGGGCGGAGTGCCCAGTTTTGCTGGTTTCGCGCGAAACCAGCAAAACTGGGCACGGAGCAACGCTCGAGAATCCCCAACCCCGAAACTCTAACTCACCCTACGGCCGACCTCGGGTTCGAGAGCAAGGGCGGAGTGCCCAGTTTTGCTGGTTTCGCGCGAAACCAGCAAAACTGGGCACGGAGCAACGCTCGAGAATCCCCAACCCCGAAACTCTAACTCACCCTACGGCCGACCTCGGGTTCGAGAGCAAGGGCGGAGTGCCCAGTTTTGCTGGTTTCGCGCGAAACCAGCAAAACTGGGCACGGAGCAACGCTCGAGAATCCCCAACCCCGAAACTCTAACTCACCCTACGGCCGACCTCGGGTTCGAGAGCAAGGGCGGAGTGCCCAGTTTTGCTGGTTTCGCGCGAAACCAGCAAAACTGGGCACGGAGCAACGCTCGAGAATCCCCAACCCCGAAACTCTAACTCACCCTACGGCCGACCTCGGGTTCGAGAGCAAGGGCGGAGTGCCCAGTTTTGCTGGTTTCGCGCGAAACCAGCAAAACTGGGCACGGAGCAACGCTCGAGAATCCCCAACCCCGAAACTCTAACTCACCCTACGGCCGACCTCGGGTTCGAGAGCAAGGGCGGAGTGCCCAGTTTTGCTGGTTTCGCGCGAAACCAGCAAAACTGGGCACGGAGCAACGCTCGAGAATCCCCAACCCCGAAACTCTAACTCACCCTACGGCCGACCTCGGGTTCGAGAGCAAGGGCGGAGTGCCCAGTTTTGCTGGTTTCGCGCGAAACCAGCAAAACTGGGCACGGAGCAACGCTCGAGAATCCCCAACCCCGAAACTCTAACTCACCCTACGGCCGACCTCGGGTTCGAGAGCAAGGGCGGAGTGCCCAGTTTTGCTGGTTTCGCGCGAAACCAGCAAAACTGGGCACGGAGCAACGCTCGAGAATCCCCAACCCCGAAACTCTAACTCACCCTACGGCCGACCTCGGGTTCGAGAGCAAGGGCGGAGTGCCCAGTTTTGCTGGTTTCGCGCGAAACCAGCAAAACTGGGCACGGAGCAACGCTCGAGAATCCCCAACCCCGAAACTCTAACTCACCCTACGGCCGACCTCGGGTTCGAGAGCAAGGGCGGAGTGCCCAGTTTTGCTGGTTTCGCGCGAAACCAGCAAAACTGGGCACGGAGCAACGCTCGAGAATCCCCAACCCCGAAACTCTAACTCACCCTACGGCCGACCTCGGGTTCGAGAGCAAGGGCGGAGTGCCCAGTTTTGCTGGTTTCGCGCGAAACCAGCAAAACTGGGCACGGAGCAACGCTCGAGAATCCCCAACCCCGAAACTCTAACTCACCCTACGGCCGACCTCGGGTTCGAGAGCAAGGGCGGAGTGCCCAGTTTTGCTGGTTTCGCGCGAAACCAGCAAAACTGGGCACGGAGCAACGCTCGAGAATCCCCAACCCCGAAACTCTAACTCACCCTACGGCCGACCTCGGGTTCGAGAGCAAGGGCGGAGTGCCCAGTTTTGCTGGTTTCGCGCGAAACCAGCAAAACTGGGCACGGAGCAACGCTCGAGAATCCCCAACCCCGAAACTCTAACTCACCCTACGGCCGACCTCGGGTTCGAGAGCAAGGGCGGAGTGCCCAGTTTTGCTGGTTTCGCGCGAAACCAGCAAAACTGGGCACGGAGCAACGCTCGAGAATCCCCAACCCCGAAACTCTAACTCACCCTACGGCCGACCTCGGGTTCGAGAGCAAGGGCGGAGTGCCCAGTTTTGCTGGTTTCGCGCGAAACCAGCAAAACTGGGCACGGAGCAACGCTCGAGAATCCCCAACCCCGAAACTCTAACTCACCCTACGGCCGACCTCGGGTTCGAGAGCAAGGGCGGAGTGCCCAGTTTTGCTGGTTTCGCGCGAAACCAGCAAAACTGGGCACGGAGCAACGCTCGAGAATCCCCAACCCCGAAACTCTAACTCACCCTACGGCCGACCTCGGGTTCGAGAGCAAGGGCGGAGTGCCCAGTTTTGCTGGTTTCGCGCGAAACCAGCAAAACTGGGCACGGAGCAACGCTCGAGAATCCCCAACCCCGAAACTCTAACTCACCCTACGGCCGACCTCGGGTTCGAGAGCAAGGGCGGAGTGCCCAGTTTTGCTGGTTTCGCGCGAAACCAGCAAAACTGGGCACGGAGCAACGCTCGAGAATCCCCAACCCCGAAACTCCAACTAATACTCGGATGAAAATTGAAAATTGAAAATTGAAAATTGAAAATTGAAAATTGAAAATTGAAAATTGAAAATTGAAAATTGAAAATTGAAAATTGAAAATTGAAAATTGAAAATTGAAAATTGAAAATTGAAAATTGAAAATTGAAAATTGAAAATTGAAAATTGAAAATTGAAAATTGAAAATTGAAAATTGAAAATTGAAAATTGAAAATTGAAAATTGAAAATTGAAAATTGAAAATTGAAAATTGAAAATTGAAAATTGAAAATTGAAAATTGAAAATTGAAAATTGAAAATTGAAAATTGAAAATTGAAAATTGAAAATTGAAAATTGAAAATTGAAAATTGAAAATTGAAAATTGAAAATTGAAAATTGAAAATTGAAAATTGAAAATTGAAAATTGAAAATTGAAAATTGAAAATTGAAAATTGAAAATTGAAAATTGAAAATTGAAAATTGAAAATTGAAAATTGAAAATTGAAAATTGAAAATTGAAAATTGAAAATTGAAAATTGAAAATTGAAAATTGAAAATTGAAAATTGAAAATTGAAAATTGAAAATTGAAAATTGAAAATTGAAAATTGAAAATTGAAAATTGAAAATTGAAAATTGAAAATTGAAAATTGAAAATTGAAAATTGAAAATTGAAAATTGAAAATTGAAAATTGAAAATTGAAAATTGAAAATTGAAAATTGAAAATTGAAAATTGAAAATTGAAAATTGAAAATTGAAAATTGAAAATTGAAAATTGAAAATTGAAAATTGAAAATTGAAAATTGAAAATTGAAAATTGAAAATTGAAAATTGAAAATTGAAAATTGAAAATTGAAAATTGAAAATTGAAAATTGAAAATTGAAAATTGAAAATTGAAAATTGAAAATTGAAAATTGAAAATTGAAAATTGAAAATTGAAAATTGAAAATTGAAAATTGAAAATTGAAAATTGAAAATTGAAAATTGAAAATTGAAAATTGAAAATTGAAAATTGAAAATTGAAAATTGAAAATTGAAAATTGAAAATTGAAAATTGAAAATTGAAAATTGAAAATTGAAAATTGAAAATTGAAAATTGAAAATTGAAATCAATTTCCAATTTCCAATTCTCAATCATCAATTTCCAATTTCCATTTTCCAATTTCCAATCATCAATTTCCAATTCCCAATCATCAATTTCCAATTCCCAATCATCAATTTCCAATTCCCAATCATCAATTTCCAATTCCCAATCATCAATTTCCAATTCGCAATCATCAATTTCCAATTCCCAATCATCAATTTCCAATTCGCAATCATCAATTTCCAATTCCCAATCATCAATTTCCAATTCTCAATCATCAATTTCCAATTCCCAATCATCAATTTCCAATTCCCAATCATCAATTTCCAATTCTCAATCATCAATTTCCAATTCTCAATCATCAATTTCCAATTCTCAATCATCAATTTCCAATTCGCAATCATCAATTTCCAATTCGCAATCATCAATTTCCAATTCGCAATCATCAATTTCCAATTCCCAATCATCAATTTCCAATTCCCAATCATCAATTTCCAATTCCCAATCATCAATTTCCAATTCCCAATCATCAATTTCCAATTCTCAATCATCAATTTCCAATTTCCAATCATCAATTTCCAATTCCCAATCATCAATTCCCAATCATCAATTCCCAATCATCAATTTCCAATTCCCAATCATCAATTTCCAATCATCAATTTCCAATTCCCAATCATCAATTTCCAATTCCCAATCATCAATTTCCAATTCCCAATCATCAATTTCCAATTCCCAATTTCCAATTCCCAATTCCCAATTTCCAATTCCCAATCATCAATTTCCAATTCCCAATCATCAATTTCCAATTCCCAATTTCCAATCATCAATTTCCAATTCCCAATCATCAATTTCCAATTTCCAATTCCCAATCATCAATTCCCAATTCTCAATCATCAATTCCCAATTCTCAATCATCAATTCCCAATTCTCAATGCCCAATTCTCAATCATCAATGCCCAATTCTCAATCATCAATTCCCAATTCTCAATGCCCAATTCCCAATTCTCAATGCCCAATTCCCAATTCTCAATGCCCAATTCTCAATCATCAATGCCCAATTCCCAATCATCAATGCCCAATTCCCAATCATCAATGCCCAATTCCCAATCATCAATGCCCAATTCCCAATCATCAATGCCCAATTCCCAATCATCAATGCCCAATTCCCAATCATCAATGCTCAATTCCCAATCATCAATGATCAATTCCCAATCATCAATGCTCAATTCCCAACCATCAATGCTCAATTTCCAATCATCAATGCTCAATTCATGGATTCAATTAAAATTTTGATATTAATTTATTGCATAGCTTGGCTTCCTTAGAAAGGTCTGATGCTTAACAAAATTTATTACATCAATTTCACCTGCATCTGCATGCAATTTGAAAAATGTATGTCTTAAATATAAGTCAAAAAATTGGAAATAAAGAAAAATAAATGAATACGCTAATAAATTTAAAGTCTAAAATCAACAAGGACATTAGGTAGCGAAAGTTTGGGATTGTAGCCGGTTACCCCGGGCGAAAGCATGCGAGAAGAAGATGTGATCGTTACTTGGTGCTGTTTGTCATACTCTGATATTTGTTTATTGGCTAATTCTTGTGTGACGCACACAAACCGATCCAGAAAAGTATTCGATAACCTGAATCGATTCGAAGATTAGTCTTTATAAGAGCACAAAAGTGCTCTTATAGAGACTAGTTTTTGGGTCTTTATAAGAGAGTATTTTTATAAGAGCAGGTCGCTATAAAGCTTCCACTGTATTTCAAAACGAAACTGAAGATAAAGTGCTATTATATCATCGGTTATTTTTTGGTTCTTCTCCTCAAGCTCTATTTTATACAGGGTGTCCCACGAAAAGTGGCCCAACCCCAACCCCTTTAACTTTTGAACCCCTACAGATATAGTCATGAAAGTGGGGTCTAGGTATAGTAAAGTGACCATGCCCTATCCGAAGACATAACTTTCATCGCCCTCTAGTGGAAACTTTAGTAGTTATAATTTTTATTTTAAAAACTATGTGAGGTATGTGAAAAAAGTCGATGACTAAGTTGTAGAGCAGCATCGATTCATTATAAATGGACACCTCTATCACAAAAATGTCTACAATAAAACTCATTAAACGCCCGTTTATTTAATTGTGATTTGGAACACTCAACCTCACGACGCTTGCTTGTTTAGTTGAGGTCTCGAACACTTAACCTCACGAAACGCTTTTGCATGTACTGACTTGGTGCTTGAAACGCACTATCTTGTTGGATATATTAATTCAGAGGCTATTGAATTTTGGGTGTTATTGTTTAATTATGCGTAATTGTGTGTGAGGTGTAAAATGTGCGGCTCGATATTTAATCTAGAGTCCAAATGTGCACTGTCGCAGACGGGAAGCACATAGAGCATGAGTAAATATAAACAGTTCATTTTCATGAGGAGTTTCGTGAGGTTAAGTGTTCGAGATCTCAACTAAACAAGCAAGCGTCGTGAGGTTGAGTGTTCCAAATCACAATTAAATAAACGGGCGTTTAATGAGTTTTATTGTAGACATTTTTGTGATAGAGGTGTCGATTTATAATGAATCGATGCTGCTCTACAACTTAGTCATTGACTTTTTTCACATAGTTCTTAAAATAAAAATTATAACTACTAAAGTTTCCACTAGAGGGCGATGAAAGTTATCTCATCGGATAGGGCATGGTCACTTTACTATACCTAGACCCCACTTTCATGACTATATCTGTAGGGGTTCAAAAGTTAAAGGGGTTGGGCCACTTTTCGTGGGACACCCTGTATAATCTTAAAGATCAGAAAATTACATCTAAGTGATGAGAAACAAACTTACAGCATTTTTTAAACTCTTGAGCGACTTAGAGGCAAGAACTTTTGTGGAACAATGAGTCACAATAAGACAAACCAGCCACCTGGATATCAACTTTTGAATCGCTTATTAACAATCAAAAATCGCGGTGCGTTGTTTTGCCCCCACCTACCCTACTATTTATTCCATTTTCCGGGATTCCTCAGGATGCCATCCGAAGAAGAGGGTGAAACGTCTGAAATTAAAGTCCAAACGACACGATAACAATCGAGGGAAATTGCAAATATAGTAATACAAAAATAATGTTTAGATTTTGGTTGAAAGAACTCAGGCACGCTATTAATTAAAATATGTTAATTTTATTTGAGCTAGAAGATACTTAAACGATACAGTTTCGCATCATTCCGATCACTTAAACAGGACTAGTCTGTCAGAATTAACATATCACTCCAATATCAAAATTGCTGGGAAAACTTAAGTCACCCAGCCAGAAGCCTAAGTGGAAGCTTTAAGTGTGGGGGAAAGGGTCAAGAAGGGTACCAAGGACGCCAGAAGGTACAGAAAAAAATCTTAACTGATCTGGAAACGTCTCGCTGTTTACAAATGTATTGAGGACGTATAGAATACACAGTTTAATATTTTTTTGCTTGATTCTGGAACCGCCATTTCATACCCTTCAACTCTGACGATTGTTACTCACACGCATGCGTGTTTATGATGAATTATGAATGATTATTTTTTGGGTTTTATATCAACCTATGTTCATACCAAATTTCATCCAAACCTATCCAGTAGATCTGGAGAAAATCAAACAAATGTTTAAATTCTCTTAATTTTGAACACCAGTGTATTAATCTAACCATATTTAGAGTAACTTAGGGCTAGGGACAAGTCACGGAGGGGAAATTTGACTCTTGTGACTAAAATAAAACAAACCACCATCCCCGTTAAAAATATCAAATGCCCTCGTTTAGGCTTCTACAATACCAATGAAAAACGCTGGTTCAAAAAACAATATTCATATTAAATAGTGAAAAATACTTTGGGACACGAAAAAGAGTTTTCTGTAGAATGAATAATCTGAATCTGAAAAGCAGTCGTTAGCCTTCTGGCTGTGGTGACTTGTGTTTTATTGGAATCAATTGAATCGATTCCAGAGGTGAAATAAACTTCTGCCCATAAAACTATTAAAATGGTGCTACCATGCAGACAATTGCTTTTGGGAAAAAATGTAAATAAAAAATGACAAAGCAAAAGGTTATTTAACACCTTAAGAAGCTACCTCTGGGCAAAAAAGAACAAAGAATTAAGTAAACTGACAAAATTGCAGTTACAAAACTCGAAAAATTCAAGCTAGGAAGGGAGTAATGTTAAATTACCAAAAAATATTATAATTTTCAAACCGGTGATAGATAAGGAACACTATTCAAGTCATTGTGACCAAACAATCAGAATATTTGTTAATAAAATAAGCCTTAAAATATCAAGATCAAAATTAGATTTACAATTCTTAATGATAATAGCAGAAGAAAAATAAAAGTTATGGTCAACCCCGCAAATAAGTTTAGCAATCGAAAACTTCTCAAATTCTTGTTTTTTACATAACTTTCATGTTTCCCAACTCTTAATTTAAGAGCACTTTTTGATTGACCAATTTAAGATAAACTACAAAAACAAAAAATCCTATACATGCCACATCTATTGAGAGTTTCAATTTGCAATAGGATCTTTAAGGTTTGAAAAAGTAATTTTGTTAACAAGGGGAAAAAACAGTACGAAATCCAAATTTTTTAAGGATTGGTAATTTAACCTTGCTCCCTTCCTAGCTTGCCTGGTTGGGTTACGTGCAGCTAATCTGTATGTGCAGTAGTGTGGATCGAATTTTTTTTTTTTTCGAAATCTGTGTGGTGGAAATCTCGAAATCGGGTGGCAAAAGTTGTGTATTGGTATCTATAAGACTAAGTGCAAAATTTGGAGGAAATCGAACAACTTCTAGAGGTTGCGCATTGAGCTTGAAATCTAGAAATATTAGAAAAATACACCTATGCAAGGGCGTATGCAGGATTTTTTCTAGGGGGGGGGCCGACGGGGAGTAGCCAAAGGGGGGGGGAAATTACCCCCCACGCTTTGAAATTTTCATTTTATTACCATACATCACTATCAAAAATCATGCTTTATTGAAGCCCCATTTGTCTATCCGAAAGCGGATTTACATCGAAAAGAACTTTTTTTTTCAAATCACCCTAATATTAAAGTCCCAGATGACACAAAAACATGGATCCATATGTATTCGATCAATTTTATCAGCTCAAGCACTTACCTTTTCCATAGAAGTCTCAGGAGCTGGCTTTTCAACATTCGTCGGTCCTTTATTTTCACCCGCCTTTCGCTTAAAATAATCCGTAAGCTTTCTTTTCATTTTTTCATTGCAGCCGGCAGAAACGCTCACGAACTAACTAAACTATCGAAGTATGTAGTACAAAATTCCGGTACAAATGTAGAAGAAAATTCGCTATCAAACTAGACTAGACTTCAAATTAAACGTGTAGAATCAGCAATTTCCAGATGGAGAATAAAGTTCAAATGGCTTCAGAAAAAGCCCAATCCGAACAATTTTTGCTACTTAAATGTAAATCTAAATAGACCCAGAACGAGTAAGAATACACCTGCAGCGCAACGGCACATTTTGTTCTACTTTAGAAAATAATCAGTGATCTTATATTCCGATACTGCGTTTTACAAAAGGTGTTCGCAGTGGCGTATATAGGAATTTATTTCGGGAGGGGCCCAAAATTACTCCCCAGCCCCTCCACCACATATTTAATAGGTCCAATGTAGCTTTTTAGGTGATAACTTAGGTTCTAAAAACTTAATATAGGAAAAGTTGTTAGTAATAAAATACAAGTACCAAAGGGGGGGTCTGGGGGTCCTTCCCCAGAAAATTTTTGGAAGTTTGACTAAAAAAAACCCAGGTTTTTAACTAGTTTTGGTAAACAAAGTCCGAATTTGGGATGTACATCTTTATGAACTTAATATTTAAAAAGTTATTAAAATAGAGTTAGTTCCAAGTACAAAAGGGGATCTGGGGTCCTTCCCCAGAAAATTTTTGGAACTTTACCCCTAAAAATAGGGTTTTATCTTGTTTTTGGAACACTTAGTTTGAATTTAGGACATATATTTTTTGGTAGGATTTGGATTTTGATGAACTTATTATAATAAAGTTGTTAATAATAAAATTCCAAGTACTAAAGGGGGGTTTGGGGGTCCTCCCCCAGAAAATTTTTGAATTTTGACCCTAAAATACAGTGTTTTAACTTGTTTTGGTACACTTAGTCCAAATTTCGGGGGGGGGGCAGGGCCCCCTCGCCCCCCCCTTATATACGCCACTGGGTGTTCGTAATGAAAAAACAGCGTAGCATGGTCTGAGATAAACTCAACGATGCCTTAAAAAATCAATCGGTCAAAAGTGTCCGGTTTTCAGGCCATTCCGATTTTTGGACGTCCGGATTTCGGGCGCTTGACTGTACTAGTAGTTGCTATGTCGTTCTGGGGTTTCGTATAAATGTTTAACTGAAAGTTTGTGACCAGTGTCCTCTCATTGGATGTCCGAGAAAGATAAGACATCTGGTTTGCAGGTGGTCACGAAAAGACAGGAAGAAACCTGAATCTTATCTAAACAAACACACACTCACCCCTCTCTCCGGCGCACCGTAGACTTTTTCCACTGGATGTAATAAAACACTTATCTCCAGGAAGAAACCTGAGTTTATGGTGCCGGTGTCTTGGTGTGGTCAATTTTCGACCCCTCTCAGGCGCGAGTGCGAGGGGAGATACAAAGAGATTGAGGGATATAGGGGAGATAAACTGCTGGTGGTCCGGCTGCAAATTGTTTTATTACATCCAGCGGAAAAGGTTACGGTGGCCCTTCTCCACTTCTCCTTCTGGAAGCAATTAGTTCCAACCACCCCTCTTTCTCACTATCAGTTCTCCGATAATTCGGGGTCAGTAAAGAAAATAGAACTCTTCGACCATACCTGAATGAACATGTATGACCAGTACTGGAGGGAAAAGAAGGGATCAAACAGCAAAAAATTTCTTTCATTGGGTATCTGCCCCCCTGATCGAGACTTGTTCCGTAGTAGCACTTGTTAATCATTCCAGTTCGGATTTCACATACTAGTGTTTGGGATAATTTACGGACAACGACGGAGTGAGGGGATAAAATGCTTTAGCGGTTTTACTTTGTAGAGATGTATTAGTAAAAAAATTGTGTTTGAAATTTTCTAGGGGGGGGGGGCAGCTGCCCCCCCCTGCCCCTGCCAGCATACGCCCTTGCACCTATGCCTAATATCAAGTTGTAGATAACAAATATTTTTTATACCGATTAATTCTTGCTTAAATATATCTTAAAAGATGTTCAGAAGGTAAAAATAGCTCGTATAGTTAATGACGCAACTCGTAATAGTAGATAAGTGAGAAAATAGCTCAAAATAGGGCCAAACACGGTAAAACACAAGACTTTTCATCAGTTTTCAACACTAAGAAATGAACTTACTGGCAGGAAAAAAAAGTCTATCCCTATATGATGAATGGAAGGTTGGTTTTTTTTCAAGATGGCGCCCAATACTATTTAAATTCAGAAAATTGTTCAAATTTTGCTTTAAAAGCAAAAATAGCAGTAATTTTTAGTAATGAAATTGATTTCTAGGTAGTATCAGTTTCTCCTGTGGATATTTATGCATTTTAGCAAACTTAAGAACCATAAAATAGGAAATTGCTTGTTTTCCAAAATGGCGGGTGATAAAAAATGAAGGGATATAACTTATTTCTCCAAAATATTGTGGCAATTTTTCAATGTTAAACTCCTTGTAAGACATTGAAGTTGCTTATATTTTAAAATTTTGTATATATCATATAAATACGATTGTAAACAAAGAACCGTAAAAGTGCACGGGGTGCACAAAAGTGCGCGTAGCCTGTTAGATCAAAAAACCGATTTTCGGTTTAAAAACTCCAGAAAATGGTTTGAGAATTGATTTAAATTTATTGAAGAATAAATATGGACAATGGACATATCCAGGAGTCTATTAATCCGATTATCCGAAGTGGGATTTTTTAAGATAGAAGTCGATTAGAACACATATCTAATAAGAAATTCTCATTTTTATAGTATTTTAAGCTTAAAATAGGTTTTTACTCCCTAAAATGAAACAATGAAGTATAGAATATATTGAATGTGTATCAGCATTCTAAACTCAAATATTACAACTAAAAAAATGTGCCATTTTTAAACGCTTTTATTATTTCGATTAAAACCCTTCATAGTTTTTCATCCGCCCTTTTGCGCAACCTCTAGAAGTTTTTTTTGATTTCCTCCAAATTTTGCACACGTCTTATTGATACCAATACACAACTTTAGCCACCCCAGCCCCGAGAGATTTCAAAAGAATTTTTTTCGATCCACCCTAATGTGCAGCCAGTTTATATGAAACACTCCAGGGCCATGGCTAAACTTTTGTTTCAGGAGTAGGAGGGGTGATAATATTTTTCAACATTGAACCCATCCACAGGGTAAATTTAGCTGGCCGGAAAAAAAAAGATGCGATTAAAACTTAGTTGTATTAACAGGACGCCCATGTGTATTAAGATTTAAAATTTGGTAAATAGTATTTTCTCCGGCAATAAAATATTTATAAAATTTATGCAACAGTTTTTAAATATTGAAACTACTAATTCTGCCTACCAACGAATAACCATTAAAAATTATTCTCTAACCTTAAAGGGTTTAAAATATCTAAAGTGTATAAATATTATTCTCGTTTGGTGGTTCTCAGTCAGAAAAGAGGGACTTTAGCAAGACTAGCGATAAAGCGAATCATTTAGCCAGCAAGACAGTGGAGGAAAAAGCTGAACCACTGGTCACCTTCACATACCAATACTGCCGTCCTAAGCGAAAGTGCACATAAAGGCAATTTCAGACGGATTTATTTACTTTGACAAAAATCTCGCCAAAAAAGTATTTGGCTGATTTTCCATTCTGTGTGGTCGACCCTCCATCTAAGATCAAATATTGGCTACCCTAAAAAAAACCTCTGTAATCAGCTATAGCGTTGGGGTGCGTTAGAGTCCAGATTCAATGCAGTAAGGAAAAAAACACAACATTTCAGCTGCAATTCTAAAGACTTACATAGTCCGGATATAGTAATAGTAGTATCTACATTTAAAACTATACGGCAATGTATTTAAAACTATTAAATTTAGTTTAAATTTATTTTCTATTTAAATTTATGTGAATTTTAATTTTACAAAATAATTTTAGTTTTCTTTAAATTCTGATAGCTTAAGGGGGTTTTGTTCATGAATTTGACAACTATTCAAGACTTGGAAGTAGCGAGGTACATTCTCGCCAATCGGGAAAGATAGTGAATTTCCAAGAAAACTAGTTTATGAGCACTTTCTCATAGGACGGCAGAATAATATCCTTGTTTCAAAAATACGCGTAGCAGTACTTCACGTTCATTTAATCTCAAATGCTTAGCACACTTGCATACACACAATATAATCAAAATGGTACAGATAATATACGTGTCAAAATATATACATTAAATGAAGTTCGAAATAAATACTAACGGGGACAGTTTTGAAAATTTACGTATCATGTACCTTCAGATACGCCATAAAGCAATAGATCACACGTAACTGAGTCTCTGAATGGTCTTGAGCGTGATCACTTACTATTTTAAACCACTTCATCATTGAGGAGTTTAGCAAAACTGCTTTAATTCCTCAAAAGTTTCTTGTCTCGCCTTTTGAAGTTATTCGTCCTCCTCCTCGGTCTTTTAGATGACTTATCTTTCTTCGCACATTTGGGCTTCCACTTGAGGAATCCCTCTCACCTCGTCGATGTTTTCATCCTCCCGCAAATCCGAGTCTTCCATATGGAAGCCGATGCGCTGTTACATTTTGGTGTGATGATGAACATTGCCTAAAGAGATGACAAAAAACTAGAATTCGTCTCCGAGTGAAACAAAATCCCCAATAGCTTAAACTTTAACCACCTAACTCAATTCAACATGCATTAACTTTAAGGATAGCCTTGTAAACATTTATTTCACTTTTAATATTAAAATAATGCAATGGAATTCTTAGACAAGAAAGTAGGACTTAAAAATATTGCATTAACATTTTAAACATTCTATGTATAAAACTTTTATACATTATGCCTTATGGTATGTGTCTACCTTTAATGAGCGTATTTGGAAATATTCGTACATGATGAGATACTAAAACCAGAAATCCTAGTGTTTTCATGCAATAAGTGAAAATTTGCATTAACGCCAATGCGTATTTGGATAAAAATACAGAATGTATTGTATAGAACTACGAGATCATGAAGTTTATACATTTACCCCTGTTATGAACAAAAATGTATTCAGTTTGGTTCAGCGACCGCCGAGCTTTGACGACGTTTTAGGATTCAGAGGAATGATCGCAAGACTAAGACGCCAAGTAAACTTTTTACAAACAAAAATTAAGGCAAGACACACTAATGAAACTTCATTTTTTGTGTTTTTCATGCGAACCTATGAACTTTTTGGATTTGACAAACTTCAAGAGATTTTCTTTTCGTATGACATACCAAAGGCCACGTTTTATTGAACTGAACTAAGAATTATTGTCTCTCGCCCCTCCCGGACAATTAAGCAATTTTTAATTTCTAATCAAATCTCCTTAACATTGAATTCATGGGCGTCATTTAGGGGGGGAAGGGGGGGGGCAATTGCCCCCCCCCCCAAGGTTTCCACTCTTAAGTGAAAAATTGCTGAGAGTCCCTGGAAAATTTTGTAACTTCCACAAGGAGCAACAGATTTAACTCAAAACATCCCAAAAGCAGTTAAAGCACTACTTTTGAGCGTCTAATTTCAAAATTTTCTGGGGGAGAACCCCCAATCCCCCTCCTGACCTTTGATGTCTGTTATACAATTTGTCTCCCTTGAAAATTCTGCCGCTTACAAGAAGCAGTTCCCTTTTAAAATTTAAAAAATTTAAAATATCGATTTTTAAAAATTATTTGAAAAATTGGATATTTGAAAAAATAAAACATCGCTCAAAACCACAAAATAACTGCAAAGAAGTAATTCGAACAGTTTTCCCTTAGAAGTGACTTAAATAATGACATACTAAAATTGGAAGAAAATCGGACAATAAAAAGTTTAATTTTTTTCAAAATTTCAATTTTTTTGGCCTCAAAAATCGACCTTTTTTAAAAATTCTCGTTAAAAACGTTTGAGGCATTTGCAAAGGTCATTTTTATATATTATATATTTTTAGGATATTGTAGTTATATAGCTATATAACAAAAAAAGCCCAATGGATGATTAAATCATCAGTTAATTAATTTATTAAAATGAACATTAAAATACAGGTAAAATCATTCAATCAAATATAAAAGAAAATAGTTTAACAATATTCCGTGATTAATCATCTAAAAAATAATTAAATTTGAAAGAGACAAAATATCCTTTAAAAAATTTAAATTTTTAAACATCTTAAATTTTTTAAAATTTTTAAATTTTGTAATATAGGCATGTGATACATGTCTATAGGCTATATTTTAGTGCTGTTTACGAATATTAGGCCCACTTTTCAATAAAATTTAAAATAAGTGTGGAAAAATTGAAGCATTTTTCTTAATACTTTTGCTTTAAATGCTTCAATTTTTCCACACTTATTTTAAATTTTATTGATAAGTAGGCCCGATATTCGTAAACAGCACTAAAATATAGCCTATAGACATGTATCACATGCCTATATTACAAAATTTAAAAATTTTAAAATCTTTAAATTTGTTAAAAATTTAAATTTTTTAAAGGATATTTTGTCTTTCAAATTTAATTATTTTTTAGATGATTAATCACTAAATATTGTTAAAATATTTTCTGTTATATTTGATTGAATGATTTTACCTGTATTTTTAATGTTTATTTTAATAAATTAATTAATTAACTGATGATTTAAACATCCATTGGGCTTTTTTTATGTTATATAGATATATAACTACAATATCCATGGAAAAATGACCTTTGCAAATGCCTCAAACGTTTTTAACGAGAATTTTAAAAAAGGTCGATTTTTGAGGCCAAAAAAATTGAAATTTTGAAAAAAAAATTAAACCTTTTACTGTCCGATTTTCTTCCAATTTTAGTATGTCATTATTTAAGTCATTTCTAAGGGAAAACTGTTTGAATTATTTCTTTTGCAGTTATTTTGTGGTTTTGAGCGATGTTTTATTTTTTTCAAATATCCAATTTTTCAAATAATTTTTAAAAATTGATATTTTAATTTTTTTCAAATTTTAAATGGGTTATTCGTATTCAGCACTGAAAACTAGCCTATAAACATGTATCATAAGTCTCGATTACTATTAATTGATTTTTTGAAATTTTTTTTCGGTCATTTTTTAAAAATTTAAAAAAAATTAAACTTCCCTCGATCCGATTTTTAGTTTGTTATTATTGAGGTTATTCCCAAGTGAAAACCGTTGAAAAACCAAATGTATCAATTTTTTACCGGTTAAGTCACAGATTGCCTGGACTATTAAATTATTGAAGAAATAAACAAATTTTACAACAATGCTCACTGCTTGTAAATTTTAAAATGCGTTAAAAGCCCGCTGTTGACAGTGAATTTCAGAAATGTTTTGGGGGATAGTCTCGAACCCCATTGTTTTCCGTTTACATTTAAACCAGCGTTACAAATTGGGGGAAAAACCCAGTGGTCCTGCGGACCAAAGCTTTGCCAATCTTACTGGTCCGCAACAAAAATCACTGGTCCGACAAATTAAAAAGGACCGGTTTAAAAATATAAAGTAACTATTGCACTCAATGTGAGTACCAAATAGTAGAATCTTAAAAATTAATACATCTTAATATTTTTTCTTTTCGCCGAGGGCTCCCCTATCGCCACATTTAGGGTTCTGTCAAAAATATGTACTTGCTTCACCAAATGCAATCATAAAACACCCTTTTTTTACCGCTAACTGAAGGGTGTAATATTTTTTCACCACACACACTGGTCCGGCAGACCAGTGAATTTCTGATTCCACTGGTCCGAGCCGTTTTTTAGTTGGACCAGTGGAATCGGTATTTTTATAAATTATTTCAGAATTTTAGTTGACCAGAGAATGACCCCAATTTCGAACGCTGATTTAGACACACACAAACATTCGGTTTCTATCAATATAAAAACTGTTATTTATGATATTGATAACATCTTAATGAAAAATCACACAAAAAGTTGCATTCATTAAAGAGAACTTAAATTTCTTTATTAATCAAAAAACATACATTATTGAAATTATTTAATAAAAGTTCAAAATAAAAATATTTAACTTTCGTTACAGTCAAATCCACTCACCATATTCAGCTGAGAGCAAACGACGAGGGGGTCTTTTTGGGACGACTGATTAAAGGAGTCCGGAGGATCTCTCGTGAGGATCCTCGTAAGGAAGCCAGGACAGGCTCCTAGAGTTGGTAAAAACGAAGAAATTGACCTGTGAAGATCGAATGCAATAATTAATGGAGGTATTTAAAAACGAGGCTTGTAGAGAAGTTTGTATCATGAAACAAGTAAAATAACTTAAAACAAATTGCTGCACAACTTGAAATTAAGGTTAATTCTTTAGTTAAAGAGAGGGCAAAAATTTGTAGATTCAAAGGAGAAATTTCACATTTGAAGTTTCGAGCTTAACTTTTGTATAAGAGTTTTGTTGGCGAATTATTTTTCTGCTATGTGTTTTCGATAAGAACTTTCTTTATAACTCCGATTATGAGCAAAAAAAAAAACTAAAACCAAACTATATTAGACAAAAAACTTCCAGAACTTTCAATATAAGCATAAGCATTTGAAGAAAATATTGAGGCAAATAAGGTCAGGAAAAAACTAATTTCATAAAACATACATTTCAATGGAGTTGAGCTGCGGCATGGTCCAGAAACAGTGATTCCTTTTATCTAAATTCAGCTACGGCGTTGGACTCCGGATCGGAATTGGATACTTTTTAGTTCACATGCTATTTTGTTAGTTTTTCTTTTGTTACATCATTTAATCCCAGAATCAAAACTAAACCGTGAATAAAGCGATTTCGCCAAAAATGTAATAAATACTTCCGATCTCGAAATAATGAAGAATGAAAACAAAATATATCCTTCGAAAAAATGGCAACGAAGGGTGACTGGAAATTTTTAACCCGGTTAGATTCGGCGATTTATCGTACCTCTCACGATTGTTAATAAAGTCGTATATAAAATATAACTGTATAATAAACGACTGTATAATAAAGTCGTATCGTCGTCGGCGAAAGTCAAAATTAGCACATCTAGTTTCAAGTTACAACGGTCGTTAATAAAAATAATTGTGGTAAAATTAATTGTAAATTAAAATGTCCTCCACGAATACCCATTAGATAATAATATTTTACAATTAGCACTGTCAAAAGCTTTGCGTACATATCCTAGAAGATAGAAATTGTTTTATAGCTCACCGACCACTGTGGGTTCGAGATCGACGAATAAGACGGCCCTGGGGACGTGCTTTCCGGCGGACGTCTCACTGAAGAAGGTGTTGAAGGAGTCGTCGCACATTTCGCCGGTGCCCACCGCGAGGTTGCTGGGCATGTTGCCGTCGCGCTGGATGCCATGCTCCAGGCAGTCTGCCCATCTGCACGCCCGCCTGCCCGATGTGCACGTCCCTCTGAAACAAACAACAGCGATCAACTACTAGAATGAGAGGAAATTACAACTCCTCACCATAATAATTGCCAGATAAAATTCTTAATTAAAAAAGAAAAACAGAAAATATTTGTCATCTTACCAACTTTTAAAACTTATTTGTTAAAAGGGTTAAAAATACGTATTTATAAACGGCGATGGGTTTCTGGGTACAAATTTCAAGACCCATTCAATCAGTGGTTCCTAAACTGTGTGATCTACAATAGCTCTCATAGAATTTTATTTATTTCAAGTTTTCTGTGATGAAAAGAGTTAAATCTAGTATTAATAAAACCTGCTGTAAATACATAGGACGGAATTGAGTTAAAGCATACAATTCAGTAGCAGAAATAAGAACAGTGGGGTTTATAAATCTGAGGATGCAATTATAAATTGTGTTGAGTTGGAACATAATGGTGTTTAATTTTATGTTTGATACAGATACAAATACATATGGGTGTGGTGTTCTGATCGCAACATTATATAGCCCGGATTTTGAAAGTGGTACGATTCCACTCTTCATCGTTTCGAGACACTAAGACTTTACATACTTTAATTACTATACATTTTGAAATTTTAAGTACGAAAGCAAATCGTAAAATTTAATTGATTTTGTAATTAAATTTAAATTTTAATTTATTTTCAAGATTTTTTGGTTTGATAAAAAGAAAACTACAAGACTTACATTGGACTTTTAAACTTCCATTAGACTTGATTTTGAGATTTAAAAAAATGGGAAAAATATTTTTCTTTAGTATTCTACTAAAATTGATTTAAAGACTTACGGTCGTATTCTGAGCCTCTGGCAACCTCTAACAAACATTGATTTGCTTGATTTGGTATTCTGACCACCGTTAATTAACTGTGATTAACAAACATTTGTTACTTAACAAATCAGCCAACAAACTAGTGATTTAAGTTGAACTACCAATCAGAATCGAGAATAGAAAAAATGGCGTCCTCTCATCAGTCTATTCCTAGGCCTATGAAAAATCGTGATCATTTCATTTTGAGACTCTGGAAGTATTTATTCATTGTTGAAGTGTTATCATTAGAGAAAAAATAGTTTTACGGTGGTGTTTTCAAAATGGCGGATTTTCCACAACATAGAATTTTTGGGAATTTCAGGATATCAATCAGAACACTATCCTCTACATTTCCACCAATTTTCAGCCTTGTCTCGAACCCCATTGTTTTCCATTTAAACCAGCGTTAGAAATTGGGGGGGAAAACCCAGTGGTCCTGCGGACCAAAGCTTTGCCAATCTTACTGATCCGCAACAAAAATCACTGGTCCGACAAATTAAAAAGGACCGGTTTAAAAATATAAAGTAACTATTGCACTGAATGTGAGTTCCAAATAGTATAATTTTAAAAATTAATACATCTATGTGTTTTCGATAAGAACTTTCTTTATAACTCCGATTCTGAGCAAAAAAAAACTAAAACCAAACTAAATTGGACAAAAAACTTCCAGAACTTTCAATATAAGCATAAAATATTATAAAGTGTAATAAATACTTCCGATCTCGAAATAATGAAGCATGAAAACAAATAATATCCTTCGAAAAAATGGCAACGAAGGGTTGACTGGAAATTTTTAACCCGGTTAGACTCGGCGATTTATCGTACCTCTCACGATTGTTAATAAAGTCGTATATAAAATATAACTGTATAATAAACGACTGTATAATAAAGTCGTATCGTCGTCGGCGAAAGTCAAAATTAGCACACCTAGTTTCAAGTTACAACGGTCGTTAATAAAAATAATTGTGGTCCAAGGACTGATCCTTTAAAAATTCCATAGTTAATGCCACTAAAACTATCATGATCTTAGCATTATTTTTACGTTTAGACAAATAGGATTAAAGTAAATTAAAATATCCTCCACGAATACCGATTGTACAATAATATTTTACGATTAACACTGTCAAAAGCCTTAAGTATATATCCAAGAAGATAGAAATTGTTATATAGCTCACCGACCACTGTGGGTTCGAGATCGACGAATAAGACGGCCCTGAGGACGTGCTTTCCGGCGCCCGTCTCGTTGAAGAAGGTGTTGAAGGAGTCGTCGCCGGTGCCCACCGCGAGGTCGCTGGGCATGTTGCCGTCGCGCTGGATGGCGTGCTCCAGGCAGTATAGCTCCCAGCAAGCGTTGCCGATCTGCACGCCCGCCTGCCCGATGTGCACGTCCCTCTGAAACAAACAACAGCGATCAACTACTAGAATAAGGGGAAATTACGACTCCTCACCATAATAATAGCCAAATAAAATTCTTAATTAAAAAAAAAATAGAAAATATTTGTCATCTTACTAACTTTTTAAACTTATTTGTTAAAAGGATTAAAAATATGTATTTATAAACGGCGATGGGTTTCTGGGTACAAATTTCAAGACCCATTCAATCGGTGGTTCCTAAACTGTGTGATCTACAATAGCTCTCATAGAATTTTATTTATTTCAAGTTTTCTGTGATGAAAAGAGTTAAATCTAGTATTAATAAAACCTGCTGTAAATACATAGGACGGAATTGAGTTAAAGCATACAATTCAGTAGCAGAAATAAGAACAGTGGGGTTTACAAATCTGAGGATACAATTATAAATTGTGTTGAGTTGGAACATAATGGTGTTTAATTTTATGTTTGATACAGATACAAATACATATGGGTATGGTGTTCTGATCGCAACATTATATAGCCCGGATTTTGAAAGTGGTACGATTCCACTCTTCATCGTTTCGAGACACTAAGACTTTACATACTTTAATTACTATACATTTTGAAATTTTAAGTACGAAAGTAAATCGTAAAATTTAATTGATTTTGTAATTAAATTTAAATTTTAATTTATTTTCAAGATTTTTTGGTTTGATAAAAAAGAAAACTACAAGACTTACATTGGACTTTTAAACTTCCATTAGACTTGATTTTGAGATTTAAAAAAATGGGAAAAATATTTTTCTTTAATATTCTACTAAAATTGATTTAAAGACTTACGGTCGTATTCTGAGCCTCTGGCAACCTCTAACAAACATTGATTTGCTTGATTTGGTATTCTGACCACCGTTAATCAACTGTGATTAACAAATATTTGTTACTTAACAAATCAGCCAACTGGATGGAGCAACCAAGTAAACTTATATAAACATCCCTATGTTGAAATACAAATTCCCTTACTTGATATTGTTAGTTCATGTTAGCCAATAAACTAAATTTTGGACTCTTAACAACGACAGATATATAAGAGAGAATTTAAGTGTCTTAAGGGCGTGACAATGCATACATAATGTTAATCAGAGTATTGACTAATGACTATACTCGACAACAAGGTTTCCTGAACCCAGTACGTCACTACGTTGAAGGAGAAAATGGGTAAACATAAAATCTGTTGTGTTGCTAGAAGTAGTTTCGGTACGCAAATCGTGATAAAAAGACACTTTTTTTACACATGGGTTTAACAAAATAATCCTATTTTAAAATTGACATTCATTTCACTCAAAATTCATCCGAATTTTCTGATTTTTTTCTGAATTTTGAGTGAAAAGAACGTCAATTTAAAAATATGATTATTTTGTTTAACCCATGTATATATAGCGTATTTTAATCACGATTTGCGTACCGAAACTCCTCCTAGCAACCCAACAGGCTTTGTATTTACCCATTTTTTCCTTCCGCGTAGTGACGTACTGGGTCCAGGAAACGTTGCTGTCGAGTATAGTATAGTTGATGGACAAAGTCCCTTACCGTCTGCAGTTCCTCTTGTCCAGGAGGTGAGGGGTCTACACATTGTCGGCTCCGTCGCAGGAATCAGTTGGATTTGGCTCCAAGGGAAGTGTGGCAGAAGGCTCTCCTCGTCCACTTCGCTTCCGTCGCAGGAATCAGGCGAAAGCACCGCCTGTAGGAGATGGATAAGCAGAGCTCATATATACACAACTTTTTAGAATTGTTTCAGTTTAGTTCGCATCTGACATCAGCATAGCTCTCCGGTTCATTTTAATATTCACACAGTCCGTGCGGCACTTTGGTAACCTGGTGGATTCGAATTTAACTACTCAGTTTTATTTCACTTTTCCGTTTGTCATGTGTTTTCTATTTGAAACTTACGCTTTAAACTTATGCTTTACACTTATGCTTTGAATGTGAATCAAGAACTAATCAAAAATATAATTTAAATTTCAAACCCCAAACCTCGTAAGGTTTTTTAAAACTTTTACCCATTCCTTTTTTATAAGGAAATAACTCAATAAACTTTCTTCAACTCTTCAAAAAAATTTTTAATGGACTACATTTTATTTCAATTGATATTCTTAACTCTAAAAAAAATAAAATTTCAATAAAAATTGATTTTAACCGAGTAAAAAATTTATTCTTCATACTTGTTTCAATTTTCTCAAAATATTCTGGCGAGTGTTCGAGTCGGCCAGGTTTGTGGTAAAATGCTTGCCTGCCACGCGGAAGGCCAGGGTTCGATTTCCGGCTGATGCAATTTTGATGGTTGGTTCGATGGCGCACGATCCACTTTAGGATATTATGCGCCAGTGATGCAATTTTGATCAAACTTTTCTCAATGGGTTATAATAGTTGTAATTATAAGTATTCTCTTAATTTATGTATAATCTCAATATATCGTTCACATTCTTTTACTATCAATATATTTGTGTCTGAACTTGAATCTGTTTTATCTAAGCTTAATTGTAAAAATATAATAATTGTGGGAGATATAAATATTGATATAATTAATTTAAATAATCATAGTAACTACTACATGGATCTTATCAGTGCTCATGGATTTTCTTCTCTTATAAATGATATCACTCGTATTTCTTCAGGTACCTGTGTCGACCACCTTCTAGTACGATATAGCTTGTCAAATGTAAACGAAATATACTGTGCAAGACTAATCAATAGCCTATCTGATCATTTCCCAATTCTCTGTAAATTAGTTTTGAGCTCCCCACGAAATACTACAAATCATGAGTTTAATGATGAAATAAAATCTAAACTTGTAAGATGGAAGACTTTTTAAAAACATATGTATTTAGAGTTTCTGAATCTGATGCTGCATCATCTTTCTCAGACTTTCATAGTAAATTGAGCGCAATTAAACATAACTTTAGCTTTGTACCTAAAAACAAATCCAGATTTGACAAAAACAAATGGTTTAACATAACATAATAAAATCCAAACAAGCATTATACAAAAAAACCTTGCGTTACCCTGGTGATAATTTTTTCAAAACAGCATATAAAACTACAGTTAAAGTATTAAAACAAAAAATCAAATGTGCCAAAAAATTATACTATGAAACCAAATTTAATGAATGTGACTCATCACGTAAACAGTGGAAATTAATAAATAACATCCTAGGAAAAAGTACTAAGAATCCAACCCTGCCTGATCATTCGGATGAAATTTATTTAGCAAATGACTTAAACCTATACTTTTCCTCAATAAACAATAGTATCTCAAATACAAACGAAAATTTTAAAAAACACTTAATGACAAATTTAAATTCCTTTGTCTGGTTAGAAATAGATGATGCAGAAATCTTATATTGTATTCGTAATCTAAACCTCAGAAAATGCCCAGGCTCTGATGGTATAGATGCAAAAATTCTTAAAATTTTATCCTATTATCATTTAAATATTCTCACAAGGTTATTTAACAGTTTAGTAAATGAAAGTGCTTTCCCCAAGTCAAGACTTCCATAATTACACCTATTTTTAAAAAGGGAAACAGAAATGATTTTTCTAACTATAGACCTATCTTCTCGTTTTTGAAAAATATAAGCTTTTTCTCTGAAAACCAGTATGCCTTCTTACCCAAATCAAACACTGAAAAAGCATTGCTGGAGTTTACAAACTTTATTTACAGTAGTGTAAATATAAATAAAAAAACTGCTGCTCTTTATTTGGATATATCAAAAGCATTTGACTCGGTGAATCACGGTATTTTGTTACATAAACTGACTTCAGCGGGAATCAGAGGGCACTTCTATAACTTTTTAAAGTCCTATTTATCGAACCGTATACAAATTGTCAAGATCAACAACACCTTAAGTAAATGCCTTCCAATAAATTATGGAGTTTTCCAGGGCTCAACTTTAGGTCCCCTGCTGTTTTTAATATTTATAATAAATGATTTATGTAGCCTCAGTTTACACGGTAAAATAATAAGTTTTGCTGATGATACAGTTCTTTTATATTCTGTGGACTCTTATGAAGATTTGATCCAAAAGATGAATTTAGATCTCGTCAAGATTAGTGACTGGTTTTTTGATAATTGTCTAAGATTAAATGTCGAAAAAACAAAATATATGATATTTAATTTAAAACAAAATTCTCCAATTGAGCTGTCAGTAAAGTACCATGTTTATCAGTGTAATAACTACAATGATTGTAATTGTAAATCAATAGATAAAGTGTCTACTATAAAATATCTTGGACTTCATATTGACTGCAACTTAAAGTGGAAATCACTAAGTATATTGCAGACAAATTAAGACTAATTATGCTAAATTTCTACCATTTAAAGCCGAAAGTAAACAGCCAATTTCTTATAAAACTATACCATTCTTGGGTTCAATCACGAATTAATTACGGCCTAACGATATGGGTCGGAGACTATCAGATAAATTTGAAAAGAATTTGCAGGCTTCAGGAAAGATTTATAAAATTGATATCACCACAAGCACCTTCGGTCAACAGCTACAAACTATTGAATATCTTACCTATTCGCTACATCTTTTTCTTTAAAACAAGTCTCTATCTTTACTTAAATTCAGAAATATGCAAAAGGCGTAACGTAATAAACCCTCGAAGCCCCAATATAGTATATGATATACCTAAACCTGAAAAAACTATTTTTTGTAAACATTTCTTTTATTTAGCTCCTAAGTTCTTTAATTTACTACCTTTAGAAATACAAAATAGTTCATCCAAACATGTATTTAAAAAGAAATTAAAAGAGTTTTTGCTTCTATGGAAAATATTGAAATATTTCTTGCTTAATTTTTGTATCATTGTGTAATTCAACTATCTTCATTTTTTATGCACCACCCCCTTATGACAGATATTAAACCCGTAATTTAAGACACCCTGTTTGCCACCCCTGTTTATACTTATATTTATGCTGTTCCTATATTATTTTTATGTATTGTTCACTTTAATTTATAACTTCTTCACTTCTTCAGTAACTTCTTCACTTCTTCTTTATAACTTCTTCAGTTTTTGTAATTTATTCTACGCATGTTTTGTTCACCTACAATGGATCGTTGCGATCCCAGGTGATGTGGATATTTTTCTTGTTCTGTTTGTTTTGACTGATTATAAATAAATAAATTATAAATAAAAAAAAGTTTAAAGTTTTCAATTAATCTATTTACATTGGTTGTTGCAGCCAAAGTCATCAATTTTTTCATTGCGGGTTAAGGAATCTCAAAGAAGGACATCCTAAGATACATTATTCATCTCATGTCATTAGATTTCGGTGGGATGTATTCAACACGTGTGCTAGCCCCAGTGGCGGATCCAGGGGGGGGGCCTGGGGGCCATGGCCCCCCCCCCGAGAAACCCTAACAAATAGCTTAAAAAACACTTTCTTAATGCTAAAATTCAAAAAATTTTCTGAGGGAGAACCCCCAACCCCCCTTTAATATTTTGACATGTGACATCTGTTTTAGAGTGTTTTTCCCATGAAAATTCTTCCGCTTAAAAGAAGCTGTTCTCTTTTGGGAAGTTTTAAAATAGATGAATACTATAGTTTGAAAGGGCGCATTTGCAAACATTTTCTGGGAGAGGACCCCCAGTCCTTTTCAAAATTTGGCATCTATTTATAATTTCATCCTTGAAAATTCTGTGGTTCATGCTTTCAAAATGAGCTGAAACTTTATTTTTAGAGGCAAATGTTCAAAATTTTTCTTGGGGGTTACCCCCCCAGACCCCCTATTAATTTCTCATGGTTTACTTATTTACTGTTTTCTACTTGAATTTGTTTCGCTCCTCTCCTTTTAAGAGTACAAGAAGTTGCTCTCTGTAGGTGTTATCCAATGGGTACCAAATGTACAAAAATGAGTAAAAAACTTCTATTGGAAGCCAAATTTCACAAAATTTTCTGGGGGAGGACCCCCAGAACCCCCCTTTTGCTTTCGAGCTAGCATTATCTGATGAAACCTTTATAACTTTAACAAAGTTTCGTATTTTATTTATGTTATACTCGGAAAATTGGGAGCCAAACACCTCGCGGAACATAAGTATTGTTATGCCCCTACCAAAAAGGTTTCGCCCCCCCCCCCTTTCTAAAACAATGGCACGGGCCCTGGATATCCTCTAAGTTACTATAAACCCCTAAAAAGCTGCTTAAAAGCAAGCACTCTTCAAAAAAATTTCTGAGGCACTGAAAATTTCGAATGTAATACCCTCCGACTCTGACATGGCCCCCCCCCCCCGAAAATCTGGTCTGGATCCGCCCTTGGTTTAAGGGGAAAAAGTCGTCATTTTAATTTTTCACTTGTAAGCAATTCAGATTTTGCTTTCAATGATTTGCAGAGCCATCTATCGGTTGACCAAGTAAACGTTAAACGATGTCTAGCTGCATTGACAAGGGACCAATCTAGGATTTTAAACTTAACCCCCCATTTTTCTGAAAACTTTTCACGGCAATTTAAGTTTTGTGAAAAATTATAACATTTTTTTAATTTTTGTGAAATTTTTTATACAGCTAATATTTTATTTTGGTTTCATTATACAATAGGGTGCCCCTTGTTTTTTTGTTTGTTATACTGGATAGTGGATTATAATGGCCAACAATAGTGGCACCCTGTTGTATAATAGCACCAATATTTTTAATGAAAACTATAAAATTAATGAAAGCTGCTTTAAATTACTTTTTTCTTCAATTTTATGTAAACTTAAATACTCAATTAAATACAAGATATTCATATAATTTAATAATAATTTTTGTGAAGGTGCAGTTTTTGTTAGTACATTTTTTGTGAAGGTGCCGATAAACGGCGCCAAAATTGACCTGTATTAGTCCCTGTGAAACTGCAACAACCATCCGAAATTTAAAAAAAAAATTACAAGATATATACCCGATTGCTTGCCCTGGGAAAAATGTCACCGCACGCCACTGTCTCAATGCATTTTCCAAGGTCATGACTTACCTAAGGGTAAACCTTACATCTATGACCCTAGGTCTAGGAGACTTAGTTTCCACAAATAAAAGCTGTGAAGGGACTTTTGAAACACCCGTATATCAGCCTATATAAACTTGTGCATTTTGAAGAAAATAAATAAGTCTAACTAAAAATGCCATATTGAAAAAATCTGTACCTTTCAGAACAAAACTAAATCCCGATTTAAAATCAGCATACCCGAATTAGGTAATATTAAATACTTGTATGAATGCAACCAAAAAATAATTCCCCAGGGTAATCAACCAGATTGATCATGTTGTAATAGTAATGTAGACATTGTTGAAAAAGTCATTAATGAAAATCCCTCTAAGCACCTTCTGACCCCCATAAGGTCTGAATTAGATCAAAATCTATCAAATCCTAGATTCACTAACAATAATAATAAAACCTCCAATTCTATATGCCATTTTAATGAGATTAAGTTAAACACTATATTCTGAATTTTTCTTTAAAAATATATTTTTATGTACACATTTTTTTTTATTTTTTTTTTCAAATTTGTCATGGATTCAATAGCCTGACGAGAATAGTCCTATAATCTCCGCTTGCATCAGCATAAATTTCTTCTCTTAAGTCTTTTTCATATTTTAAGCTGTACCATTCACAAATGTCGCCAAGGTCGACCTACAATAGAATGCACATACTGTTTTCAAAGAATATTCAAGTTTTAATATCGATAATAGAAACATTTTTTGTGAACGCAGAACTTTAAAAACTTAGGATAAATATGAATGGTGTGTATTATTAAAATACTACAAAATGTATTAAGAAGGGATCCTAGGGTAAGTTGGGAAAATAAATAACTTGAAATAAAATGAATAAATAAATATCATTAAATCAATAAATGAATATAATTTAATTAATAAATATCATATATCAATAAATAAATATAATTTAATTAATAAATATCATATATCAATAAATAAATATAATTTAATTAATAAATATCATATATTAATAAATAAATATAATTTAATTAATAAATATCATATATCAATAAATAAATATCATTTAATTAATAAATATCATGCATCAATAAATAAATATCATGAATCAGCCATGGAAACCAGCAGAATGTAGTCGCAAGGAGTGAGGTCGGGTGAGTAAGAATATGGAGGTCAGTTTATTCTTCATCTTTTAACTTATAGTGCAATATATTGGTGTAATTTGTAATATATTTTTTTTTGAAGTTTCTTAAATTCTTACATGGTTTTTCAATAAACACATTGAACCCCTAGTTGTGGTTTCATGTAGCTAGTATATATTTACAGTTAGTAAGTATATATAAAAACTATTTCTTTATCTTATGAGAGGAAATTGAGTTCTAAAATATTTTTTTCCCTTTTATTAAGATATAAACTAAAGATAATACTTTAAAAACAATTGATTTGAGTTGCTTAATGAGATTTGAAATTTTTGATTCAATTGAAAGGAAATTTATAAATTTCTTCAAAACAATCATTTATTAACAAATATTTTACCACCTTTATGCTATTCAAATATCCGTCATTTTTTAGTCAATTCTTTACTGATGATTCTCTTACTTATGAAACAAAATAACTGTTATTTATGATTAAACTTCATATTTAGACTTACCTCTGACCTCGACACCAAAATCCGTATGATAGTGTTATCATCTTTCTTTGACCTCCTCAGTGCATGATGAAGTTGAGTTGCGAAAAAGGATGCTCGATTTTGAATGCACTCGACTGCAAAATCAATAAAAATTAATGCGATCTTTTAAAAAAGAAAAACAAAACAATAACTTCTTCCCGAAGTTCAACTCACCAAGAGCTAAAAGAGCATAGCGAATGCTTCCTCCAAATTCTGATTTTATTGCACTTTCCAATTTATGGCCCGATATTTTTTCATAGGCTGCCATAGTTCGTCGTAATTGCAGTTTATTCCTGGTGAGCAGAAGTAAAATAAAAAATTCCTCCGTTGCCCACGTTTTTGCCAGGCCCTCCTATGTAAGAAAATAAAAGCTTTATTAAGAATTTTAAAAAGGAAGAAAGCATTGTGTAGTCGTATCATCATTAAAAATCAGTTTCCTAATTCCTTTCATGGAAAATTCAAATATATGAATTTTTGAAAACCTATTGACTTCTTTTGTTATTGTGTGGAACACATCATAAAGACATTACTGGTATGGTCAGTTTTTGAAAGTTAAGAAAGTAAGGAAAAGGTATTAAATTCGACCTAATCTTGGGCAACTGTTCCGAGTACTATATTCTTAAAATGCTTTTAAAAATTCGTTATAGTATTGACTGCAAAATGTTTTTAAATATTTTTTTACGAATTCCCGACCCATATTTTGGCTAAGAATAGGCCTTGGAGGAAGAACAAGTCTCTCTATAGTGGTCAAAAGGGAAAACGGAATAACAGCCCTGTCGTAGTTTCGTTCTTCTTAATTTCAAAACATATTAAAACAGTTTTCAGGATTTAGTTTCAAACATTTTTCAGGAAATACTCATAGACAACCTTAATTTTGAAAAAAAAAAATTACTTTCCTCTTTAGTTATTCTAACGCATAAAAATTCTTCTCAACCCTAAAACTGTGTGCATAAATGGTAATTTTTTTTCTAAAACTGTTTTAATAGTAGATATCTTACTGTATATAGTCGGTGAGCATCAGCAAAAGCTTGATCGTCATCAACTTCCACATAAAAATCTCTTTCCTTTGACATCATAGTCTCGACCAAGTTCTTGATTTCATCTTTTAATCCGCTACTTAAGAAAGCAGCTAAATCGTGGTTGTACTCTAAAATAAAAAATATTAACGAGATGATTTTTAGGGTTTTTCAATCTTTTGAACTCGCACTACGAGCAAAATAAATAAGGAAGAAAACATAACTTATGCAGTTATATATCACAAAAGAGAAGGGTTCAAATTTACAATTTTGATTTTTTTTTCATAATGTAGACTTTGTTACTAGAGAATCAACACCCCGGTTACTCTCTAGCCAAAATTTGAATTTTGATTTTTGGTTGAAAAAGATTTTAACGTGTCTTTGATAATGTTAACGCAATATGTTAATATTAGATTAATACCATTGGAAAAGGTATATAGAATTATTGAATTTATATAAAATTTAAAGAAACATACGTACATGCATGCATGTTACGGATTTTAAAAAATATCACAAATTAAATGCTTCAAAAAGGTATTTTTTATATTTATATGACAACGTTACAAAATATTACAGTTACTTTGGTTAAAGGTAAGGGAGCACTTTCAACTAGATGAAAACGAAGAGATTAGGCTTATTAATATCTATATTTTAAAGTCATTCATGATGTTAAGCCATAATAGAGATAAAAAACGACTAATATTTTTGACTTACTTTCTTTGAATATACTTTGAACATAGCGTAAATCCTGGAAGAATAACAAAACTTTAAACTACATTAAATGAGTGTACTCTAATTCATCATGAATTACACGTGCCTTTTAAAATAGTTAAAAAAAACTGGTACTCACCATAGTTTCTAGAGAAACTAAAATCTCTATAATACAATTTTCATCTGTTTTATATCCCTATAAAACCAGTTAGTTATATAAACTCTCAATATAAATATCACTTGTTAGTAATTTAGTTAGACCAGAACACTCAGAGAATATTTAGATTTATAATATATGATACATAAATTTTATAATATATATATATATATTATTCTAAATATATTATATATTTAAAAGCAATTTTCTTCCATCTCCAACCCTATCTATCTCCAAAATCAGAACATACTTTTACTGCGTGATATAGACAATCTGCAACATATTCGGCAAGGGGAGTTAAAAGTGCCAAGCAAACATCTTCGAAATGACCTCCTAGTTCTGCTTTAATATCATCAGTGAGCAACTAAAAGATAGTAATATTGAGTATGAGTACTAAAATGTACACATGTTATTTAAAGTAATTCTGTTAGGAAAGGGTATTAACTATGTAGTTAAAGAATACATTGAAAATTAAAGTGAACAAAAAAATCGATATTTTTCTTTATTGCTTTTACTTAAATACGATCAGTACAGTGTACATGTTACGGGCAAAGTGATAAACCGGGCATTATTAATAATGCCCGAAGTTCAAGCGGACAAAGTGATAAAATCAATGGAATTTATCCAATGAGTATTTATCACTTTTCCCGAAATACGCGGCCATTATTAATAATACCCGGATATATCACATTACCCGTAACATGTATAAAAAGTAAGGACAAAAAATATTTTACCAGATTATTAGATTCTAGGGTCCCCAGTACCCAGTTATATCCAAACTTATTCATAATTTTTAAATTTGAAGGTCAGTATTATAAACATACCCGTCCGTATATTGTCTTGTACTTTTTTTTCAAAATCTGTCTTTGAGAATTGCTATGACCTGTTAGGATATCTATTATCATCTTTTCATCAGTTCCTACAAGCAAAAAAACTTTTAAAATCACATAAATATCCCTACCAAGAATAAATTTAATATTTTCTTAATTTTTTCTAATATCATAAATAAATTTTAAATTAATAATAATGATTAATAAATTTCTAAAATTAAGCTGCATGTAAATGAGTGGGGGGGAGATAAGGTTTTGATGAGAAAGATTATGTCATGAATTTGCAAATGCAATGTACTTTTTTCATTCTCCTCTCTAAAGCAACCATAAATAAAAATTAATTTTTTACACATTAAAGCTTTCCCCAATAAAGATTAGTAAAAATGAATGCTCACCAATTCCTCTCATAGCCTTCCTAAGTTTACTTACAAGATTTTCTGCATTGAACTCAGCAGCAGGGCGAATGGTTCCCTAGAACAACAATTAGTATATTAAAAAAATCCCTTATATATTTTTTAATTCACCCTACCCTGAAAGCTTTACACAACATTTCAAAAAAAAAAATGTGTAAGTTTTTATTTTTTCAAAATGAAATGAACGTGGGGGAATTTTAATCAGTAGGGGCGCCGCGAGTCGGTAACCACAGCCATATACCTTTGCTTTCCTGCAACAAGATAACCCTCGCGGTGAAACAGCTTCTACAGGAACAACATATTTTTACAATGCATTGCAGGGAAAAACACCTACACACATTTTCAAAACTAAATCAAGACTTTAAATAAAAATATTTTATGCAAATCTCTTTTTCTTTCTTCAAATTCTTCTTTTTCCAAACAGTTGACACACGTTTTTACGAACAGTACGTATGTCCCGAGCATATTTCTGCAGGCATAACTTTATATTCTCCTTTACGAACTACAATTTAAGTAATTAATTTTTACGAACTCTTTTTCAAACCTTCTCTTTGATGCAAATGGATTTTATTTTTAATGCTACTTTTTATTTATTTATCCATTTATTTGGGAACAAAAATAACACAAGAACAATACACATAAACGCCTGGGACCTCTTGGTCCATGCGTACTACTTATTTTTTTTGGTACCATCTTGCCTTTATCTTTAGAATAATAAACATGAATACCATGTCTTTACTTCGTAACTTACAATCTTGAAATTTTCCTTTAAAAAGAGGAGGCATTTGATGTAGTAGACGTGAAATTCGCACTGTATACGTATTTATATAGTTTTCTTTATTTTACAAACTTCTGAATTAACGAATATTTGAGTGATTCTTTTAAATGTTTGTGCTTGATAAAAGACCGTATATTTTCTGATGGAGGTAAGTAATTCAAAAGACGAAACCAAAACAGCGTTCCGAAAACCTTGAGAAAATCTCTCATTCTCCGTCTTCCTCCTTTCTTTAATTTCTCAATAAGGAAAAAGTTACAGTATTTATGAAAAACATAAGTTGTCATCTCAGCAGATAAAAAAAACTATTAAATAAAACTTCCGAGATGTTTTCCCAAGAAAATATTTTTCCTATTTTCAAACGAAATTACTGAAGATTCATTCTTATTTTTCATTTTTATAGATCTCAAACTATATTTTTATGATTTATTGAAAACTATGTATAGCAAAATAAATTATTGAGGATGAGTTAATTATTTCCCGCGTTGAAATGCGAAGTTGAAACTTAAATAACATCTTTTATCTAGATTAGTCTCAAGAAACTATAATATAGTATGTAAAAATTATTGTTTCTTTGAAATTATTACAAAAATTAAGAGAAAATACGAACGAAATATTCTTTATTCAAAAATTCAGTTTAAGCCTGATTTCAAATTAATCCTAAATAAGGAATCATTTCTAAGAAACTTAGAGGATATCATATAAGCTTTTTATCGGGTGAAGTTAACAAGAATTTTCTAAGATTTCTAATCCTTACAATAACCGTAATTATTTCAGTTTAAGATTTCTTAAATCAAGATGGTCGTTCATCATTTTGTGAGGACCGTATAATACCTGTTGCCTACCATTCCCGATTTATTCTCCAAGATAAAGCGGAAAACTTTTTACTCACCCTGCTTTTGGAGTCCACCATGTCTTCGGGTAGAGATCGAATGAAAAGGTTGCCACGGAAACATCCCGTCTGCGTTTCTTAATAACCTAAATCAGCCAATTTCGTGACTACAATTAGAACAGTAGCGCAGACTCGCCTAAAAAATCCGAGGGCCGGCAAACTGCCCATTGATTAGCAGCACTTAAGAGTTAAGCATGAAGTGTAATCACGGCCGCTTATTGGAGGGCGTAACTTATTCGCAGGTTCTTTGTTCGAATTAGAAATCTTCTAATCCTGTCACCCTCATGAACATGGTCTCATAGGTGAATATATATTTGTAAAAGGGAGAGATTTCAAATTGAATATCTTAATAATACCTTTTAATTATGTCAATTTAAATTTCTCTAATAAAAGTTATTTTTAAAACTTAGTATTTGTTACAGTTTAAAAGTAAAACAGATATTTTAAAAGGTTTTGATTTTTGAAATTTCTCTTAAAAAAATAATATTGCTGTTTTTTGAAATAAAAATGTCATACTTTTAGGCGCAGTTGAACATTACTAAACTTTTATATCGGTTTCTGTGTTTGAAAATTTATTTCATTCCTTCAGAGGGTTAATAAATTATAGGTAGGTAAACGTAGCAAGCAGCTGCAACATTTGAAGCATTTCGAAAAAAAAAAAACAGGTTACGGGGCTTTTGGCGACTGTTCGACTAAAATTCACTCATTAAAATTTTATTGGTAAAGGCCAACCCAAGCAAGAAACCAGGCTGTGCAGAGTTTGGGTAGACAAGTTTAAACATTCTGTATAATAAGGACACTGAGAAAGTTATCCTTTGAATTAGTTTCAATCTCTGGCTTGTTCTTCCTCCGAAGTCCATAAAGATAAAAATTGGAGATTCCCATTAGTTTTCTATAATATTTAAGTTTTAACTTTAAGAAAATTTAATTGAATATTCGATAATCCTTTTAAGAGGATTTCAATTTATATTATTTTAAGTAGGATTTGAATTTAAAAATGTACTAAAAATAGAAATCGATCTTGAGGTTTATTCGTTTCATTAAAAGAATTACGGATTACTTATACATAGGTTTTTCTCACATAGAGGAGACTGTTGTACCTTCGGACTTCGGACAAAAATCACGTTTTAATTTTTCTAAGATAGATAAAATCACATTTTGACCATTTAAAGGGCCCAACCTATAGTCAAAACCTTAGTAAATAGGGTGATATTTTTTTATTAGCTTAAATATTAAAAATTGGATTTTTAATAACTTGACAAAATTTGTGTCTATAAGTACAACACAACCTGTTCTCCCTATGGACAGACCCAGTTGACCTGTGGACACTCTTTAAAAGTAAAGTTTTAGTTGAAAAAAGTTAAAAATTAATTTTTATTCATGTATTCCCTTTTAAAGAACAATTTCTCGCATGTAATAAATAGCAGTGTCAACTATCAAGAGTGATTGTGACCAAAGGTCTGGGAAAAACTGAAGAAAATCGGCAAATCCAGAATCCTTTAAAAAATTATTTTTATAAAGGTAAAAAAACCTGAGTATTTTGAATAAGAATCTCTCAACAGTCTTACTAATTTTTGTTTCTTCTTAGAAATATAAGCTTTTTCGCCTATACGATGTCGGCTAGTTCTCCGCGGATGCGGAAGAACTCTGGCTTTCTGTAAATTTGGGACTCGCTTCGATCTAATTAACTCGATGCCACGGAGAGTCCCCTGCACTTTGGAGATGGAATGGAACTTTGTGCTTCGGTGAAATATAACCATATTTTAAAATAGACATTCGAAAATAAGTTAGTTAAATAATCCAGCGGGGTACATCGAAAACCACGGATATTCAGGGTAGCCCGAAACACAATCACCCATGAATTATTCTCAACTACTCATCAGTTTCTAATATCAGGATTTATATATAAATATATCATAATTATTTAATGCTAAGAAAGGTACTTTATTACATTTTTATGAGGGCTTAAATTTTCAAATTATTTGAAGAGAAGTTTTTCAAATTAAGCTGGAGAAACTTTACTAGATTTCAATAATCAAAAATGTTGGTTTGATTATTGTTTTATGGGGCGTAAGAATCAAGTATGATCATATTGCATCAAGCTAGATTCAAAAATCTCGATTTTCATACTTCTACCAACATTGCCATTAGAAATACGGTCTATAAGCAAGCACATATATAAAAAATATAAAAATATCAGTCATCACTTTAAAGGCAAAACAACAGTCTTCAGTTTATATTCCTTTCATATTCAGCTGAACTAACAATAGATGTTCAGGTTTTTAATCTTATCTTTTTAGATCTCCATACCCAGAAGCATTTAACTTTGATCATATGGATTTTATTTTATTCACGGAAAATACATTTTAGTTTTCAAGTCAACACAAAAAGAAAGAACACCTAAATTAGCTTAAATTTTTGATTTATTCAGTAAATACATAGAAAATATGTGCAGTGTGATTAGTTTGTTCTCAATTTTGCACAATAAGTCTAAAATTATATACAAATGTTTCAAACATTTTTTGCAGAGTGTAAATCCCTGACTAGAACTTCATGAAATGAGAAATGATAAGTATACACGAAAAGAAAGGTATCATTGGCTCTTAATTACATTTATCACAGAATGAGAAATATTACTTTACTTTATCAAAATATTCCTGCTCAGATATAAGATTTTGACTTATAAAGCTTACAAAAGTTTTCAAAAACAAATGCAAACATTAAATTTAAACTTCCATAAAAACAGATCATTACACAACTAGTAATTTCAATGTTCGAACTTTCAGTATGTTTCTGGTGATATATTAAGATAATAAAATCGCCAAGATACACAATACAATGACTACCTCAAAATAAAAATATTTACAAGATCTATTCAAGGAAAAAAACTTTAATTGAATGTAAACTAAAACATTAAACTTTAACAATAACCCATTAACAGTAGTGCATTTAGAAATATATTTAAATTTTAGGCACTATCTTAGTTTTTACATGAGTTATACAACTATCACTGGGTAGATACAAGCCCATCACAGTATTTTTTTTGCAAATCACAATTTAAATAGATTAGATAATCAATGCAGAATTTCTTTAAAATTCTTTAGAAGACTTAGAAAATAATGTTTTATGTTCCAATGAGAAAAAATAACAAATTTTGAGTGGTATACTGAGACATAAACATGTGTTGACACTATAAGATGGCAAAAGTAAAAACTTATCCGAATTTCCCATTAAAATAATTTTAATAGCATACCTGCCAACTTTTGAAAACTTGCATCAGTAAAACTTTTTGCATAACTTTACAAAGTACTACAATTTGAATTGCTTCAAACAAAAAAAGGTGCAGAGTACAGATTGATGCATTATTACCTAAATTATTTTTATTAAGTATTTAAAATTTTCACATAATTGAAGAAAACTGAAATTTCTTTGCTTAAATTTATAAGTATGTTAAGTTAAATTTTTACAACCTTATAATCAGCTTACTTCAATTGCATAGAACTTATCTAATAACAAACTGACTTATCCCCCTTCCTTCACAAAATTCATACTACAAACCAATTTGGTTGCATGAATATCTAGTACCCATTTGCCCAAACCATTTGATTTAAATTTCTGTTTGGAATCAATCAAATGTTATTATTATAGCTTTTATAATTTTTTTTTCTAAATTTCCATCAACATTTTCAGCGGCATGTGATAAAGATGAATTTAAATAAGCTTGAGTTAGAAATCGAAGAGCGATCTCGGTAAAGTTGTGAGCGCGCGCCAAGACTCGCAGACGAATCCGAAAAAGATTTGCAAAAAAATTTAAATTTCACTCAATAAAAGAATCAAAATTGATAAAATCGTAAGAGCAGGGATTAGGAGATGGTTTTGAAGTAAAAAGATATTAATTAGAGAAAATCGTTTTGGGTGCGAATGTTTTGCATTTTTATGGATAGTTACGTGGAAAGAATGCAAAATCCGGAAAATTTTCTGATCCATCCGTACAACCGTAAAACTAGACAGAAATCCGTAAATTTTACGGACAATCCGTAAAAGTTGGCAGGTATGTAATAGGTTTTATATAATAATAGCAAATTAATGTGTTAAGGCACTTTAAGAAATATTAACAGCATCTAGTGTTCGGCACTAGTTTACTAGAACTAGTTGCAACTAGTAGTTAACTACCGATCAACTAGTAGTTAACTAGTAGTTTAACTAATTTTGGTTTAAACTAGTTCAACTAGTAGTTGAACTACTTTTTTTAATAACTACTAGTTGAAACTACTTTCAAATTTTCAACTACTTTAAAAAAAAATTTGTTTAAAATTTCAAAAATATTTAAAATTTTTATCAAAATATACAAAAATTACACTATTTATAACTACATCAGTGTCATGGTAGAGTACTCAAATACCATAACCAGAAATAAAGCGCCGTTTTGAGCGAAGCATAAAGTTTTTTGTGATATAGATAAGAAAGATGTATTAGAATTTGGGCAAAAAATAGGTTATGAAATTAAATAGACTAGTTAACTAGTAGTTAACTACTTTGGGAATTAGTTAACTACTAGTTGCAACTAGTCCCAGGAAAAAATAGTTAACTACTAGTTGCAACTAGATTTTCCCAGACTAGTTAGTAGTTGGTAGTTAACTACTTTTTGACCACTAGTTGCCGAACACTAACAGCATCTATAAATAAAAAAATAGTTTAAATCTGAAAGTTTTTAGCATGATAAATATTAAGATATGTAAACAAAATAATCCCTGCTGGAGAAAATATTACCTAATAAAAGCTAGTTAAAATGCCTTGCAATCGATTTAACATCAGATTAATGCGATGTTCCACTCATAATTGCATAAATTCGGATCACAAATTTAATTTCTGTGTTGACCTTAGGAACACAAAGAGCTCATTTCAAAGAAAGGTGCTCACTAAAAGTGTGCATAATTGTATAATCAAGTATGAACAGTTTGATAGCTGAGGCATCTGTTGCAAAAGGGTTAAGGACATTTTGTCCTCTGAAATGCATATAAGAAATGATATATTCCATGTCCAAAAAAATTTTAACACCAGTAAAATAGGACTCTGTCACTTAAAATATTAAAAAACGTACTTTAATATAATAAGAAACAAGATTTTTTAAAATAAAAACATTTTCAGGTAAAATTTACTAAGGCCAATGAATTAGAAAATTCAAATACTCTTAACAATATTTGATTCACAATTGTAAACCCATATTTAAAATTAATAAACAAGACATGTAATACTGGAATATTTTTTAAAAGAAACATTCAAATAGCAACTTAACTCTCAGTCACATATTAGCTTTACTTAGTTAGGACACTAAGCACAAGATATAATTCAATTATTTATAAAAGAATGAATAGTTTTGGCAATTTATTTAGAATGTTTTCAGATTCATAATTTATACATGGAATTGAATTAATATAAAATCAAAGATAGGGTCATTTACAAATTGCACCACAACTTTTAGGGGGTGCCCTTCCCACTTCCAGTGTCATAAATTGTTACATTTCAGTAACCCCATTGAAGAGTCGCTTTTAAAACTCCTGAATACCAGTCATCATTCTAGGTGCCAACAATGTTGTTAATCCTGTCACAATGAGAAACAGTTATAACAAAACATTCATCACTTCTTTAATAGCAGTCAAAAATCAGGAGAATTTTTTATTGTCCTTTAACCCTTTTTGATAGAATTTTGCCGATATAATATTCTACCATCGGCTTAATAGAAAAAATTAGTCTTTAAAAATTTTAAAATAAATAGATACTATGTAAAATATTTTTAATTTATAGTAAAATAACAAAATAAACACTTAACTGGATATTTGCTTTAATTTTTGTTGATATTTAATATAAAAGACCTTTAAGGGTATCCAGGAGTGTGATTGACCATAAGGCAAAAAATTTGATCCAAAACTAAGGAGAAAAGAAAAACATACAAAATTTTTTTTAACTTAACAGTCTATGTACGAAGGGAACAAATTCAAAATTCAAGTGAATTGTGGACACAAGTCTTTAAAAAAATTAAAATACACTTCTTTCCTAAATTCTATATAAACAATATATTATTTTTGAGGATTAGAGAAATTAACATCTATAATCTAGTACCAAAATAGCAAAGATCATAAGCACCTTATATTTTCCATTTTTTATCATGACTTTCTAATTCCACACGCACGATAGGCACATAGTCAGATATTGCGGTGAATTGTAGTCAGCTATTGTATCGGTACTCAAAGAGGCCCCAGTTGAATCTGTAGTGGTGTCATGCCGAGACAAATACGTGTAGTCTTTCTCTACTTATCCTAAATCCTTTTATCTGTGGGTAGGTTTGGGCGGTCCAACCAACCAATATTGATAAACCAAGATTTCTTAGAAAAACGTAGGTAACCTTAAAAGCGGAAGATTTACGAGGAAAATCAAGCAGCTAGGAGAAAGTGGGAAAATTGTGAGTCTCCTCCTAAAATCTGGAGAGTTGGCAAGTATGAAATAATCCCAGCATGTGTTTAAAATGCTTGATTATTTTTTCCTTATTGAAATTAATTTTTAAAAACTTAATTTTGATTTTCTGTAACATTTTGAACTCTGTAAATAACCACTCTCATTCTGCTTGATTACCTGGTTCACGAATAAACCAGATTCTACTGTATTTTCATAATTCCACAAAAAATCTTTTAATAACTATTAAATTGGTGTGTAAAGTGTGATGTAAATTGTGAAAGTTCTTGAAAGTTCTCTTGAAATGATGGTAAAACATCTATAACAGCACAAATTTCTTTGATGAATTAGTTCCTAAGTCATATGCATATCAAAGTTTAGAAAGATAACGGCTCTTTTAATCAATCTATATAAAATCTAGAAATAAAATATTGCACACTTAGGATAAATACTGTAGGTAAAGAAAATAATTTTTAAGATATAAGAATAGAAATATGATAAGTGAATTTAAAATGTAGATTTATTCAAATATATTAGAATTCATAAAATAAATTAATACTTGAAACTTCAACAAATCTATGAATTTTGGCAAAACAGTTAACTTCAAGATATTGTGCTACTAGTATATTACTTTCAAAATATAGAGGTGAATATTCAAGGTATCACTCAAGTAATTAATTTTTTATGGCTGAAATTACACGTTGATCTCTTTGTATTTAAAAATACTCTGAGAAAGTTTCAATATTCATAAAAAAGTCATAGAACAGGTGTAACAAAATAATGGTGTGCATTTTGGCACTTCTATGTACCTCATTTCTAATATAACATTATTCAAGGTCATGTAATACAACACTAATGAGTAGAATTTAAGCAAAATACAATTATTAAATCTTATAATGGAAGCACAGCAAAAAGGACAATGACTAATAAGTCTTTAGGGATAAATTCAATACAGTAAAACATTATCATGTAGAATTAAAAACATGTTGAAAAAAATGTATGGTATTTAGAATTATTTAACAGTAAACAAATGGGTTTTAAAATGCAACTTGATTTCAAATATTTCTATTCACAAAGCTCAAATCATTTTCACAAATGACATATGATGTGAAAAAGAAGCTCATAAGAAATATCAGGTAAGGTAGCATTATACAAAGAAAACAGATAAACTATGTAAACCTATTTAACTGGCTAAATTTTCTCAATGAAATATTTTTATTCTACAGAAAGAATATTATTTATGCAACTTAAAGAAGTCAAGGTTTTATGAGTAAGCACATAATTTGTTAATGGAAAATTAAATTACCTTACATAAGAGTTAAATAATTTACAATTAATTACAAATGCTTCATATATACAGTATAGAAATAAAATAATTAAAATTTATCTGAGAAGTTAAAATTAATAAAAATAAAAGTGATTATGAAGTCATGTTAATGTTAATGAATAAATTATGTCATTAGTTTGTCATTTAAGACAGCACATAATAAAAAACACCAAGCAGACTAAGTAATGATAATAATGAAAGAGATAAAGGATGGTGTTAAAATAAAAAAGCTATACTTAGATGCAAAGATTTTCTTAGTCTTGTTTGGTATGGACAATACAAGTCTGGTTTAACAAGTATGTAAATGTTACATTTAACGATGCTTAAAATGTAGTTATTACTGTTATAAATAAAAAATGTAAACATCAAAAATTAAACTCTGCATTAAGTTACATCATAACCACTATCGTTAGTATCATCAGTAAAAAGCTTTGATGCATGTGAGAGTCTTGAGTCATCTGTAGAATCAGAAGCTAAGAAGGTGCTTTGATGTTTAGCTTGAGAATCAATACCAGACGACTGTGAAGCACTAGACACAGCAGAACTAGGAAATATTACACAACTTACAGGCCTAGAATTATTCAAAGATTGCTTAGACGTTGACTGAGTAGAAAATACATCATCTCCACTCTGAGCACAGTCTGTATTCATTGAGTTAACTCTAATTCTAACAGAGTCTACAGCATCAAGCAAATGCTTTGCATCCATAGCAAGGATGTGAGCCGCAGATAGCATTCCTTTTCGATATTCCCCATCAAGCGTTGTTTTAGAATATTTTTGGGCTTGTTGCATGGACTCTACTAGAGAAGCCATATCTTTACTCAGCACTTTATGAGCCATTTGAACCTATAACAAATAACACAACAAGAAGCTGTATCAGCTTTTTTATATCACATATCTATTCAGAATAATTAGATCAAAAATACAAGCTGTATAATTATGGAGATTTTTGATTTGTATGAAAGTTCACAGATTGTTTTTTGATTACATCACTTAACCATTTCATCATTACAAGTGAATACTTATTTCACATTACTGTTCATATTGAACAACTTAAAAACAGAGAATTCCGGAAGAAACCGGTTTGGCTTTGGTTTCTATACCTCCCCAACCCTGGGAGAGAATGGCCTTTCCCATTTAGGGTTACATTTACCGCCTAGCGAGGGAATACAAACTTTAACAGCATGTGGCACAGTGGCTCTTTTAAACTTTCTTTTGTTGATTCTATTCAGCCTGGACTACACCAGGTTTGTGCCGGTAAATAATACTTATAGACTACAAGCCCGTGTCGAAAAATGATGGGTCATTTGAACCACCAGAAGACCTATATAGAATTATATAAGGGCATAAAATAATAAGATTCAGCACTATGCCGTCACTTGTAAGCTGTCCAACTGAGTGCAGGTGAGAATTCAAAAGCACAGGTAGAGTGAGTACATTTTGGTCATATATTTTTGTACGGCATTCTTACCATTAATAGATCCATGAAAAATAATGAGAAAACGCGCAGTGCCGTACAAAAGTAGTGCGCCACAAAGTCGGAAATTTTTTTTGATTTTCCGCCGATTTTTAGGGTAAATTTGGTCATTTGATTGTGTACGGCATCGGTTCCATACTGTTTCAAAACCTCTTCTAATCCATAATTCCGCAACGCCGTACAAAAAATCATGCGACAAGGGGGGAAATTCGAGGGTTGCAATCCCCTCCCTTTCGGTGGTCTGGGGGGTGATTTGACACAACATAAAATTAATTTATTTTGAAAGTATTTCATGCATAGATAACATTTTCTCACATGCCGTACATTTTTGTTGGTCCAAAGGTCAGTAGGAGTATATGACCAGGTGTGTACAAAACTGTTGATACTGACATTGGCAGTTTTCAATTCTTGAATATAATATACGCACTGTTTCACTTCAGATAGACGGCATAATGATTAATGCATATTATCAGTTGTTCTCTTTAAGAATATGTGAATGCCGTATTGTATCAGATGAACATAAAATACCCCTGAAATGGTAGTGCCATTTTCATCAGCCTGAAAATATTGTTTGCATTAAAATGTACGGCATCATTTTTTTCTGAATTATTTACCTGAATACTATTTAAAACCACGATAATATGTAGAAAATTGCAAAATTTTATTTATCTATGATTATTGAAACTTTTGAAATAATTCGAAAAATTTCATTTTTTGTATTTCTCTGTAATTTTTTTAGAACAGTTTCTTTTGAACGGCAATATTATATGACAATTGTATTTAACTATATCATGTTGAAAAAAAAGTTGCCGTACAGGATCAAATGACCTTCCAGCTTTATAAATCAAGTATATGATGAAATTGAGATAATTATGAATATATACATACAAATGAACAATAATTTTTTGACGGCATTAATTTTAATAGTACATTTGAGTGCTAGATAATGTTTTGGAACCGATGCCGTACTTTTTCAAATCACCCCCCAGACCACTGAAAGGGAGGGGGTTGCAACCCTTGATTTTTGCCCCTTGTCGCATGATTTTTGGTACGGCGTTGCGGAATTATGGATTAGAAGAGGTTTTGAAACTGTATGGAACCGATGCCGTACACAATCAAATGACCAAATTTACCCTAAAAATCGGCGGAAAATCAAAAAAAATTTCCGACTTTGTGGCGCACTACTTTTGTACGGCACTGCGCGTTTTCTCATTATTTTTCATGGATCTATTGATGGTAAGAATGCCGTACAAAAATACATGACCAAAATTTACTCATTCTACCTGTGCTTTTGAATTCTCACCTGCACTCAGTTGGACAGCTTACAAGTGACGGCATAGTGCTGAATCTTATTATTTTATGCCCTTATATCATTCTATATAGGTCTTCTGGTGGTTCAAATGACCCATCATTTTTCGACACGGGCTTGTAGTCTATTAATGCAACTCAACAACATCGGATTAAAGAAAAACAATAAAAAATATGCATTTTAACATATTCCACATCATAAAAGTAACAAAAACCTTCAAACCAATTTCTTCTATAACACAATTAAAAAGAGCTGGTAGAAAAATGGAATGTTTTGGGTTTTTTTTAGTAAAATATTTGACCATTTTACACAGCTGTAACTCAAAAACCACAATACTTTTTTGATCATTCCATATTTCATCAAAAGGATGTTTCAGCCATTAATTTTATCTTGGCATACCTGTATCTCCAAAACAAAGCAAATTAGGTTTTTTTTTATGTTGATACTAGTTTTTAGCAGGTTAGATTCAATAGAGATTGTGTACTGACACCCAGTGTCTAAAGTAATTTTGTTCAGAAAGCAAATATTTAGATTAAAACTTTCATTCTTATATGGATTTCCTTACATATAAAAATCAAGAATATACTCACTTCTCTTCGAGACCACAATGGGAAGTTGGCTACAATTCCATCCACAGCAGCTAAAAGGTTACGCAGACGAACTCCTACTTCCTACAAAGATATTTTCAACTTATGTAATTCAGTTTAGAAAAACACAGAAATGTACAATAATACTACCAACAAACTGTATCAAGGTAAATATATAAAAAAATCTGTTTTGGCTTCAAGGATTTCAGAAATTTTGAAGATATGGATTTGAATTACAATAAAATGGATATTTTACTCAAAATTAAAGTAATATTATTTAAAGATCACATGTGAATTATTTACCTTAACTAAAATAAGATATTCTTCCAGTCTTCCTTGTTGAACCCCTTGAGACAAGCTCATAACTGCACGGACAACATTTGTAGTATTTTCATATACAGCATCTCCAGTACGATCCAGCTCAGCTGTTGGAGTCTACGAACAAAATTATAGGTATACCATTGAAATTGTTAAAAAATATTTTTATTCTGTGTCTTGAGTAACCTTTATACGTAAAGCAAATATTTTTTAATTTTATGTTAACTTGGCAAAAACTGAAAATATTCTTAATTTATGGACACTCCTATAAATAACAAGTACTTTAGCTTCAAAATAGAAATTAGAAACTTAAGTTTTAAAATGAAAACCATAGTAAAATTTGCTTGGATAACCTTTATTTTAATAATCAACAGACCTAGTCAGATTGATTAATAGTTTTAGGTTTAACACAAAGGTTTATAAGGTTGCTTTTTTAATTGTATTGGACAGTATTTGAAAATATATAGATGTTCTAAGTTCAGTTTAATTGTCCTTACAGGAAAAAAATAAATTATATTACAACTTACATTTGAAGAAGCCTTGGTAGCTTCTGCTAAGCCATTAGAATCAATGGAAGAAGAATTTCCTACATTGAAAAAAAAAATTAAGACTTAATTTAAGAAATGAAAATAACTTGTTGGCACAGAAATTAAAAGTTCAGCAATTGTGTTAAAAAAATTACAGCATAAAATGAGTTTTAGAAACTAGTTTATCAAAACATATGTAATCACAAGATAAGAAATACACATTGATTATATAAGCAGTTTTTAGACTGAATAATAAAATTGATTTGAGTAAAAACGTCAACAGGAAAAATTAGTGGAAAATAAAAATTTGTTTCAAAACTCTATTTACTTGATTTAAAAACATTAGAAGCAGGTCCTTCAATGTCAGCACTATCAGTGTCAGAATAGGATCTTTGATCACTAGAAAAGCCCCTCTTCTTAGAATGCTAAAAACAATATTCACACTTTACTATATAATATAAAAACACAAAAGAACCTATTTGAACTTATTAAATTTTGCTTTGAAAAACAAATACTCAAGATTCGATTCAGAATCTAAAATATTCTGGAAAATTATCTCTACCAAAGGATCACTAATTAGGAGTTACACAATTATCTATTACAAATTTTGAAAATCATTTTTAACAATAAATTTATTTTAAACAAATGATTAAAAGCATAGGTCAAAAACCTATCATTACTTATATTTAAAAGCAATACAAATTAAATTCAGTTTACAAATCTATTTTTAGATCATGAAAAATTCTGCTAATGCTTACAGATATGGGTGTAAATAGACACTCCTTTTCAGCCAGCCATTTTGAATCTTCTTCTGATTCTCTTTGCTGCTGCTGCAGTTTCATTTCAATGAACTGTTTCCCCAATTGCTCACCATTATTTTCCTGATGAGAGAAGAAGTTTTAACCCATAACATTTTATACACTTATAAAAATAGAGCGGAAATGCTTAAAGAATATTTTGATCACCTTGTTAGCTGCAGGCTGCATATTAGCAGATTTCCACATTGGTAAATTTAATAAATCATCACTGGACTCCATGTATAGCCTTTCAGTAGTGTGAGACATATATGGAGGATGAACAAGATTACTGATAATAGGTGGTGAACAAGAAGTACTATTTCGATCAACTGGAAGTCGAGAAGGCTGAAAAACAGATTAAGCAATGTTTCTTAGATGCTGAGATTGATATTAAAAGTTAACAACAGTTAAAAGGAACTAGAAAATAAACTTACTTTAGGTGGAGGTTCATCTGATCCTGAAGACCCTAAGAGAACCAAAATATGTTTTAAAAGAGAGGAACAGTAGAAAAATAGTTTCATTATTAGAAATTGAAAGCTTATTTGTTTTTAAAGTAGTTTCAAAATAATCTTAAAATGGAAAAATTAAATAAATTCAGACCTAGCTGGGCACAAAACTAAGAGAACAATTTAAATACTATAAATATAATTAATATTGGGTTATAATTTTTTAACATGGCTTTGAAGTTTGGTTATCAGATTGATTCATCTTTTTGATTACCTTTATGCAAAGGAGCTGCAAAAGTTCTGTTTTTTATTTATGTTCTGATTTTTATTATGTTTATTTAGTTCCGTTTATGCAGTAAACTGAAGAAGACAAATTTGCTTTTATAAACAAGCAAGATAATGATACTTCAGATACTGCAAAAAATGCTCTGGATGGAATTTTCACTTATTTTAAATTTTGTAAAACACACTAAATAACACATGCATGTTAAGTTACAATAAATACATCCCTAATTTTATAGACTTTATGGCAGCATATCATTTTAATTAAAAATTTAAGGATAACAAGACAATATTAAGAGAAAACTTATTTTATATGTAAGTGTTAAAACATTTTTCCGAGAAAAAACATCCAAGCGATAAATTAGGACATTATCAAATTAAACAATTTCTGAAAACTATAATACCATTCAAGTTATGTTCTATTTTTTCATCTCCCTGTGATTAAGTGAAATTCACAGTTTGAAAAAAGCTTACTGTTATTTGGCACTGAAAATTTAACTCTAATTACCCCATGACATTGCTTGAATCCTACGATTTTCTCGTTTCATCACTTCTTCAAGCTGTCTACGTTCTTCTTCAAGTATTTCTCTAGTGTTAGAAAGACAAGAAAAATAAATTCAAGTTTATTTTGCCAAAATCATTATTATCAGTTTAGAAAAAATGATAATTAACAGCGGAATTTTTTCAGGTGGTAGAAATAAATACTAAAAATTGAAAACTAGTATTCTAGAGCAATTTAAAGAGCTTAACAAAAATTTTAAGAATAAGATAAGATCAAGTTAAGGAAATTTGAACTTTCTTGACTTTGGTTTCCTAACTCTGGTACAAGAACAATGAATACAAGCATTAACAGCTGTATTCACCACTAACTTGACCTAAGGTTAACAAGGAATCAAGCTTTTTCAACAATTCTGATTGGCTTAAAACTTGTTTAACTTTTTCAACTACCAATTAAAAGTTTTAATTCCAGGTTAGGTAATCTTAGGTTAAAGGTGAATAAGGCCGTAAGACATTGAAATTCAGAATTAACCAAAAGTGATGGTAAAAAGTCTCGTAAAAGTAAAGAAAAACCTACCCTAACACTTTACGAATTTCTTTGAAACTGGGCCGCTTAGAAGGTTCATAAGACCAACATAATGACATAAGATTATAAAGATGAGGAGGACACTTGGGGGGAAGAGGCAATCTTTCACCATTTTCAATTCTTCCAATGACATCATTGTTTTTTACACCAAGAAATGGTTTAACTCCAAACATTAGAATTTCCCATATGCAAACACCTTTAAAATAATGTAATATTACATTAAGAAACTGAACAAAACAGTCAATTCAGTAAAGGGAACAAAACACATTGAATTCAAACAAAAAATAATTAAAGTAGTAAGTTATCAGACAACTGATAAAGCTAATTACATTTAAAAGATTTAAATTTTTAGCAATTTATTTAAAACATTAAGTTTAATAAAAAGATAAGCAGGATACATAAGTTGCTTTCTTACATTTAATATACATTTTGCAAGAAAGCCTAATCAAAAAATTCTACTTCAAAGAAATCTTACCAAACATCCATACATCACTTGCAGTGGTAAATCGTCTAAAATTGATTGATTCAGGAGCCATCCACTTAATTGGAAGTTTCCCTTTAGATGCTTTGTAATAGTGTTGGTCTTCAACCCATCGAGATAAACCAAAGTCCCCAAGTTTTACACAGTCATGAGAAGACACCAATACATTTCTAGCAGCAATGTCCCTAATATGGAAATTTTTAAACCATCTTACTATCAGCACAAAACATTGCAATTACATTTATAGGATTACACAAAATAAAATTAAGCACTTTTAAATTTTGAAATGCACTTTTTATATTATGCTGAAAATACAAATAGAGCAGTTGAAGCACCCATTTAAACTTTCTTTTTGTGTAAAATTGTGCCACCTAAAAGAATATGTTCCCTCAATGCAGCAGAAGCCACAGTAATTTACATAATATTCAAACAACGTCTTCTTTGGTAGCAATGGTAGAAATTCAGTTTGCATGATTTAACATCATATATTTATAAACAATGCAAATTTCGCCCAAAAAATATAGCATTGCCTCAGACCAAGAGTTTCAGCCACTTTTAACCAAGAGCCTTTTTCTGTATAGACAAAATTATTTTCCCCAGTTAATTCATAATGCTCTTTTAATTTCTGTCGGAATAAATTGGAAGCAAAATGCTAAATTTAGTTTTTAAGTACATTAGTAATAAAATATAAACTATAATTAACAGAAGTTTCATACTTAAAAAAAATATTTTTAACAAAAACTGTTTTAATTGTTTTAATCACAGAAGTTTAAATTACATACTTCAGAAACTTATATACACCTAGTTAAGATAAAATAACATATAGGGAAAACCTTTTAGCATGCTTCTTTAATTTCTGTTTATTTTTGAAAGTATTACGAAACAAAAGAAAGATCTGAAAACTTTTTACCTAAAAAAATTTAAGTTTGAAGATTTTACTTTTTGTTTATTTCTTTTAAGTCAAATCAAAAAAGATATTAATCGGAAGAATAGTTCTAAACTTATGTAAGTAGTTTTTAACAATTCAAGTTCTAGTCAAATAAAATTATAAAATACAAAATTAAAAACTAGAAAGCAAATAATACCTATGAACAAACTTCCTACTTTCCAAATAGGATAATGCAGTGCTCAGTTGAAAAGCATACAACATTAGAGTAGCTAAATCAAGCTGTTTCATGTTGTTTTTTAGGTAAGCCCTCATCTAAAATCATAAAACAAAACTAAACATCAAATCTAACTTATTTAAACATAAAAAATGTTTTATGTGACCTGCTCTAATTAAAGTTTGAGTGATCAAACAAGGATAAAATTCTACTCCATTAAATTTATTTAAATTATACAAGCTGGTTAATTTTAAAAGGCAATACACACACACAGTCAAATTTCTTATAAAGGGGTAGATTTTTGTCAGCAAAACAATTCAAATATAAATAACTTTTTGAATGAACTCTGAAGATAGATTACAACTGATCAATAACTTTCTTGTTCATCCTATCAATTTCAAATTGAGGGAACTCATCAAGTTGCAAAGAGCACAGATGGATTGACAAAAAATAGAAAATAGGGATAGCATTGAAATTCTTATAGATTTCTTATACATTGCCAAACCCTACTGATTTTTTAACTTGCTATGCCAGTCTCTTAGATGAAACTTTCCTTTCATTGTCACTGGTACCTAGACTTCTAACCCATTCATATTCCATAAGGAAAAATTGATTTGCCAAGAGTAGTTACTTTTGTACTTTTTTCCATGAATACTTAACATGAATAACTTTCACAAAGTGAATTATTTATATGATAAACTAACTTTATGTAGAGCTACTAACTGAAATAAATACTGCTCTCTCAATTCAAAAAGTTTAATTTTTAAATAACATTTTACACATTATTAGAAGAAAATTGAGTAAAATAAAGGCACTTACTTCCCCATGTTTAGCCAACTCCATAACTATCCATATTGGAGAATCAGAGCATATACCAATCAATTTTATAATATGACGATGATCAAACTGCTGCATGATATCTGTTTAAACAGTATTAGTTTAATGGACTGAATTTCACATGTGAAAAAGGTTTAATAAAATATATGCCTGGAAAAATGCATACATGCTTCTTCAAGAAACTTTTCACCCATTGATCCCTCACTCTCTACCTTACAGGTTTTCACAGCAACTGCTTGTGTTTGACCATCCTAAAATAATAACTTTACTTAGCAAATGAGTGGATCCTCAATTTAAAAACAAGGTTCTTTTGCTTCATGTAAAAAATTTGTCATTAGAAATATCTTAGTTATTAAATAAAGACAGCAGAGTATGTATAATGAGCTCCAATAAAGTACTGATGCATAAAATACTAGTAAGAAATCAATTTGTTTTATTTTTAAGATCCCACAAAACAAATTTATTAATGAAATGTACTATCAATTTTAAACATGACTCAGTGCAAAAAAGTTATACTTTAATCAGTACTTTTGACTTATGTAAAAAAAAAACAATAAATTAAATTCAAAACTTAAAATTTTGCAATGAGAAGTGACCTATGACTACTTTTTAAATCAAAGACACAATCAGGAAATTTATTAGACTAAATACAGAGTCTACATCCATATTACCTTGGATATGTAAGTTCCTTTATGGACATCCCCAAACTGGCCTTCACCAATAATTTCTCCGAGAATAACATCTATACGTTTCAGTTCATAATCTTTAACTGCAAATTTAAACAAATTATATTAATGTTAGATAGAATAATTAAGTAATACAACAACCATATTTTTTTTATTTGATTTTTGCATTCATCTGAATATAATCAACAATCAAGAAAAGGAAATTGTTTCTTATTAAAGGTGAATTGTAGTTCTTTAAAACAATGAAGAGGGTAGCAATTTTTTAATGTTAGGAACAAATGTTCATAAGTTTATATTAATCAAATTTAAAGGTTAAATTCTCCAGTTTCCACCCATTTTTCCCCATTGAAAGTCAGCTCTTGTTAAACATCCTAATGCAGTTTTTAAAATTTAATACACCTTACCAATTGGTTGCAAAATTGGATGAGAAATTATAATCAAAGAACTTGCAGATAAAATAAAATAAATAAAAGCTATGTTGTAAAAAAGTTAAAACAAAAACCCTAAAATACATTACCTATAGGAGTTGAGTAATCACCCTCTTCCTCAACAATTTCAGCATAATCATCTATGGTAAAAGGTTTAATTCAATTTAAATTTATACACACATAAATTATAAATTTCTAAAATTATACTAAGCTCTTGAATTTACAAGTTAAGAAATGTTTCAGTAAAAAATATTTAGTATTGGGAGATATTTTTTTCTAGATGAAAATCATTATTGAAAATGCAATTTTCATCCAGAAAAATAGTAATAGTTATATATTTAAACAATATTTATGTATAAATGCACACTTATATATTTGATTACAACTGTTTAAAACAGTAAAAAAAAATTAAAGTATACAGAAACAGTAAAAGAAAAGTATACTGCAGGCATCCTTAAAAAACACATTTAACAGGCTACATGTTTAAAGATACTTAATTGAATATTTAATCTGTTAAAAGAATTGACAATTTTTAATAGACCAATTGCTAGGTTGCAATGTATTTTTCTACTGTATGGCTATAAATTTTGATAATAGTATTGATTGAACATTAACTTTCAAAGAACACACAAGTGATTTAGTTTTTAAAATAGTTTGGACTTTGCTTAGTTCAATTTTTGTGCCAATGTAGTTGTTGCAATTGATGCAATTTGCATGTGCCTGCAACACAAGAACTGTGCTGTTCGAGGGATGCATGTAATAATACCATAGAAAGAAGGCTGAGCAGTTACCTCCGAATTTTATCCCTCTTAATTTATTACGTGAGCTGTTGGATTTTAGGCAGCTTTTGGAGCTTCCTTGTCTAAAATACAAAACAATGGAAACAATTAAAAATATAATATACTAGCTATTAATTATCAAACATTATCAATAAAAAGCTAAATAAGTAAGACTGATAATTATTATTTTAAACTATTTAATAAAAGTGAAATAATAACTTATAATTTTTTTATACAAGTGATTTAAAAGGGAAAAGAGGAATCAGACTCTTAACTTCTAAGTTATAAAAAATATTTATTAATACAATAGAACAAGGGTTGGTAACTGGTAGACTCAAATTATATGTAAAAATATGCATATATGAAAATAAGAATTCAAAAGTACAGAAGAACTACTTTTTTTCTGGCCCTCAATAAAAATTTTCAAAATTATTTGGGATCCATGTAAAATTACTTGCCAGTCCCTGCAGAAGAACTTCAATGTAATGAACCCTTACGGGACCAACAACATAGGGTTGATATAACAAATTGAGAAAAAAAAATCTAAACACAAAAAGAAATATGGATATAGTACCTAAAATAAGTCACACCAGGTGCATATAAGGCAACCAATGCAAACATGTATGCAATCATTTGGAGTAATTTGGCAACCAGAAATTCTACCCATAAACCTAACTTCTTTTCTAGCCTCTTAATCAGTAGATTTATGGAATTCTGACGAAAATTGGTGGTCCCTTATGATTTTAAACTAGTTTAAAATAACATTAATCCTACGATAAAATAATCAGTACTTTAACTACCGAACTGTAACGAAGGGGTCACTATTAAGATACTCAAGGGAAACCAAGAAATAATATATCAATGCAATAATTCTGAATTTAAGTTGTAATAATAAGAAAATGGTAAAAAATGCAAAACCTTACCTTGATCTAGATATTTTGGAACCTAGTGAGAAAATATTTTCATAATTAATACATTTATTTTAGTCAAGAACAACAAATTGCATTGTATTTTTAACAAAAAAGAAAACGCTTATTTATGAACAGAAGAGGTGCATGTAGACATAATATGGATCATGTTTTATAAATTGTCAAGATAACTAGAACACTGGCAGATCTGTAATTTTAATTTATGTGAAACTTTTATTTTATTATTAATTATTTTGCTTGATGTACTTAATGCACACACAACTCACATACTCAACTCGCGCTACGCTGATAAAATAAGATCTATTTAAATTCTCTTAAACACACAATAAAACAACTTAAACAAAGGATAAATAATTAAAACATAAGAACAAGTTACAATGCACAGAAAAGTAAAAGTGTGGTATGCATCACCTGAATAATTCCAAAATGAACTTTTTGAAGAATTTACTAATCTACAATAACCATCAATTAAACTGGCAATGCTCTCAGTTACAGATATTGATGGACAGGTTATACTGAGCATCTAATAAAATAAAGATTAAAATGTAATGAAATAATAAAAAATCAACCAAAAAAGATAACTTTTGGAAAAGATCCTTACCTCAGCTGCCCCATCAATTTTCAATTGAAGAACAGGTTTGCTTTTAGATGATGTATCGGATGAAAAAATGGTATTTATGTTTTGTACTTTTTGAAAACTTGCCACATGGGTCGCCTGACAAAGAAATTAAATTATTAGGAAAAATGGATAAAAAGAACTTATGACTTTTTTATACATCAAAATATTACTCACAGAAGCATTAGGGTCAGTGAAGAAACTTATTCCTATTTCAGAGCCAATAGCTAATTCAACAGGAACACTCCATCCAGTCTGAATGTAGGTAATAAAATCATTAACATGTGTTTAACACACAACTGGAAATAGTAATAAATTTAAACTTAAGTTTGATAATTTAATTTAAGTTAATAATTTAAAATAAGTTTGTATAAAAATATATAATTTGTTTCCAAGACTTAATAACCAGCAGTAAAATTAGTAAACAAACACTTTGTTACAAATTTTAGAATGAAATCAAAAGTCAAAATTTAAAAACCTTAACTTAATGTCATATTAAATCTTGCATCTAGCCACAAGTCACCTATATATAGAATAAGCAGCTTACTCCTAAAGAACATTTGAAGTTCTCCTGATTGTATTTCACTACAGGATGCACCATATCTAAAAACGTAAACATACAATCCACTTCGGAGAGTGAAGCAAACCTCTTAAATTGATTTTGGATCAATTTTCGAAGAGCTTTTGGCTGAAAATAAAAATAAACTTATTATAATAGGTATGAATTCTGACAAAGCACATTTGCATATTGAAATGAATTGGAATTCCTTAATGCAGTTGAACTCAGAAGGCAGAGTAATCAGTCATCATAGAGATTTACACCAGAGCCACATGACTGAATCAACCCTTATTTAATAACTTCATTATGATGAAGATGAACTATTTGTTTGACCCTTTGAACATACAAAGGGAGTTCAACTGTAATAAGTAAACTAATATTTTAAGAAAACTGTGATCATCCACTAACCTTGTTGTTAGTTATCACAGGTGAAGGAAGAAACTTGTGTAGTCCAACATCTTTTTCAAGGAACTCAAAGTTGGACTTTTTATCTAATGCCACATGTGTCATATCTTTAAAAAACCTCCTAAAAGTAAAGAAAAAGTTTAATCTCTATGGACAAGAAAATTTGTGCCTAAATCTCAAAGAAAATTTAACTTCATCAAATAGTTTATACAACAGTAGCTAAAGCTTCTATGTAGTTTAATTTCTATACACTAGAAAAGAGTAAACCCCTTAGAAACTAGGTACGTTCCTTGGGAATTTCTAGGAAAACATTTAATATAGTAATATTGAGGACTGCTACACAATAGTAAAAAGTTTCATAAAGTAATGCAAGGATTCTTATCTGTGAAACAGTAGTCACTGCAATCACAATGGAGCCAGTATAAATATAAATACTGGAAAATATTTGGTATACTTTCATTTTATGCTGAAAAAATGGTGAAGGGAGACTTTAAAAGTTACGATTATGAAAAATTAGAACCACTCAAGCATTTGCTCCAGAGAAGCCCTTTTTTACATGCTATTGCCAATTTGTTTATTTCAATAAATCAAGAACCAATTAGCTAAGGTTAGTCTTTCTCTAGGTCATACAAGCAATACTTGTCTTAATTAGTATAGGATGTTAGTATTTCCTTAGGACAGATTTTCCAAGGACAGATTTTCATTTCTAGAAAATAAGGAAAAATCTTTTACCAAGATACTTAAAAGTTAATTCTTCAGGTTAAGTAATTTCTGGTTTGGTTATTTAAGTGGTATGCAGTGGGTATAAATACAGATAAAAAATTAAGAATAAGGAATTAATATTTCTTAGTTATTTAGCAATGGTTATGTAACGACATAATTCTTTATTAGTATATGTAATAACTTCTTTCTCTTCAAAGGAAATTTATTTAAAAGTAAAGAAGATATCTAAAATACCTTATTTCTATACAGCACAGATGAATAGCTAGTTCCTGGTCCACATTTATTTTAATTTGCAAATAGTCATTTTTAACCTATATTTTAAAAAAAATTATCAAGATCCGATACATTTTTATAAACATAACAATTTTTATCTCTTAATGTAAAAGTTTGAAGGTAACCCACTTACTTGCTCATAAAAGTATAAGAAACTGACTTTATCTTTTTCATACATGTCTCTCAAATCTTTGGGAATATATCTTACTCTTAATTCTAGCCTGAAATCCAAAGCAAGATTTTATTTTCTTAAAAAAATTGAGTGAAGTAAAAATACATTAACTCTTATTGCACAAATCGCACCAAAAAAGTTATGAATAAAATTCATATAAAAGAAAAAATAACATTTTGTGGGATTTTTGTGAAATTCATTTGCACATCTACCCATATCATACTCAATTTCATAGCTGTCAATTTTGAAAAATTTCACGCAAAAAATAAGATTTTAAATATTTTTACAATAAGATGGTAAAAACTAATGTAAAAAGCCATGTTTTCAAAACACCAAAATGCATACAATATTTTTCCAAACTGCTAATAAAGCTAAAATTATAGTAGTACAAGCAAATGCCAACCTCCTCCTTACTTAGGTGCTTATTTAAATGGCCCCATATTTACTCTCAATTATAGGGAATTCATAAGGCATGGTGAAATTAAATAAGGCATGAAGGCATTAAAATTCAACAGTTAATAAAAATTTTAGTGTTGACAGCTAAGCAGAATGTAAAGGTTGTGGGAAAAAAAACGTCTTTCCTATAGATTAATTAGTTTACCAACATTACATAGTAAGTTTATACTATCCCAATTCTTATACTATACCTCCACTCATCTGTAGGGTAATAAGAGTATTTTTCTAGAATTTGAAACATCCCTGCATCTGAGTGAAGCCAGTGCACTTCCCCACTAGGTGAATGCAGAAGTCGCAATGCATAAACAGATTCGAAAGGACAGGGTGGATCAGAAAGACGGTTGGTCACAACATTTATTATATCCTAAAAATATAAACAGTTCAGCTAACAAATTTTTAAAAATATGATTCAAAGTTTGAATAAATAACTGTAATTATTTAAAAAAAAAATTAAAATGAAGAGATTAAGGAAAAGCATATAATTAAATTGAAATTTAATATTTTTTTAACTCACTTTAACATCTGTAGTTTCTCCAAACTTAACAATGTTAGAACTTCCATTACTGAGGAAAACTTTCAAAGTGGTTCTTTCTAGCTTTTTATCTGTAGAATTCAGAAGTTTGCTTTGCCGCTTTGAGTCTTCACTGCTTGGTGAAGCAGAGTCTTGCAAACTGCATTCGTCTAACATCCTAGGTAACAAAAATGAGCATAAAATAAGAAATAAATTCAGCAGCAGATATTTTAAAATAGAAATGTCAGCTTTCATCTTTTTAAAATAAAATTTCCTTTGCCATACATACAAGATTCTTTTTTTTTTTTCAAATATGCTACTTAAGATAAAATGGGTCTATAAAAGAACACCTTCAGATTAAAAGTATTATGAAACTTTAGTTCAGACTGCATCATTAAAAATACCAAGAGGTAAAATTCATGTAAATCAATTCCCCAAAAGAACCACAAACAGAATTTGGACAACTGACAAATTAAATGGGTTAAGAAACAACCTACTAGGAAGTTATTTTCAATTATCTGAGCTCTTAGTTTTAATTATAACTTGTATTAACATTAATTAATGTTTAATTTAAGTTTAGTTAATTAGTTTTTGTTTTTAGCTTAGTTGGTACTTAAGAATCTTTAATTTTCACAAAAGAAGTCTTCGCATCTTACAATCTAAAATCAATATACATTAATTTAACTGTACTGAATGGTTATGTTATTCAATCTTAAAAAAAAAATATTTCTAAGCAAAAATTAATCAGCTAAAAAAGTAAAGTAGCAAAATTAATGTCTTTTAAAATTTGAATTTAACCAAATTGGTCTATACTTTAAAAAACTAATCACAAATAAACCCCTTTAGTCAAGATAATTGACTCAAAATTAAAAAGACCGCGAATCCGTAATCGGAAACGCCCTCCTAGCACCCGATAAACGTAAAGTTGTTTTTCTGCAGCGAACGAAAAAAAGCAAACTTTACAGAAAGTCGTTTCGGCGAATAGATTTTGATTAGTTCGGAAAAACTCAGTCTAACTAAAAAAAAAAGAGGACAAAATAAAAAAATAATTAAAATTTAAAACATGCAGTTCGCAAAACGTTACTTTAAACTGACAAACCATTTTCGAATTATAGTCTCTAATATCTATATATAAATCTGTCTTGGTAACCCGATAAAATCCGTTTCATCCTAAGCATTTATCCAGGTAAACCGGGATGAAAACAGGGTAAACAAATCGAGAAAAAAAACTGGTCCTGACTGAAAAAACTTCTTTCATTTTAGCCCACAAATTCTTCACTTCAAATTTATTTTTCATTGCATTTTAATTTCCAAAATAAATTTCAGATTCGGTAAAAAGAGCCAAATGTACTCCGATGTAAAAAAAAATCTAAAATTAATATTTCCATTTTTTGCCGTAGTAAGTCAGGCTAGGGAGAATAAGTGTATTTAAAATAATCCTTAAATGATGAAATTTTTAATGTACAATAATATTTAATTAATATTTTACAACAAATTGTAACTAGTTTAAACTAGGGTTTCCAACACCCTCATCTATAAAGTAAACATTTTTCTAAAATTTATTACAGCTTAACTAGAAGAGGCAATTTTCGTTTCTTTTGTTAAAAATACATTTTCAAAAGCTATGAATTAACTTGTAAAATGCTGATATTCTCTTTTAAGATAATGTTAAAAAAATAAACCAATGCTCCCGGGATCCATGATTCAGCGCTTTGTGATCTAACAGCAATATGAAGATTGCAATGCAATAATTACGGTTCAGCTCAGACAGAATGAATTACTTATTCAACATTTTAACTAAATAGCTTTACTTTTAGGTGATAGAAGGAATTCATCTCATAATCAATCCACGTAAAGTGGAAGAGAACAACAAGAGATCAATCGAGCGCGGAAAAAACGCTGGCATCCGACAAGTAGTTTCTCGCGCATTACGATCGGAAAGCAGCAAGAGAGAAATGATGCTATGATATCAAACAGTAATAACTTTTTATGATGCCATTGCATACCTCTGCATAATTCTAGCCGTACTTCTAAGGGTACGCGCACCACCGATTGAGAACATCCTAACTAGCGGACAAAGCCGAACGCATCCCAAAAAGCCGAATTTCGGCAAATATGAAGGAGAATGAAAAAAAGTTTCTGGTAAAATAAGTAAAGAAGGAGATTGAAGAAATCTCAAGAAAGTTAAAAACACAAAAATTATGATATTTTTTAATAATCTTTCCGATTGACATATTAACAGGATTGTCGATTCAAGCGCAACACTCAAACACCTAGCAAGTTGTTTTTCTTGCATGGCTTTAGAAAACAGGATATAAAAATTTAGAACACAGTAAACTGGGGAGCATCGTCATTACGTTTGGCAAATTCATTTCATTTACACCTCAAACTAAACATTCTTGTCTTTTTTATTTATATATTTTTCATAGAGAAATATAGTCTAGTCATTTTATTAGATTAGTATACTAACTTCTGAAGTTAAGGAAATGTATTCAACCTCATCAGTCAAAAAAGTTTCAACACTTCAAGGACTAAATCCAATATACCTCAAAATATAAGTTGTTCTTATAATATTCTCATAATAAGCTGTAACCTCTCGATAATAGTTCGAAGACAAAGGAGAATCAAAACATATGTCGTGGAGTTTTCGAGATAAAAAAATAGATACTTCATATATTATTACATACACGTTCGGCTTATAATACACGTACAGCGGTTAAGTATTAATATTTTTTGTTGAATTTTCTCATTTTTTTAGGGAAATATTTGAAATGATTGTTGAAAAGAACATCGACTTATAGGCTGATTTTTGAATGAGTCAAGGAGGTTTACTGAAAAATAAAGATAGGGAAGGGTGATGAAAACTGATGACTTGACAAAACCTAATATTTCCTGTTTCCGAGAAACAAATATAGGTTCGAGCTTTGAGTTCTAAATGTTATCACTTCTTTCTTAGAATAGTTTCTGTTAAATCCTTTAAAACTAAAAATATCATAACATTTTTTAATAACAAGGGCGGACGGGGGCACGAATAATTTTTAATGTTTCTTAGTTTATATTAAGTTTAATTAATTATTGCACCGTACTTGAAAGTGACTGACATCATCGGCAGTTATCTCCAGGGTAAAACAAAGAAATGTATTTATACCACCAATTATATTTCCCCAATTTTTTAAGTATGGTATATCTTCAATTAAAACTGAAAATCAAACCAACCCTAAGTATTCCAAGTCTGTATGTTAATTTAGAAGAAAACTTCGGTCTAGAAGAGTTCGAAAACGGAAAAAAATTAACTTTCAGTGGGAGATTTTAATCAGTTTTGGATAAAATATTATTTAGTAGGTAATTTCGAACAGAAAACAGCTTACTAGGAAACTTACATTCTGGTGGCAAATAGGTTAACGGATGTACCATTTGCTACCAGAATACAATATGTCCGGCAAACAGATAGAACGACTAGGGGTTACGAGTATTTTATAATACCATTAGCATTAAAAATGAGGAATCAAAAAAATTTTCATCAAGAATTCTTTATTTTCGATTGAATCAAGCTTTTGGTGCTGTGCCAAAATGTAGAAATGGTTCCCCATTCTAAAGAACTTTTCAATTGTAGGTAACCTTCTGTCACTTGTGTAAGAAGTGAGAATAAACGCGTTTCGCCCAACGCCTTCACAACGGCCCTTTACATTTTTTTTTACAACTTTCATTCTTGATAAAAACCAATGAGATAAGAAATTTTATTTGAAATTTTTTAAGAATATGAATTATATAGAAGTGTGTACAAGAACATGTTAAGGGCAATGTGATTATAATCCTATTGAATTTATTACATTACCCGCCAAACTTCGGGCATTATTAATAATGCTCGGTTTATAATTTTGCCCGTAAAAATTTCCTTTTCAGACATCTGAGCTTCCTTCATCCGAAGTTAATAGACTACCTATAAGGGTGGTCCTTATTTTTAAAGTTTGAGTAATGTTATGCGACGCCCCGCCCCCAATTCGTTCCATCATACAAATAAATTATTTTTGCTGAATTTTAGCTCAATCTATAAATATTAATACGTGCCGCAAAAGCCTTGAAGTTTTAATAAAGTGCTGATTTTTTTACAGACAAAAAAAACATTAAACCCTCACATTTTGTTCGTGATTTTTTTATGAGGATCAACCATTGTTATAGATAAAATGTTCCAGGTTTTATTCTTTCATAACCTTTTTTTTTTGGCAGTAATATGGAAGCAAAAGTTTCACACAAAGTCTGCCATGATTTTTTTTATCACAATGTTTGTAAAGTTGTTTACCTGCGTTTTAAACATCTAATAACTCTAGAACTATACAACTTAAAAACCTGAAATTATTGACATTTTGTTCGTAATTTTGTTCTCTTTGATTTAGTGCACATCATAACAACCTTTCTTCAAATTTTTTTTTCAAAAATAAAAGAAAAAAATTAAAAATTTGTTTTTGAAAAAAAATTATTAAAAAAATTTAAAGAATTTTAACTTCTAAACTAAACATTTCTATCAAGTAAGTTTCAAGTTGGAAATATATTTAATAATGTTGAAAAAATAAAAAAATTTCGAAATTTTGTCAAGTCCCTAAACATCCCCTTAAATAAATTATACAAGAGCAATTCACTTATATATACTTACTTCACTGTTTTAAAAAATTAAAATTTTAAACACACAAATTTAAAATTTTTAAATTAGTTCCTCATAAAATATCACAAACAAAATGTGAGGGTTTAATCTTTTCTTTGGTTTTTTAGTTCTTTTGTAAAAAAAAATCAGCACTTTTTGAAACTTCAAGGCCTTTGCAGCACGTGTTATCATTATCCGAATGAGTTTAAATTTTGCATACATTATTCTTCTACAATGACACAAAACCAGAGAATGTCAGTAATTGCATTCCAAGAGAAAAATTTTAACACATAAATTTAAATTAGGACCACCCTACTGCTACCTATATATACCCAGCCAGAGCTGTATCCAAGGGGGTTAAGGGTTTAAACCCCCCTTCCGAAATTTTGACATAAATTCATATTTTAAGTTTCTTACTGACCACAGAAAGGGATAGAAAGATGATTCTAAGCAGGAAATAGAAATTGAGAGTGATCTATTATAATTTATTTGATATTTATTCATTGTTATATTGACAAGCTGATATGCCGGGCTTGCACCCTGGGAGTTATATATACAGGGTGATTCAGAATTCATCATCAATATAGGACCTAATGTAGGTAAGGACATTTTGCCAAGGCCCGTTTAACTATACAAAACGTAATAAAATGAAGAAAAATTATTGCACAAGGTACAGAAAAGTATCCATACTACTTACAACATAAACTTGATAGAAATTGGACCCCTTTCTAAACAGTGGGGTGAGTTTTAAAACGTGCAATATTAATCTTTTAGCCAAAGAATGAAGTTCCATTTAGTGTTAGTGAAATGGTATTTAGAAAAATGATGATCGGGGAAGAAATTTTCAATGATCATACAGTTTCAATAATCAATGTATGATCATTGAAAATTCCTTCCCCGATCATCATTTTTCTAAATATCATTACACTAACACTAATGGAACTCCATTCTTTGACAAAAAGATTAATATTGCACGTTTTAAAACTCACCCCCACGGTTGGAAAGTAGTTCAATTTCTATCAAATTTATGGTGTAAGTAGTACGGATACTGCTGTACCTCATGCATTAATTTTTTTAATTTTATTATGTTTTGTTTCGTTAAAAATTGTGTACACAAAGTGAATCCCTAGTAAAATTGGGGGGGGGGGTCCTCTTCTGAAAAAATTTTGGAAATTTCCCTAATTTTGAGATCTAGATTACACCCAAGGAGCAAAGTGGCCGAACTTTCAAGGAAAAACAGTATTAAATAAAAGGAAAAATTTTGGGGAATTTAGGGGGTCTAGAAAAATTTTGAAAATGTGTTAAAAATAGTGTTTTAACTTTTACCTCAATTTGAGATTCTTTAATTACATCCAAAGAGAACCTGCACCACTTATTGTAAGACAAAAAAAAAAAAAAAACAGTACAAAATTAATTTTAAAATTTTGAGGGGGGTTGGGGATCCTGCCTTCCTCAGAAAATTTTTGGAATTTTTACTCTTAAAAATAGTGTTTTAACTCATTTTGAGACCCTATCGGTTACACCCAAAGAAGACCCCTTCCTGTAAGTCACACAATTTTCAAGGAAAAGACAGTATAAAAATTGATGTCAAATTTTCAGAGAGGGAGGAACCATGAAAATTTGCACGCATTAATATTTCAGCATTTGTAACAACATGAGGGGGGGGGCACCTGGGAAATTCCAAAAAAAAAAAATGCAATGGGCTATTGTTACATTTTACCATATTGATGGGTTTTGTATAGATTTGAGTTTTGTTTCATTTCTTTTTAAGATTAATGAATAAATATAAAATATATTTGCAGAATGGTTTGTTTATCACAAGTGACCACCTCACCCCCCTTAAGTTTTGCTTGCTTTCAATTTATAAATAAAGAGTGATTGGCCCACTTACCCCTCCTTATGGGGTAAGTGGAACACCCCATGTGATTTTTTTTAAATAAATTTTTGTTTATTAATATAGTCTTAAATGAAAATAAGGCAATAAGTTCAAATTTAACCACTTCAAAATTTCTCTATTAAGCTTTAGAAATGTAGTGTATTCCAAAACCAACCTTAATAACAGGTGCAGAAAATTCATTGCTTTAACTTTTAACTGTACAAAATTTAAATTTAATATATATATTCATTCAAAAGTAGTTAGTATAGTGACTACTAATTTATAATAAAAATACAGAGCCTTTTACAAAATATTATAAAGCTGTCAATCCTTTCACTAGTGTCATAACTCCTTAAAAACTAAAATAAGGTACCATAAAATAAGGTTCTTAATGTCACTTTTTAGTGACAGGTTTGATAATTCTGGCATATCATTAACTGCAATATAAAATTTCAGAATACCACTAAACAATAAGAAATGGCACGAGTTAATTTTATTAAAACAAAAAGGTTTTAAACTAAAATCAATGATCTTTCGTATTATCTCATTGGTCATACTGCTGTTAGCAGAAATGCATAGCCAAAGTCCATCAACTGTACCACTGACACTGATAGTTGACAGGATAATACAAGAACTAAATTAATGATATCAATGACAATTTTTGAAATGCTAACATAAATTACATGTGTAAGAGTATGGTAATAAACCAATTTAATAAACAGATATATTTAATAAAGATATGCTTATATTGCTACCTGACTAAAATTGGATTCACTCTGTATGAATTTGATCACACTAGTTTTGTAGAAAAATTGCACCGTGTACTTCCTATGTTATTATGCATTATTAATTATTTTACTTAAAACTTTATATATTCACACATCATTTAGAGAAATAAATTGTAATTCACAATTCGTGTATATAAGAAACTTTGGATCTTAAACAATTATAGAGTAGAATTGACAAGCTAGATAACAGCTGTTAACTTTGAGGGAAAAGACAGCAATTTATTACAGACAACTCACTGAAATAAGCCTTGCATCAAGTGTGTTCAACTATTTTCAAACATCAATTTAGAAAAAAAGAATCGAAAATTCACTACTTTTATCTTTACATCACTATTTTGACTTGTAAACAAACACAAGTTATGAGTGGTAGTGATCAAATTTTTGAACGAAACATGATTTTTAATTTGGATACATTTTAAAGGTATAACAGGCATTTATAATTGACAGATGTCATGAAGAGAATTACAACTATAAACATAGAATCGCTTGCGAAATCGGAACTGGAGGTAGTGTCCCACATTTAGGAAAACCGGTGCTGAGATAATGTTTACTTTCTCAAAGATGATACATTCATCGCAATAAATACAAAAAAATAGTCAACTTACCTGCAGCATTCCTCTAGATTTTCAGCACAGCTCGAAATGCTAGCGTAGTAATCGGAAGCGGATAGAATTGAGTTATTTATTTGTGAGAGCTCCCAATACAGTTCACTGGTCACGGCGAAGAGGGGTAAGATGTCGTAAAAGCCCATATCCAATTTGTTGCCACTGCTTAAGTTACAAATTTTCGGGACCTGAAATCAGCTGATTGAAAAACGTTTTCAAAACCTAGAAAAATGTATATTTTTATCTTGATTTTAATACACTTTTGAATTATTATAAAACTTTAATAAAAATGCAAAGTACATTCCATGAATGTTCTAGGAAAATCCCCTCCCCAAGGATCACCTCTACCCTCTTCCACTATCGCTCTACACCTTTGGACGCAAATAGACAATATTTTACTTTTTTCCTATAAAGATTTCTCCAGATCCCCCATGAAATTTCTCCCCCAGAAATCTGAAGGAATTTTGACCCTAAATTACTCATTTTTGATCAGCAAAAGCGTCTAAGAAACGAAAAAGTTTGAACAATCAGGGGAAGGTGACCCCCGGGCCCCTGGGCTTAAAAAAATGGTCCGAAATGACAAAAAAACATTTGGTCTTTCAGAATCTACTTTCTTCTTTCTCCTTTTTACGCCTTTTCTCTCTTTTCTCCCTTTTTTTTTCGGCCCAAGCCAAGGAGGTGGCACTTTCCGGAGTGCCCCCTCCCCCTTGATATACCCTTGAATCCGGCCTGGTTATACTTATACTGTGTGTTGTCCCAAAGACCCAAAAGACGATCCATCCGGAAATGCGATTTATCTTCAATGTCATGGAATATACACAGGCCAACTTTAACCGGTTAAACAAATAATTTTAATTCTCATGCAATGACGATTAAATTTTTTTTTTAAAATTTCTCAATTGGTTTATATATGTCAAACATCGCGTTGTATGTCTCTTCCAAAGCACTACACGGTGGTCTCTTCTAGTCTCTACTGGTCTTTTCTTTCGATAAGGAAGGTGAAGGGCGAATATTCTTAAAGTGGAATACTTAGCGGAAACTTTCAAAGAAGAACATTAGTATATAAAAAAAGAGAATATGGAAGTCTTGGTCGTTTTTTAGTCTATTATTCAAAAAAGGAAACTTTCTGAAATTGTAAAGTTATCCTCGATTTCCCCCTTTAGCTACACCCATTTTCTATAGTTCCATGAAAACTTTTCACTTAGTGTAACATGATAAGAAATCGGGGTAACTTACTTATAAAAGTTCAAGTAGGGACTAAGAGAAAACTTCGAATTATCCACCACTTCGTATAAAAGACGGACGATTATCCAAGTTACAATGTCCATCGAAGGGCTTGACATTCTATTTGCCACTGTAAAAACAAATTCAGCTCATGGATACATTCAATTACATTTAATTTATGAAAAATTAGAGGCATCAAAGAGCTTAAAGTTCATAGACATAGTTGATTAGGCTATCTGAAAAGTATTTATTATTATTAACCACCGATACCCGATACCACAGATCAGCATGGGATGGGAATGAAATTTAAGTCTATGAAAATAACACCATCGGCCGAGTGACTGAATTTGATTCTGCTTATTGATCGAGTAAGGAAACGGGTATGTTGGTACTGATTTTTTTATATTTATTTACCGTTTGATTGCCATCTAAATTCATTTTTTAAGATAAAGTAGACATACTAGAGTGGGTCGAAAATATTTGTTTCACATTTTTCCAGGGGCACAGCGACAAAAAATTGCCAAATGGTCTCAAACTAACATGTTTGAAATATTATTCCATGATAATAACTCTATATGCCTCCAGATTGACTTCAAAGTTTCGATTTAATATAGTAATTCCATGCAAAAATGGACGAACGAAAATCGGGCTTTACCTCGATTACACAAATTCGCCATGAATGTAAATGTGTATACATATACAATGGTATAAAAATCATCATTGAAGAGTATAAAATAATTATTTGATACTCTTAACTAATTATAATTAAAAATGGAATCAGAGTTGAAATACTTGAGTTGTATCATAACATAATATCTTTTGAAATATCCCAATGGATAGAACAGGGAATCAAAATTATTTCTTTCTGGAATCAGAAAAATGTGTGAAGTCTTTAATGGATGGTAAAGCATTAAATTAAATAAAAATGGATGTGCCATGTGTCAGAAGGTTGTTATCTGTTATGGCTTATAGGTTTCACCCCCCCCCCCGGAGAAAATTTAGATAATAGTTTAAAGATTGGGGTTTTCCTTGAAATTTTAGTGGCTTATGGGGCAGTCCACCACAAATGTCCCCAAACAAGTCCCTAATGTCCAAAAACAAATTAAAACCCTACTTTAAGAGTCAAATTTTGAAATATTTTCTTATGGAGAGCGGTAGATCTCCTTTTTCATCTTAGAGCAGTGGCGTAACTAGAGATGACCCATGGGGGGTGTTACTCCAACCAGTCAACCACTCCAACATATTACTCCCTTTTAAAAATTGTCTTATAATATAGGTATATAACATAAACAATTTTTTTTGCAAAACTTCCCAAGGGAAAACTTTATTTAAGAGGCTTAACTTTAAACACACAGAGGTTAACACAGTATAACAGACGTAAAAATTTTAGAGGGGGGTTTGGGGGTTCTCCCCCAGAAATTTTTTAAAAATTCGTCTCTCAATGTGGTGTTTAAATTAATTTTGAGGCCCTTTGGGTTGTTAGTTCCTAAAAGAACAATTCCTTGTGAATCGCCTTCTTTATAAAGGGAAAAATTTTCAGTTTTTCATGTTTTAGAAACCGTTGATGTAATGGGGGGGGGTTACAACCCCAATAACCCCCCCCCTCGTTACGCCTATGTCTTAGAAATCCGGTCAATCTGGAGGCAGAAGATGATATCCTATTTTAATAAAATTTTAACGTGTGAGCTTAATACATCATTTGGCACTTTTTTCTTGCTATGCCCGATAGAATTAGAATTTTTTTTTTTTTTGCCATAGGAAAATGACCAACCCTACTGTCATGATCCTGAAGAAAATTTATTTGAAAATTTTGTTTTAACGAGGCTTTAAGTGGGTGGCCACTTTACCAACACAGAATCTTATAGATATTCCAATAGTGGCCACTGCAATGGGTACTAATATAACCATCAATAATTTTTATTTGAATATATATTTCTTTATAAACTGTTGATTATGCTTTAAAATGCGTGTTGTACGAATTTGGTTTCATTCTGGCTTCGGGAACCAGGGTTTCTAAAACGGGAATTATAAGCAAAATTCCTCTTACATTCATTAGATACAGAGTTGGCTAATGGGCCGGAAATTATCCCAGTATGGTTCGCTAAGTCAAATAAAAATAATTTTATATTAAACTAAATAGGATATTTTGCTCCGATGAATGATTTTTTAGAACCAAACGACCATATTTATTTACTTTCATGCATAGCCCCCTCATATGAGGGCAGAAAAAGAGAGGTGACCATGACCACCAAGAAGTTGCCACCATAGAAACAGATACATCCATGTGGCCACTATAGCAGCAATTTGGAGTACTTTTGAACAGATAATCATGGGCGTCATTTAGGGGGGCAGGGGGGGGGGGCAATTGCCTCCCCCCAAGTTTTCCACTCTTAAGTGAAAAATTGCTGAGAGCAGTCCCTGGAAAATTTTGTAACTTCCACAAGGAGCAACAGATTTAACTCAAAACATCCCAAAAGCAGTTAAAGCACTACTTTTGAGGGTCTAATTTCAAAATTTTCTGGGGGAGAACCCCCAATCCCCCTCCTGACCTTTGATGTCTGTTATACAATTTGTCTCCCTTGAAAATTCTGCCGCTTACAAGAAGCAGTTCCCTTTGGGAACCAAAGAGTTTGAAGCCCCTAGGAGTCTGGTTTAAAGGGGAATTTTCAAAAAGTTTTACTGGGGGAGGATCTCCGCCCCCCCTTGAAAATTTTACGTCTGTTTTTCCCCTAGAAAATTCTATGCTTTACAAGGAACTGTTATTTTTGAATGTAACCCAAAGGACCTCAAAATGAGCTGAAACACTACTTTAAAGAGGCAAATTTCAAAAAAATTTCTGGGGGAGGACCCCCAGACCCCCCTTTAAAATTTTTACATATATATTATGTTATACAGTATATTTTCCTTGAAAATTCTGCCACTCACAACAAGCAGTTCCCTCTGGGTGCTCCGCAACGAGGTTGCAAGGGAGATAAAACCCTAGTTTAAAGGGTAATTTTCAAAAAAAATTCTGAGGGAGGACCTTCGGCTCCCCTTGAAACTTTGACGTTTATTTTACTTTTTTCTCTAGAAATTATATGGATTACAAGGGGCTGTTCTCTTCGGATGTAACTTAAATGTTGTAAAAATGAAGCAAAATTTAAAAATTTTTTCTGGGGGTGACCCCAGACCCCCCATTTTTACTTAGAACTTATGATGTTGAGTCACCCCCCCCCCCAAAACAAAAAACAAGTCTGGTTACGGCGTGGCTCAGCCCCACTTAAAAAAAATCCTTGCCCCCCCCCCAACCAAAAACTGAAATGACGCCCCTGCAGATAATTAAAAATACTTTCCCCGATTTAAATATGATTTTTATCAGAATAATCGAAAGAAGAAGATTCAATTAACCTTAAAAATAGGATGATAAGCAGTTCTAAGCAAATCGATTGATATTTATTGAGAATTTAAGCGAACATTTTCCTTAAAGTGGCCCTGGCCACTAAACTTACATTTATCATATACAAATTTAAATTTATTTGTCTCGTTTCTTTCCGAAAAAACTATTAATTTCGTATTCACGTAGTCTCAAACGTCTTATCCTTATTATTTTATTTTTTAAAAAGTAATAAAGTATCAGCATCATTGTATAAATTAATACTTAATAAATTAATACTCCAGTTATTCGATTAATAAAAAAATCTTTATCCTTCCCGCCAAGTTTTTCCTGCCATCTATCAGGCCTGCCGAGAATCTTTCATTCATTCACCTCGGTCAAAATGCTTGGAGACAACTTTGATGCCGATGGACCTTTTATTTTCTCGTGTTAAATAATATAATTGATTTTAAGTTTATCCCCTACTCAAACTTGAGAATAACTAAATTATTTAGCTGTGATATATATTAATTAATTATATTGAAATAACTTTATAAGAAAATTATTATGTAGTTAAAATTTGTTATTTTCATAGTTAAAATTATCAGTTATTGTTTAAATTATGTTATTTTCATTGATTCCCATATGTACGTTTTGAATGGAAAAGGGATTTTTCTTGCGCAATTTTAAATATTTTACTTTACGGTAGGATAATCAAGCAAAAAATAAGAAATAAATTGTTTTTGAAGAAAAAGTAAAATATGAAACTATTTAAAAAATAATGTAACTAATTTAAATTTAAATATAAAAAATGAACAAAGATGATACATCCGTTATAAATTCGAGAAAACAATCCTACTACCATAACATTCTTCGATACTCAACTTATTTACAAACAAGTATTTCACCCACTACATATTGCACTTGTAAAGAAAAAGGGGAACAGAGGTAAGTATCTCACCTTGTTCAAGTACCTTTTTTGTAGACAGGCATTAGGCTGTGCGGACTCTCATTCTCTGTTGGCGCAAGAGAAGTCGAGCATCTTCAACCAAAATAGATACTGCCATCTTCTCCTTTTTATCTTCATTGTTGGATTCAATTTATATCACGTTCGTTTACCAGGAGTGGAATAAATCATAATCGGGAGTTTTTAAAAAAAATCTACCGTAAAAAAACTAGTGTCTATGATAATCATTATCAGAGGAATAAAAACTTCCAGACGACTGATATTTGTGGGCTATTGCGAATTGTAAAAAATAAATCTCTAAATTACAGAAACGTAAATTATGTACGCAAGAAGAACATTCTGTTTTTTTTCTCACCCTCCACTGTGCTCTAGAAAAAAATGTATAAATTACGTAGTAATTGTGCTAAGAACGCGCGCGTGCCCAATTCAAGCAATCGGCATTATTGCGGGGGGAAATATAAGACAATATTTTGTACTGATTATCAAATTTTTAAAAACGCTTCTCTCCATTTTTTCACCACCAATCGATAGATTATATGCAATAAAATAATAATGCTCAAAGCATTATTTTTTTGCTGATGAAATACTAGTACATCTTTAAGACCTTCATTGAGTTTGGAACATCTATTTAATGAATTTAAGTAAGAGGAATTTATGGCCAAATAAGGAAGTGATTGGATGAGGAAATGTCTGTTCAATAGTTCATTTAAAGTTTTTAATTAAACGGGCAGGTCTTTATTGGATCTGGTTATTACCTAGCATTAGTAATATCTTCTGTGTTGTTTTTTCTGAATTCTTGGTTATTCTGGGGGTGAGAAAAAGGTCTAGAACAGGGGTCGGGGTGGCTAACCTTTATACAAAGAGTGACACTATTAGAGGGAAAAAATTAAGCGTGCCACTTCCACTTTTTCCAATTTATACCAAACGATGTAAAAATGATAAAAAGCGGAAAATTATATTGATAGACTGATTACACGAATTTTACGCAAAAATCATTGTTTTTAATAAAATTCTGAGTAGCAGAGATACAAAATTAATATAAGGGGCAGTCTCCCAAAAATTTTTAGAAATTATCTCTCAAGACGAACTTTTAATGCATTTTGCTACACTAGGTAATTTGAAAATCACCGGAATCAATAACTTCAGAAAAATATTCAAATCCCGAAAAAGTTATCGACACGTTACCCCTCCCCCTCAACTTTTCACGTGATTTTCTCTCTCTTAAAACTAAATATTTTTTATATTGTCGGCTTACAGGAGAAGGACACTATGTCACACCCCCTTTTTAATATAAAGCTTTTAATAATAACAACATACACGTACTTAAGAAAAAGTTCATTCAATGATTTTGAGTCTTAACATTAAGGAGGAGTACTGAAATATATAAGTACTATGTAGTATCTCTCTCGTCAATAAATCAAGGTTTTGCAATTTTTTTCGTTGAGGAATACCAAATTCCTTGCCCATCATGGAATAATTTTGGGCCCCTCCCGAAATAAAATTCTACATACGCCACTGTTGATAGAACATGTCCAGGGCCGTGTTGTGGAAAAATCGCGCCCGGGGCGGATGGCTTTTTTGGCGCCCCCTGAACAGATTCATCGTGGTTTCGTTCGAAAGTATCGAAGAATCCTCTATACGAAGTCCAATAATACTAAAATAATTTTTATTGCAAAAAAATGTTCAGACACAAATTTGGCGCCCCCTGAACACGTTCATCGTGGTTCCGTTTGAAAGTATTGAAGAATCCAGGCGCGGGGGTGGCCAGCCCCCCCCCCCCCCGAAACTTGGAAATTTTCTTTTTTTGACCGTAGAAAACCACTAAAAGTACCCCATATCCCCCCCGAAATATCAATATCCCCCTCCGAAATTTTTTTCCGGCTACGCCACTGGAAGAATTTACGAAATCCAATACTAAAACAATTTTAAATTGCAAAATACTAAAATAATAATAAATTGCAAAAAAAAAAAGTTCGGGCACAAATTTGGCGCCCCTCGTGAATACCTGAACACGGCACCCGGGGTGGGTGCCCCCTTGGCCCCCCTTAACATGTCGCCACTTAGTAGAGAAGAGGGGAGATATGATGTCCTACAAGGAATTGAAAAAGGTGGGGGATACTATTGATGTCATTTCATTATGGGAAACCGAAAAGCTAGAACTTGAAAATTTAAATGCTGAATTTATCAAAAGAAAAAATGAGTTATTTTTGCTATAAAAATGAATGAATAAACTTTATTGTTTTACCCCTATAAAATATATTGTTATTTGAGTTTATATTTTTTCTTTGCACATTATTATGTTTTCTATTTCACGGATAACTTTAATTGTTTGCAACTTATACTTCCTTTTCAGTGATAACTTTTATTACATGTAGATTATCTTTCTTTGTGGAACTTTCTTCAGAAATGATAGCAAATTGAAGAAATAGTGGAGGACAAAAATCTAACGAATCAATGTACCATTTTTATATCGTACAAATTGTCTAAAAACAAGTTAAAACACTATTTTGCGAATGAAAATTTCAAAACTCATCAGAGTGTAGAAGTTTTAAATCCTAAAAGTTCAACAGTATCGATATACATCTTGAAATTTCTACCTTCCACACAGATTAGATTAAGAAGTAGGTATTTCAAATGGAGAATAATAAAAATCTTACACAATAACTATGTAGAAAACTTCTCCCAATTGCCCATGCCCAACGATGAGCGAATCCTAGAGACGATTCAGATGTAAACAAACCGGACACACCTGATTGGGTGGCCACGCAAATGGACATAAAACCGAGGGGTGGAGACCCTTTATTGTGCCCTCCGTACTGGACAGGAGCAAACGTGTATGATTATATAATTATTAAACCCTCTGGGACGCATCTCCTATTGGGCAAGCACTTGATTGAGGGGGGTTCGATAGGTTTTAAACCTCGGTAAGATATACTCTCCTCATTCACTTGCGATTTTCACTTCTGATTCACCATTTGTGTGAAACTTAAGTTTCTTTTTTTTTTTTGAAAAAATGCCTAGTAAGCACATAAGAGATGAGGATGATTTGCCCTCAGCATATACTCCACCTCGCAGACGCATTTCCCCCTCTTCTGAGGAGGCGGTGGAGGATATAGTGTACCCACAACTGTGTAATATCAGCTATCATCCACCAAACCCGAGCCTCATTAGAGGAGTGGAGGAGCTTGATGTGGAGAGAATCCCCACCCTCATCAGTGGGTCTTCTGTACCTTACCTTGAGAAAGAACCCCTAGCTTCCTCGTCGAGCCTTTTTCATCGCAGAACGGCAGCGACTAGCGAAGAGGGAAGACCTCGCAGCCCCACCATTGCACCCTCAACATCTGCCGATCCCCCACCAACCGTTCTTGGCACTTCCGCGGAGAAGAGTTCTCCAGTCCGACCTCTTGCGGCTGTGAAGCCAAACAAACACCCTTACACCATTTTAACCCCCTGGGATGTTAACTAATATAATTAAAGTACGCTTTACCAACAATTTGGGTAGTATGAAAATAAATTTCCATCGTTTTGAAAACGATGAAGCAACCCAAGATGAGGCTGATGTATCAGTTCCATTTGGGGAAAGCTTTGATGTAGAAGACTTAAAAGAATTGTTACAATTATATTTTGGAGGAGGGGAGTGTTTTAGAGTAAACTTAACAATTTTTGTACCTTAATTTTAAAAATGTAAGTTACTATTTTTTGTTGCTATAAATGTTTGAATAAACTTTGTTGTTCTTATACTTTAACTTGGTTTTTGTGGTTTCAAATTCATAATATGGGCAGCTGTACCAAACATTGACATCTGAGATAAAGGAAACTTGATGGGTACAGCACAATAAATTTTATTCCGGGCCAAAAATTAACTATTACACAAAGAACTACACTTTTTCCATATTTTCTATTGATCTAAAACATTTTTCATTTCAAATTTAAAAGCTCACAAAATAATGTCACGCGTCACTTCCTGGTTGCCAAAAGGTTTCTGACTAAAAATAAACAAATAGATAGCTGCTACTATAAAAAATTTGAGAATGTCAATTCAAACTCAAACCCCATGTTCTTCCTTGTAAAACTTCTTGGGGCGGGGGAGCTCCAAATCATTGAGTTGTTTTCCATTTGATAAATTTTCGTCCAATTTTTACTTGTTCAAATCTTTTCACCTCAATTTTTTCCTTTTCTCTTCCATATATTTTGCATTCTAGTGTACCTTCATCATCTTCTTCTCTACCTTTAGAAATCATCACTTCTTCCTGAATCTTCCCTCTCTTCTTTTTAATCAGATTTCCAGCTTTATTAACAGAATCATCTTCCTCCTTTAAGTTCTCCAGTTCTTTCTCTATAGTTTTGTCCAGGTTAACTTCTTTCTTGTTCGGTTTCTCATCAGTCTGTCTCGTTGCGGAATCGTCTTCTAATATTTCCACGGACTTCTCCTTAACACAATATCCTTTTTCATCCTTCTCACTGTCTTCCTTCTTGGGATGGTTCTCTGTGTTTTCCTCACAGTCTATCTTTTCTTTTTCCTTTTGAGTTCTTTCTCCATCTTTTACCGCCAAAGATTCATCTCCCTTCCTTCTTTCAAACATCTTTATGGTCTTGATCTTCTTGGTTTCTTCGTCAACGAATTCTGGGGGTTTCTTATCCCATCTATCGACCCGCTTTTCTATTCTCTCTTTCTCCTCATCTTGCCACAACTCGGTTGGTTTCTTGTCTTTTGAGGACCACTTGGATTCAATAGTAACATTCTTCATAACCTCTTGTTGCTTCGATACAATCAGGTCGTAATCTTCCCGACATCCCATCTTCATCCAAGGGAATGACGTCTTAAAGATCTCTGTCTCAACAGGTGAAGAGGTGACAGGAATCTCTGGACATTGTTCAACCTCTCTCTCCCCTGTTGTCTTCAGCTTAACAGCTCTTTGTTTTTTCGAAGCATCATTTAATATCCGTTTGGATTTCAGTTCTATTCTTACAGCTTTTTCTTGATAATCCTCAACTACGTCAAATTCAGTCATGTATTCTTCGTCATTAGTTAAAACATTCAAATATTCTGTATGAGCCAATTCTAGGGATTTTGCCTTTAGTTTGAACCATTGTAAACAAGTTTCTATTTCTTCTGAATCAATATTATCCTCAATTAATAATTTTTCTAGCTGAGTGTACGCCTTACCAAACGCCTTTCGTTGCGCTGTTTTATTTCGTTTAATAGTTTCCATCTTTACTGTCTTCTTAAATTCAAAAATACATAACAAAATATCTTCAAGATGGAAATCAATTATGTTTAATACTTTCCATCTTTACTATCTTCTTAAAATCAAAAATACACAAAATATCGATCGGTTCTTCATACAATTAATCAAATATGCTTCAAAATCTTCAAGATGGAAAGCGGTTCTGTTTCACTCACCTGAGAGTCAACATTCAGTACGAGGCCGCCCACCCGGGGGCGCCAAATGTGGTTTCAAATTCATAATATGGGCAGCTGTACCGAACATTGACATCTGAGATAAAGGAAACTTGATGGGTACAGCACAATAAATTTTATTACGGGCCAAAAATTAACTATTTACACAAATAACTCCATTTTTCCCATTTCCTATTGATCTAAAACATTTTTCATTTCAAATTTAAAAGCTCACAAAATAATGTCACGCGTCACTTCCTGGTTGCCAAAAGGTTTCTGACTAAAAATAAACAAATAGATAGCTGCTACTAGTCCGATTTCCAACAGTTTTCTTATTTGTTTTTTTCTTTGTAGTTTATTATGGTTCTTAAGGGATAACTTTAATAACTTGTAGATTAGGATTCTTTTTCAGGGATAACTTTAATATAAATAGTAGAATCTCTTTTTAGTAGTTGACCATTATGGAAGAAATTTATAAAAATCCAGCTCTTCTAGAGAGCTTTGGATATATTAATGTAGGGCCGCCAGACCTCTTCTATGTCTTAAAACTCACGCCAGATGGCGCGCTTAATTACTCAGAACTTTTTCGATGTTTGAAGTAAAGTGAGTAGATTGTGTTCTGGAAGATTGTGTAATTGTGGTTTGGGAATCTGTGTGGAAAAACGGCGGGTCTGTGTGACCGTTGAGAGTGTATCCTTTCTTCAACTGTCATTAAATATCTATTTTTATACTAACATTTTGTCTGTGGAAGTTACGCATCGCACCTGACACTACATTAATACTTAACAATATGTTTTTTGAAAGAATGCGTTAAGACTAGTAATATACAGAAATGATTAAAACTTTAGACTCATATCTTTGCATAAAGCCTCTAAGACACAAATTTAAGAGAAATGTAACCCAACCCCCAATTTTTTATGACAATTTAAATTTTTTCCCAGTTTCAATTAATTTCCAGAGGAAGAAAGAAATTTCTTTGAATTAACAAAAAAAACTTCAACAAAGTTAATTCTGAATTAATACTGAGGACAGTACAATGGAAAAAATATCACTACCATCCCTAACATATTAAGTTTGGGTTGATAAGATAGAAAATCAGCATGAAGACTATTTAAAGTAATGATTTTATTTTTAATCCATAGAAGGAGTGAGTAAGGATTCAATACATATCAGTTGTTTCTTTAAGAAAAGAAAAAATGAAAAAGATGAAAAGGGTGTGAAAATCTTATGTACGTATAAGATAAAAAAAAGGGTTGATTTTTGAAGACATCGATTCTCGTATTTTGAAAATATTTCCTTAAAGTAACTGTTTTGGTTAGATATTGCTTTGAAAAATTTTCTTACTATCATGTTTGATGATAGGCTGTATACATTTGAGTTTATGAACTTAATCAGGTTGCATTTCCTGTTATGTTAATAAAGAATAATGTTTTCTGTTAAAATGCAATCCAAGTAGCTAATGGAAAAAAGTATTTACTTTATCCACCATTTTTGAAACTTCGAACAACACCTATGATAACAAAATTAGAAATATGTTCAACAATCTACATTAAAGGTAGAAAAAAATCAATATTGAAGAAAAATTGCAACACCAAGTTTTAAAATTAATGAAGTTAAAAAATAAAATTTAACAATTATTAAACACTTTAGTTAAACATTTAAGTTTTTCCAAATATTCAACATAAAACTAAGGTATGTTCAACACATACAAAATAAATTTTATTTAGCAGCTATTAATGTAAGATAAAATATTTGATTGAAAAAAAAGTGGGAAAATAATAACGACAAGTTTTTCTTTTTAAAAAGAAAAAAGTTTAAAACATTCAGCAAGTTCATTATCCATTATTTTCATAACACTAAATTCTTTTAATATTTTTTATGTGAAGATATAAAAGATGATTGGCTACCAGTTATTAAATTCCTAAGTGTAAAAAAGTTAGTCATTCAAAGAAACTTTGTTAAAATGAATAGTTTCAAACGTGAAATGTCAGACATTCATGGAGAAGAATGTGTACTAAACAAATCTGAAACAGTTGATAAAATTTGTTAAGTAATGAGATGTGAAGCTAATAGAATTATTTCTTTTTCTGAAATTTGGCCCCCCTCTATTGTACATCAAATCAACTGATCTAGCAGCAGCTGGATGTTTTTACTTGAAATTCAAAGATGAAGTACAGTGTGTGTTTTGTCGAGTTCCATAACTGTTCACACACAGCAACACATTTTATTGCTTTTGTCCACACTCCAGCACCTCAGGATTGCTTCAGAGCTCCCTTTCCATGGCCTCTAATAAAATGTCTTAGGGTACTTTATTATTTTTGTCCATGAGTTTGAATCACCTTGTATGAGCACAGGGAATGGTAATTCTTAAATTAAAAACCCAAATAAAAGCCAATATTAAGTAATCCATTAAAAAACATTAAAAATAATGCTGTATTAGTAAGAGTATTTTTTTAACAGTAAAAGAGTCCTTTTTAGCTAAATGGATCATAAAAAAGATGAACAGTAAATAGAGTGAAACAAATCCACATCACATAGGTTTGAAACATTTATTAATGTTTTTTTCTTCAAAATCACATACACATTAATGAAGTAAGATAGTGAATATTCACTGAAAATTTGCTTTAAATCAATAAAATTATTCCATGATACGCATTGAAATATGTTAGAACTAAGTAAAGCCAATATTATTGCATACATAATAAAAAAAATCATAAAACATACTTTAATAATACTGAAGAACTGTCAAATTCTGATATTCGTATTAGCAGCTGGAAGGTCATTCATTGCACTGCAAAGTTTACAACCATACTTCTTAAGCAAATTTCTTAAAAAATCAAATAGAAATGATGAAACAGTCACTTAGATCTTTTCTACTACTGTTGATTCTAATTTTTGACCACAAACCACCGTCTTAATTTGTTCTGGAACCGATATCTCTTTCTGAAAAGAAAATTATACACCATCAGATTAAAACCTTTTTCCTTCAAAAAATAACACTTAATTACTATTACTTAATGTTAGACTAAAATTTATACAAATACACTCATCACATGCATTGCGCAAAGTGAAAGTTCCCCTCTTTACAATGCAGAGCCAAGGGTAGTAACAGGGTCAAGTGCTTTTGAAAGAAGATTAATTATATGAAGAGGGAATGGAAGCTGAGATAGTTGGTTGAACCAAAGATAGAGATGTTTGCATGCTCACAGAAAGCTGCGATAAGTTTGCTTGATTACGATTTCCTTGCCAGGGCTTGTTTAAGAGTAGATTTACCCCTTTTGGACATAACCTTCAAACACCCAACATCAAAAATAAATGAAAAATATTTAACATATGTATAATTTGTAACAAATTTTCCTAAATATTACAAATTGCAGGCATAATGGGTGGATGATTTGGAAAGGTTGTTAGGATGATTGTTGATTAATTAGTGATCAGGACAGTGGATCTGATGGTTGGAAATTCTATGCTGACTTAAACTTGCATTTACTCTCAGAGTCTATCTGTCTCATCAATGATACTTATTGGGGTTCTCTCAATTTTTTTTCATGACAGATAGGGCAGCAAACAAATTGTTAGCACGTAAACCCATCTCAGCTTTCAACAAAACCTGGAAGTAGCTTCCTGTGAGCAAGCAAATGTCTCTATTTCTAGTTTCAATTAAGTATCTCAACTTCCTTTCTCCTCTACAAAATAATCGCCCCATCTTTCAAAAGCACATGAACTTTTCATTGGCTCTGCAGTAGTACCATTTTGAATTATGTTATATTAACCATATTTTTAATTTTTATGGGTCGCAGAAAAAATTCCATAAATTAAGAATCCTGAGGAAAAACAGAATTTTAATTTTAAAAACATAAATGGAGAACTGAAAAATTACAATTGGATGTAAATTAATGAAAGCTTTTCCCTATTTTTAATTATTGGTAATCTACTGTGTGTAACATGAACTGGTTTTTACAGATGTGAAAAATTACTCAAAACACTATTGCTTGTAAAACAGATATTTTTGATAAGCACTCCCTTAAGGAAGATATTGCCCTTTAAATTGAGTGTTAAATAGGGATTTTTAACAATGTTTATTGTTGTGTCTCTGGTATTAAGTTTAACTATTTACATTCAGCATTAACTTTAATTGTTTTCATTTAGTATATAAGTGTATTCTCATCTTTAATAAAGGTTCTTGGGTTTTAATCTTGTTCAGTATTCTTTGCCTTCTGTATTTACTTCTTCAGTCTAAATATTACTTCTAATATTTAAAATTAAGAAAAAGATGAAATCAAATAAAAGATAAGATTTAAAGCTGAAATTTTAAACTTGAAAACAAATCCAACAACTTTTTTCAACACTAAAATTTTTTTAAGTGAACTTTACTTTTAACAATTATTGTTATACTCTTATTAAGATTCAAAAGTTCTTGTAAAAATTTGGTAAGTATAAGATAGAAATTTCACAATGTTAACTGCTTTTTCTTGTTTCTCTTCATCTTTGTTGTTAGACTAATTTCAGTCTCACAACCAACAATTTAATAAATTAAAAGTTTTTATTAATTAATAAAAGTATAAAAAACTTACATAATTTCCATCAGCTTCCAATAAGCAAACATTACAGGAATTGGATTTAGACGAAATGATCTCCACGCCACGAGCTTCAGCAGTTAAATAGATTTCGACAGAGTCACAGTTGTCCAAGTTGATCAGAGGCACATTACCATCACACTGTAAAATTTAATGAACCTTAACAAAAGAAAACTTGAATACAGGTACTACTTTAAAATAAATACTGTACATTATGAAGGCTGTATCTTCCTGAGTAAAATTTTTGTTGCAGGAATTTAAGTTAAATCAGTTAGGAGTAACGCAAGTTAAGGTAAACCTTTAAAAACGCAAAAATTAGCATTTTTCATGGAACATCGATGGCTGCCATTAAAATTCAAATAAATATAAAAAATTAAAACTAGTGTTTTTGGAATTAACTCATAAACACAATTTGATTTTAAAAAGGTCGAGCAACAACCTTTGGATCACCTGATATGGATTGACCCTAGCAAATTATAATTGCTTTTTACTAAAATTACAGGGTTTCACCACTTTAAGTTAAAAAGGTATGTTTCAAAAGAAGTTTTATTTCAGCATTTGGGCCCCACAGGCCTGATGCCCTGTAATACAGTACATATTTCCCCAGTTTTATGTACAATAAACCTACGTTTTAAGATAGACTTGATACATTTTATGATTTTAAAACTGCTTTTTACTACTTACTTGAATTTTCAATCGTTCACATCTAATTATTTCAACAGATGATATGATGGCTTTCACCGCTAAATTGGTCTTTTTGCATGAGTCTATCGTTACACTGTTCATTTTGTTCATAACCTGTAGACAGGAATCTTCACACTTAAACATTGCAAGTGACTGCGCCATGTCATCGTTAGCAATTGAGAGGTTTGAATTGTTCTTCTGGTGTTCCTGTGAAATAATAATTTATTTATATAAAGTAATTTGAGCACAACAAAATATAGACTTTAAGCATAACATAAAATAATAGCTAAGGAGTATAGCATAGGTAGAATATAACATCTTAACATGATTCAAATAAGATTCTAGCCCTTCAGTTAAATGACTGTTTTTCTTCGAAGTGTAAACTACTTAAAGCAATGTAAAATCCATGTTGCTGTTTTAAAATCCCCCAAATTTAAAGTAGTAATAAGATTTCAGTGAGAAATATTTGTTGAAAGGCAAATAGTGTGTCATATACAACCCAAACACTATGTGAAAAAGTAAAAAAGAAATTGGATTTTTAATTGGAAAACAATAAAGTTCCCAATTAATATTTGAAATAAAACTCCATTAATTTCACCTACATTTCAAGCTAATTCCAGGTTGAAACAGCAGCCCTCCCAACAATTTTGTATAATTTCATCTTAGGAACAATATATTTTTCTAATTTTAAAATAGGACATTGACATTAGTCATTTAGACATTCTTAAACTGATTTTATAATGAATTAGAAAGTATTTTTCCTGGACTGGAAGCAAAATTACAGTTCTTTGAGAAACTGTATTTCATCCTCACTTACCAGATACCTGCAACTGCAACAACCCAATAAATGGCGTGTTAGTAGTGAGTGGTGATTGAGTTGAAGAAATCAAGAGAGTTAAAAAATGAGAAAGAGATTAAAAGATTACCCAAATTTTACGCAGAGGGGATTTCTATGTTGTAAAATGTGTATAAGTGTACTACATGGTGAATGACTATGAAAAACAGAGTTAAACTTACCACCACCCATTTTCGACCTTCTAGTGCAAATTTAGGTGGTGTAACTACTTTGGGGGCACCAGCTATCTTTCCAGTAACTGCAGGTAGAGGTTTTTGAGCAGAGCCATGTCCACCAGGAGCAGAGCGGTTCACAGGTTTTAAACCTAATGAATAAATTAAACTGAGAAATGAAATCGAACTTATAACCAGGGTTGTTGATTTTTTAATTAAAATAATTGGATTTTTATTATTTAAATGAGATTTTCTTTTACTAAAATGAGTCAACAGAAAGTTCTGTACTTTCTCAAATTGCTTAAAATATATTGGTATTATGATTTTTATACCATATAATAATTTTGCATTACTTATTATCACATTATCTATTTTATGCATTAATTAATGAAATTAATTAAGGGAAGCAGCTGCCTGCCATATCACTGGTGAGATGCCCATCCTGAAAAGGTGAATGAATAAGTGTACTTTCAGTAGGACCCTTAATCTGAAAATACCTAAGAATGGAGAAAGCTACAGCTATGAAAGTGAGGTAACAGTATAGTAAAGTGACTACACCCAACATTATGCAAATGACAGCAGTGCCCTTAATAGCAAAATAATAAAGTTAAAAAAATTAATTAAAAATTCAAGGAGATTTGTTGCCAATATAATAAAAAACACACAGAAGAATATAGGGAAAATTCGTGGAGATATTAGCGTGTGAAAATAGCACTTTTTCAGGCCTCTTAAAAGAAAAAGGTCGCAAACTTGCAAGTTTTTCAGTGTTATCGTTACCATGTAGTTTTTGTGTTTTTCATGTAAATAAAGAATACTTTTTACTAAAAAATCAACGAAACTTGCAAGTTTAGGAAAATTTTCTTTCTTGAGGCCTGAAAAAGTGCTAATTTCACATGATAATATCTCCGCGCATATTCACAAATTTTTTTTCTGAGCTTTTTATTACATTGGCAAAAATTGTTTCATTGAAATTTTTGTTCTATCTCCTTTAGTTTTTCAATTAAGTTTTGTAACTTTATTATTTCTCTACGAGGGGTGCTGCTATTGCTATTTACATTATATCGGGCGTCACCTCACTTTCATAGCTGTAACTCTCTCCGTTCTCAGGTATTTTTAGGTTAAAGGGACTTTCCAATGCACCCTGTACACAAAATTTAGAAATTAATAATTAATTTAGAATGAGCACATATGAAAGTTTAGCTAAAAATACAAAAAAACGCATACTCCTTGTAATGGCAGCCCCTTGGTTCAGGTCATTCAGAAGAGCCTGGCGGCTATTGTCTCCAGCAGGTTGAGAATCAAAAAATTCTGCTGGTGGGGGTGGAGGAGGAGGGGGAGGCCCAGCAATGCCCCCAGCCTTACCCTAAACAAACCAAATTTTTAGCTTTAGTACCAATATGAAATAGTAACAAAGCAAATTTTAACTTCAGTTGAAAGTTAAAGGTTTATTTAATTAATAATCTCAAATGAAACAATTACAGTAAAGTTCAGACTTACCCCGGCACACCAAGTGAATCCAGTGAGGAAGTGCTTTTTGACATAGTCATGCACATCACTTAGTAGCTCGCCCCACTTTTGCACCCAGACAATGTGAATATTGTTGCCTTTGTTACTGGAGAGAACTCTGTTGGAATAATATTGGCCAGCGTCGCGCATATCACGGACATATTGAGTAGGAGCTGGTTTCTATGAAAAATTAAATAAACTATAGTAAGCAATCAGACGACTTATTACATTTATAATTTATGTATTTGACATCTTATTACAAAAAAAAAGACAATTAACGAGTAATGAAATGTTCAATATAACCTTGTTTAACATTTTGAGTTGGTGTTTACTTTTATGTGGATGGTGCAAATAATATTTTTGCGATTTTCAAATACTTTTATTTAATAAAAACTCATTATTCCTATCCCTTTCCATTAATTAATTTTCCATTTGAATTACTTGAAAAACTGCCTATTTTTGTAACCAGAGAGTATTTTAAAAATGAGAATTGAAATAAATCTACAGCATTAGCACTCGGTAAAACTACTGGTATTGGTAATTTAATTCTATGTGAAAATATTACTTTCAGAAGTTATGTTTTTAAAATTATGATGACGCATTTTATTCTACTTTTGGAACCCTGTATCACAAGATTATATTCATAAATATTATTAAAATTAGATCACTCTTCACCAAGGCTCAAACAAAAGAACTGCCCTGTACATCAACAGTCCTATCAGAAAATGGTATAGAAAATAACTCAGAAGTAGGCTAAACTGATGTTGGTTCATAAGCTCAAAATCTAATCCGTGTGTCTCCCTTGATATCAAGTTTTTCTACTCTCTAATTAACTTAGCATTAGCATAATATGTGTAAAATGGGAACAAATATTAGGAAGAAATGTTCAATTTAAATACATTAGTTTTACTTACCACAGATATCCAGCCCAAAGCACATATGGCTTCTCGTATGGTTGCGAAGTGGTTGGTGAACGGACTACCGGGCTTTTCCTTAAAATCCTAAATGGAAAACATTTGGCTTATTTTTTATAGGTACGAAGCCATCAAGGTCAAGAAGGAAAAAAAAATTGGATCTAAAAATATCCAGTAGTTAAATCATTTTCTTTAGCACAACTTGGATAATTCCAAGCTGATACGACCACAAAAAAAAAAAAGTTCAAATTTAAAAAGTAGCATTTCATTTAAGAGAAGAAGAAGGGACTAAGAGAGATTTTGAATTTGAGATGTCTTAGTTATCCATATTTCACTTAGTCCAGTCAAAATAAACATTTAACATCAGAAAAATTTGTACAAAGTTGAAAATTGGTACAGACCTAGAATAGACCTGTTAATATAATACTCATTTTTCGTTTGTTGCCTTAGAGAAATTTTGCAAACCCATTTGATTTATAAATGAAAGGTTATGCACTTTTTAGCCCATTTAATTATTAAAACTACTATAGCATTTTTAAAGAACATCAATACACTTATTAAAACTTTATGGATAAAAATGATTAGGAAAATAATAAATTCCCCACGGCAAATACTTAAATTTTGTTCTTTTCATTACTCCTACATTCCTGAATGCTTAAAAATGCTCTTACAAAAAATTTGGATAGTTCAGTTCAAATCCCTAATCAAAAATCCTCAAAAAGGAGCTGTTTTTCACCATCCTACGGTAGAGTAGCGTACAGCGCCACTGTCGCAGCCGGTTTTCCTGTAGGAATACGAAGGAAAACAGGGCATAATTAAATTTCTATAAAATATTTAGCTTAAGTGGGATCAATGATGTCTCCAAAGTGTGTACTAATTTTCAGCTTAGTGCAAATTTTCCCAAACTTTTGCTTCTTTTTTGTCTATTTTGACCGGGCTATTATGTTTAGGAAAATCATGCAAGATTCATAATACATTACAACAAGATACATTACATAAAAGTGATTAATATGAATGCAGCCCTTAATCTAATTGAGATAAAATTCAAAGAAATAAATTTAATTGTAATTACAATATCTATCTTCATTAAATATGTAAAGAAAAAGATGTAGTAGGTATTGGTAGATGCTAGAATATTTTTCTAAAAGAAAATATTGAAATCATACCACAATTTCTTTGATCGATGCATAGAATGATTTCATAACTACTGAGTCTTGGGGAGGTTCTGGATTTGAAAGTCCATATTGAATAAGATCACGTTCTTTTAAAAATGCATCTTTAACTTTTAAAGCCTAAAAAAGAACCACAGTTTCATAAAACAGAAATATCTTTACTACAGTCGACTTTGATTAATGTGATCACTTTTGTCCAAGAGTAGAATAATAACAATATCCGATTGATAATAATAAGCAATTTGATATTAGAAAGTTTCAAACAGCGTAACTCAAGTGCTAACTTTAAAATCACAAATATATAGTACTGATTGGAAGTATTTATAACGATTACCTAGTATGTATTTTGAATCTTTTACATTCTTAAAGAAAAATATGAAGGTAAAACATACAGCACTAATATATTAATTACTCATTTCTTAGGATTATGTACTAAAATTGGCCTTCAAACAGGAAATATAGGAGCTTTTAATGGGATTTTACCAGATTTTGAAAACATTAAGCAATATACTGATCACATAGAATGATACATTTTGCGTTAAGTTATATAGGAGTGATCAGGACCAGTTTGTTTCAATTAACCGTGATCACAGTAAGCAGGGTTGACAGTATACGTAATTGAAATTAACAGGCGCGTAGCCAGGGGGGGGGGATTTGGGGATATATCCCCCCCCGAAACTTGGAAAATTTCTTTTTTTGACCATAGAAAACCACTAAAAATACCCCATATCCCCCCAAAAATATCAATATCCCCCTCTGAAATTTTTTTCTGGCTACTCCACTGGAAATTAAATAACATAGTTTAGGTTTAGGAGCAACATTTCAGCTTTAGATTACAATCATATTTACAGTGTAACAGAGTATTATGTGACTAATTAGTTATAGTACTATGAAATCCAGCACTTAGCCATCTGAAAGTCTTTTAAATTTCTAGTCCTGTCATCTACTTTAGAGCAAGCTTTTCCCATACTAAGAGGGTTTAATAGGTACTTATTTAAGATATTTAGCAGATTAAGTCTTTATACAACAGCTTAGATTTAATTAGCATTCATAGCTGCATGATTTTAAGTGTAGATAATGTAAGAAATAGATTTTTCCTAAGTAAAAGAAAAATGACATACAACAGTAGAACCTCTTTATAATGACCCTTGATCCACTATTCCAAATTATGATTGAAAAAAATGGTACTTGTGTACTATCCCGCCAGCCGAGCCACTGAATCCAAAGAGCATTACCAAATCTCATAGACTATGTGGCTAAACAATCGACAGGATTATACGTAAAAACCGAAAAAATATCATGTTCTTTTCTATTTAGCAATCCCTTAGTTCTTTTCTGAATGCTTGATTGACTAAATGTCACGATGAATTACTCGTTTGCAAAACTTTTCAACACACTAATCATTCTCAGATCATTTTCCAAGTGTTTTATTGGATATAATATCTCTTCTTTCCCAAGAAAAAACGACTGAGGCTATACTGAAACAAAACCTAACGCGCTTGCAAAGTCTTGACTTTGTGTTGTCATTCTGGTGATACTTTTTTAATGATTAAAGGCTAAAAGGTTTTCTAGAAGTATGTGATCTATGATAATTTGAAAATTTTATGAACAGGGCTCATACTCTATCTAACATAGTAAAATTCAGGAGTTCTTAAGGACTTCTTCAGGAGTAAATAACTAAAAAATCAGGAGGTAACATGAATAATTATTAACCTTATGCTACTATACATGTTTGTTACAAGCAGAATGAGTTCAGATTGAAGTATGGAAAAAGGAATTGCGAAAGAGGTTAAAATTTTACTTTTTAATGGAATTTTATCATTTAAAAAACAATTACTTCTACAAAATCGATAATAAAACTTTGGTTTGATCTTAGACAATGTTTTTCAGGAGATAGAGAGAAAATTCAAGAGAAAAACATAATTTTCAGGAGTTCTAAGGGCCCTTAGAAAAATGAAGCAAATTTCAGGAGATTTTCAGGAAGCGTACGAACCCTGTATAAAAAACTTTGAATTAAAGAAATCCAACTACAAATTATTCATGGATTTTCAACGTTAACTTAATAGGATCATGGGACCAAGTGAAAACTTTGAGCTATCCATGTCTTCGAATTAAAGACATTTGAGTTATCAAAGTTGCACGTATTAGACTTGTAAATTTTGATGTCATATTGCATCATATTTGGATACTGTCACAAATGTGATAATTTTAATTAATTTAATGTTTGTACTAGTAAACAGGATGGAAGTAATAATGAAATGATAATTACTAGACTTGTTACTGGTTCACCGAGAGCTTGAGAAGCATTTATGAAATTTTCTAATGATGTTGAAAGTAATTGCTGAAAGTCTGCAACCTGAAAGTAAGAAACACAAAAAGTTAATCATGGTAACAAAAAAAATTACTATTTGTTTCAGATTTTACAGGTATAAAAATTATTTGGTTGTACTGTCAAACCTTGGTTTAGTAATTCAAAGGAAAAACAAAAAACAAATATGCATGAAAACATGAAATTAAGGTTTTTTCTTACATAAAAATATAATATTTTTGTACTATAGGAATAGTTGGGTGCAAATAGCCAAGAGTTCTGATACCATTGTCAAATATACGCACAGATATCACAATAAATAAAAACTATAATACCTCAACTAGCAGTGTTGCATTATTATTTTAATGTGTTATTAGTGAAATTGTTGTCGATAAAGCCCAACTGGCAAGATATGCCTGAAAGTTCTTTTGAAAGTTGTGTCTTCATTTTTATAAGTAAAATAAACAGTTCAACATTTTACATAGGTGAATTCTTTTGTAAAACTTTATAAAAATTTACCTGTTAAATTAAAATTTCCTAAACCATTTAAAATTTCAAATCATTCCAGACTTGTTGGGTCAAAAAAAAAAAAAGAGTGAAGGTCACTTGAGCTGTATGTTGTTATTTTTGCGAAGAGTAGCCTTGTTATCTCAACTATTTGCTATCTTGAAAATTTTTTTTTGAGTCTCTAGGGTACTAAGAAAATGAGGTTGTAATGTATTACATTTTAAGAATTTATGGTTCTTACATATTATCCCCTCAACTGTGCCGTTGAATCTGAATCAGTCAATGTTATCAAAGCCCCTCGACTGTTCTATAGCTGTGCCACTTAATTTGACAGTCAGTTTGACTGAACAGTTGACGAAAAACACATTAGTACCAAATTTATTTTGGACCATGAAACCAGTATAAATACAGATAGTTGCTTTTGGTAAAAAACAATTAATTCGGTGTACTTTAACAGGTTTCAGTGAACTTTAAAGTGCAAGAATAAGAAGAAAGACCACCTGTTTATTTTACTTAACAACCTTTACCATTTATATCCACGAATCTATAAATAAGAGGAAGGAAAATACTCCAAGCCTCAGCTTCATAACTTAATTGATGAGCAAAACAATTAAAAATTTTCTAAAAACATACCTGGGCACTCATTCTGGAGACTGGGAAGACCTATAAAAATATAAAGTTTTTAGCAGTCTTTCATTCCTAAAATATAAGGTATTCTTGCAGTATGTGATCTACCGGTTAAGTTAGCTGGATTTAGGGTAAATGGTAATACTGCAACTGATGTTTTTTTATTTAAATATTTTTAATTATGAAGGCCAAAAATACAAATGTCGCTATCTACCATAAATCCAGCTAATTACATTGGTAGATTGCATACTACCAATACCAATAATATATGTAATAATGCAGTTTCTCAACCATTATAATAAATAATAGGTCTTTTTTTACTGACAATTTATAACAAAGTAATCTTGTTTTCAGGTTAAAACATCACTAATATTAAATAACATATATTATCATTTTATATTTTGGTACAGCTTTAATTAGAGTTAACTTTGACAAGAACCACTGTTCTAAACATTCAAAGTCAGGGTCAGTTAAGAAGAAATTTGGGTTCGTTTTCAAACCCTTCCCAAAATATTATACCTTAAAAACGGACCCTTCACCAAGTATACAATACCTTTAAACGAACACTATTTTTTACAATACTACAAGTGTAGGCCCCTATTTTCACAAAAACAGGCTCCTGACTGAAAAAAACTAATTTAATGCAAACTTCAAATTCACAAAATTACGAGTAGATTTTCACAAAAACAGAACCCTTTACAAAAAGTCTGGACAGACCCCTGAAAGTGCTATAAAAACCAGTGAAAACTTTTTAAACAGTTCGAGTATTCACGGAAGCTCTTATTAGAGCTGTGCCAACTTTTTTCATATTGGTAGAACATTAAATCGTCACTTGAGTTGCTTCATGTGCTATCTTATTTTTAATTACCTGTCAATTCCTATTTGAGAAGGTGGTAAGGCATAATCAGTGCATATTTGGAAACATGTTTAACAGCTTAACAAAATCTTTACATAATTATGATTATGACCATGTAAGGTAATATAACACATCACCAAATAAGTGCCAAATTCTCCTTGATATCTTCTAAAATAGGAATTGATTAGTAGAGTTAAGTTTGATTAGCACCACATGTAGCATTATAAGCAACATGTTATTGGCTTTTATAGCTGATTAATATGTTTTGGTAATTTTCCACACAGAACTCAAAAATTGGTTAAGACAATAGTACAAAATGTTTTATAAAACCAAATTGGCCTAAAGTAGTAATATTTACAAAAAGAAAAAATATTGAGACTTTATTTTTTTAAAGTAGTTGTGCATACAAATTGTATATCAATAGGTTGAATCTGATCAATTGACAACTATCATAAAATTAATTAAAAATCAACTATCAAAATGCTCAGCGAACACATAAAACGATTATTAAATATTTTAATTTTCTATTAGCTCTAAAAATATTACTCAACATAGCAAAATTCCTTTTACAAAGAGAAAAATTGGTCACTGTAATGCAGAGGCGGATATTTATTTTTCAAGTTTCGTTTTAAAAATTAAATGGGAAGCTAAAAACTATAGTCATCAATACATAAAAATATATATACAAGATCCAAGAAATATCATGCATTAAGTTTTAAATATTACTAATTTTAAAAGAAACAAGATATACTTAAGTTCGGCTTTAAACTACACTGCATTAATTTCACAGAAGTAAAACCGCAGATTATGAATAGATGAAAAGTTATTTCAAAGGAGAATTTCTACAATGTAAATCAAACAAATAATATAAAACTTACTAGGGAACCAAAAGAAAAAATTGCGTCGGTGAACACCCAAAATTTGTGAAGTTTTGTTTTAAAACAATATTATCAAATATTACCGGTGACAACCAACAAACCACAAAATACTCCCTTCCGGTAGGTTGCCATTACTCACTGCATAAAGTTTCTTTTGGTACCGCCCTGTGCCTGAGCGTTGAAATGAGGAATGATTACGGTCAATTACGTCATTAATTTAGTCATACAAACAGAACAGAAGCGTCGTTTTAACAATTTTTAACGTTGAGAAAAAGTTAAATGGTTTAAAAAGACTGTGTCTTATCTTAAAAACATTGAAAAACGTTGATTTCTATCGACACAGACACACGCTATCCCTTTTAAATCCAGAGATGGTGCTTTATGCAGTCCCCATTGGTGATCTTATTTCTCAAGCATATTATCTTTTCCCCATTTTATCCCAGCTGATACCTTTTTCATCTGGAGACGGTGAGTTTCAAGCGCCTAAACTATCTCCTTTAGTCTTTTCGGCATTTTTTTAGTGTGTTTTTTTATAAGGTATCCCCAGCTGGAGTCCTCGCATGGAGTGACAGAGACACTTCTTCAGCCCAGAAGATCCTCTAGTACGAGACATTTTGATAGGTCAAAATATAAAACGTGATAAGAGAATGGATAACCACATGGTATATATTTAACCAATAACAACAAACTATACTAATAAAGTCTCTTATTCAAAGATTCTTATAATGATTTCCACAAAAGATTCATGGGTTACTTTTGCTTGGAGTTACGTAAATTTGATATACGAGGGTAGTTTGAAAAGTTCTCGGCCTCACCCAGAACACGCACTCTAATTCGGGCGAATTTTTTTCTCCTGTTAAAACAACTCTTCAAATGAGCCGAATTAAATTTTTGGGTTGTTCTGATAAGAATTCTGATGTCAGGAATTTTTTAATGAGTTAAGGTGAGCTTATTTTCAATAATGGAAAAAAGCGAGTATCGAGCTGTTATAAAATTATTTTTAAAAGAAGGGATATCACCAAATGAAATTAATTCTATGATCGTTCTCGTAACTCTCGTAATTGGTATGAGCTGTGCTACCTTACCAAATAATAACTGGGATTTTCCCCAGAAATTAGAAGGGATATTGGACCCCCCTCCAACGCAAAGTGAAACTTCCAGTATAGATTCTTTCTTTTGTAGTGAGTGTCACGTGATGGAGAATGTTTTAAACGTCAGGGTTTTTTTCCTGCTTCCACAACTAATGTCACAGCTGAAGACCTAACAAAATAGCAAAGAGGCTCGCTGTTTTAAGTGCATCTAGTTAGAGAAAAGGGCATCTGAAGACGCTCGTATATCTAGTCCAGCTTCCATCTGTTAAAGCAAATAGTAATAAAAATAAGATTGGTCTCTCATCCGTTATCTTTGTCTTAGAGTCCTTCCCCTAAAACCAAGTCCACTTTAGTGCTTCCGTGTTTCATATCGCAATTTTAAAAACGTCACATCACTTCTTGTCTTTCAAGAAATGCTTGAAATTCTATGAAAAAACATCTCTTTTAAGGACTGGCTCAGCACCAACCAATCAAAATGCTACCTTCATCAACTGCAGCCAAGTTATGGCCACTAGGCAGCCTTCAAGAGATGCTCAAAGTATTGTTTGTCTCAGCTCAAGTTTGTCTCTCTCAGAAAAAACTTTTTGTAGTAATTTTTCCTGGGGTGATACTTTAACCCTTACGAACCTAAGGCGCCCCAAACTTTTCACTCCAGTTGAGACCGGCTCGGGCGGTTTTTGGGGCGACCTGAGGGGACGGGTAGTTGGAGTGTGCATTCAAGCGTGTCTAAACAGGGGGAGGTTTCTCCTGTCACGGGTGATGTACGAGTCTCATTGTCCGATTGTCCACGCTTGGGGAGAACATCGGGGGCTCGAGTCCATCAGAGCACAGGTGTTGCCTGTTAATTGAACTCTATACTCAGTGCAAATTTCAAAATTAAGGTCTTTTTTATTAAAATTCTTAGACCCTTGCCTTGATGTTCGAACATGGAATTTTTCAAGTTTTACAGATTTATATCGAAATTAGAACTTTGTTGTATGAAAAGCTCAGTAATGTAATTTTACTGAGTTAAATTACCCAAACAATTGTTTGTATCTGTGATTAGTCTAGCTTTTCATGAATAAGTAAATACGCATAATAAAATAAAACACTTAAGGATATTTAAAAAAAGAGCAGCATATATATATAGAAGCATATTTATATTTCTGTCTATATGTTTTGTTTATTTCTTTCAAAAATATGCTGTGAAATATGAGGTTAACTAAATTTCAAATGATTAACATCTTTCAGTTTTTATTTATCAATAAAAATAATTTCATATAAAAAAATTAGATAATCAAAACGACCCATCTCAAATTTTGCTGAGTTTTTTCGTTTAGGTTTTACACTGTAAATTAGAGGTAAAATTCCAAAAATATCTTTAAAAATTTTCTTTCTGAATACATATGCACGAAAGTTAAAAATGAAACTTGGTATAAAATTCTTTCAGTCGTAAAATGTGTCTGAAATAAAAAATAAAGGGGGTAAAATTACTTTTGAAATTGTATGGTGTATCTGTGAGAATAGTACTTTTTAAAATTTACTTTTATTAAAGAACCCAAATTTAAAATATTTATACAAAAAAGAAGTGTTTTATAACCCACTTGGTTACAATATTCACGAAAATGTTTTTGGATTTGTAGGTAAAATTAAGTAGCTAACTTTGAGTTGCTTTGTGTCATAGCGCTTATTTTGAATATTTTCTAAATGTTATGTCAAAGAAAAGCTTGGACGCCAATTACTAGACTCTAGACTTAGAAACGAGTCTTGGGAAAAAGGGATAAAATATGGAATTCATAATGTTTAACCACAGAAAAAAAACATTATAAACCTTTTTAAAACCATAGCTATAAGGACCCTAAATTTTTCAACGTGTTGTTTCAATACTTTTCAAACAGTATCATAACAAAAACATCAGACATTTGAATAGATTTTGCAATCCCTGGGACACTGTGGGGAGCATTTTTCCAAGAAACGGTATTGTTACTTGTGAGAGAGAAAAAAGAAGGGAGGGGTCTGGGTATCTTAGGCCGCAGAGTGAATTCCGCTGGAAGTTTGTATTCTTTTAGTAGGCCGCCTTGAGCGTGGGAAAATTTCACCATGGGGCTTTTTTTTCCCTGAACGTTTGAAAGATTCCCTGAACGTTCCATTCAAAATAGTCTTGCACCTGATGTCCTGCTGACATCTTTACAACCCCTGTCAATTACTAAGCGTTGCGAATTTTACCTTTGTGTACATGTAAACATACGTCATAGAGTTTCAACCAATAGTCTTAACTTTGTTTGTTTTACTATCATCCAATCTGCTGTTTCTATCACATGTGCTACTCAATTAATAAGATAAGACTTGATAATTAAGAATAATTATAATAAATTTTAATAATTTTCCCTAAAATTGTTTCATAACATATTTAGAATTGAAGGGAAAGATATTAGAGGGTAAAATATTTTTTAGAGATCTATGAAATAATTTTATTAATGTCATTTACCTTGCTTTTTTGCATTTTCCTAAAAAGTAGGTATATAGTTGTCTTAGAATTATACTTTCTAACGATAATTAAGTTCCAAAATAATTCAGTAGCATAGTTGTTCTCAAAAATCATAATCAATCCTCATTCCATTCCTTACATTCATAATATTTATTTTCATTTGTGATTGCAATTACAGTACTTAAAAAATGTAGTTAAAATTCAATAGAAAGGTTTTCCGTTTTTACATGCTTTTAAAAATATTGAAGGCTTAGAAACTATAGTAAGGTGTGTACCTTTTATTTTTTGTAAGATTGTGGGATCTACCAAACATATCACTTGAATAATTTTTGTTTTATAAGAAGTTAAATATTGTCTTCATGTTATAATAAAATTAATGCTGAGAAATCATTCTAAAAACATTTTGATATTTTAAACCTTTACATATGAAATACTTAAAATAAGTCAGCTAATTGTAATTTTTTATTAAAAAACTAAACTTATCTTGTTCCTAATAGGTTTAATTTGATGTTTTCTGTCTAGTTGAAGCAATATAGTAAGGTATTTATGTTATGCTAGGGACAGAAAAAAAATTTGTCAGTCTGGATGAGTTAATGTGAGGTTATTAATTTAACAAAATTTATGCATAAATTTTATGAGGTCTTGTGTCTGACCAGATCATAATGTGGATAGAGGATTGAGGTGCCATGCCTATAACTGTTTTCTTCTTGAAAGAAAATTTAAAACTTTTGTACTTCACCGGTTTCTGCAATAAACGAAGAGTTGAAGCCCCTTTTCATATCTCCAACTTTTTTGAGGATTTGGAAATAAAAATGAGAATGTTAGTTTAGAATAACAATTTCTCATCAATTACAAACCGAAATTTTTTACATAGTTCTAATACTTCCTGGTTTCATTAGTGGATAGTTTTCATAAACCATTTCAACTGTATGCTCCTAAATAAATACAAAATAGAGGTCGGTTAATTTGAAATTTTAGTATAAGAACTTTTATTGTCAATTAATTGTGCTACAATGATAACCACTAAACCGCAGATACATGCCGTCGTAAATAAAATTTCGAGCAGTAAAGCAAAAATTTTACCTAGTGCCTACTAATTTTGAAAACAAAATATTTTATTTGTTTTTGCACTCTGAAAACCTTTATTTCTAAGTAGTACTTATATTTCCCGAACTAACATGAGTTTTATCATGAATAACGCATGAAATTATGCTGAAATTTTCTGTAGATTTTAAAATTATCGTTACTTTTTTTCTGCCACCAACAGTAAAGAAAATGTGTATATCACCCAAGACACCGGAAACCCTCTGGTTTCTTCCCAATCCGTCCCTCCCCGGTCATAAATCATTCGGACAGTTCCCCCACCCCCCGGGGTCCTCACAAGTGGCGGTAGGTAAACAGAGCAGCCTGGACGAGTCCATTCTAGAAAATGACGCGGAATTTTAGCTCAGGGCTCAAAGACCTAGCTGCCTGACTGGAGGGCTATAGGTCTGAAAGGGTTAAAGGGATTTCCCCTTTCAACTATAAAACTTTTAAGGAAATCTAGAACGACTAAGGTGAACCTTAAAAATAAACCACCCCATTGGATACGACCACAGAGAGCCCTGTTTCTATGTTTTTCCACGATAGTTTCCTCATGCAAGACAGGATGTAACCCATTTGTAGAGTTTAGACAGTGTTAGATGCTCTACAAATTCGTAACTATCATTAAAATTTGTCGCAACACTCATATCTAAAACAATTTTATTAAAGCACTAAAAATGAAGTGTTTTTCCCCTTTAAATGATCAATAAATGTTAACTTGATCCCTTATTTATTAAATCAGGTTGGTTTTTACCATAGGTTCTTACTGTAGTTTTGTTGGGTGTGACTATGCGCTCACAAAATTTTTGAGTCGTTATCAACAGAATTGACGAGAAAGAGGAGGGTCTAGGCTGGGGCATTAGTTTTCATTCTTTTCCGTGATTTTACCCAAAGGTTCTAAATATGTCCGAGGGTACCCATCCCACTTTCATTCCATCATAAAATTGCTCATTTAATTTAAATAATGGCTAAAGTGTGAATACCCTCTCAATCTGGAGGGTTGTGTTGGGTTGATGCATTTAATGGTCCTCTCAGGCACGTAACTAATCAAAAAGACTTTAGTCAACAAAAAGCAGTCAAAAAGCAGTAATATTTTTAATTCCACGCACACATAATAAGTTAAAAACAGATTTCTGTGTAATGTAAAAAAAGCGATCCGGGTTTGCAAAAAATGTAAAAAAGGATCCGGGTCTTGTCGCATGTGATAGGTATTTTGAGTCTGACTCCTCTGAGTTTAATAAAATTTTGAAATTTTACTCTTAAAAAAAGTAGTGTTTTGACTCATTTTCGGTCATCTGGGACTCTCGGGTGACTGTTCTTCACCATTGTTCGTCACAATTTTAAATGATTTCTTTCATGTCATCAGAACGCTTAGGTCTCTCAATATTGTGTTCATGAAATGAATTCTAAATCTAGTTGTTACGTGCATCATGCCTTTAAATTCCAGGGAAAAGTTTAAAGAAATATGGAAAATGCCACTATTTAAGTTATTTAATGTCAAACTTGTTTTTTTAAACTAGATTTTTGGTGTCTCTGCCTACCCCTTGCCAAACCTTGTATTCTTTATCTCCCGGTGAGAAGCGCAGTTCTAGTGAAACTAATTTCATGGCATTCTTGCCTATAAAGGCTCCGCCGGATAGCCGGAAAAAAGTTCATGTAGTCTTGGTTGAGCCGTTCCTCATCTCTAACGTGATTGGGTAAAGTTTTCAAATAAAATGAAAAACATCATCAAATGATTTCGTTCGACCAATGAGAAAAGAGATGACCTTTGGCTTAATGAGGACTAAAGATTCTGGTCAGCGGGTAAACCTCATTTTATACAGTTTCATATTTTCTTGTTTTATTACCTGCATACAACTAAGGTCTACATCTACGAAGTACAAAATCTCTTAAAAATGCGGGTAATTTTTAAATAACCTACTATAAACTATAGGGGAGAGTGGTGCACCTTGGGATTACCTCATTTTTCAGATAAAATTTTATTGTTATGATTTTGAACTCATGCTTATTAAATGAAACTAAAATCTATTCTTTAAAGGTGTTTTGGAATCTCTGGTGCGTCTAGGATCTGGATAATTATTTGCATCAAGTTTCTTGTTTTTCGTGGTGCAAAGTTACTATCAAAAGTAGTTCGAAAAGAATATTTTAAATAAAAGAAGAATATTTATGTTATTATATAATTATGTTGAGCTTAAAATCGTGAATCCATTAGTATTATAAGAAAAGAAAATGAAAGTTTTTTGCTAAACCTTAAAGAGTAATTAAATTTAACATCCAAAAGTGTTATGTGGGGCACCTTAGGATACTCAGGTATGGGCCCCCTTTGGGACATGTCCCCATCTCACATGAGAAAGAAAAATTAGTTTTATCAAATAAATAATTTAAGAATATAGATAATTATAATTTGGAAATTCGTGCAAAAAAGTATCTGGAAGGACACCCAAAATAAATGTTTTACGTCATGACAGACATAAAATATTTTGGTTACTATTGAAAGTGTCCCAATCCAATGTGGGGTACAAGTGGGGTACCTTGGGGCACTTAAGATGCTTCTAAAATTTGTTATTATGAATTCCCTGAAAAAGATAATTGGTCGGAATTTTTTTTTATTTTATACGAAAAAGAGTATATTTAATATCTTAGCTGTATTTGAATAAACAGGGAGTTAGTTAGTTAGTCTTAAAGCGCCCCACTCTCACGTACTGTTTTCTTAAGAAAATGATTTTTAGAGCTTAATTTGCAGACCTTTTTAAAGGTAATTCAATTAAGAACATTTGTAGAGAATGTCTTTATTATTAATATTAAAAATAATGATATAGAATAACCATAATAATGAGAGAAGGATTTACGGTTTTTTCATATTTAAAAGAAAACTTAATCTATTTTTATTTTTAAGCTTTTCCAAAACATTCTATCATTTTATGCGCTCTCTGTTGATAACACATAGATTTAGTTTTATACGATTTTAGAAAATTCTTAAGCGTATCCCTTGTTTCTCCCATAGGAGTAATATCTTTTAAACATATTTCCTTAGAACGTATCTACCGAACAAAAAAATATCCTTAAAATATCTAATATGGGGCCGTGGGCTGGGAGAAGAAGATGCACTAAAGGAAAGATGCCGTCTAGTAAAGCAACAGTTTCTTGAGAAACTTCACAAAGGGAAAAGGATTTGTCTTATTTCATAACCTGAGGTATTTTTACGTGATGAGTAACCTCTCTCCTGCGGGGAAAAGAGGGCGGCATCTAAACTAGGAAAAGAAGGATCAGTATCAGTTGGAGATAACCCAGGATCAAGAGGAGAGTAATTAGCGCCATCTACTGAGATAAGATTAAATTATATTTGAATGTCTCATTTATGAATTCTAACAGGAGGGATGCCAAATTTGTGTATCTTAAAGGGAATATTTAAGATATGTTCCTTCTGAATAGTTAAAAACTAGTATATTTATCATACTATTGATAATATTATATTAATTTGACACAATCTAACTTTAAAATACTATGAAAGAACCCCCCTTAAAGTAAGAAAGGTAGGTATCCGCTATGAAAAATAACATGAAAATATTTTTAGATAGTTAGGTACGTAATAAGGTCTCAAACATTGGAGGATTTACGGGGGTCATGGGGGTCAATGCCTCCCACTAACTTTTTTTTAAGGATATTCCATTTATTTTATGTCAGAAATGTTTTCAGTTCAATCAGGGACAGAATCCCCCCTAAAGTGTCTAGCTTGACCACCAGGGTCTTCCTCCTAAATCTATCCATGTTCTCAACATTAGTTCTAAAATTAATTAATTTCTGTTAACATTTGTCTCGTTTGTAGTGGTGTAAAACGGGTTACCCGCTTTGGGCCACCTAGAAGGACAAAGTGGTTTTCTGACGAGTACTACATAAATAGTTACTATTTTCCCGAATTTAAGTATTAGAGTTCGCAATCTTTAAGTTTAAGAAATATCCCATCTTCTATTTATTCATTTTAAAACAAACAAAAGTTAAATAAAACGGTTTTTTTACGTGGGTTGATAATATTCGCAACAGTATTAAACAAATAAACGAAATTCATTTGCAAACTTAATTTTAGATGACCATTTCATTATAAGAGCTTCGATAAATAAACCTTAAGTTTAATTTATCTTAGACAAAAAAAAAAAACCTTACAAAAGAAATAAAATAGTTCATGAAGTTGACTATTTTATATGTAATCCAGAATTAATTTACAGGAAAGAATTTATACCTTTAGAAAATTATTATGTGTTATTTATAACAGTAACTTTAAATTCTTTAAAAATTAGGATTTTATTTTACATCAACCTAACCTAATTAATCTTATCCTATTAATTGCTTCTTTAGAAAAACAAATCAATGGAGATCTTAAATTAAAAAATAATCCACTATCAAAATGTTTATACTGATTGGAAACATTTTCAGCTTTTCTCTGAGGATAAAATTGATTTTAATAATTTTTTACGTTTGAAAATGTTATACTTTTGTTATAAGTTTACTGTACCTTTACCAAGAAGGAAATTTTAAAATTGAATAAATAAATAACAATTAAATCAAAAGTAAAAAAGGAGTTCGACTGACATCTAATTACGTTTTCATTTGGTTTTTACAAGAGATGGATTGAAATTTTAATGCACCGATACTTTTGAATTCGGTCTATATTCGGTATTCGGTTCTATGCTAAATTTTGAAAACTAATTTAATCTCACGGCATTTCTAAAAAAAAAAAACCTATTTCTTTCTTTCTTTTTTTTTAAATTAAAACTCTCCATTGCTTACAAACAAATATGCATAGTAAAGACATTACGAATGCATTTATGATAATACTATAGAACGCATAAATCGAATTAAGACCTTTCAACACAGTAGTATCCACATATCTGGGATAATGTACTGATTTTGAATTCATTATTAAGATAAACTTAGTATGGGAGCTTTTGTCTTTAGATACTGGAGCATTATCGCTTATCAAAATAATAACCTTAACTACTGATACCAAAAAAAAAATACTTATTTACTTTTTCATTCAATCAGGAATGTACGAAGTTGCTTCACTCTTTTAGCACGTGAACTATACATCAAATTGATAACACTTCTTTTTGATATCAGGGATAAATGTTTGTTTTTATTAAAAAGATCCAGTGATCGATAATCATAAAAAGTTTCTAGGTTTGTTTTCAGACGTAAGTTGTAAGTGTAGATTGTTTTTGTTAGCCTGTTTATAGAGGAAGGGGTAAAGGATGAGGATGGATGATGATGATGATGATGATGATAATAATAATAATAATAATAATAATAATAATAATAATAATAATAATAATAATAATAATAATAATAATAATAATAATAATAATAATAATAATAATAACAACAACAACAATAATAATAATAACAATAACAACAACAACAACAACAACAACAATAATAATAATAATAATAATAATAATAATAATAACAACAACAACTATAATAATAAAGCTCTAGGTTAGTATAGTGTTAGTATTGTATCGTGTAATTTTGTTGCGGGTGCTGTATTTGATTATCGTTAGCATAATCTATAGCTATCAGGATGTAAGCGACCCTTTTTAACAACCTGGTAAACTACTTTTATTAAAATCAATTTTATATACAGCTTAAAGTTAACATATATCATGCATCCTGTGTACAGAATGTTTTTACTTTGAAAAATATATCTACATAATGTAAATTTTATGGAAACCATTTGTGCGGTCAAAAGAGAATAAACGTTTTTTTTCCTGCTTATATCTGTAAATGTTGTTTTTCCTTTCTGGTATATTCATTGCAGTGAAAAAAACCCTTTTTTAATGTAGCTTAATTTATGAATTACCAGGGAAATCAATTACTAAATTAGCAAAGAGAATTTCATCAAAAGAAGTATTGTGTAAAAAAGTATAAATTATATTGTTAAAATTGTTTGTTTTTTTCGGATTTCAATGAAACTTTCAGGAATTGTTCTCTATGTTATAAATGAGAAAATGCTTTTACACTTCAAATTTTAATTTGATATAAAGTTTGACTAAGGCCACGAAAAAAAAATTTCATTATTTTTTTATAAAAAAGTTTTTAAGAAAACAATGTTGGTATCTTTGAACTTTTTTGAAAATTATACATGGTTTTTGCAATATTATAAAATATATATTCTGAAAATTATAGGTTGGGACTGTCATTGGATCAAGAGTTCTAGAAAAAAATGCATTTTCTGATTATGTCATGAAATTTATCACCACACTTCGGGCCTTATGAATTATGCCTGGTTTATCACTTTGCCCGTAACATATATAAGCTGAACACTGAACAGAGATTCCCTTCCCTCTACTTTAATTACTGAGTTTCAATAATATAATGTAAATGTATTTTTAGAACAAAAGTATTGCACTGAAAAAGTTTTATGCTGATTGTTTTCTTTCAATTGATTAGTATTGCATTAATCCTAATAAACCTAGAATTTAAAGGAATCAAAAGTATTTTTTCATTGTTTGTCATGAAAGCGACTTGCTTTTAGATTCTTTCACCTCTTTGATGCAAAAAACTAAATTCTCCAAACTTCAACTCACCCGGAAAAAATAAAAGTGTTTTTTCCACAGTTTCTCAAATTTATATTCAAACAGGCAAGACTACTTATTTTTAGATACATAAATCCAAACCAACTGAATTGATATTCTAGAGGCTATCCTTTTCATCTTGGTAGTGGGTAGGAGTATGGGAATATATTTCAGAGCCCGTACATCAGACTAAGGAAAATGTAATGGTCCGGAAAACAGCAGATTAGATCAGAGGTATTTCCTGAGTACATTACGCTGCGGCAGTCTTTGTTCCTTAGTCACATCTTTTTACCTATCAACTACCATAAAAGGTTGCCATTAAGTCAAGAAAAAGCTATCCTTTGAACTTTTAGCACACCATCTTTTCCGAATGCTAAGTACTCAGGGCAGAGTTTATAAAGTCCCGGTCCAGGATATAACGGTGCAAGAACTCCCTTCGTCACTGACTAAACGTGAGCGTGGGACAAAAAAGCTTCCAGGTAAGTTTTAACTTTACTAAGAATTTGCTGAATTTGAAAGTCACCTGAATATTATTTGAAAAGTAAAAACAGAGGTGATTTAAGTCTTCCTTGATGAATATTGACTGTGTGACTAGTCTAAATTCTCGGTAAGAATATTTTATTGTTTTGAAAAGTTAATGTCCATGAAGGCGAGGAGAGAATTGAAGTAAGTTGAATGTAATATCCTCGTCAATTTGTAAAAAGATGGATGCATGTTCTTTAGTATTCACACTTTATGTAAGTAAAAAATATTATGACTCTTTTGAGTTTCCAAGAAATTAGTAATAGATTCCCTTGATTTATTTTTACCATAGTATTTCTTTTAGAATTTTGTTTGAAAATATTTAATATCTTCACAAACATTAATACCAAACTTATTCTACGTATAGTTTTATTCAATACATCTTCTTTTAACATAAAATAAATTCCGAAAGTTAATAACAAAAATTGTATTTATAAAATATTTAAAATTTTTCGTATTAAATGCGTAAATTTCTTTCAAATTCGCTTCATATTTTATTTCAAATTAAAAAAATTGTTTTAAGAAATTTCTCTTGTTTGATATTTCACATGAACTGGTTTGAAAGAAGGTAAAAAGTTATTTTAAATTAATAGAAGAATTTTAGTCCCGTAGTTTCATCATAAAAGTTTTTGTTCTCTTTCATATTTATGAAAAAAATCGTTATCGTTAAAGTAAATAAATTAATTTCAAAATAATTGTAGTTACAAATTAAATTTCTTATTTTGGATATGCATGAGTATAAGGGTGGAACGAAATCGGGCGAAAATTTATTTTCATACATTCAATTTATAATATTGCGGAAAAATTACCTTCATCTATGAGTATCAATATTTAAAAACCGGAAATTGATAAAAAAAAATATCTTGAGGTGCCGCAAAAGCCTTGGATTTTCGAAAAAATGCTGAGTTTTTCATAAAACAACTAAAAAAAAATCAAAAATTAAACTATATTACATTTTGTTCATGACTTTTTACTAGGTTTTACTAATGTTATGGATATAATGTTCCAGGTTTTATTTCTTTATCACCCCTCTTTTGGTAGTAATGATTTTTTTTAATATCAAAGAAATTTGTAGAGTTGCTTTTACTGCATTTTTATATATCTACAACTCTAGAAAGCTTTTTAACTTCCAAAATTAGAGTTACTACTAAATTTTAAGATGGGAATGAAATTTAATCATGTAGAAAAAAATATGATCTTCGAAATTTTTGGAAGTCCCTGTATAAACATCCCCTCGAATAATACAAAAAAAACCCCCTGATTATCTCATGGAAGATTCGTAAAAGACCTTGAGGGTGTTCATATGATTCAAAATATGCAAAACATTTCACATGAATTTCAGAAAATACAACTCTTAACATGTTCCGTACAAAATCTTATCGAGCTAGCTCCAAACTTAAAGTTAATTCAATATGCATAGGTTTCGCCTTAATATTCCTTAGAATTATGTTTATATCTAACTTTTTAACCTCATACACCTTAATTTAAAGCAGGGTTTTAGAAGGTAAAAAAATAAAAAAAATTCTAAAAAATATAATAAGTTGAATCGCTCTCGATACTCAAACTTTAAATAATTTGCTATAAAAGATTATTTTCTACAATGTTAATAAATGAACTTAGGTTTCCAGTTATCCAGTTATTTGCTGTATCGCATATCTCTCGGGATAATCCATCCCTCATATCGATTGCCATGCATTAAAATAAGTTTGAGTCAACTTATTATGCATTATTATTTGGAATAATTATGTTTTTTCATTCTTTTATCTTTTAAAAACTTTAATCTGCTTTGCTTTAAGGTGAATGAGGTTAAAAAATTAGATATTAACATAATTCTATGGAACAATAAAGTGAAATCGATTAATTTTGAATTAACTTTAAGTTGGGTGATAACTCTGTAAGATTTTGTACGGAACCTGTTTAGAGTTGTACTTTCTGAAATAAATATGAATTTTTTTGCATGTTATGAATCATATTATGAACACTCTTAAGGGAATTAACGAATTTTCAATGAGTTAATAGCTCTTGTTCTTACTTGATGAGAGTTAATAGCTCCTCTCCGAAATTTCGAATATTTTAATCCTTTCTTACAAGATTAAATTTGATTTCCAACTTGAAATTTGTCAAAAATGTCCATTTTTAAAGCTAAAAAGTTTTAAATTTTTTAATGAAAAATTTTCATAATAAATAAAAATATATTATAATACCTACATATTTTATTTTTTTAAATTTTGAATAAATTTTTCAAATAAAGTTGATTATAATGTACACCAACTGAAAAATAATAAAATTACTAACAAAATTAGCCAGATTTGATGTTTTTAAGTTGTATAGTTATAGAGTTATAACCATTTAAAAAATTTTGATGATTTGTCGTGTAACGTTTTAGTATTTTTATTATGATACTAGTTAAATTCAATAATTTTATATTAACTAAAAAATTTAAATGTGTGTAAATAGAGAGAAATTGTTTTTATCTTGTAAGTGTTAATCATTCTAAGGATATATTTTATTCAATTCCTATAATCTATGTTCTAATAGAAAACATTTGCTTTTTAGCTTATACTGGAGAAGGAGGGCCCATAGGGCTCAAGTGTTCCTAATTAACCAAATAAACCATTGTATTCAAAAATACATGAAAAACAACTCTAACAAATTTTTGACATTTAAAAAAATATTACAACCAAATGAGAGGTGATAAAAATGAAACCTGGAATATTATATCTATAACATTAGTAGTTCCTCATAAAAAATCACGAGCAAATTGTTTGGATTGAATCGTTAGTTAATTGATTTTAATTGTTTTGTAAAAAAATCAGTATTTTTTCAAAACTTCAAGGTTTTTGTGACATTTTGTTATTTTTTTTTATCAATTTCTGGTTTTCACATATTGATACTGATAGTAAAGGCAACTTATAACCCTATTACAAAACTAATTTTTTTCGTTCCACCCAAATCTGTCACCTCATTATTTTAAAACATAGGAATTACAGATCTTGATTTTTCTTAAATAGCTATTTCATTTTTAAAATTTGAAACTTTTGTCTGAATAATTAATAAAAAAGACATGTTTTTTTAAACATTGATCTAGATTTTAATTACTAAGTGATATTTAAGAATTCAATTTACTCATTAACTTTAATTACACATCCTGTTACCATATAATAATAATGTTTTGTCATAAACAATACCGAGTCCTTTGCAAATTAAGTCATGATTATTTTTTTTCCACTTTTTATGTGCGCCTAAAAAGCTCTAAAAATTTTTTATAATTGCATTTTACTATGAAAATTTATTTATATATTTTTAAAATTTTCCTAGACAAAATATTTATGAAGTAGAAAAAAGGAAAATCTATCACTTAAAGAAAAAAAAGAAGAAATATCAATAAACCCCAGAATAAATCATCATTAATGGGAAGTTTAACTACAAAAACCTTTTAGATTTTCCGTTGTTTCTTATGGTTATTAAACTAATGGATTGGGGAGAATATAAAAAACTACGGACAAGGCTCAATTTCTGTAAAATATTCTTTATTTCTCCTTTCTTAATGATGCAGAAGGGACAATCTTTATGATTTTAGTGGAGTTTCTAGCATTCTGCTGAGCAGTGGCGTAACTTAGAGTTGACTCATGGGGTGTTAACATGGGGGGTCTGGGGGAGGACCCCCAGACCCCCTTCCTACTTGAAGTTCACGCTGATCTGACAATAAAGTGCACCAGGTTTCAAATACTATCTGTAAGTGATCTTAAACGTAACGCGTAAATGTTTCGTAAAGGGGTAAGTTAGAGTCGAGGCCCTGGTTGTTAATTAACTATTCCTGAGATATCTGGTCTTTCTTCCAGATGTTGTCTCTTTGCGTGCTGGCTGTCATGGCCGCCTGGTTGCTGAAGCCTCTAGCTGGTGCTCCTGACGCTCTAGACTTGACCGTGGAACAGATGAGCTCGAGCACCATCAGCACTCCCCGGATTCATCTGCTAGACCTCAAGGGTCAGTTTGACCCCTGGGGAGGACGCAAGCGAGGTGAGGACAACTGGCACTTCAGTCCTTGGGGAGGCAAGAGGAACTTCAACTCTTGGGGTGGAAAGCGGGACAGCAAGTCCCTTCTGGGCCTACGCAAGGAGCTCTTCGTGCAAAAGATGCGCAACGAGTGCCTGAACGAGAAACTGGAGAGGATACTACAGCAGATACTGAACTATCTCTTTTTGGAAGTGAAGCAATGAAATGGAAGTTTAACTCGTGTGTTAATTAACTTTGTGTTTACCTCGGAATAAAATCTTGTGGAGCTTATTTGAACCCTTTTTTTAATATTAAGATGTATTTAAACATTTGACTTATATGACGAGACCTATAGGTCTTGCTAAAATTTGAGTCTTTTTTTTTGCCTATTATAATACCTAGAAAATATTTTTTTAAGTTCCTATGATATGTCCTTTTTGTGACCTCTGTTTGGGGGATTTTATAAGTAAATTGTGAAATTTTGTATGCTTTTAAAAAACTTGTATCCAAAAATTTAAAATGGGTAATGGTTTTGTTCAATGAAAAAGAACTGGGAAGATTATAAAAATTTGAATTTTCTTTATTAAATTTAAAATATCTCCCTACCAACACCAAGCGACATAGAGGAGAGGAGGGTGGAATACCCATTATATATCTTTAAGAATAACCCCTCTGGTTTTTAAGAAAATGCCATAAAATCGTTTTAAGTACATACTATAACTAAGGATAATGAAGTGTCAATGGTTAAATTAAACATTACTTATTTTGTTGTTATGGAAAAGGGTACTTTAAAAAAAAGTAAGGAATGGAGGGTAATATGGAATAGTTGTTTACAACTATTGAAAAACTGATTAGACTTCGGAGAACATAGTAATTTTTTAACTATAAACACAATATTTATAAAATTACTTTCAAATAGTTTTGTTGTTGGGTCTATTTACAAAATTCCCGAACATAATCTTCTTTCTCTGCTCGAGTACAGTCAAGATGAGCCCATAGAGAATAGCTAATGCATTAAATCCAAATTCCTCCACCTTGAACTTTGGAGAATTTTCTGTTACAAAAGATACATTCAGCATCTTTGTTTTCCGGTTCTTTATTTGATGACGTGAAGTCAATTTCAGATGATACATCAGAGTGGACCTAGTATTCCATAATACCCGACACGCCATCTTGGATCATGAACCATTTTACTGTCGGATAAAAGACTGATAGCTAAAAAACGACTACAGCATATAAGAAACTATCATTCTTTTAGTGCACATTATTCTTATCAACAAAATTTAAATCTCATAATTATTGATAGGTTAAAATGTTTAAACCTTTACCGGCAAAAACCTTCGAAAATCCCAAAACACATTTTGTTTTGCAGCGACTTTTACGACAACAACAAGAAGTTAACTCTTTATGCATTGTATCATGGGAGTCTTTCTTAAGTATTTCTTGGTATTGCCACGTGATAGCAGTTCGTGAGAGGGCTGAAACTTCGGTATTCCATATTACCCGACTATTCCATAATACTCCTCTCCTCTAACTACTCGTAGCTTGAGTGTTACTTGGGAGTGGGACTTTCCCCTTTCCCCTTTGCTACGACAAACTATAATAATATTTTAAAAGTAGGTAAAATTAACAAAAATATATAAAATTAAATTAATTATGTCTGGAAAAATAGAATAAGACCCGCAACTTAAATATTTTATGATTTTAATAGGCACTCCACACTTGAGAGCTTTTATCAGATTAAAATATCCATCACCCTCTTCCTTGTTTTATTTACATAGCTCGTATCAATGCTTGGTAATCATAGATACCTTTTTAGTTGACTGAACTACTTTAAAAGTGAGAATGTCATTTTAAAAAAGATGACGGAATTTCTTGTAAAAGGAGGAAATTTAAGTTTTTTCTGCTTAGGAGGGGAAAGAGTAATTTTCTGCATTGAGTGAGACAATGAATAAGGGCCAAACCTTGAAAACGGTTATTAACTGTTAAACTTTTTTGTGAAAAAGGTCAACTGTAAAAATTATCTCAATTAAAAACATTTGAAACTTATAATTAAGATTTTAATTTAGATGAATAAAATATTAATTATGAGAAGAATTGAAGTACCTACTCATTAAATAAACTAAAAGTGTTAAATTACTATATTCCCTAAAGTGAGTGGGCAAACATTTTGAAAAAGCTTCTAAAATTTACATTTGGAAGCAAGAAATGGCTGGCTATGAAAGGTAAGGTGCTTAAAAATTAAAAAACGAACTGTATTTTTTTAACTTAAGACCTAAATGATAGAGATAGAAATGCACGAATAGGGAATCTTATTCTAAAACTAACTTCAATAGAAAAACAATTGAGAGATAAAATAAAATACCTGATTTCCTGATATTTGCTTTACTCTATGGAAAGTACACAAAAATCTCAAATCGCGCATTAGAAACCTTTAAATGGGTACGATACAAAATTAACTATCATACTGATGTAAAATCCTATTTTACTTTTTAATGTAATTTAAATTTACATTACTTATTTGTTATGTAATAAGATGTAGTAGTACTTCTCGTAATTCCTTTTGAAACTAAAAGCCTTGTATAATTTGTATAACTAATATTTTAAATTGAAAAATTATTATGAGGTAATCAATATATTTAGTTTTATCATTTAAATAATATTTTTATTTAAAGAGGCGGAACTAGAAACTCATTGGTTTTCCAATTTGAGTTCAAATACTTTAAAATATCATAGGTGGTTTTAGTTAAAAAAAAAACACCTTAATGAAATTGTTATTGAGTAACAAGCGTGATCAACAAGCATTCTTTTCATATTTTTATATAAAACATGATATTTAACGGAATGGTTACAAAAGTTTTAACATCGGAGAGATGTTTGTTGAAACACGTGTAAATAAAATATAACAAGTTAAAAACAAATTTAATAAACGAATTTAACATACATTTTCTAAAATATCTTACATAAAATCACAAGAACTTTCAAATAAATATTATTATCAATCTAAAATACAGATCCTCTAAAAATGTTTATAAATTTTTTGTAGAGAAATTAAGAGAATAACTCATTTTAATATGTCTTCTAAACTTAAAATATTGGGATTTAACTAAACAAGAGTAGAAAATAGGCATTTGGTATTAGGCAGTACAGGGAACATACGAGTAGGATTTTCTTCGGTGGGCACAATTTAAAATATAGGTTAGTCGAATTCTGAGTTATTTAGCGTTTATATAAATTAATTTTCATTATAAAAGTTGCCGTTATATACCTCTCTATAAATTAAAAATTGTATTTGATATTAATTATTATGATAAAATAAGTTATACAGTTTGATAATTTCATTTCGATTTAATTTTCAACTCAAAGCACCTCATTCCACAAAATTAACAATGAAATTTACTTTAATTTAATTTATTTTTCTGGGAGATTATGGGTCCAACCAAGACGCTTTTTAATAGGCACTTCTTGCCATAGTTTGATAGGACTTACGTACGTGTATTCAATTTACATCTTCAAATGATAAGAAATATTAGCTTTTTACAAATAAAAAAATAAATTGTGTACATTTTTAACATACGTATTAAACTAGAGAAATATTATTAGCTGCTATAATAAATAATATTTAAAAAGTATTTTAAATGATTAAATAACCTTATTTATCCATATAGAAGAGAAGTAGTCTCAAGAGATTTATTCTGGACTGAAATTACAGAACTATGATGCCTATTTCCTGAAATAATAAGACTCTAACAGTTCAGCACATATTTAAAAGTTCTTTTCCAGCTTGGAAAGCTCTCTCCGTATATACCTGTGCAGAGGGTCTGCATTGTACTTGAGGTCCACGGCTGTTAACGCTTTTTTGCCTCGCACTCCCAGGAATCCGGGTACTGGATCTTTGGCTTTGCTTTTTTCGGACTTCTTACCCCTGACCCCCACGAATCCTGGGGGTAGTTGACGGATATGAGCACGCTTCAGATCGGCCTCTCGACCGAAGCTGTTGCCCTGCAGAAGATTTTGCAGCATCTGTTGTCGCCAGACCTAAAATGAGTTTCAAAATGGTAACTAAGTTTTAATAAACTACTATTTTAACCCGTCGAAAACAATTTTATTCCTTATAAACTTCCTCTCTGTAACACTCCCTTTTAACTATTTGGCAATCCGATTTGAGGGTCCCCAAACTTTTTGAGAGGAAGTCAAGATGAAAGAACAAGATAAAAGAAGAAAGGTCTAGATATTAAGTGATAAAAATTAGACGGGTGACAACAAATCTATTTGTTCTTAACAAAGATGTACGAGACTATTAAATATCCAATGCAAAACTTAAGGATAAAAGTTGTTTTCTCTAATAAAGATCAAACTTGGTGATGAGTAATCTAAGACTACATATCAGTTTAAAGAAATATTCTGAAATAATAGAATCCACTTATTCAGCAACTATTATTCTTACATCTATTCTATGATTGTGTAGGGGATATAAAGGGATATTTGGGTGGATGTTTTTACGTATTTTTTAAGTAGTTTGTAATAAATTAATTATTTTTACGTACTACACTTAATGGTTTACGTCTAAGCTAATTTCAAAACACATTTAAAGCCATTTGAAAATTAACCAAACAATCTTTCAAGATAAAGTACCATAAAACCAAAATACCCAATAAGTAATAATCTAAATCATTAAAACATTAAACATTTGGAATAATACTGTTGATGTAAAAATAAAGAAATAAATTTTTTTATAAAAGAACTCGCTAAATGAAATGAAATAAAAATAGCTAATATTTAAAAGAAGCTAATCAAATTAAATAAATGTAAAGCAAAATGTATTATGCAAATAAAAACTAATTAAAAATTAAAATTTTCGAAATAAATTGCCTTGAACTTTCTATTTATTTTCAAGCCATCCATTGAAAAAGGATAACTGTTTATAGCATTTTTTATCATTACAATAAGCATACTTAGGTACTAATTATATTTTTTAGTAACTAGTAAATATGAAAAAAATGAATGATGAATGATTTAATATTACTTAGCTTATAAAAAAAGGAATATTTGCTAATAAATTATTTATAACTTGTTGAATCACACTGACCGTAAAACCCCAGGGCGTAAAGATATATTTGTGATATAACGGATTGGCGGTAGGGATAAAACCATCTCTTGCCATCAAACTACCCCCCCGTATAGGGAAGCCCAGAGAAAATTCTACGTAGGTAAAATTACCTCAATTTTTTTTTTAGTCTAAACTAAAATAAAAAATTCCCAGCTAATAGAAAAAGTCTTGATAACATTTGGAAACAAGATAAAATAAATGTTTTAAGAAAAGCGAAAAATTTTCTATTGCGTAAACTGTTCCAAAAGGATTACTTTCGAATTTTTCCAGTAAAAATAAGTAGTTAGTGTTTAAGTTTTTTAATCATAACTGTGTATTGTGGTGTAAAGTTATAAAAAATTTTCTAATTTTCCGTCACTGTAACGAATTTTTCCATATGATACATAAAGTATCTCAAACTCAAAACTTCTCCTAAATATTTAAAATATGTGAAGGTAGTTAAAAATCAGTGTGAAACCATACCCGACTATATAAATCTAAAAAGTTAGTAGACAAGTTTACTATTGAAATTAATGTAAAAAATAATGCTACAAAATCGTTGAAAGTAAAAGTAAAAAAGAAAGAAACACATTGTTTAAAGTTTATAAAAACAATTTTTAGCATTTATATTTTTACAAGTTTCTCTTTTTATAAAAAGAGAAACTTGAAAGAATTTTTTCTAAACCACAAAATATGCATAATGAAATTAATAACATCGTATTAAAACACAAGGAGAGTATTTCTTGTATTGTGAAATACAAAAATAATTACTGAATAAAATAAATGTAAATATAATTAGAAATTAAAGTTAAATGGTTCATAAATTTTATGGAGATCAAGTAATCCTCTCTATCTGATTGGATTATTTATTTTTCAAATTAACGGGTTAATTCCATTTTAGGGAAGTTTTAATACATTCCGTTTTGGAAAGTTTTGAAGACGTTAGTAATCGTTTCCCTAGGGTTGCATAATACCTATACATACAATACATAGCAAAATCTAAAATTAAAAAAAACCCTATATTTAAGATTTAATTAGAATGGTGATTCCTATTAGTACTTTCTTTAAAATCCTAACGGAAATGTTTATTTTTAGCTAACAAAATATAAAATACAAGTAGATTACCAACATCACAGATAAACAATATTTTTAAATTTAAATCAATAACAGATTTTGTAGTTTAAATCCCTAATGAAAAGTTTTTGAAAGAATAACTAGGGTACAAACTTGTGGTGCTGAAATATCTGCTACATTTTCTGAAGACGTAGAACTCATAAACAGGCACACTACAAATAGAATTGCAAACTGAAGCATTCTCACTAGAAAAGAAGAGATGAATTAGGAACCTGTCGGAATAATCATTAATAATTAGTTTCATTATTTTAATGAAGTTTTCTATTTGATTGCAGTGCACTGTTTTTGCGGTTTAGGTGATATTGTATTTAAAATGACGTGGAAAAAAAAGACAGTGATTTTCGTTACATGATCTAAATACTGCATTCAAAAACAGAGAAGAATGGGTAACAAAGGCCACTAAAAGTCCTGCTGTATGTAGACTTTTTCTTTTAGCCTTATTTTATGGTCGATTTATAGGCTTTGTGATTTAAAACTTTGGTCACAAACCGCTATGGAAAACTTACTCGTTTAACATATGATCATGTGAAGGAAATTATCTACGGAGAACAGAATATCAAGTAAAAAAAAATCTAACAGATCATATATTGAATATTTTGCACTGAATTAAATTATATTGGAAAATAAGTAAGAAAAATTACCCGCAACATATAAAACTATCTTCCAGAATCCGCTTCCTCGAATATTGATAGGCAAATTTAAACGATTCTTCACATCAAAAGAAAAAAACATTCTTTAAAAACAACTTAGTGCTATGAATGGTAAATTGAATACAACAACAATGTTACAAATAAAAATTTTGATAGTCGAAGAACATTAAAATAAGAAAGCAAATATAAAATGCTTTAAAAACAAAAATAAGACTCCTTTCAAAAACATTCTTTTGTCATGAGTACAAATGATTGATCTTTGAAAACATTATTTAATCATAGATTTAACTGTGTATCGTGTGTCAAAGAAAACTATCATGACAGTCAAAAAACATCTGTTTTAATTTATATTGATTCAAACCAGCTGCATAACAATTATTAAATCAAAATGTGCCAGAGGACTTGTAAAATAGAACGGAAAATTTCCAGTTCATTATTGTTATAAAATCAAAGTTTTCAAAGTTTATTTAATAGATATGTTATGGGCAAAGTGATTAATCGGGCATTATTAATAATGCCCGAAGTGGAGACGGGCAAAGTGATAAATTTCATTCATAAATTCCACTGAATTTATCACATTGCCCGTAACAGATACACCATAAATTGTGAAAAGGTAAACAAACAGAAAAACGTAGTAAACAAAGTACAGCAAAATTTATATTTGTTATTAACTAATTACTTATTCATCCGCTTCCCTGTTTTTGAAACAACAGAGTAAAAAGCTTACGAAAAATCAGACATTCGTACTATTTCTTTCCAGACAACATTTTAAAAACAGGTAATATTACCACCTGAATCACCAAAATAATACATTATCTTCCGAATTTTGAAATCCATTTTGCTAAAAATATAAATTAAATGCGAATTTCAGGAAAAAAATTACCCAAGCGTGCACTTTAGTAAAAACCAACGGAACTTTCCGGATGACCTTAACCTTAACATAACCTATGAAGCAATTGTGTTACAAAGGGGAAGTCAGATTTCGAGTGTCACCCGTTTGATAATCTGATGACATTCAAGCTGCAAATGCGTTGAAATCCTATTTTTAAGATGCTCAAATTTCCTAAAAATTTCTTGATATCTGGTAACAAATTACACAACTGTCTGAACTTCAAACTAATTGTATCAACTGTCTTAAATCAACATATGAGAATTATTTCCTATTTAATATTTTTTATCACATAAAAAATAAAATGGGGTAGGGAAAACGGGCATCTCTAAAATCGAGGAACAAGTTTGAAGCTCAAACCATATTTCGCTTGTTGGAGATGAGTAATTTCTTTTCAAATAAAAGTAATATTGACAACGATATTCAATAGAATATTAAATATCTTTGAAAAATAATTTTATAAGATGAGGGGACATCTCTAGCTTCCACCTTGAAAGACTTCATCTCTGCAACGCCATCGCAATGAAATTCATAGGTAAAATTGATTCATGGCTTTTTGTTGTACTTTGTTCCCAAATTTGCATGTATTCTCCGTATTCCTTAAAAAATCGTATTAACCATCCGGGTGAATGCTGTAAAGTATCAATGCCTCTTGGATCAAGTGATAGATCAGTGAAAAATATTTTTTAAAATCGTAACAAGTTAGTTTTTGATAGATACATTTTAAAACGATGTAAAATGTCTGAATTTTTAAAAAAATAAACTATAAATTGTTTAATTGAATTTTTATAAAGAATTCATCTTAATTCTATTGCATTTTTTATTTTTTAAATGAACAAAAAAAATTTTTGCTTACTTAATGTTATACATACTGCAATCAATGCAGAATATTATACTCCAATTAATGTAGAATTCTTTATTTAATGTAGTTTCTTTATGGAGAATACAAAAGTGAATATTACAAGTATATCTTTTAAATTGAAAAATTACCTCTTAACATGTAGTACTCACACAAAGTACATGCCTCCAATCTACTTACCTCTAAAGTAAGCTTCACCAGTCAGAGTTTAATTCTTAATAAGTACTAAAATTCCTTTACCTGAACAGAAACTCCCCATAACCACTCTTGCAAAATTGCATGATATTAGATGAAATAAAAACTCCCTTTTTCAAGAACTAGATGACACTTACTGTTAATAATTTTGTGCAAGAGCTAAGAAACCCTTTGAAGATCCACATCCACCGTGCTTTGCCAAATGACGAGAGGTTACAGAGAGGGAACCATCTTTATATATACGACTTAGATGGTCTTAATTGCCTGAATAAGAACGGTTGTTTCAAGCAAACTGCAACAAATCAAGCAGGTGAGCATTAGAATGGCGCATCGAATTGTCGTAATAGCTGTTCTTTGCCACTGTCCCAGCTAATTGCAGGAGACTCGATTGGATTAGTACTGCGAAGCGTCCATCTTTCAAAGGAGAACTTTTTCTTGGAGCTCATTAATGAGGATATTTATTTTGGTGTCCGTAATTTTTCTATAGGATGTTACCATCTATTAAATCGGAAATACAACACCCCGTTCACAATCGCAAACACAAATTCTCAAACATGAAGTTTACTCATGTAGTACCCAAGTCGAACTAAACGGTTGATATTTTTAGCAAATTTTCTTTTCATGATGCATTAAATTTTGATAGTTTGAGGATATTGTCTTTTGAGAAAACATCAAAGAAGCTAGAAGAACAGGAATTTAATTATTAGTTTATAATTATATAATTTTATTATAAAATTCCAACATTAAATAACTGTTAAAGAACTGTAAATGTGCTGATCTTTTTATTTCTTTCAATTGATTATCCTATTACATTATATTATTAATTTATTTGATTACACTTCTGTAGGAATGAAGAAAAAATAATAAAATATCAGAAATGAAATAGTTAGGTGTTTTTCATTTAAAAACTTCGCTCAAATCAATCCTTAATGTTTTAATGAATTCAAATTTGATTGTAATAATTATAATATAATTAAGTTTCCCATATAAATAGTTACTCATTATTAAATTCTATGCTGAATTCTTTTAGTCTTGAAAATATTTACTACTACAGTTAAAACGTTCAGTATGGAATAATTCTACATAAATTTTGTTACTAACGAATGTCGGTATAATTTTGTAACAATGTAATCTAGTGTAAGAAGTTGTTTCTCTGAGTCCAATAAATTAAAAATTTCTGTAAAAAATTAATTTGAACTTACAGTTATTTTTTTATTTTTTAATATTTTAACCCTTTATCCTGAAAGCCTGAGTTTAAAGAAACATTTTTGGAGGAGGAACAATAAAGTATAGTAGTTTTGGTTGTAAAAGAGGTACTCAGTTTTTAAACTTTTATTGTAAACTTCTCAAGCTGCCTAGAATACAATAATTAAAATATACGATTTAATTATATACCACATACATAGATAAAAATGAATTATTTATAACATTTTATGTAATAAACAAACTAGAACAATGTTCATCTAAAATATACCGAAATGTTTCAAATATTAGGCTTCATAATCTCTCAAAATCCAGATTAGATAAAGGAAAATAGTCGTTCACGAAGCCCAATGCGTGAATAAGAGTGAAATTTGTATGAATAAAAGTTGTATCAAGGTTTCGCGCTGTCTTTTCTCTTAGTAAAGAACTCTTGTATCTCTTCCTCAGTTTTTCCTTTCGTTTCCGGGAGTAGAAATAATGTTGCGAAAATACTAATTCCGCAAATCAAAGAGTACATCCAGTAGACACCGTAGCTCTTTATGGCTTCCGTCTCCAACGTAAAGGTCTTGGTAACTATAAACGCAAATGTCCAATTGAGAGCAGTTGCAATCCCTGAAACAATGCTTCGGAAGCGAGATGGGGTCATCTCAGCTACCATAAGCCAAGGAGCCGGTCCGAAACCGATTGAGAAAGCTGCTATGAACCCCACCAGGCAAACAAGGGGCAGCCATCCAAAGCTATCTACAACGGACTGATCCTTGCTACGCGCAAACTCAAAGCCTCCGAATGTAATAAGGCTCAAGGCCATGAAAACGCCACTGAACAACAGCAATGGCTTGCGACCTGCTCTGTCCATAAGAAGGCTGGCCACCAGTGTAGCAAATACTTGCACAGTAGCCACTATGATGGTGGCCGTTGAGGACTCCAGCGTACTGTGAGCAGCCTCGAAGATCTGGACTGTGTAGAAGAGAATGGCATTGACCCCGCTGAACTGCTGGAAGAACATTAGCATGACCGACAACAGGAAGGGTTTATAGACGCCTGGTACGCCCATCTCACGAGGGCTGACCCCTCCCTTTGGCTGGGAGTTGAGCTCAGCCTCCATTTGGGAACACTCAGTGTCGGCGTCGTAATCTTCACCTTGGAGGAATAAAATGGCGTTCTTGGCCTCTCCCCGTCTCTTCTGGGACATGAGCCAAGCCGGAGATTCAGGCATGGGAACCATCAATGCACCGGCCAACAAACTAAACCCGGCTCCGGCCACTGCCAGGTAACGCCAGGTGAGGATGGACCCTAGGATGGACACAAGGAGGACTCCGATCACCACGAACAGCTGGAAGGAGGCCCCCAGGAGGCCTCTCACGTCGGGGCTGGAGATCTCGACCAGGTACATTGGCGTTGCCACGGACACTATGCCACAGCAGAAGCCGGTAATGATACGACCAATGTAGATCAGTGCTGTTGATTTGGCGTAGGAGATGAAGCACCATCCTATTACGAAGGGAAGAGTGTCCAAAATGAGAGCTCCTTTCCGGCCCAATGCATTTGTGAAATACCCTAGAAACAAAGTAAACTAAATCAGTTCTCAACTCTTGCTCATGTTATAACGTTTACAACTCAGAAAATTCATTCCGAGAACATAAAAGTAAAAATGGTCAATGTAGCTGGGGTAGTTTAATCCTTAAATTGCCAGGGTTTTCTTTCTTAGAAGCTGAGAAATCATGGCTGTAATGCACATGAACGTAAAGAACAAGCACATCATCTACAAGAAAATTGTAAAATCTTTTCTTTGTAAAAAAATTTCTAAACTTAAAAATTTTATAATTTTAACGCTTTTTATCAGAAAAAAACAGTTGAAGCCTTCTACAGTTTTATTTCGTATCCATTCCTCTTATTGTGACTGAAATGTTTCAGGTTAAGAACGTTCTAATGTTGAATACTTTCAGTATAACATGTACACAGGTTAAAAATACTGATGCCTTCTATTCAAAGTCTTCATTATTTTTTAATTAATATACAATAAAAGAAAATAAGAAGTAATAGTTATTAAATGAAGTTGTAAGCAAGATGAAAATCTTTAGAGGGTTGACTCCAAGTCATGGTCCCTTGTTTTACAAACATACATACAAACCTTAACATTATATCTGCTCTGCTGAACAAAAGAAAAATGGTTTATTATACTTGTAAATATCCAACATACATTTTTATTTAAATAACCTTTCATTAAATTATTGGATTGGGGGATTGATCTCATACTATAAATTCTCCGGCTTGTGTGGTTGATCTCAAGGATCCGCTGATAAACCTTCGTCAAGTAAGACAGACACTAACAGAACACTTTTACTGGCACAGAGAACAGAGAGAGAGAGAGAGAGCTCTAAGAGCCAGCTTATACTCCTATACGCCTATAATATTTTTTAACGAATCTTAAGGGGTTTTTTTTTTAAGGAAAAGATAATTTTTGAGAGTTGTGCGTGTAAGAGTATCTATAGTAATTTCATTGTAAATATAGTAAATAATTTCAAATATTGCAAAGAAGGAAAAATTGTGTATTATTAGGATATATCCTTGAACCGATTGCGGTAATATAATATCATGTTTTTTCTCCTGCCGATCAAGTATCTTACACACACGCATGTACTCTAACACACAACACTGATTATCAAAGATTCGGGCTTGAAAATCACACTATAGTATGTATATTAGTTTATTCAGAGGTTTTGAGTGAAACTGATCAAGGAAAATACCCACAAGAATACCGAGAATTTTTTGATTTTTTCTGATTATGATGATCGGGAAAAGTAACAACTTAAAAGTAGTTTTTTTTAACTCTGATCATTACTGATTACTAGTTGCTCCGATGGATATGCAAATAACATCTAAGTTAGTAGAAAAATACAAGTAAATAACATGATGCATATGAGTAATTTTGTACAAACATCTTTAGTAAATAATTCGGGTAATCTAAAGAATCCAGGCCAAACGCCAAGAACTGCAAGGGAATATAGTTGATCTTGACAACCCATCAGTTGTATGGAAATTAAAGTGTTTTCTTGCCAATACAAGGCAGAAGTTGTCATGGCCCATCTTTGGATTTACCAATAATTCATTGTATGTTTACTCTGAAATTGTATGCCCCTTTCAACATCTGGCCGCCTCACGAAATTGTAATTCTTATTAGAATTTAATAGTAACATATTAAACTATAAAATGAAAGGCCTTTAATACCTGCTGCAGATCCCCCAATCAAAGCCCCGACTGCCATGAGACTTCCAATCCACGATATTTCGTCATCGGTTGGATGGACGGAACTGTGGGAGCCTTGCATGTCTTTCGTGGCCGTCGCCGAATAGGTGGCTGTTATTCCCATGCTGACCGCAAACAACAACACCACGGCCGCCGCCAAGTACATTTTGCGAACATTTTTAACGCCCGTGAGAAAAACACTTTCAGAATCCTCCGAGTGCTTAAACTTGTTGTTGTCGAACTCGTTGACGTTATCAAGATTTCTGGGGCCATCCTGGATGACATCGGCCAGAGGGTTCTTTATCCATTGGGTGTCATCGGTAACTTGGATACTCACGGGTCGGACGATACCAACTTCAGATTCCTGGAAGACTTCGTTCACATACTCAGTCACTGAACTCGCGGAACTCGTAGCAGAAGAGCTCCTGAGTTTTTCAACGTCTCGGTGAAGTTCCGCCATGGTTGTGACTACTGGAATCGCATCCTCAAGAAAATTTCAACGATATGGACGTAGACGAGTAATAGAACACGTCGTGGGGTGGAAGTGACCTGCTTACCTCTTCTAATGAAATAGATAGTAAAATAAAACAGAAGTAAGCAAGAACTCTTTGATTTCTCGGTGTTATCATAGCCTTGGAAAGAATTGTCAATACTATCGCAGGGGATCAATTTTCATTGAATTTCTTCGTTATCAGAACAATCGCTTAGAAGTAGAATGGAAAATTATCTACAAACACATGCCTTAGCGCCTCTAAATCGTTTTGAGAGATGAATGAGGAAATTCCACAGTAGTACTAAAGTAAATATAGGGTGAAGAGTTGAGGCCATGACAAGGAAGTTGAAATCTGTCACACGCGATTCACAAATCACACAAGCTAACAAAAAACTTATTATATTCAATCATCAGACTACATACAGCAGGGGTTCCCTAACTTTTTAAGTCACGGAGCAGTTTAAGTAGAAAAATTCTTCGTGGAGCACTTTTTCCAAAGATTAATTTTTCAAGGCGTAAAAAACAGATTATTACATAAAATCTATTGCTATAAGAAATAAAAGCATAGGGGAGAGTGGGCAACTAAGAAGCAAATGGGATGATAAGAAACATCCAAATTTCCTAAGGATTTTTTTTAAAGTTTATGAAGCTTATTTTTTATAGAATGTTTATATTATTGAAACAATAATGCACCTGCTAAGTAATAGCGGAAAGGAATTATTTACTTGTATCTTATTACCCCAAGCGACTGTATCTTGTTACCCCACGAGGGATAATAAGAAACCAAGCCAGTTATTTTACTAATTAACAATTAAAAATCATATTAAAGTATTAATATAATCTCTAAATCCGTATTTTATATTCTCAGAAATTTTCAAAAGTTTTCATTAAAAATCTTTCAAGATATGCTCAGTTAAAAATTAAGCTAAAAAAATTACAAGCTAAAAGTGTTTAACAGCCCTATATTTTTAAATATAACACTTGAAAATCATGACAAAAAATAAATGGAGTTTCTCTTATTTCATTTTGTGACACTAAAATGTTAAATTAAATTAAATCATTCAAATTTTTTTATTAACAATGAGTTAAATTAATTTTTTCTACAATAGTAAAGTGTCGTAGAAAAAATTAGTTATGGCACCGTGAATCGAAAATGTTTGGGAACCACAAAAGATGATACAGGTGATGTATACAGGTGCATAGGTGCTTATAGCTGTACAGGTGTAAATCTTATGCAAGCGCATTCAAGTGTTTAGGCTGTGGTCTCCTTTTCAAGTTAATACAACCTGTTCACTATAATTTTTTCGAGATGTCCAATGAAAAGGATTTATAAATTTTAAAGAAAATAAGGTAAACTCTTTTTGTAATGCACCATTAAAAAATTGGTTCATTATTATTTTATAAACTACGTTAAAAAATTATCCTTTTAGGTTGAAAAAAGAAAAACAACCTTCTTCAATCAATGAGAAGCATTTAACTTCTTTTGTTTGTCTTGAAACTTGATAATGTGTGTTCTAGATAAGATCCAGTGCGCGATCTTTATTGACCGTATGGCTGTCCAATTCACATTAAAAGTAGAGGTAAGTCGTACTAGATGTATCTCTTTTAATTGGCTCCAATAATATTGGAAGTACCCATTTTAAAGTAAAATCGTTTTTTTAAACGATATTTTCTAAAAAACTCGAACACTAATTTTCAATTCACATCACACAGATTTCTCTTCAAAATAATTGAATATCATCATCATCAGTTGGAAAAAGGACCCCGAAAATGAGTCAGTTGTTTAACCATCAAATTTTTACTGGAAATTTAGGACACTATTTAGAATACAAAACAAGCATCGGAAAAATATAAGTAGTCCTATATTCAAAAATATTTTACAGTTGAAAAAAGGTGGTTAACTTATCCCTTTTTTCAACCTTATGAAAATTCAGCTCAAAACATCTTAAAACCCATTTTAATCGACAATTAAATTATATTTCTGCTTAGTTTATAGCATAAAAGGGAAAAATAGAAAGAATAAGGCAAACAAAATTAAAAATTATTATGAAACTGAGTCATTAAGTTTCTATTATTGACTGTTGTATGTATTATTTGACTCTAATATTATTTGACTGAGTCTCCATTATCAATAGAGTAAGTGAATAAAATGGAATATTTGCATTTAAAAACATATCAGAATCAGTTTTTAATATCTGAATGCGTTTTTGGTTGGAAGGTTTTTGTAACTAGCAAAAAAAAAACCCTCCTAAAATATATTGTTGCGTATCTATTAAATGCTCCTTATACTTGATCTTCTATATTTTTGTTAAGATAAAAATTCGTGAGAGACTATCTCAGCTGTGAAAAGATAAGATATTTCTTCAAGATTTAGAATTAACTTCGATATTAAAGAGGTTCAATATTATTCCAATTCCGTTAAAAAAATCGAGTATTACAATTGATTTTTAAGTTAATATTCAATTTTTCACAAAACTTTTTAAAAATGTCTAAAACTTATAAAAATAGTACTAGAATAATAAATAATAGTATATTAGGCAGGCACTTTTGTAATTAATGTTTTTAGGTATTCATTACAAATACTTTGTCCAATATCTAAAAAAATTAACAATTTAAAATTTTTTCAACATAAATTCAATTTTTAATTATTATTTTTTAAAATATTGGATAAAATTTTTATAACCAACATGCAAAAGTAGCTAGTAAACATAAATTACAAATGTATGGCTTACATTAATTTATTTTAATTGTTTTAGTCCCTTTTATAAAAGTTTGAAAAAAAAAATAATTATTGCATTCATTTTCTTTAAGAGTTCCAACATTAGATTTATGTTTCTAAGGTAAAAATAAAGACAATGTGAGACCATTCTGACAGTTTTACCACAGTATCAGTGTTTTCCGAAATATTACACAGTATCATAAACATGATTTAGTTAATAATTAACAGAAAAGGTCTGAAACAAAAAATAATTAAAAGTTCAACTTAAACTAAATATTTTTTTTTAAAATTTAACTTAATCCTACTTAACATAACCAAAAGAGGTACACAGTAAAAAAAAACACGCAATATAACACATAACAAAACACGCAAAAGAGATCATCGGCCTTGAACAAAGTGTGCCCGGGTTTAAAGAGTCAAATTAAATCTTTTTGCCCTGTTTCGACGGGTGCCGTGAATCATAATTAGGGAAACCCCCTTTAGAACAATGTTTCCGTTATTATGCTAATAAGCTCAACCACCAGAGTCGCTAACCTTCCAGAGTGTTATTCAATATAAAAAAAAACAAATGAAATAACTCAAGGATTTTGACATGACAGGCGGAAATGTTTACTTTGATTCGCTTCGCGCTGATAAGTGGAACAATATCAACGTGAGTATGTGTTCATCTATTATTTACAGGGGAAACACAAAGGAAGATATTAAAAAAAAAAGAAACAAAAAATAACACGTGACGTCGAGCGATTGAGCTGTGCAAAATAATCTGAACCAAAAAATATAACTGATTTTACTAATTGAAACTATCTGTGCACCAGATGAATCTCGTACATTCATTTCCATTCGTAAACCCGATAGCAGATTAGATAAAACAAACCTATGCTGCAATTGAGCTCGATTCAAATGGACGATACCTAAGAGAATAACGTGCGCATTTTTTCTTTGTCCTCGCACTTGACCTGAAGATGGCCGGAAAAGGGATCCGTAAGATGTATTTGGCGGCTGGGGCTGCCCTATCCTTTGCAATGGCCGCTGGAATGGCCTGTGGATACTCTGCTTCGGCCACTGCTGACATGAAAAGGAACAACAGTCCAGTGCGGCCCACTTCAGACCAGATAGCATGGATTGGTAGTATCATGGCTCTGGGAGCTGTGCTGGGTGGAATTACAGCTGGTAAGAAAATTTTGCACTACATTACCGTATTTCCATGCTCAAATTAGACTCCTTAAAAGCAGTGATGGGTAGTCAATTCAGTTGGTTAACAGTTTCTCAAAATTCTCTATACAACTCATATTTTTTTAAACTTTTAAGTCTTTTCAAAAACTGCTTAAATAAGTCTGTTACCCAGAGGGGAAAGCGCAATCATTGTAACACAATCTGTCAAAAGAGAAAAAGCTCCAAGAAGAAGACAGAGGCAGTATTTATTACTCCTTGTAATTAAAATATTCATATTACGGTCACATGATTCTGCCACTTTTCTCCTTTTACTTTGACATACCTCATGATTAAAGCCTTCACAATGCCCTGATTGCCCCCCTTTGATGCTCTCATTTTTTTTCTCACTGCCAAGGCAACGAGGTAAAAACATGACCTTGATACACATATTCTAAATACAAATAGTATAATAGATTAACAAGGGTTAATGGGGTGAAACTCAAGGGATAAGGGAAATTTTAATGTTTTATCGAATTTCTAGGCAAAAAAGGAGTTATTAACTTTTTTATGTATCAAAAGAGGGGTCTACTCGATTTTCAAAATATTATGTTTCAATTTATAAATAGAAATTTGAAACCTTTTAAGACATTTTAAAAATGGGTGGTTATGGTAGTGTCATGGGTCAATGGCAAATCTAAATTTCGGAGAGGGGCGGTTGACGCTAAGAAAAGTTTGGGTAACCCTGGTTTAGTGATTTTTCTGGTGTGAAGGATCTTTATTTCAAAATCAATGTACGTCTGGTAATGTACACACTACTAAATTGCGTGAAATGATATTAATGTTACAAAAATAAGAGCATATAAAATATTATGGGGGTTGAGGAGTTTTGGGTAAATTCTATTTTTAGAGCGCTTCTTTGTATTTATCTGGATATCTCAAAAACAAAAAAAAAAATTCTTGGACCGGGAGCTGATTTTCTTTGTTATATAAATGAAATGAGATATAGGGACCAAAACTCTTTGATTTTAGTTAGGTACAGTTCTTAAGGCAGTAAGTTAAAAATAAGATACCAGAGGCAATGTAAAGAAATAAGTGCAGATTTAATCAAGATTTGCAAATGAGTTTGTTTTCGTATCACTTTGGAATTGATCTATTTGAATTTTCGCGGATCTCTACTGTTTGGGCAATGCGATTAATAATGCTCATGCGCACGGACAAAATAAAACTATGCCTCCCAACACACAATACGACATAAAAGAAAATTTTCAATCCCCACGTAAGTGCATAAACTCACATATCCATATGCGTCCGGTTTTACTTAAACTATAGGAATAAAAACTTTTGCTAAATTAAATTCAAATGCACTGGGGTTTTAAATTGCACAGTGTAAGACAGAATTCTCTTGTTTAAATTAATTTTTTTCCGCTGATTTGCATTTAAAAAAATTTAGTTGTCTCTTTTTGTATCATTTCCAAAGATAAATAATTAAATTAAAATAATAAAAATTACCTACCGTAAATATATACGTATGACCAATCAGTTTACCATGAGAGTAACCAGAAATAAAATTTTGAGTATACTCATCGTCATCAATGAATCATCATCATATTATAAAAAAATTCTACGTAGTAGAATCTGTGGAATAAAACACCATTGCTAAATTGATTATATGATTAAAAAAACCCCATGTTTTTGGCTATTTTTAAAAATGTTCAAAAAGATAAGAGTATATTGAAATGAAATATTCTCTAATATTAGTTTTTATTTATTTCCCCCCGTTTTTTCCCTATACATTAATTTGTTTATTTACTTACAATAACATTTTTCATTTAAATTTTAAATTTTTTCTGTCTTTGGGAATTAGTTGTTTTTTTAAATTTCATCTTGTCTAGAAAGTATGAAAAATGGCAATTATTTGTGGTCGACAATGTGTTGGATTTTCATCTTTTCCGATTTTTATGTAAGATGAAGGAAGAGAATGTATGCATGTTCATAGAATATTTTGATGGGTCTCTAAGGTGGTTTTATGAATTTTTTCTGCTGTCTTTAACTGTGGTATGTTAGGAACACACACTGCCATCAGCGAGACTGTTCATTGTGAATAATATTATTAATATATATCTGATAGTAAAATCGAAATCGTTCTATTCATTGAACCATAGAAGGGTAAATTTTCAATGAAAAAAACTTCATTACTTATTCCTGAATTAAAAAAAAAACACCTAAAAATTCATTCCGATATCTTATTTGCAAAATTCACTGTCCTGAAATATGTTATTTAAAACTCATAACCTTATTCTTTTAATCACAATCGCAGGCTCTTTTGATTGCTTTCCCGTGCGAGACAGACGGTCATCATCTTACAAGGAGAGGATCCCAACGTGTCATCACCGATTTGGTTCATTTTTGGTGTGCAAGTAGTGCATAACTAGGACATCAATTTGTGAAAATATTAAGAAGCAACTCTCAGAAATTTTGGAGAAAATCGCGATTAAAAATTTTAATATGTAGTTATATATTTAATAAGATTCGCATCTTGCAAGCGGATTGTGGTGTAGCGGTAGGATCTGCGATTCCCAATCCAAAGGTCCCGGGATCGAGTCTCGCTGCATACCATAATATTTATTTTTATTTTCCACACAATTAAGAGCACAGATATGAAATAAACTTATAATAATATTTAATTATTAATTTTAAAGTATTTTGTCTTGTGATAAAAATTTTTTTGGTAAATACATAATATTTACAATAGGATCATAAAAAATTGGATTTAATCATTATTTTTTTGGGAAACAAGGAATGAAAAGATTTTTTTCAAACAAAAAATATTATTTTTATAGATGAAGTTTTACCTTAATTTATCCCTAACTATCCAAAAGAAAGTACGCAATTTCGTTATGCTAAAAGGGTTTGTTATGTGTCTGATTTGATAGTTAAAATAAACATTATTTTGGTAAGTAGTATAATATTTACAATAGGAGCATAAAAAATTGGATTTAAAAGGGTTTGTTATGTGTCTGATTTGATAGTTAAAATAAACATTTTTTTTGGTAAGTATAATATTTACAATAGGATCATAAAAAATTGGATTTAAAAATTATTTTTTGGAGAAACAAGGAATGAAAAGATTTTTCAATAAAATTATTTTAAATATATGAACATGTAGATTTTTCTGGTGTTTACCCTTTTCATTCCATACCTTCCTTATAAATATAATAATATTATATTTATAAATATGATTACATATTATCAAGTTATAAAAATTGTATTATTATCAGAGAATCTGATTTTTCCCACAAAAAAAAAATATTTAAAAAATGTTTTAAAATTGATATTTATAAATATGTATGTACTACTTTATTTCATATCTGTACTCTTAATTGCGTGGAAATATAAAATAAAAGTTATGGTAAGCAGCGAGACTCGATCCCGGGACCTTTGGGTTGGGAATCGCTGCTCTTACCGCTACACCACAATCCGCTTGCAAGATGTAAATCTTTTTAAATATATAAGTACATGTTAAAATTTTTAATCGCGATTTTCTCCAAAATTTCTGAGAGTTGCTTCTTAATATTTTCACAAATTGATGTCCTAGTCATGCACTACTTACACACCAAAAATGAACCAAATCGGTGATGACACGTTGGGATCCTCTCCTTGTTAGTTGATTCCAATATCCTTTAAACAACCTCTTGTGATTTTCAGCAGCAAATCTGTTTCCGGGAAATGAACCGGGAACTAAATGATTTGACCTTAATATATCACTAGTGATCATGGGCGCCCATATGTTTGAATTCAGGAGGGGGCCCAAGAAAATTTTTGCAAGTTAGCCAGTCAAGCCCTTAACTTTATTGGGGGTTGGTTCATAATTATTTCAAAGGGGCCCCTTATACGAGTACCTAATGCAAAAAAAGTCTGTGTGAAATACCGAAGTTTCAAGCAAAAAGGGGGTATCTAGGGAGGGTGCTCCCCAGGAAAAAGTTTTGAAATTTTATTCTTAAAAGTAGTGTTTTACATTTTCTTTTGAAATAGCTTGTAATCATAATGAAAAAATTAATACAGTTCAAAATTTTAAATAAAGAATAAAAATGTTTAATAAAAACCGAATTATTATAGTCATAGGAAGATTTAACTTAACTTTTCCGGTGCAAAGGGAGGCTCCCCTTTGCCCTTATGTTTGGACGCCCATGCTAGTGATCTAATCCATAAAAAAAGAGAATTGGTTGGTTTTTCATGTACTTTTAAAGAAAGTGAGCGTTTTGTTACCTTACTGGCACTGGTATGATTGCATGTAGGGTGGAGTCTTGGAGTATCTAAGTTAAAAAATTCCCCGTTTTAGCATTAGAAAGCAGTAATAAAATAAAATCTTATTTAGCTTAGAATGTAGCAAACAGGTATCAAAAGGATAATTACGTGTAATCTCCCTAGAATAATAAATTATATTATTTAAAATTATTTCTGAAAGATTGTTTGAGGGGATACATTTTTGAGAAAAATAGTTTTTTTTTGTTGAAAGTAAAGTGAAAAAAAAATATTAGTACATTTTTCGGTGCATGTGCATTTCAGAGAACTCAAAATAAAGAGGGAGAGAAGTCAGGGAAATTTTAAATTTATTAATTATTTGATGATTTAAAACCAAAAACAAGCGTACTAAGGAATCAAAGAATCATGGTAAAAAAACTGATTTACTCTACGCGGGAGTAGTGACACACACGCTCCCTTAATGTAACAAAAAAAAAATGTGAATTTCTCTTCTTGCCGAATACAATACTTTTTTAGTACAAGACTACCTTCAAACAAGGAAGTAATAAAGTATATTATTAGAAATACTCCAATTCTATTTAAATACTTAAACGGTAATATGTATGTAAAGTTCAATAATTTTACTTAAGACGACCCCATCATATCTATATTTCAACCTTTTATTAATGACAGAATCGTATCCAGGAAGTTATACAGATATGAATATAAAAATTTAGAGGGGTAGGATCATTTTATTCAGTTATTTCCTATTGCGGTTATAAGTTAAAATATCTGAGTTTCAAGGGGATATATCCCAACTCGAAATTAGGCAGCTTAAAACATTCGAATTTAAAAGAGAGGACGGTTTTCTGATTTTTTTTAAAGCTTAGCTTTATAAATTTGCTTATTCGATGGTCATCTTTGATGCCAAGGCACTATTTCTAGTAAAGGCAAAAAAAAAATTGTATTTATTTTAATTATTTTTTTTAAATTATTTTTTATATAAATCCATTGATCACTATAAGTGGGAATGAGGGGGTTCCCCCCAATTTTTCAAGGATATTTATTTTTCAATGGATGTTTTCAACGCAATCAGGATCAGCATTCCCCTAAGTCTAGCTTGCAACCTCCTGGGTTCTCCTAAACCCGCCCGTATTGGTTTAAAATGTAAAGAAGTGAAAATGTATACTTTTTATTGTTTAAAAATTTTCCTATTCTTTCTTAAACAGGCTTATTTTTGTTACAGGTTACATGTGCAATAAATTTGGAAGAAGAGGAACTTTGATGCTTAGCTCGGTCCCTTTCATAGTGGGATGGTTGTGCATCACATACGCCGATCAGCTTGTTTTTATCTACCTGGGTCGCTTTATTACTGGTGCTTGCGTTGGTATAACATGTGTCACCACACCACCTTACCTGATTGAAATATCCACTCCAGACGTTCGAGGTCTCTTGGGCTCTTGCTTTCAGTTGTTTATAGTCAGTGGAGTGCTTCTCGTAAACGGACTGGGAGCTGTATTGACATGGGAATGGCTGACCGTGCCTTCAGCTGCCCTTGTCATTTTTGCCATCACAGCTCTGTGTTTTGTTCCCGAATCTCCTCGCTGGCTCATCGGAAGTGGAGAGTACCAGCAAGCTGTGTCAGCTGTTAAGTTCCTTCAGGGAGATTATGTTGATGCGTCTGCTGAATGCGTGGCTATAGACGAAGATCTTCGAATGCAGCCTAAAGGTTCTGTCTCCTTCAAAGAGCTAATAAAGTCTGAAGTCATAATCCCTACTTTATTGTCTTTTGCGTTGGTGTTTTTTCAGCAGGCTACTGGTTCGAATGCTATATTGTTTTATACAGTTGATATATTTAACGCAGCAGGAAGCTCTTTAGACGCAAATAGTGCAACTATCATCATTGATGCTGTTTTGGTGGCAGCGACTGTGGTAAGCAGTGGACTCATGGATAACGCGGGGAGAAAGGTATTGCTCATGATATCTGGTTCAGGAATGGCCATAAGTTTATTCGCTTTAGGAACTTACGACTACCTCAGCGAGTCCAATCAATCTATTAAAACAAGTTATGGTTGGATACCTCTGGTAACTCTGATAATTTATATTGCGGCTTTCTCGTTAGGCTTTGGGCCGATACCTTGGCTCATGATGGCTGAAATTACTCCAGTCAGAACACGAAGCTTGATATGCGGTGCTGCAACAGCTTTGTGTTGGTTTTGTGTTTTCGTTGTAACCAAGACATTCCAATCCCTAGAGGTTTCAATACATGACTATGGAGCATACTTCCTGTATGCTTCCTTTTCTGTACTTTCCTGTATATTTACATACTTTTGCTTACCAGAAACAAAAGGAAAACAGACTGAGGAAATACAACAACTTTTTGTCAATTATTTAAAAAAAGAAACTGCTACTTACAAGGAAATGCCATAAATGTTTTTTGTTGATAAGATGGGTAATTTTTTTAAAGATATCTAACGTGACATGAATGTTATTTATTGAAATCATACCAGTACTCATTTCGTCTATAGCAGTTATTAAGCTATAATAGAAAACTTGTGAAGTGTTTTTTTTTAATAACGTGACTTTATACCAGTGATCTGCGATTCAAGGCTCACGTTTAACTGTTTATTAACTGTAAAAAGTTTAACTCTTCGCCTTTAAGTAAATTTTCTATGACCATCTAAAGAAAGTTTTATTACTTAAAGCTTGAGGATTAAAACAGATTTTTTATATCGAAGATGTTTAAGCCAGGAACACAAAAAATGCTTCTTCATACATAGAAAATAGCCAACATTAATTGCCCTTCTATGATAAAATTATATTTAAATCTATTTTTTTCACCCGACCAGTGGCGTGCCGTCCATATAAGCAATGTAAGCATTGCTTGCCTAAAAATATGAAGCTTTTCTTTAAAATTCCACACCAAGAATATAAAATTTTATTTTGCGATAATTTATTTTTATATCCACGCTCCTTCTATATGTAACCATACGGTGCCGGGTTGTCTCTAGGAGAGTTCACTAAAGGCGAGTCACCGTCTTTTCCAGCGCGCGGGAGAAACAGCGCAGTGCCCCTCTTCTCCTTCTCCCCTTACATTGTAAGCATTTCGAGAATTGCTTCTGCCGTCCCGTGGTTTTCTGTACTTCAGATCTCGGTAGACTAATTTTTTTTCGAAGCTTTTAAAGTGTGAATTGGAGAAAACTTTTGGCAGAATTTGCAAGTATTTGCTAGCTGCATTGACAAGGGACCAATCTAGGATTTTAAACTCAACCCCCCATTTTTCTGAAAAATTTTCACGGCAATTTAATTTTTGTGAAAAATTATAACATTTTTTTAATTTTTGTGAAATTTTTTATATAGTTAATATTTTATTTTGGTTTCATTATACAATAGGGTGCCCCTTGTTTTTTTGTTTGTTATACTGGATAGTGGATTATAATGGGGGACCAACAATAGTGGCACCCTGTTGTATAATAGCACCAATATTTTTAATGAAAACTATAAAATTAATGAAAGCTGCTTTAAATTACTTTTTTCTTCAATTTTATGTAAACTTAAATACTCAATTAAATACAAGATATTCATATAATTTAATAATAATTTTTGTGAAGGTGCAGTTTTTGTTAGTACATTTTTTGTGAAGGTGCCGATAAACGGCGCCAAAATTGACCTGTATTAGTCCCTGTGAAACTGCAACAACCATCCGAAATTTAAAAAAAAAATTACAAGAAATATACCCGATTGCTTGCCCTGGGAAAAATGTCACCGCACGCCACTGCACCCGACTGATGACTAGCATATGTTGTTTTTAATTTAATGTTATAAGACTTTTGATAAAATAAACTTTTAAAAATGCGGGTCTCGAAGATAAATTTTAATAGTTTTAGTGAGAATCCTTTGAAGAATTACACTGGTCAACACACATTTTGATGCCGGGAATGTTACAGCTGTTCTTGTATGGATTTACCTGCTGATTCAGAAAATAGCATCCATTTTTATACAGCCAGCTCTAGTCTTTGAAATATTCTAAAATTACGTTTTAAAGACTTTTGCTCTATGTTTTTTACAATATGGTGTTATAAAGATGTCTCAAAAAATAAAAACATCACTCCCCGAGGCTTTTCCCATTTCTTTGAGTTCCAATAGATAGTATATGAAGTTTCAGTCCCCTAAGATAGATCTAAAATGTAGGTATCTTAGAACACTAAAATTTGAAAAAAGTGGGAAAAAATGCCCATTTTTTCAGAATTTTTTAAAAAAAGATTTTGAGTTTGCTAATGTGATAAAACTGGCTAATATGTGTGGTTCAGAACTTGTTTAGATAGATTATTATATTTAGTTTTACTTATTAACTGTGCCCCATCACACCCATAATCTGTGTGTTACTTTATAACCATGCTGTATGTTATTTTGTAACCACCCTGTACATTATTCAGAGTATTGTCAATTCCTTATAACGTTGCACTGTTTTGTTTTTAAACAGTTTATTTCACAAAGGTATAAAACGTTTTTAGTATGGCTTGTATTCTTTGTATTGTGGAAAATTTCAAACTTAGGAAAACAAAATTTAGGCGTTTCTCTGGAATGCAGAGGAACAAACATATGAAGTTCCCTTCTAACGTTAGCTGGTAATATTATTAAATATTGATACAAATGCTTACTTTTATTTAAAAAATGCTTAAAATTAAATAAACAATGGATATAAACTTTTGAATAAAAACGTAAGAGAGTTCAATGAAAAATCCTTACTATCTGGGGATTTCCTGTAATATTATGTAGTATTAGTCACATTAAAAAACTTGTAAAAAAAACGTCACACTTTTAAATTAAACTAATTTATAAAATTTTTATTTATGATTCTTTCGTTAGGTTAACTAGTGATTGTATTACTTTAAATCAGTTTTGACCTTAAACGCACATTCAGGTCTTATCTTAAAAATAGGAAGAGGCACCTTCTATAAAAAAATAATATTCATAAGCTAATTATGAGAACTTTCTCAATACTTCTTATTTAATTGTATTGTGGTTAAAGTAATAATGCGTCAGAAAATGTCTGAAGGCTTTTTATTTTATGTTAATTGAATGACAATAAGAAAACCCAAAGTATTTAAAAATTGAAACATTGGTTTTGACTCTTTATTTTTAATGCTCTTAACATTCAATGGATGGGGGAAAAAGATACAAAGGGTTATAAAAATGGAACAAAAATAAACTATCAAGTTTTTTCAGTTAACAAATTTTTGGTACTTTCAAATCAATGATCGGTACCTAGATACCTTTTTTTTGCTACGCCTACTTTTAAGTAAAACGTTAGGGACGGGGACGAACGTCCAACCTCTGAACATGATGATGAAAAAAAAAAATAGACCCAGAACTTAAAGTTTACCATTTCTGGGCAAAACTAAGTTTAGATAAAATACCCATTTTTTCATCTTCACGGATCAAATATTGAATCTCAAGTTTTTAAAAATAACTCCAAGAAAAGCTTGTCGAAAACATCTCGTCTGGCGTTCTTGCATAACCATAGCATCCAACCCTGCTCTTAGATGCACACTGGTCATAAGATTCTCCTTTTCAATTGACACTACTAAAGGCACTCCAAGGCATCTAAGGCTGTAGCCACACTAGAGGAGCATACGCCGAGAACGATAAAAAAATGATAAAGATGGTTTTCTAAGACAGGGGAGATTAATGGGGACTCGAGGGGGCAATCCACTAAACTACTCCCGATGACACCCGTTTTCCTCCGCTACGGGAGTAGTATAGTGGATCGCCCCCTTGAGTCACCATTAATCTCCCCTGTCTTGGTGGATTTAGACCACGCGATTTGCGACAAAAAATGAGAGCGACAGAAAAGTACCAATAGGAAACCGCGGCTTTCTGACAGCGGTCGTTCCTATTGGTTCTTTTCTGTCGTCGCTCTCATTTTTTTGTCGCAAATCGCGTGGTGTAAAGCCACCATTAGATAACCATCTTTATGGTTCGCGGCGTACGCCGCTCCTAGTATGGGTACCACCTTAGGGGCCGTTCAAATATTATTTAAGCAAGTTGTTGGTCATTTTGGACCCCCTCCTCCTTGTCAGCAAAAATAAACAAACCGCAAACCCTCCTCTCATAATAACGTAAGAAAACTGCCAACCCTCCCTTTGATATATTTTTGCACAAAACTTTAGAAATGCTTAGATTTCTAAAATTTATTGTTCTTCATGAAAATTTATAACCTATCGTTAAAACCACAGGATAGTTAAAACTTTCTTAGTGAAAAATTCTTATTTTTTTCCTAATTCAGTTGTGAAATTTATTTTTGGTTGAATTTTGTAATTATTTATACAAGAAACAAGAGATTTTCAAAAATGCCGTATTGTGTTTGTAACATCTTAAGTAAGCATCACCCATACTCCCCCTTTTGTCAGGAAAAATAAGGAAATAGCGAACCCCCTTCATTTGGGGGGGCACAGTAGAAATCTTGGGGGAGAAAGCTGTCCTGATTGTTCTGAAAAATGATAAAACAATAAAAAAAATCGAATTAAAAGTTGGGGACATTTCCTCCATATACCCCCCTTAAATCTGCCCATGCCTGGGTAGCAAGCTCTCCCGTAATGACTGTAAAAATGCTTTACCCTTAAAAAAATGGAATTTTTCTCAAAAGGTTGGAGGGTATTACCTCACTATGGCCCTCCCCCATAAATCCGACTTTTAACACAAGTGGTAAAGATTTAAAAATAAAAAAAAAAAAAAATGGTTTGAAAAAGAATTCTACAACAACTACATGGTTACTTCGAAGACTGCAAATTTCAATAGGTTGATAATTCGAGTGTTTAAATTAAAAAAAAAAAGAGAAACCGATTTACTTTTAAAAATATGCAATTTATTGGATCGTCCCATGTGGTTACTTGAGCTTGAGCTCTTTAAATAAGACCCGCCTACTGATCGGTATGTTTTCGATTTAGTCTGTGATTTTGGTTGTCCCGGCAAGAGAAAGAACTGAACTGATCAAAACACAAGTTTGTCTGATTTCTGATTCAGAGTTGTTTTAGTTTTCTGTTTACGTTTTGTGGTAAATAGGGAAATCGTGTGTTTAAAGATTTAACACTTAATTATGTTGATTTTTTCTGTTATCGGAACAAAGTTTTCTGTACATATATATTAAAGCCCCCTGAAAACGAATAATCTAAGCTCAATTTTCGACATGTAACAATCATCTTTACTTATATTTCCTTGTGCACTTATCTAGAACTCAATATTCACTTGGAATGATTACCAACAACAGACACATGGTTCGCATCCCTCAAAAATTTAAAGCGGAGCATAGTAACTATGGGTAAAGATCAAGAGCTACTAGAAGCAGCAAGATGTGGAAACTTTGCTGTTGTGGAACGTATTTTAAATCAGCGCGCCAAGAAATCTGGACCGCTGGCTAGGTATCATACAATAAGAAAATTTATTGTTCTATAAACGAAATTAACCTATTGTGCGTACTTTAAACTTGAAGCTCTATAGTTTCAGTGTAATTGAAAGTTAAAGGACAAACTGTGGATGTATGGGTTTTTCTGTGGGTGCAAGTTGTTATTTAAGTTTAGCTTTGCACTTAAACGCTGCATAAATTAAAAAATATGTAGGGATAATGTGAGAAATTAAAAAAATAGGAATAGTTTGTTCACTTTAAATTTGTTTTTGTGTGTACAGATTTTCAACTTATAATATCTAGACTTGGAAGAATTTGAGGCAGTACCTGATTGATCCCTTAAGAGTAATTTTGAAATATTTACTCTGCCATGTCTTATAGATAATTGCACTTCAAATAAATATTGATTTGAAATAAAATAAATCCATCACACAGTTGATATTTAAAATGTATTATGAAATAATTTAAGAATATAATCTTTAAGAAGATATATTTTGCATAGACATTTTGGATAAATGCAAAAACGCCGGGCTTGGGCGACATTTTTGGCGAAATTTGGTATTGCCAGTGCTGTTTATTGGCGAGTAAGCAATTAAACTTCAATAGAACTGGGTTGTCAGAATTCACTATTTTATTGCCATTTTTGGCACCAGGCCCAGCGTTCTTGCATGAACCACATTTTTTATTAGTTGCTGTTAAATATGCCTAATAATAATTCTGATTATTATCCATTTTAAATTAGATGTTCAATATTTAATTTTAAAGTAAGATTGTGTTTCCATAGTAACTAATATCTCTAGTAAAATATAGGGTGCAAGTTTAGAATTGCTGATGAGCCAAGTTGGCATTGATTTTTTAGCAATAAAAGCAACCCTAATACAATGCTAAAAGTGACGTTAAAAAGCCAAATCTCGCCAACCATCAGCAGTTCTGAACTTGCGCCAAATATAGTACTAATAAAATAAGTTATATATTTCTACAGGGGTTCAGATTTAGGGCAAAATATTTCCCTCAAAAAAATTTGTCCTTAATTTTCCTGCTTTTTCGTTTCAGTTTAGATTATTTGAGTAAAACAGATTTTACGATACTTGTGTATTATCCCGTTGATCGTTCAGCGACCATCAAATTCAATGGCACATTTATGGAACATTTATACTCTTTGATAACGTTTTCAGATTCAGTGGCATGGTCCACTGAATAACATGTAAGAACCGATTTTACTCAGTATGAAAAAGTTAAATAATGAGTATTTAAGGCAGAACAGTAATTGTAAAAAGGAACTAAATACCACAGTCTTCCTTTTGCTGATTTCTGTACATGACAAATTCTTGAAATTAACCCAAAATTGAATTCTTGAATTAAACCCCTTTGAATGTATTTTATAAGTACCTACAGTCAATTCCACTGAATATTATCAAAATCAGGTGGTCTTGATCATTCCTCTTTAAGATAATGCAAATGTATTGTTTTATATTATTACCTCACCCTTTTAAGTTCTGAAAAATTATCCTTATCCTTTACAAAATTATCCCTTATAAAATTGTCCTTATTCTCTATAAAAATATGCTGCTTTTCTAGTTTTTCTAGTTTGCAAGTGTAATTTTTACTAAGTGAGTCAGTAATTCATTGAATGCTTAATGAATGTTCTTTAAAAAAATTTGGTATTTAAGTATTATCTTGTTGATGTTCAACAGCCGGCTAATTCAGTGGACCAGCTATAGAACAGCCATAGGACTTTGATAATGTGCAAATTCAGCATCACATAATACATAAGAACCAAATTTTATGTTTAGAAATATATGGTTATAAAATTTCCTTAAATATGTACTTTGATTCGAACTACGTACTTATGATTTTAATGCAAACACTCTAGTTATCCTGTTTGTGCCAAAAATTCCTTGTTATTTCCAATCAAATAATATTTTCAGCATAATCTTTGCCAAAAGTTATCACATTAAGCGAAGTCAACTGTACGTGTAGAACTTATTCAAAACTAATCCTAATTGTATAAATATAATACAAATTAGAAATAACCTTTCTAAGCAATGTAAATAAATGGTCTTCAATTTGCCTTCAATAGAGAGGCATACAAAATTAATGTTCATTTAATATTATTAAGAATTCTGGTTCTTACGTATTATCCCATCAGTTTCAGCGACACTGTTTATGGGCTTTGGTTATGCACTTTCATTTTCAGTGGCACAATTGACAGGATAATCTGAAAGTATCAAAATTCTTAATGAATTTCTCAAATTTGTTTTTAGTTTGAGGCGTGGGCCAGGACCAAATGTTCAAGATAATAATGGATATACTCCCTTGCATCATGCTTGCCTTAATGGACATAAGTAAGTAAAAATTCTGGATTAAATATAGTAGTTATAAAAAGGACTGTATGAGATTTTTCAGAATAGATCATGAAATCTTTTTAATTTGAGATGAAAAATATGTACCTATTCGTTTTACACTTTAGCCATATTGCAGAACTGTTCACTGTGTCAGTGTTGCCTGACTTAATACAAAAAAAAGACCATAGTTAAAAGTCAGAAAATATTAAGTTTTTATGTTGGGTTGAGTTCTGCAGGATGTGGGAAAGTTTTTTAAGTTTTAAGTTTTTTTTAATGATTAAAGTTATTTTTAAAGTTTAAAAATAAAATTAAATTGTTTCTTTTTCAACCATTAAAGCAATAGCTTTTGTGACATTATGCAAAGATGTGACACCTGTTTTTTTTTTTTCTAGAGATGTTGTTTCGCTGTTATTAACTCATGAAGCCTCGGCTAATATTGTTGATCACAAAGGGTGCACTCCTTTGCATTTAGCTTCCTGGTCTGGAAATTCAGACATAGTTGAAATTCTTTTGACTCATGGACCTTCATTTCCTAGTGTGAATCACATGGTAGGAATTTAAGAGTTGTCTCTTTCATTTGTTTTACTTTTGTAAAAAATATAAAATCCTTAAAATGGAGTTTAATAAATAATATGTTTTTAGAATTTTGACCATGAAAGTGCTCTTCATTCTGCAGCTCAATATGGCCACACTGAAATTGTTAAGCTATTGTTGGAGGTTCGTATAATTTATTCCTTGATCAGGCAGAAGCAATACTACAAATTTTTATGAAATTTTTAAATAAACCTTTCTAATCTGTTAAAAATGTTTACTTTGACACAGAAAAAATTATTAAAAATTAATTAAATTGTTAAAAATATAATTTTTGTAACAGAAAGATCATATGTTTGATACCTTAAGGGTAAAATTTGTAAACTTTTATGTGGCAAAGGGAGACCATTTCAATTACTAAGTTCTAAACAAGCTCTCTCAACCTTTCTGAAATACATATTTTGAAAGCTCTTTGACATTTAGAGCTAAAAAAAAAAAATTATTAGATGTTTAAAAGTATCAATTATATTGAATATTATTTCTTCCTTGTGTATGGGTACTGGTGCAACTAATAGTATCTATGAACTCTTTCCAAATAATGTATAATTTTATACTTTTTATTTGCATATTCAGTAGGACCTAGATATAGTGACCCCTTACAGGACCAAGAACTGAAGGTCATTATAACAAAGGGACTTGATAACGAATTAGGACAAACTCAATCAGAACAACAAAAAAAATAAAATACCAATTTTCTACCTGGAAAAAACATTCTTTCCAGGTGCGAGCATACGGCAATCAATGCTAACATTCTGAAACAATAAGAACACAATCATTTGTGTTTGGGGTCTTTGTAATGTATTAAAAATAATAGTATTCATATGATAAAATAATCAGTACTTTTGACTACCAGTAGCGGTATAAACAAAATAAAGAGTTTCTACTGTATTATCCGACTAAAAGTGTACAGATGCATTCCGTATTAATTTTCAAAATTTATTTCATGTTTTAAAATGTATGTATTTATATTTCAGAACAAGTGTTATCCTTCTGTTCGAAACATCAGAAATGAGTCTCCTTTAGATTTGGCATCTCAATATGGCCGTTTAGACACTGTAGAATGTTTGTTAAATTCCTATCCTGGTTTATTATCTGATATTGTTAGGTGCCATTCACCACTACATCTGGCTGCTAAAAATGGTCACAAGCATGTGGTTAAACTTCTATTAGATTCAGGATTTGATATTAATTATATGGTAATCATCTTTCATAAGTTTTATTTTATTTATATATAAATTTATATTATTAATAGTAATATTTGAAAAGTTGATTTAAAGATATTGAATGTTTTTAATTATTTGAATGTCTTTGCAATTTTCTACTGTGTATAAATGATTTTGCAAAATAATAGCTTATTTATTTTTCACTGCCTATGCAGTCAATTTTCAATTAATTTATATTAATCTTTAATATAACATTATTTTAATGTGACTAGTATTTTTATTGATTATTTTCTGTATAGAATAGTTTAAACTCTGATAATAATATTAATTTTTTTAAATGGAAAAAAAAAAAAACAACAACCTGTAATTATATTGTTGCTTAGAGGTTAAGTAATGAACTCTTTAATTGGAAAGTTTGAGACTAAGACTCAATTTTGCTTGGCAATTAATGTAAAAAAGTAGATTGTGGTAAAATCTAAGAACTGGGAAGAGTTTACAATTTTTTTCCAATATTTTTGGAGTTAATAACTTTAACAAAGATAACATTTCTGTGAAGAAAAACATGAAATAAAGAATACTATAAGCTACATGGAATTTTTTTTAAGAAGTTATAAATATTGTACCCATCCTATAAATTGAAATTTCATTGATGAATGTATGATTTACTAGTTAGGTATGTGTGTAATTGGAATTTTAAAAATTTCAGACTGATATAGGAACATCTTTACACGAAGCAGCTATGTATGGGAAATTGGAGGTAGTTAAGCTTCTTTTAGACTATGGTAAGTACTTTAAATAATAATTGTACAGTTATAGAACATGAACTAGAATTTGATTTAAAATTATACTACCTAAATTATTTTTCTGATGACCATGTAATCGTGTAATTATAGGTGTTGATCCGGGTTTAGAAAATTCAAGGAAAAGAACTGTATTTGATATTTTAAGTGACTTGAACACATGTATTGCAAAACAAATTGAAGAAGTAATTAAAGGTAAGCTATTACTGAATTATCTTATGAATTTTTTTGCTATAGTTGATTTATGTATTTGGAACACAAATATATGAGGTGGATTACAAAAAAGCTTTCAGAAAAGTGCCTCAATAAGTTAAAATACTTTTGAATATTTTAAAATCGAGCCATTTGAGTTTTTAATGCTGTTTAATATTTTGTTCTTGAAAATATTTATTCTCAAACCTTTTTATGCATTTAAATTTAAAATGATTTTTGGATAACAGATTTATTTTCATTAGGATAATTCTGACATAAAAATATTAAAGATTTTCTTGAATGTTTTAGCTAAAAATTAAGATATTAACTTATAAGACTTAAGTAACAATTTTTTCTAATGATTTAAAAGCTTGTTATGGAGTTATTTATGCTGCTATTATTTTTAAGCAATTTAAATTTTTTTTAAAGTAACATTGATAATTTTAAATACACTGATTTTGTTTTTATGAGAAATTGAAGCATTTAATGCACACTATGTTTTCATTTGACTATATTTCAGATCATATTACTCTAATCAAACTTGGAAGCAATGAATCTTTGCCATCTTTGTTACCACCTCAAGGATTTGTAATTGGGTCTCATTGTGATTCCTTGTTACCAGAAAGGTGTAGTCTTTCTGAAATAACACCTCCTCGACAGTTTTGTTCTCCCACTCTTGATGACAGCTTGTATGATGTTCCTCCTCGGCCAAAGTTAGTTACCCCAAGCTCTCTTAGGTATTGGTTTAGATATTATGTACCACTAGTTTTTTTTACAAGACTCAAAAATTATTCCTTTTTATTAATCTGCTTATCTGCCAAATTTTTAATACTCGGATTTCAATTGGAGTTCTTTACTAGGAAGGCTCTACTTTTTTATTTGCTATTAGGTCTGAAGGTTGGAATGAACTATTCATTAACATCATTAACTCTTCATTAGAATGAAAAAAAAAGTAATCAATCCAATTAATTATTCTTGCTTGCTTAGGTTAAAGTAAGAGAATTAAAAAAAAATTTCCCAACCGAGCAAGCATTGCTAAAATTGCCAATTGGGTCATATTGGTAGAAGCAAGGAAACCAACTAGTAGATTATACCTTAAGTGATTTAAATTTTAAATAATGCATCTATTATACATTGCAGATTTTTTATATAATTTTAAACTTTCAGTACCAAAGTTCCTAAACTCTAAAACTTGGGAGTTTTTTACATTTAATGATCATACAGAAAACCAACATTATTTGTTCAATTATTACTAAATAATGTAAAGGTAAGCTTTTAAATGAGAATATAGTTTCTTTATAGAGAAAATTGGTGTATAAAAATTAGCTAGGAAGAAATCATGTTCAAAGATTTTTCATTTGGGAATGTTTTATTAATACAAGCATCACTGGACGTAACAGTGTTGTACTAGCTGGATGTGCTTATTAAATTTGTGAAACTTTCATTTATAAAAATATATCTTTACATTATAATATTCCATTATTTCCATTATAATCTTTCCATTAAGTCGCTTTTTTTCTCTCTCTTTCTATTGGTTGTAAAGGTTGCAAATGTTTCACAATAAAATTATTATCATTATTATAAAAATAGTTACTAGAATTTCTTTTCACTAATTCTGTTTTTTTTTTCAATGTAACAGTATGCATTTTTAATCAAAGTAATTTCTTTTCAGGATAAATAACAGCTTAAATTCAATTACTCACTCACAATCTCAAGATTCATGTTTTGACCAAACATCTTGTAGCAGCTGTAGCCCATCTAAATGCGAGCCCTCAGAATCATCAGTTTATGATAATAACATTTATCAGAATGTCGACTCGGACAGTTTATTGTATGAAATACCGCCACCACCATCATTTTTTACAAGTAAAAGGTATTCTGATCCCCTTCAACAGTGCTCTATATACCAGAATGTATCACTTTCAGATACTAATGAAGAGAAAGGTAAGTTTTGATACTTCAGTGTATTACTCTTAGTTGGATATTTTTTTCAAAACTATTTAAAGCTTTGTCACCAAAACTTTTGTCAAACCAAAGAAAACTCCTTCATATACATTACATTCATGTACATTGATTATTTCTGTTTGATGATCATTATTTACTTGGTTACTTAAAAAAGAGTGGTGAGATGAAAAGGGGTCCTGCAAAACTGGAGCCTTCATTCCTTAAGGCATTCCTTCCACACCACATTTGGATAGCCAAATATAAGTAATTTTGTTAAAAAATGAAGACAATTTCTTAAAAAAAGTTAAATTGCTCAGAGTATTGTAAAATAATACTGTGTTAGTTTTTGGGACTAAAAACAACATTTCTACAACACTTACACATAGAAGAGTATGTAGTTGTGTACCTCATTTACTGTAGCTAAAAATGGACATGATGATTTCATAACCAATTAATGATGCTGCATGTGATTTACTGCTCTTTAGTTAGTTGTTATTTAGATTATATAGTTTGAATTAGCGATTGATAGTTGAAGTTGCAATGTTATAATTCTTTAGGAAGTATCTTTTTTACAGAGAAGTCTTTATAAAGATTATTGTAACAATTTAAGGCATTTATTATAACCTTTTCCTTCATTTCTTTTCATGAGGTGTTAACAAAAATGCACTGATTAAGTATTAATTAATTATATTTATTGAATAATTGCTACTATTTATTTGAAATGAACACAATGGATGAATAAATAATACCAGTTTACATAGGTTACATTTAAATGTTTAATTAGACATATTATACCATTTCTAATGAATATGGAAAATAACACTAAAAGAATAGTAATAGGTGGTTTGCTATCAATTATTCTTATAATTAATGTTTGTTTTTATTTGCATATGCCAATCTTTTAGATATTTGTTATGATTCAACTGCCCTTTCCTCATGGACACTACAAAATAGCTATATCCCTATGCTCCCTTCAAATCCTTGTATTAATCGTCCTCAAGTATGTATTAAATGTTAGCCTAACAAATGTATGCATGCAATTATATAATATTTTATTATGCATCTGCTTTTCATTATTAAACATAAATATGAATTTTTAAAACCTTGCACTGATAAAGTAACATTACTAACTCCCCCTTACTTTATAAACCAATAATTATTCTAATTCAACTAATAAAAAACAAATAAATTTCTACATTAAGTTTTTGCTGTAAAAGAAAATTCAAATTTAGGATTTAATTTAGTTCAATCTTAGTCATCAATTATGGATAAACTTGATTTCCCTTATTTTTTCTGTTAATTAGAGTAGGTGTGAATTCAACAGAGTTATTTAAGTTTCATGTCCTTTAAATATCTATACACAAAACAGTTCCTCCTTAAAATCCTTTAAATCTGAGAAAGCCGTTTTAGTACACATTTGGTTTAATAACTCCTCCTACCACAATCTCATTCTATTTTTTTTTTATAATTTTTTAAACTCTTAGTTTTTTAAAAACAAAATGTCTCTTACCCACTTGATTTCTTTTCCAGCCTCCTGCAAAACCTCCCAGGAAATCGGTTAGTCCCCATTCTTCTGAATCCAACAGTTCTGCTCTACAAAGAAATAGCTATGAGTTTTTGTGTTTAGCAACTAGTGGGTTCCAGGATTGCTCCAATAAGTTTCTGGGCAAGAAAGAAAGTACAGTTGGATTGCTAAGTTATGATAATGCATACCTCAAACCTGACTACATAGATATGTCTCTGGCTAACAACATCAAAACCTATGAAAACCACGAAATTATTTGTAGCAATGGAGCAGAGAGTGGTCGAAGGTCTTCTAATTGTGATAAAAGGAACTTGCATTATTCTTCTTGTACTAGCAAATTATCAGATTTTGTGCCCTTTGCTCTATTTTGTGAAGATAGGCACCGAAAAGGTAGTTCCTTTAATAATTTAATGCCATCTAAAAGCACACCTGCACTTCATGCTTCAAAGCACACACTGGATCAAGTAGTTCCTTCTTTTAGTAAAGACTTCCTCTTGCAGAAACCCAATAATTTAAATCTTGTTAGAAAGAGATCCTCTGCTCAAGTACCTACAAGTCCTACAAACTATGAACAACCCCCTACCCCTGACAATCCTCCACCATCGCCTGGAACTGCGGAAATAGGAATTCATGAAAAAATTCATCCTATTGGACAGGTGAGTTTTTTTTAGTTTTCTTTTTTAGTCTGGTGATTTGTTAGATTAGGGGTGGCTAACCTGCGGAACGTGTGTCTTGATGTGGCATAGCACTGTTGAAACAGTTGCCCACAAAGACATTGAAGAATTTGAAAAAATAATAGATAATGTTATCTGGTGTCATAAATGAAGTTTCAGTGCTCCGTCTATCTCTTCTAAAGTCAGTTCTGATTCTTTTTTTACAATTTCTCTAATGATTTTATTTAAAATATCTAAAGCTGTAATAGTTCATGTGGGCCAAATTTCTTTTTAAGTGTCTGAATGACCACCATCCACCCCCTCATTGTTACAATTTCTTTTTTAAAACCAACTATATTGGATAGCTTAAAAACTTGTAAGATTATTTTACACTTAGGGATTACTAACTTTTTGAATTATGGATAATTTTGTAAATTTATTGATTGATTAAATGATTTTCAAAATACCTATGATGTTGTAAAATGTGTTAAAAGTTGGATCTGAGGGGGAGTACCTGCCATATTAATTTTTACAACACTACTACTCAGACTTGCATGATAAACGTTTTTATGCATAAAATTATCTGTGTGAATATTTTCCCTTTATATTTTTGGTATAATTTGGAAAAGTGGAAATGGCACACCTAAGTTTAGTCTAAATAGTGGCATTCTTTCCAAAAAGGTTGGCCACCCCTGTATTAGATCAATTTTGCAGAAGTGGTCACCCCATAAACTGATGAACTTTGCTGAAATGAGTTATGAAAAAAAGTATTTAATTTAACTGAAAGATTAAAAATTAAAATAAATGTTTACAGTTGGTTCTTTTGGAGTGCATTTTCTGTTTGGGAAATGATGACAAAAGGCAAAAAAGAATCCAGTAGTAAGACCTATCTATAAATAGTTTGAATGTAGAAATTTGGTTTTGTATTGGGTTTCCTTAACCACCATAAAACAGGGTGATTTAGAACACTTGTATTTTTTTTAACCTAAAAACAAGTAATAAAAGCATTTTTTGTGAAATTTTTTTGTTGGAATATTCAGTCTTGTTCTGTTCTTTCTATTGAGTAAAAACAAAATGTTTTAAAATTTTATAAATACATTTTTATTATTTTTAATGACGTTCTGATTCACCCCACACATAGAGGTGAATTGGAACACGGCTTAAAATCTTTATTTTTCTGGTTTAGGTTTTTTTATTACATAACACATGGTGGCGCTTCCTTCTTCTTTGAGAAAGAAGGAAAAGAGCTTAGGCAATAATGCCCATTGCTCTACCGCTGTTTAAATAATTGAAAACTGAATGTTTAAAATGGCAATGCCTTTGTGAGGTAAAGATAAATAGGTGGGATCCCAAACTGCCACAAACTATATAATATTAGTAAAAGATCCCAGATTCAGGGGGTCAATCAAAGTCGTTAAAACATCACAATTATAAGATGAGGCACAACCATCCCTCTGAAACCACCAAACGCCAACTCTTAGCGAAGCTATGGTGTGATGGTAAGTTTTAGGGAGGAGAGAGAGAAGAGAGTTTGCTGGAACACAGGTAGTCAATATAGAATTGATGTCTATTTTTGTAAACCAAAGCATAGCTATGAGAGGGAATTCCCTGCATGACAAAACTAAGGGTTCCGATTCACCCCGTTTTACGCTACCTGCACTGGTGAATTTTGTTCACCCTTTGAGTTTCAAAGGCTGTTGCTCCTTCCATCTAACCTACTAGTAACTTATATTGAATGATGCATGAAGGTTTTTATTTTATTCATTTGAAAACAAGCTTGAAGGTAGTTTTTGTATCGTTAGTGAACAGAAAGTGCCACGCTGAAAATTCGTTTCTAGGCTCTCTTTTGATATTTAGGTACATGGAATAACCACATTAGAGTGTTGAAAATACAGCATATTTTTGGGAAAGAATATTTCATGAAATTTGTTATTTTTTAAACATTTTATTCAGTAAAACAATGATGAAATTGAAACTGAAAATACTTGAATATTTTTTACTTTAATGATGATTTAAGGTAAGTAGTAAATCCTAATTTTAATTGTGCTTTGTTAACTCATGGTATTTGACCTAAAACTAATTACATAAAACATTGATCTTTTTTACCAAGAGGCTAAAAATTGCATGGTGATCTTTTATACATCATGCACCCCAAAATGTAAACTTTAATAAATTAAATTTATGAAAAGCTAATTTGAACTGACTTTTAATGGATTCTTAGATTGTTTCTTATTTAAATTAATAAATTTACCTCTCTTGGTATTTTTTGAAAGCCTAAAAATTTTTGATAGGAGCACCCCCAATAATTTTAGCTACAAAACAAATAAATGTAAGGCGTTATATTTTTTATTTTAAAAAACTTTAGAGATTTGCTAAATTTGTCAATTACAAAGTTGTAGAGCAGCATCGATTTAGTATGAAAAGACTGCAAAGAAAGGCCTTGAATAGAGCCCCTAAATCGCATGCTTAATTAGGCAGTGTTTACCTTTTAAAATGCTCTTTATAACGCGAAAATGATAATATGACTTGGGTAAACGAAGTGGTTATGCTACGACAGTTGAAGCATGCGCAGTAATTACTTGTTATATAACATGTTTTAAAAAATTAAAATTATATTATTGATCAATCCTGGCATCAGCACCGATAGCCTAGTGGTATAGTATATGGCTAGTAACCCAATGGTCCCCGGTTCGATTCCTGGCTGCAACTTTTATTATTAGTCATTTATTTAACTTGTAATTTTTCAAAAAATGGAGAGAATAGAGTAGAGTGAGTTGTTACTTTCGTAGCAATAACCAGTGCCTTAGGTAAATCACTAAAAGTATTCTTAGATCATAAAAAAGGAAAATGTCTCATTTTCACGTTATGAAGAGCATTTTAGAGGGTAAAAACTTGGGAAATTCTACCTAATTGAGTGTGCGTTTAAGGAGTTCTATTCAAGTGATTTCTCTACACAAGGTGTCTTTTCGTACTAAATCTATGCTGCTCTTCTACTTAGTAAGTAGTATACTCATTTTGTGTTTCAAACTTAGATTTTAATGGAGACTTAAATTCTGTATAACTATCTCCTTATGTGTGCTTAATAAACTAAATGTAACTTTTTAGGTAATTAAATATAAGTGATTTTGATGTTTGCTTTTTTATATAGAGTAAAACTGCGTTTAACACCCTCAGGAGGGTGTGCTGCTCTCCCAGATCTTTTTTATTTGATCTTTGCTTCTACTTATTTCTAGATATGTGACCCCACAGAGTACTAGAACAGAGAGTCCACGGCCATAGGCCATAATGGAAATCGAAAATCATGACATCTTGTTACAGGTTGGGAGAATTATGGCGCTGGGATCGCACTAAACTCACTAGCGTCTGGATCCAGTCTGAATCGTTCGCCGGCTGCCTATGGTAGATCGAAAACACCTTTCTGTGCATGCGCTGAGTTCTAATTTGGCGAGAGATTTAAGCGGCCGGCATACGTTCCAGAATCTAGTGTGGCGCCCTCACATCAGTAACGCATTTGAAAATAGCCTCGTGGACCCTCTGTTAGGATATTTCTCTGTGTGTGACCCCACAGGTGTATCTCTCCTCCCCTTTTTATTTTGTCAAATGTAAATACACCATAGGAAAAATGGGTGGGGGGGGCTGGGGGTCCACCCCCACTTTTATTAAAAGCAGTCAACCCTTTTTACTTCACCAATGCTACTAATTATTTACAAACTCCTCATAGCCTTCCTAGAAAACCTCAATGTTCCCTTGGGGGCGGTACCTCACACTTAACGACCCACTTGATTAAAGTTTTCCTTAATCCTTATGCATGCCCATCTCTCACGTCATGAGTGACGTTTTTCGCATCGGATCTCTTTGAGGAGGTTGCGCGTTTTTGTTTTTCCGTTTCACAGCGGGGCGGAGCTGCGTTTTTCGTACTGTGAAAATTGGCGAAATTCCTATAGCTGGAATGGCAACGAAAATGGAGAAACGTGATTTTTGTGTAAACAAAGGTACCAACTTCGGTTTTCCAGATTAAACGCTCTTTAAAAGGCCTTTAAATGTAAATATTTGTTATTCTCTTTCGGTATTTTAGATGATGTGATTCAGATAACGTGCAATCACTGTTTAATCAGTTGTCATTCGTTTGAAATTATCATGAAGAACGTAACTCGAAGAATTGGAGTGTCATTGAGGGTGGATTTGTTTATTAAATAAAACTAACATTACCACCTTCAAGAAAAATGACCAAAATGTTCACTAAAATTTTGTTGTTCCTTGTCTTACGTCGATTATATAGGTGATTTGTTCATATGTTTGTGTTGCGATCTTAGGAATTGTAATCGTATGGTCGTTGATTAGCTCAGTCCGAAGCAGTGATTTATTTAAACCGAAACTACGTTTCAAAGAGTTTTCAAAATTAAAGAATAAATAACCATAAATGATCATAACATGGGTGAAAGTTTCCAACATTAATGACAGAAATATCGAAAGATTATTTCTCCAATATTGACTCAGACTCCTTGTGTAAATCCATCTGAGCTACTGAACTAGTAAGGGCGTAATGAGCACCAAATTTCTCTCCAATATTTCTTTCTTCTGGTTTCCATCCTGAGGTGAGAGGAATCTGTGCTATGCAATGAAATTCCTTACTTTTTGTGAGAGTAGTAAAGGTTTTTAAAGAGAATGTTGCAAATTGCCATCAAATCTAGAATTTTTGTCTGGGAGGGGCCTAAGTCCTTAAAGTGTGTAACTTTTTAACCTTTTCAGTACTACCTGCCCCAAATTTTCCATAGGATTCAGTGGTGATATTGGGCGACCTAGGATTGAAAGGGTTAAACTTTTAAATGCCTAAAAATTTCTGCCTTCTATAAATTTCATAATTAATTAGTTAGTACTATTATTACCATTTTTAATTTCGTACATTAAAAGACAGAATTTTCATTAAAAGCTTGGAAAATAATTTGATGTGTTGGGTAGGAACATGCAGCATCTCTCTAGATTCTTTCTTGGGTTTAATTCTGTTATGTGTCCTGTTAAGTATCGCCCAGCTGTTTTGTTCACCAAAATTTGCAAACCAAACATTTTAGACACAGTTATACGAATTCAAACCATAAAAGTTTCATTATATTTGAATAGTTGGCAACCGAAACAGCTTGGCAGTATTTAAATGGAATTGAACCATTTCTTGGTTTGGAATTGAACCTATGAATATTGTTTAAATATGTGCTTAAAGTATTTATTTTGAATTCTGCTGGGGTAAAAGCTGTTGGCTATCAATAAGGTATTTCAGTTTTTTACCGAACTTTTTTTTTAACTAAATCTAAAGCAACTTAAGAATTGGGTGACCATAGGTTTTGGCAACTTTTTGGTGTGACTTAGCCTCACTTTCTGGATTTCTAGAAAAAATATTACCCTTATTAGTGTTGCTTGTTTTTTTACATAATTTGTAAAATTCTGATAATATTTACATTTGAATTTTTCTACGATTATTTATTTCTTATCTCTCTTCCTAGTTTCCTTCTTATTTCTTTCCTAGTTTGGCTTATCTTGTTTACCTACTATAGATTAAATTGTACTCTTTGGCACAGTTTGGTAAAAGTCCCCTGCCTGTGTGAACTACCATTCGCGACTCAAAGTACTTATAGATGGCGCTGTGCTAACTAACCACAATGCTTAGCACATGGACACAAAGCACAATTTTAACTTATTTAAATTAATTTAATTTGGATTTTTCTCTTTTACTCCAGGGTTCCCACAGTCCTTGAAAGTCTTTAAAAGTCCTTGAATTTTTTTCTGCTAAAATTAGGTCCTTGAAAGTCCTTGAAAAAAGGCCTAGGTCCTTGAATTTTGTATCCACTCCAGTCGCCTTTTGCTGATTTATCTAAATTTCCTTTCCGCATTTAATGGCAATGTTTGAAACCATAAAATTATGATAGTAACGCCCTCTACATCAGTTCCGCAAGTGAACAAACTAGGTTTAAAATTAAGTTGGAGTCAGTAGGCATTTTAAAAACAACTCCAATTTCTCTAGAAAGATTATAATTTTTAATTGTCTACGAAAAAAGGTCCTTGAAAAATTTTGTTGAGGTCCTTGAAAGTCCCTAATTTTCAATGTTTTCAAAGAATGGGAACCATGTACTCATCAAAATATTGCCGAAGTATATCATTAAAACTGCCCGAAATAAAAATTTAATGCATAAATAGCAAGAAACCGGCTCTTAACACTGTTTCTTGTGGGAAATTGAGCCTTGACCCATTTGCCAAGTTGTAAAAAGCTACCACCAGAGGTCGAGCTCTGGGCTGTAATCACAAATATTTAACTTTCCAAGTTGGCACCATTTTATGGGCAACCTAATTGCAAAATGCCTCCTCCAGTAATCAAAAATCCTAATATTCAAAAATAAAAATGGATAATTATTGGTTAAAAAATGCTTATATGATAATTTTTTTAAACGAAATGTTTATGAGAAAAATATCACAGTTTTAAAATATTTACTCCATTTAAAACAACTAAGATGTATGTCTATTATATAGACAATTAAAATGAAATAGTTAATAACTTTATACAAAAGTACAATTGTGAGTTACTCTTGTAATTTTCTAAGTCTATTCATATTCTTCTTTTATTCAGAATAGCTGCTGCAGTCATAAGTATTAGGTCTTAAAAAATTCTTTCTAAATCAGCCCAGAAATTTATGCTGAGAATAAATTTATTCACACCTGCAGAAAGACAAACAGCAGAATCATTCTTTAATTTACAAGCTTGCTTAATAATCCAAAAGGGAATATTCTTGAATCATGAGCTGTTGCGTTAACCAACTCTAACTTGACATTTACAACTGGTATACTTACACTCAATGGGCAAATTGAGTACACTAATGATTGATAAATTTTGCTTCTCTTGATTATCGATTCACAAGGGTAATTTTTTTACAGGTTATCTCTCAGCTTTTGTGTTAAATTAAGTTTCAATGAAATAATTTTGTTCTTGATTTGATTTATTAATTTTTCTTCAAACCTCAAAATAGTACTAAATGTAACTATTGTTTTAATGCAATGGTACCATCTCAGGAGAAAGGCACTAAGTCACTTCAGGCTCGTCTACTCTTTATGAGATAACAACAAATTTCGCGATATCAGATTGATTTATTTTGCGCCAGGCAATCTCACCGTTTAACAGTAACTTTCAACTTGCCAAGATTTTAGGCGCTGCTCAACCATTTTCAAAACATTCACCAAAATTGATTTGGTGCCTGTCTCCTGTAAGACAATGATATCAACATCATAGCTAACTAATCAATTGGGAAGAAAAATGTGTAGTTAAAAATAAATCAAAACAAATGCTATGAAATTCAGAAAAGGTAATTTCTTGAAGGTATAGCATTTATCCTTGATTTTTGTAAGTTTTAAAACTTTATAATTATCTACTGAATTTATATAATTCAAGTCTAAGTGCAACTATTTTAACTTCGTTAAAAAGGTCTTTAAATTTGTAAAACAGTAAGTTTGACTTCGATAACTCAAAGTTCAGCATCTTTAATTCTGAGTGTTATTTTTAATCATTCAAACTACAATGACTTATTTTCGATAATCTAATAAAAGGTATTTTTATTATTTTGTGTAAAACTAAAATAGAGGTTTTTTTTTACCATTTTTCTAAGTTAAGTTTTGTACTGTTTCAGAACCTGAAGAAGAAATTGCCATCTAGGGACATTGAAACGCTGACTGACGAACAATTAGTTGCAACCTTAGGCCCCCGTGGTGAACTAGAGCTTACATTAGCTACTGATAACAAATGTGTGTCAACTGAAAATGGGAGCTCTCGCAACAATCCATTTGCTGGTAATTAGTCTTGCATGTTTTACCTAAATTCTACAAATTAGTTAACAAACAATTAACTAAAATTGATAAACTCTTTTGCAACTTAGGTCTTCATCATGGATCAGTGTCCTTGTCTTTTAGAAAAAAGACCCCAACTATTTTGACAGGGTTGAAGTCAAATCATCATTCTTCTTCATGTAAGTCACAAAATATCTATGAAAATGTACAAATAGCTATGGAAGAAGATAAGAGTAAAGTGATCCTCTCTGGGAATGACTGTAATTGTTTATCAGTCATGAGTCCTTTTGATGAAAAGGCTGAGTGGGCTGAAATTGCAGGCATCATGGCTTCATTTGGTGAAACAGTGTTCGCTCAAGGTAAAAAAAAAATATTATTAAGGTATTAAAGCATGTCTTTTATCTTGTTTAGTGTAGTTTTTGTGTAGTGATATTTTTGTATTATAACCATTGAATGCCAATCTTTTGGTGTATGCTAGGCTTTCAATCTAACTCTGGCATTATAACAGAACATGTGAGTTTCTGGTGAAAATAATTTTTTTTAAAAGACAGCTTTGCTCATAGCACTTGCATATTTTATATTGTTTATCATGTGATAATGTCTAATTCTTTAAGGTGCTATATGATTATTGAAACACATGTCCAAAGTGAAGGGCAAACTCTTGAAACATATATAAGCAATAATGCTTCTTGCATAAATTATTGACTTCTAGTGAATTTCCCAAGTACCTCAATTTGTGTAAATTAAAGACTTATACTATTCTGATGTTCCCCTCAAATTTAAACTAATCAAATTTAAAAATTTCTGGTTTAAAAAGGGTTTTAAAGCCCTTCTTCTAAAAGTTTTTAAGAAAATTCAACATTCAAAACAGTTTTTCATAATATTATCTCTAAATTTTCCTTTATGCAATTGTCTGTAGTTCAATTATTCTATACTAAATTATTTTCTTTGCAGATACAGAATCAATTCCATATCAGAAATCATACAACTTCGATAGTCTAGAAGAATGGCTCTCTCAAATTGGGTTGTTGCAGTATTTAAATGTTCTTGTTTTGAATGGATTTGATGATGTTAATTTTTTGGTAAGTACTTTTAATACCCTCTTTTCACCTGCAGTTAATTTCTCACTTTAACTTTCATGTGTCACATTAATTTCCTTTTATAGGGAGGAAATATTCTTGAAGAATCTGATTTGCAAGAGATAGGAATAAACAACGTTTCTGATAGACAAAAGCTGTGCTCTTCTGCTCAAAAATTGCCTTCGTTGCATCCTATTAGTAAATGCTATGGAACAGAACTTTTTCCAACTAGTGTTGATGAGTGGTTAAAATCCATAAATCTCCAAGAATATAGTGAAAACTTTTCTAATAATAATATCACAGATATGGATCGAGCTTTGAAACTCTGGGAAGTTGAATTAAACTCGGTAAGGTATTATTGCAAATTTAGTTAAATCATTTTTTTAAAAAACTGCTAATCAAAGAAATTTTTTCAGGTGCTTAAAATTTCAAAGTTGGGCCATAGGAAACGTATCTTAGCTTCCCTTGGAGATAAACATTTTGAAAATTTCATTGACTCTAAGGATGTGGACTTCAATAAATTGGTAATTATATTTTATAATTTCTAAGAAACTCTTAAGCCATTAATATTTTCTAAGCTTTGAGCTTACTATTTTTAACTTTAATATTTGGCATGAATATTGGTTTAACTTAGAGCACAATGATTTAAAAAGTTCTAAATGATTTAGAAAACCCTTTTTTTTTAAATGATGCACTTCAGGGGTTTCCAACATACAAAGTGCTTGAGGGTCATTATCAAAAGCATAAGTTTTAGGCAGGCCTCAAAGTAATCAGGCTCTTTTCCAATCCATTTCATACATATTTCAGGAGGGAGAGGGAAATATAGTCATTCTCATGGTATTTTGGTACTATGACAAAGTTTCATCTATAAGTCATAGTCAGTGTATCTAGAAAATTTTATAAAAATATAGTATTTTAACTCACTGACTCCCTCCTGTAAGCCTGAAATATTGCATGCATTTTCAGAGGACCCCCATTTACTTATTAGGTAGAGTAGAACTTTTCTTTTTCTACAAGAAACTATTAAAACTACTCTACCTAATAAGTAAATGGGGGGTCCTCTGAAAATGCATTGAATTTTAGCATGCTGAAAAGTGTTCTGCAGCTTCAGAAAGTATGTGGAATGACCACTAGTTGAAAACTCTTAATGTGCCTAGTATAATGCATTTACAATTATTAATAATGATGTATATATATTTTGGCAGACTATGGATCTTTCTCAGTTGGAAGTTACGGATGAGTCAAAGAAAGACTGTTATAGAAATGAAAACCAAAAAACTGAATCTGGGGCCTCTGTGAAATCTAATTTAAAAATTAGGTCTCCTACACAGCTTATGAGTGATTCTAGGGATTCAAATAAAGATCAGCACTCTGTTATTGAAGCGCAGTGGCGGCATCACCCTGATGAACTTGTTATAAACAGCTGTAACTATATGGCAAAGGTTAGAACTTTTTTTGAACAATTCATCTTACATTTCTTTTTTTTAATTTTCTTGTAACACTTGAGAAAATAGATTAAAACAAATTATAAATTTGTGGTAACAAGTTGAAATGAGTATCAACTTCAACTCCTTAAATCACCTGTATTTATGTAGGAATTTTTATTGTTAACAATGAGCTTGTTGTATCTTTGCTCTAATTATGTATGAATAATCAAACTAACTAATACTTGCTAATTTGAAAAAAAACACAAATTTATTCTTAAATATATTACAAATATAAACTATTTTTGTGCAATAAGTAATTTTTATTATTTTTTAGTACTTAGGCTCCACTTTAGTGAAAGAGTTACGTGGTTTAGAATCTACAAAGACTGCAATACAAAAGTTAAAAACCTCAACTAAAGATATTGCAAAAATACCAAGTATTATTTTATCAATATCCTATTCTGGTGTCAAGTTTATTGATGCTGAGACTCAGGTAAATTGATATTCTATTTCAGCTTTCTCTAGATACCTAATAATTTAAGCTACAATAAATGATTGTTTAAATCTAAAGAGAGCAAATATATACACACAATATATAAGATTGAATATTTATTTGAGTCTAAAATATATATTTTAAAATAAAACTAAGTACAGTGCCACTTCAATAGTTTGAAAGCTATAGGGACCACTACAAAACTTCGAATTAAGAAAGTTACCTCTTAACTTTAAATCCTGTCCACACCGAATGATTGAACTATTATATAATTCTACTTCATTGTGAATTACCATGATTGGTTTTACTCTTTAACTCTCAAAAGTCTTGTTCTGATATAGGATTTACTCAAATACTTGTGTAGAATATTCATAGAAAACCTTTCAGTATACAACATCCAGAAGATCAATTTTCCAAGTTCTTGGATAGTGTATATCTCTTCTTACTATTGCAAAAAATAGGAATTGACACCATACTGAAACAACCTAGCCTCCTTGCAGAGCCACAATTTCACATTTGTCATTCCAATGCTGATTTTTTTAAAGATAAAAGGCCTGAAATTTGTAATGATTAGAAAGATTTATGAAAACATTTTGAATTATCCACAGTTTTTAAACATTGATTGAATAGGAAGTCCAAGGGACCGAAGAAAACTTCAAATTAACCTCAACTTTGAACTAAAGCTGTTTGAGTTATCCAAGTTGCACTGTATTAAATTTATAGATATTGTCAGTGAATATAGTTTTTACCCTTTGGTCTCAAAACATAACTTCAATTATCCTTTTAAACCCGTGATGGTTATTTCAAATCAAATCAAAGTTTATTCCCAACAATATACAAAGCAATACATACAATAATATGAACAATTTAAGTAGGGAAACAAATTACAAGGGGGGAAAACACAAAAAGCAAAAGGAAAAAACATTGAATTGTTATTAAATCCTTAAGGAGCTAAAAGCCCTTCCATGGGTTGACGGAATTCTAAGTAAAGAGTACATGGAAACAAAAACAAAGTGAAAATTAAAAAAGTGAAGATGAAATTTATTTATCAGAAACAACCCATTCAAAGAGTAATATTTTAAAACATTTATTCTGTGATTGAGGATTAAACTAATTGCTTGCAATTAATGTTTAAAAATACAAACAATACAATGAGCATTTACAAAACAGATTATCTTAGTTTCAAAACACAAGTTATGAAAGACATTGAAGAGTGAAATTGGCTATTATTTTTTTGTTAACAGATAATAATAATAATAATCTTAAACAAATTTAAAGAAAACATAAAAATGAACATAGGAAGAATATATTAAAGCTATAAAAATAATTTTACTTGATAAATAAAGCCACCCCAACTAAAACCCTTTAAATTTTAGCAACTTGTTTGTGAGCATGAAATAAGGAATATTCATTGTGCTTGTCAAGATGCTGATGATTTGCGTCATTTTGCCTACATTACCAAAGAACTTCAAACTCACAATCATTACTGTCATGTGTTTTCATCGTTCAATGTGGTATGCATTTTCTACTTATTATTTATGTAATATATGTTGCTGTCAAAGTATACAGTTATAAGTATAACTAGTTTTTTGGCGGAATAATTGTAATTCATAAATAATTAGAATCTCAAATCCTGATTATCTGCAGAACCATGGCAAACAAACATATGCAGCCCTTGAAGAGGTCTATAAAACAGTGCTTCTTTACTTGTTTATTTCAGGGTAATACTTTAATGATTGCTGGTTATTTTTCTTTTAAAGTAATACACAGTTCAGAGGGATAATTCTGGACTAGTATATGATAAATTTTTGCTATATATAATGTATAAAAATCACAATATTAAAATCTGCAATTTTTCGAAATTCTCTTTTTATTAACTTCTAGCCTCTTAAGAAGTGAGAGGAATAAAAAGTATAATTTTTGTTGTTGAATTTTTTGTACAATAAAATGAAGAAGTTAAAGAAAGGGCAGGGTTGTTGATTCACTTGATGTGGAATGATCCTTATGTTATTTTCTAAAGTAATAACTAAATATATTAACTGATGTCTGGAAAATTTAAAGAATAAAAAGGAATGAAGTTGTGCTTTTTATTAGTGACTTAATGGGCTATAATTAAAACATCATAGAATAAAAAGACCATTTGCCATGGCTGATCTATAGGATGACCTCATACAAGTGAAGAATCATTTTCTTTGATCAAGTTTCTTACAAGAAAATAGTTGCTCGTTTATTTATTTACATTTCTAACTCTAGGAACTTGCTTCTGAAATCATATTGACACTTGGACAAGCTTTCGAAGTTGCTTATCAAATAGCTATGAGAGAAAAGACTGAAAGAGCTTGCAATTCTGGTCAAAAAAACTACAATTCTAGATCTGCTCCTAGTTCATGACAAGTTTTGTAAAATTGTATATTGTTCTGTATAGTTAGTATGTTTATATATGGATGAAATCAAATGTTTTCAGTGATACAACTGTGAATGCCTTTTGTGGATATTTTCTTTTAAACTATGAATGAGTAGTAATGGTTTTCAAAAAAATCATTGAAAAATAATTTTATTCCTAATTTATTTAACAATGCTCTTGGCTTTTCACTGCTTTTAAAGTTTTTCAAGTTAAGCTGTTTGTTCATACCTCCTAGTATTAAAGAAATAAAATATCAAAGCTAACTAATGTAGTGATGATATTTTCTATTTATTTTATATGGTGTAAAATGACTTCTTTCATAAATTTATTAGGGTCTTATAATAGAAATTTCCAAGAAAAACTTAATGTGTATTTGCTCAATTTTGTGATGAAGTACTTGAAGAATTTTAAGATATATAAAACAATTACAATGTCCTAAACAATTATTAATTTATTTAATATCAGGCATTATGCTATAAAAATGGTGTTTTATTCAATTTTAGAGTGTTGAGAAACTTAACCTTTCCACTCTTTCTTATCCAGAGATGCCAATCATTCTAGATTTTAAGTAATCATTTCACATTTTAGTTCTGAATTTTGGAGAAAATAAAAAAAAAATTCTTGCTCTTTTGATAATATGTCTTCACTAGGCAATATTATATTTTGTGTTCTAGAAGCCCGAGTTAAAATATCTATTAAACCAGGAAGTAAAAAGCACAAAATGTGTTTTGAAGTTTTTTCTGTTGTTTTCTATGGTAAGAAAAAGACTATCAATTTTATGGAAGATATTACAAAACTTTGATTAGTAGGGGGTTTGTTAATTTTTTATTACAATGCAGTAAAAGGAATTGACATTTGTCAGAAGCTTGTAAAGTATTAATGTATTTGAGTTTTTAAAAATTTTCATCAGTTGACTTGATTGCTACTAGTAATGGAAAAAGAGAAATAAAATAATACAACTTTTCTACTTTCATAAAAATAGAACAAGTTGAAGCTGATAAAAAAAAATTCTGTAAATTGTTAAATATTTTCAAATTATGGAAATTTTGGAAGTTCTAAAGCTATCAGAGTATTCCATGATTGCCAAATGTCTTGTTTTTTTTTGTTGTTTCCCAACTATTACAAAATTCCCTTGTTTTATTTTCTTTCCTTTGGAATCCTTTCACTGTCTCTGTTTTAAAGTGTTTTCTAAGTTTGTCTATGTCCTTACCTTGTCTTGATTGGAATCATATATCCTTATATGGGCCTGGTGCCAAAAAAAACTAAACCAACCCACCAACCTTCTTTAGGTGTTAGTGTTTCTAAAAAGTCTGCTTTCCCATGAGTTCCACTTGCATTGCCTGTATTGTGATTTTCTGCCAGTAATGTCTTATGGATGGTCAGAAACAAAGGTTGGCATCTCTGCTGATATTTGGTTCTATGAAATATCAGAAAACGGTGTTATGTATGAATAGAAGCATGTTTTGTTAGACTCATAATGTTATACTCTTGTTGATATTGTACATTTAAGTTTTTAAATTTGTTAAAGCAGCTTTAAATTGACTTCTGATCCTTTTAGCAAATGAGAGAGAACCTTATTTCAGCTCCAAGGGCTTGATTGTCGATATTGTTCTATTTAAAATGGTATTTTTTCTATAAAAATTGATTTGCGCCACGGTGTAGTTGGTGAAATTTTATGAAACTTGAATCAAAGCATGTCTGTAGAAAGTATATTAAATTATGAACTTTCCAATTCAGTAACTAAGTATTAGTTTTCTAGAAGATATACACTGAGATAACTTTCAGCATTTCTAGGCTTATAATTAGTGACAGATTTTTTTTTTGTTTGGATTTCTTATGATATTATTTGTTTTCTACAAGTGTCTTGAGTACTTATTTATGCAACTAGACTTGTCGTACAAACGTTTGATCCATGAATATTCCTAGTTATGTTGTGGAGTTATTCTTGGAAACATGTCTATGGGAGAAAGAAAAATGGTTTGAGAAATAGTAGAATTGCCATGTGTTGCTCTGATCGAACGAACTCTCAGTGAAGGGTTGGAGCAGTAGGATAGGACTCCAGGACTTTTGTTTTACTGAAACCAAAACAATTGACTGTGATTATGTAAACATAAATCCTACTTTATTACCTTCAATAAGTACCATATAAAGATATTTTCCTACATAATGAAAGAAACAAAACTGTAGCCTTACTAAAGAAGCCTTGGTTAAGTATTCTGACCAAGGATTGGTCTTTTCCCCCAGATTTCTTGTTAATATAGTATTTTGGAAAGACATGTAGTCTCAGAAATTTAGCCATGCTCTAGAAACTGTACATTAACTGATAGTATGAGTTATTCAGAAAGGGACAGACATGCCACATGACAGCTAAGCTTGTATTGATTCAATACTTTCAAGATATTAATGGTGTATATATGCTTCAAATTCTTCTTGATATATGTTTATGAAAAAAATTAGGGCAAAACATTCTTTTTTAAGACTTAAGTTTCATAAAAAAAATTGATCTCCTTGGTGTTACCATCAATATCAACTAGTGTAGCTTGCTTAACGTTTCAATGTTGGACCAAAAATATCTTGTTTTCATCATTCTTTTTTGTTTTCATTCTTTGTAAATATATCATAAAGCATTTAAAGTTTACTCTATTAGTCTTAAAATGCTTTATTTTCTGGAAAGGTTTGTAGATGCTTTGATTGTTCAACTGAGGAGAATGTTCAGTTCTTAAGTTAACTTTAGTTTGCAAACCAAAAAACAATGTATTTTTAAAGTCAAGCCCTTGCTTAATTTTAGTTAGGTAAATTATTATAGAATGTTCAGATTACCTCCAAGTAATTTAAACCAATTATGTAGAATTAACTCTTAACTCCTGAGTTTGTTTGGTTATTACATTGTAAATCTTTTAGAGCTGAGTTAATTTTTGAAGTGTGTTTCTTAAAATGAATGTTTTAACATTTTTATGTTACACTATAACTTATTTTAAAAATACTTATTCATTGTTTTGATTTACTATCATGGATAACTTATTTTTAATCATTTTTGACTTATAAAAGTATTTAATATATTTCATATTACCTTCATCAAAACAGGGAAAATGAATCTCATTCATCATTCCTTTGAAATCATAACATATAAAAGTAGGTGAGCTTTTAAAATATTCTCTGGATTACATAAATAAATGGTTAATTTCATCTAGATTAGTACTTCATCTTATTAGAACCAAAAACAGTCATTGCTATTTCTAAGATTTCTTGGAACAGAATTATCTTTTTAGAAGAAATATGTTCTTACGATCTTAGCTATTTTTTCTTCACTTAATAATTCATTTTAGGAATTAATAGTATCATCAAAAGTTTTTAACTCTTTCAGTTTTCCACTATATGTTACAAAGGTGGATTATAATAAATGCTAACTTCAGAATGTAGGTAATGGAATCTGGTTCACATAAAATTTGCATTTATGTTTTTATTTTAGCTTGTGAAGTAAGTTACTAACTTTTGCATTTTTATGAAAACAGGCAGCTTGGATTCTGTAACATGCACAATGCATCCAATGTTTTTTATTGAATTGTTTACAAACTTATTTTAAAAATTTGTACTTCTATATCATGGTTTTATAAGTACTTTATTTGTATATAATATAAGCTGTTTTCTTGCTATATAAATAGCTTATATCACTGTCATAGCTGCCAACTCTCCCAATTCCTTCAGGAGACTTCCAAATTTCAATTCCCTCTGCCAACCACTCATACTGAAAATAAATCTATTGAATTTCACAAGATTTTCTCCTTCCAACCTTCATAAAATAAAAATTTCTTAAGAAAAACAATTTTCTTTTTTGGGTGGGGAGAATTAAAGTAAAAATCCATACCTATAAAATAAAAAAAATCTTAAATGTTAAAATTGTAAAGCTTTCTACCTATACAGTGAAAGAAAAGATATCTATTGCAAACAGAAATTGGTTGTCTTGTTTTATTCCTTAATATCCATTTCTTTCTCAAAGCAGTTTTTAAAATTTAATTTCCACATTTAGGGTTTTAGTCATGAAATTTATTTATGCTATAGTCTCCTAAATGTATATTTTCCAATGTTGGCAACTATGCACTGGTAATGAGTGCTCAATATAGAATATTCAAAACAATCAAATTTTAAGTGACTTAATGGTGTATTAAGAAATGATCAGGTATCCAGAGTTTGTGTTTTGGTTATTAAAATTATGTATTCTTTAGCTTAAATATCTAAACTGACAGGCATTCATCTGTTTGCCATGCTCTATTAATATTTTAAGTACTATATGACTGGATATTAACATTTTCTAGTCAATTTTCATATTTTATCAAATAAATTTATCTGAAATGCACAATTTTTCATGTTATTTTAGTCTTGTCTATTTTAGCAAAATATACAGAGTTGTTTAGTACTAAAGTGTGTTTCATCAAGTTTGCCCTAACTCTGGCCAGCCATGTTCTTTGCATGAAGTACATAAAAAATGCCCGGAAGAACTGTACCTCTATGACGTCACTTCTTATGGAAACTTAATTTTTTAATTCTATAGTATTCCCATGCTTGCCTAGTGGATATTTTTAACATCTTACCCTGCAATCATATACAATTTCCACAGGTCAGGGAAAACCTGGAATCATCAGCGAATTTTAGTTTTATCAAAATAGTGGGGAGGAAAAATGAAATGAAATGCATCTTAGATCCTGGAAAATAAAAAATATATTGTAAAAATTTTGGAACTAACGTTTCCTAGGGTCATGGAAGTAAGGTGTAACCCTAGGTAATTGATTATGTTGAATCCATTAAACGGCTTTCAGCGCTCCTATAGTGACGAAATAAGAAAATTAAAAAACTAAAGGAGATGTAAAAAAAAAAAAGTTCTCATTGAAATTTTAGTTCTATCATCGTGAAACACAAACGACAGTAAAAAGTTTCTTGAAAATATTCTAAAAGATATTAGTACATGTGAATATAGCACTTTTTCGGGCCCCAAAAATGCAAGTTTTTTAGTTTTAAATTCAAAGAAACTTGCAAATTTGCGGCAAAAAGTGATATTTTCACTTGCTAATATCTCCTCTAATATTCAGGATACTTTGATGAAGCATTTTTCTGTGCGTTTATTATATTGCAAACAATTTTCTCATTGAAGTTTTCGTTCTATATCTCTTAGCTTTTTTAATTGTTGCTTTAAGTTTCTTATATCGCTGTTGGAAATCGGACTAGTAGCAGCTATCTATTTGTTTATTTTTAGTTAGAAACCTTTTGGCAACCAGGAAGAGACGCGTGACATTATTTTGGTGAGCTGTAGAAATTTAAATGAAAATGTGTTAGATCAATAGAAAATATGGAAAAAGTGTAGTTCTTTGTGTAAATAGCTAATTTTTGGCCGGAATAAAATTTATTGTGCTGTACCCATCAAGTTTCGCTCCTCTCAGATGTTAAGTGTTCGGTACAGCTGTCCATATTATGAATTTGAAACCACAATCGCCTCTAGAGTTGTTTAAGCCGTTACAATGGATTCACCATGCTTTCTTACCAAGGGGTATACCCATAGCTAGTTTTTTGACCAAAAAAAGTTTTTTAAGTTAAGCTGGATAAGTCAGGGGATTTTATTTCCAAAAAATGAGTGGAAATTATGTGAGTTCTTTGGATTTTTTATGTAGTCTATGCAAAGAATATGGTTATGCAGAGTTTGGTTTGACTTCTTGAAATTCCATGCCTGCTCGGGGTTGCCACTTGCCAACCGATGAAAAATATTTTTGACCTCTAACTTCAAGGAAAAAAGTGCTGTATTAGCTCCTGACTCAACACGAAACAAACCTTAGCAGTAAACAAGCTCTCCTTCACGCAAAAGTTTCACCCACCCAACTAATAAAGAGCGCAATATACACGCCGACGCCCGTCCTTAAGCAGAAGTGTATTCTGACCCTTTTTGTATGGGCCGCCCCCCTCAAATGGATATTTGTTTTAAGGGGCCACCAACTCTGCGTAAAAGTTTTAACATGCCCGGTTTTGAAAGCTATAAGGCATCTTCTCAAAACCCAATTGTTTGGGGGTGCTCCATCAAATTGATTTATTCAGGGCTCATCCACCCTGCGATACCTGAACTAAAATTTTGGTCACTTGACCTTAGGCTTAGGCTATGGAGGACAGGATCTCTATAGATTCCCAATGCTAGATTATTAATTTTATATATTTTTCGAGGTATTTTAAATTGAAGAAGAAATAAGATCAAACTTGGAAATTAGACAAAAAGAGAAAATAGTTAAAAAGATTTAAAAATCATAATAAAATTAAAAACCTATTTGACTTAGAAAGATAAAAATCCCTAACAAAATCAGATTTTGCTTTCAAGGAAAACGAATATCGAAAGTTTCCAAGTTGTTATTCAAAAATAATAGTAAAGGACGCTTTTGGTTCAGATTCCGCTTGTGGGGGCCATTTGATAAACTCCCCCTACTGATTGGTCTGTTTATATTTGTCTGTGTTATGTACCTATGTTACGGAAAAATTAATTGATGCATAAATCATTAGTTAATTAATTTAATATGATGAAAATATAAAATCCAGGTAAAGCCTTTCAAATAAGTTGAAACATTAGTTAAACATTGTTCAGTATTAAATCATCTGAAAATAATGAAATTTAAAAATTAATACATAAAACATTTAAAATTTAAGGTATAGGCATATTGGGTCCGGTTCGAAATCCCGACAGTCAGTTGCCCGACAGGTACGTTTTCCCGACATCATCATTATCATCGCCAAAGGGGAACGAAGGAAGGAGAATTGTATGGGTCGGGCAAATGAACGCATCCCAGGCATGTTAATGTTATACAACATATTTATAGGCTAAGTTACAGTGCCCTTGTTGAATAACAAGGCCTATTTTGACGTAAAATTTGCAAAAGTAGTGAAAAAAATTGAAGCAGTTATCTAATTCCTTTTGTTTTAAATGCTTCAATTTTTCACACTTTTTCCGAATTTTATTTTAATATTGGCCTGTCATTCAAAATTATTATTTTTTTAAAATTTTTTGTGTTTTTAAAATTCAATTATTTTTAGATGATTCACTTACAATTATTTTTGAGATATTAACTGTTTCAACTTGATTGAAAAGTTTTATCTTAATTTTCAACTTTCATTTGATTAAATTAACTAGTGATTAAGCATCAATTAGGATTTTCCTGTTATACTATAACTATCACAACGGTATACATGGTTATACACAGGTTATTTCTAAGGGAGAGCCGTTGAACTTATACTTCTTTTTGCAGGTTTTTTTTTGAGGATTGGAGGGATGTTTTAATTTTTTCGCGGACTTAATTTATAAAATTTTAATTGAAATTAACCTTTTCCGAATTAAATGGAATATTCGTATTCAACATTGGAAAATAGCCTATAAAAGAAGAAGAAGAGGGGGGAACACGATGGAGCACCTAGGCCCGAAGGGCCTTCTATCTCCGGTATAACTGGCAGATTTGTTTTGCCTAAAACAGAAGGGTTAGATGCAAAGCATGGTATAACTAAAATATAAGAGGATAGGTAGGGACTACTAGCTCCACCTCGCTTTTATGGAGGCATAAAGGACTGATGAGTCCACCGAGCTGTAGATACAGAGCTGAGAGTAGCCTATAAAAATGTATCGTTTGTCTCCATCACAGTTATGACTTGAGAATTTTTTTTTCGGCTATTTTAAAAATAAAAAGTAAATTTTTCGCGCATTTTACTGATTGTTAGTATGTTAATAATTTAAGGTCCAAGTGAAAACCATTGAAAAACCTTCTGTTGCAATTTGTTTCAGGTTTAGACACATATTGCTTGGATCGCCTGTACTTAATAAAAGTAACCACTTTGAAACTATCCCGTTTTGCATTTGATTTTTTTATCATAAAAATCTTTACAAACTTTGTCGAAAATATAAAATTATTATTGTATGAATAATATCTAGTTTTCTATCTAGTTGTGAACCTTTTATGCAGCCTAATTCAGTGAATTAGTTCTCCGCGCACTAAGTGTATTTTTACTGTTTTTTTAGTGCAAATTCTCTCATAAATTTACAACATAAAAAAAAACTTTTATACCTAATCATGAAATTATTCTGAAATCAGATTTTTCTACTGCTTCCAAATTTTTTCATAAGATCTATGGAAACAAGTTATCAATCTGGTTAAGTTCATCATTTATTTTTTCCCCGCATCGTCCTTCCTTAGGAAATGCAAGATTATCCAATCAATCATTTTTCCGTTCGATAATTTTAAAAATCCTTACTTTACATAGTTTATTACATTTAATGTAAACCAATTTACAACTATAAGCTTACATTTTGCTATTTTCACAACTTGGGATTATTCAGTGGCTAGGGAATACAGGGAATTTATTTCTCTTCTAAGCTTTTTTACACTGTAAAGGGTGACGGTAATTTTGTGACACTGACTTTTTACAGAAACTAGAGATAAGTATCGTGTTTAATGCCGATGTAGGGTATTTTGTGAATCTATTGCTGTTGTACTCGGTAGGAATTTCATTTAAGTACGTTATTTTTCTCACGATAGTAAGATGGTTCGTTTTAAAATGGATGTTGCACAAAGAACACGAAACACATACGCATGCAAATTTACTGCATTGTATAATATTGAATTGTAAATAGATAAATTTAAAAGTGCTGAAGCTGAAAGTGTTTTACAACTAAAGTAAGGAAATCCTGAATTATAATGACTCAACGTTCTAAAAGTTTTGATAAAATAGCGGTAGTAAGCTACTTTATTTTAAAAATGCTACTGAGAATTATGCAGTTCTATAAATTAACGGCTAAAAAGTTTAATACTTAAAACCTTAATGATTTAAACTTGAGTTGGTAAGAAATTAATATGCTTAAATATTTTCTCCCAACCGACAAAATACTTCAGTTGGCAAAAGTTTCGACAATCCCTAGAAGTTTGCTTCTACTCTATAAAACTTCTAGATAAAAATTCAGAGTATTGATAACTGCTTACACTAACTCTCATATGCAAAAGAAAAGTCCATAAACTGATGATTGCCCCACCTAATTAAATTTTAATTAAAGATTACATACTTAACGCACATAAAAACAAATTACTTCGTTCGATTAAAATCTTAGACGAGGCACTCCAAATAAACTTTATTTATGAATCATTAAAGCATTGTGGGGGTATGTTTAATCTTTGAGAGAGATTTTAAAATTGTACGCAATATTTTTTTAAACCTGTAGTTTTATACTGTCTTGCTGATAAACAAAAAATAAAAACGCTATTAATATTTATTATCTGTCATATTGATTAGAATATTAATAAGTTAAACTATTATTTAAAATATGCTGTGCTGCTCTAGAAAAATGTTTTCCATTGTTTTAAATTTGTTCAAAAGAGAAAAACAAGTAAAAATAAACAGAGCGGTCATGAACAGAGCAAATTTACTTACTTGCAAGTAAGTATATATAGGGAAAAGTTGATAATTAAGTTAACTAATTTTTTAAGAAACTTCATTCTCCTTTTATTATTTTCTGACATAATACAAGTCACTCGTTAAAATTGAAAGTACAAAACACTTGATACATACCAAATATTAAAAAATATACATAAAGAAACTAATGTTTGTGCTTAAAAAAATTATTTTCCAAGAACATTTCATTAACATATTATATTGGATTTTTTCCCTGTATAATTTTCTTCTGTTAGATGCATTTCATGTGAATTAATGTTTTTTAAAGTTGCTGAGATCATAAATAACTGGATAAAAACTTTAATGATTAAAAAATAGCCTAAGCGGTAGTACAAAAATACGTAGAATGGAACAAGGCTATCTAAAACATATTGACCCTTTGAAATTTACGGGGTTTGTTCTGTGACCATATTTTGAGTAATTCAAACTTAATTTTTGAATACTTTTAGTTAATTTAAAGTGAAAATTCACCAAAGAGGGATTAAATTAGAAGTCTCAACCAGTTAAACTCTTTATCATTATCACCTTTCACAGTTTAAAGATGTAAAAAAGCCATTCATTTATAAATATAAGTGAAAATTTTCCAGCTTACACGTTTATTGTTTTTTTAGGCTAAAGTATCATTTTGGGAGAAAAATCACCTTACCAAACTTATACTATTATGAAACAAATATTACTTTGTGAAATTAAATCTTTAGTTGAGCTTTATTTCGTTAATTGTCTCTTTAGTGTACTTATAGTTGTAGAATTACACAGTATGATATTGGTTTTAATTTTAAAATATTTTGTTGATTTTTTAATTAACCTTTCCATAAAATTCATGTAGCTGTTAGCACTTAAAAAAAACTCATCACAATGTAAATCTTCTAAAAACATCTATTGAAACTTTAATGAAATCTGCACAGCATAGCTCGTGTAACATAATATTGCTGCTAATTTACATAAAAAAATCATTTTCATTTACAGACAAAATCTGGTAAAATGTGCGTTTTTTATACCTACCTGTAAAACCTTTAAACTCGTACCAGTTAACTAATTCATGGTTGAAAAGTAACATTCTTATTTTTCTTATAACAACTAGATTTTTTTCCATTAGTACAAAAACTTTAAAAAAAACCTACTAAACTGCAAAAGGTATTTCATTTGAGTTGTTTTCAAAGAAAACGTATTTTTTGTGACACACAAAGAGATCACAAGTCTCTGAAATTAGAAAAAAAGTAATTTAAAAAAACCAGTAAGAGAGAGACACTGACTGATACATTTTATAAGGTATTTCTTATAATAATAATTCTGAAAACTTCATATGTTTTATTGCTAATAAGCTTCAACCTGAGCTTTTTTTGTTACGTTTATAATTTCCAGCCTGTGTTACATTTTAAAAGTTCCAGAAATTTTTCCACGTTTTATACTACTTTAAATTTCTAATACCAAACAACCATTGTTTTCTTCTTTATTGTAGCTTGTCTCGTTTTCAGTACTGAGTTTCAACATTTTACACCATATATCCCTCTGAAAATTTTAATACCTACAATTTGATAAAACACTTTACACAAATATTGCTTTATCATTAAAAGAAAATTTAAAATTTAATTGTCAATTTTTAAAATTGTTGTTCGGTAGTAACATGATCTGATACCATTATACTGCTGGTATATGGATGTGTCTTTTACGTAAATGCATATAGTCTGTTGTATCATCAAAGTTTTCTCCATCAGAAGTTCATATTGTTAATTTTAGAAATATTTACAATTCACCGTTGGTTTCCAGAATTGGTCTTCTTCCAATGTAAGTACAGCTTAAACAACGAGGTATTTTCTGAGGAGGTGTACAGCTGTCCCCTATGAGAACTGTTTGAGGAGCTTTATTGCTGCTAGTTTGAGTTCCACAATTCCGACAGTGACTCGGGTCAATTGTTAGGGTGGATTTATTTCTGTCACTTGTGTCAACTGAACCTAAATAAGAAAAATATAAGTTACATCACACTATACAGGGTGATTCATATCTCATGGGCACAAATGCTTGAGGTTGTAGAGTACCCAACAGTAACCCATTTTTCCTTGCTTTTAGCAACTTTTCTCCAAACTCCAGCGCCTTGGGGTTGCATCTCTACCCCTTCCAGGATATCTTTCGAACTGTCTTTTGCGTACTCTACAACATCTTAAATTTTTGCCCATGAGTTATGAATTATCATGTACAGGAAATTATAGGGGAAAGTGGGGGCTAATGGCTAATGGGACAAACGGATGATTTTTTTTTTTGCCATAATATAAATATTTTAGTAAAGATTTATACATCACTGATTGATAACAGGTATAGCAAAAATTTTTGCAGTATGGAATATCTGTCATGACAGGTTTTTGCTAGTAGGATAGAAAGTATTAAATTTTGTAATTGATTTTATTTTGTAAGTTTTTAAGAACATTTAAATCTTATTTAAAGACAGTTTTAGATTCTACAAATATTGGAGAATAGGAAAATATTACTGAAAAAGTATTGAATTGCACATGTAGAGGACTATTTCTGGAATTGTAAATCTTAACATTGTGTGGGCTAATGTGACATTTTAATGTGGCTGAATATTTTTTATAACAGTAGTAGTATTTATTTGACTTTGCATACATACTTATTTAGGTTGGATAGAAACAGAAATAGACAGCCATTAACAACATATAAATCTAAAAAAAGAAATAAATAGTTTTTTAAATTGGACAAATTTTAATATTTCAGACAAACAAATTAGTAATTTTAAATATCCTTCAAAATTGTTTCCTATATATGTAGACTAATCCTATATCTAAAATTATCCTTTTAGGATAATTCTAGAAATTGAAGTTAGTTGAAATTTGATCCACAAGAATTTTTGCATATTCAATATAGTAAGTAGCATATGGTAATAAAAAAGGCATTTAAAATTAATGAATGACTTTTATTTTAGAATTCTATAGCATGTCCCATTAGCCCTGCACTGTATCCCAATAGACCCCAAGTATGTGGGGGCTAATCGGACAGTAATAACAAAAGTTGATATAAGACATACAGATGAATAGTTTTTTTTTACTTTTCAGGAATATTTTTTTAACCTTAAAATGTAAAATCATTTTAAATTTATAAAAAAATATAATAATAATAATTGCATTTATGCTAGCATTTATTAAAAAAATGTCCCATTAGCCTTCAGTTTCCCCTATATTATTTTTATTAGAAATTATTAGTAAAGAGAAAATTTTAAACTTTCTGATAATGCTACTTATGTATCATTAGTGTGGGGTAGGGTAAAATGAATATTCGCCTACTCATTCTACCCCCACCCTATCAACTTTGTCAAAAACTGAAACGTAACACAAAAAAATCAATCTCTAATAATTTTTCAAATCCTTTTTGTGATTTCTTACAGGAAATCTTTCTTGAATGTAGAATATCTGATGCAGTTAATGCTTTCACGCAGGTTAATGCCTCAAAACAGAAATTTTATAAATGTAACACGTTTCAAACAAATAGAATATAAATTCACATAAAACCAAAAGTTTCACACTAATTGTATCAAAGTTCAGACAACAACCTTGAAACTTTGATCATGCTCTGATAGAAATCTCCTAATCATGAAAACATTTTCCTCGTAACAGTTTCCATAATCAGGGTTCCAGGTATAAAGGCATAAAAGAATCATGCTAAGCAATTTTCTGTTTAGTCAAGAAGAAAAAATCTGGCTGCATATAAGGTTAGCAGAAGCTATACATTATTTCTGCTTCAGAAGAGGGTTTAATGAAATATGTCGAGAAAGGGAATTTCTTTCGGGTGTTTTCATCGTTAATCTACGATTCTGTCTCTGACATTTGTATAAGGATCGGAAACTTATGTATCAGGCGGTTAAAGAATATTTTCTGAAAATCTGTTTTTGTTAATACTTGCCTTTGAGTTTCATAAAGGGTGTCCTCTATGCATGTTTTGACAAAAAAAAACTAAACATTGATAACTAGTTTGAACGATGTTGCATAAACTAATTTAATCTTTTAGTGCTGAGTAAAGGAAATACAATGCTCTGAATGAAATCCTTATGGAAGACTTTAAGGCAACAAATTTGCTTTAAACACTTTGCCTTTTTTAATACAGCGTGAAGACAATTCAGAATCACATATACAGGGTATTTCAAAGGCAAAATAAATTTTTTACTGCACGTTAATGATATTGCCAAAATTTCCCACTCGAGTTTTTGTTCTATCTCCTTTAGTTATTTAATGAATTTTTTAACTTTCTTATTTAGCCGCTAGGGGCTTTGTAAGCCATCTCAATGTATTCAGCATGGTCCCTTACCCATTGGTACACCTTACTTCCATGACCCTAGGAGACGTTGGTTCCAAATAAAAGCCGTGAAACGGACGTTTGAAACACCCTGTATAAAAGTGGGGTCGTAACCGCACTCCTGAGACGCTAGAGGGGACTTTCCAGGAGCTATAATATATAGGTTATTGTGGGCAAAAATAAAATTTTAGTGCCAATTATCAAGATTTAACTTATTCATGAAAATCATTTAAAGTTTTTTTTTTCTTAAGGATGTCGTTTTCTTAATATGAACCAAGTTTTTATCGCTTCGTACTATTATCGAAGGTCCGTAGGAAAAAGCAGAAATGCCCTCTAGATCCCGGTTTTTGTCGACTTTCTACTATCAAATACTCTCGGATGAAGCTTAGAGGTTGCAGTGCTAGGGGGATTTGCATTTATATCAACTTGGACTATTTACTCAATTCCCCAACTTTTGTTAAGTATATAAGTGATTATTGACATAGGAACGGGGAGTGGCTTCTGACAGTCTGATGAAGGGTGTGAAAATCAATATTGAAATCATCAGAATTTACACAAATTGATTGGAAATGAGGCATGATTTAATTCGAATATCCTCCCATGGGATTTGTTCAAGAATTCTTGCTATCTTGAAATAAACTGATCTGAATTAAGCGAGTGTAAATTTGGCGTAGGAGACGGGGTTGGGTTAGGCTATTATTTTTTACAATGTAGCTAGAGCATAGTAATCTTGATGTTGGATAAAGTACCCATAAAGAGCCCACTTTCTACCGAGATTTCAGAGCGATTCGAAAAGTTAGGAAAAGGATCGACCCCCTGCTTGATCGCTTTTCTCATTGGTGAGTAAATTTTTTTATCTTTACGTTTTTTTTATTTAGTTACCTCGTAGATCAGTTTTGTTTTAACTATCATTGTGGGGCTAGTTGGGTGGGACAATCGAATGTGGGATCAGCCTGCAGAGCCATGAAAACGATATAAAGACCAACCTTGACCGAAAAGGAAAGTGTGTTGCTGTTTAAACCAACACATCTATCCAAGTCACAGCCAAAAATTTGAAGTTCTCAACCGGCGGGAGTGCGGCAAAGGTTATGCGGGTGGGTACGCATTGTCATAAAAATAATCTCTAGTTTATAACTCAATTTCTATATCAATGATTTGATCATCGATCATTTGAAGCATCCTGTAAAACGAAATTCTTTTATATTTCCCGAGATTTTTTGTACGAGATTGTGCACATAGAATTGGATTTGAAAATTAAAATTAAGAATTTGTTCTTGGTCTTTAATCTTAAAAAATACTTATTTTCCTTTTACTGACTGACACTAAATTATTACTCGTTTCTTTTACTTAGTATTTCGAAGCAACGAACAAACCAATTTTAAGGTAATCCAAAGTGCCCAGGCCTGGCGTTAAGAAATGGCGTTAAAATAGTGGATTCTGGCAAACCAGTTCTATAGAAGTTTAATTGTTTACTTTTCAATAAACGGCTATGGAAAATCAAATTTCTCCCAGGACTCTTTGGAGATTTACCTAATTTGGTACTTATCCGTTAGCCGGGCGCAAGCGAAAAATTACCAAATAATGTAGAATGAATTAAGGAATTCTCTATTCCAACGGTCGCCTCCTGCAAAAGAACATCTGCCTCTGGCGCATTTGTTTCGTTTTCCGTTGACTGTTTTGTCATTCGCTTCGGTTGGCGAGCGTTTGGTTGACAATTGGCAAGATTTGCGCCCGGCTAACGGATAAGTCCCCCCAATTTTCTCCTTTTAAAAAGACTAGGCGAATTTTCCATTTATAAAATCAGATTTAAAAAATCATTGATGAAAACTTACCATCCGATACAGTTGCGTGATTTCCTCTGCTAGACGATGTTATAGGGTTGTTATATTTGTCTGTATTCATCAATGACTGGCGTACATTCTTTTCTGGATGAAGGAGAATGATGTAAACTTTATGGGAGAACAAACAAAAAAGAGTCACTGTGGCACTTAGACTGACTGTGGCTGACATCATGAAGACGTTTATTTCTACATGAGAAGATGTGGTGAAGTAAATGGGGATGAACGCTAGCCATATGATACACGTCGTATACATAGTGAACCCAATGTACTTTGACTCGTTGAACGCCTCTGGTATTTTGCGAGTCAATATAGCGTAGATAGTGCATATTAGAATGAGCAGCATTGGATAAGCGAAGGCCACCATGTAGGTTGCATCCACAGAAGCTGCGCACACGAGGAAATTCTCGTCCCGAGTGCGATAGTAGTGAATGGCCGCAGGTGGCATAAAGGATAGCCACATGGATATAATGACCATCTGCACTATTGTGATGCAACCGCAAATAAACAGCTGCGACTTCGGGCTGATGAAGTTCGGCCGTTTAGCACCTGCCTTGAAGATCCTAGCGATGCGATTGGTTTTAGTGAGCAGCGCGGAGTAGACAATGGTGAAGCACAGTCCTATTCCGATCTGCTGAGCCCCGCATCGAAAGTCAGTGGGTTTCTGCACCAAGATGAAGGTGATGCTGTAACACAACAAAATGCCGAACAGCAGCACGTAGCTGAGCTCCCGTCCAGAGGCCCTGACCACTGGAGTGTCGTTGTGACGAATGAAGACCACGACTGTGAACAGCGTCGCTGCGATGCCCGATGCTGCGAAGGTCACTGCTCCAATGGCCCACCCAGTGTTGAGCCGCAGGTATCGAAGAGGTATCTCTTCGCAGTCATCGCGGTGAGCGTTTGGCACTGACCCAAAGGGACACTCGTAGCAGACCGTGTCAGACTGAAGGACTTGGTACTTGGTGCAGCGGAGGCAATGCCAGCAGCAGTTTTCGCCTTCCACGAACTTCTTGACCTCCCCTCGGTTACAGGGTAGGCTGCAGACGGAGGGAGGCATGCGAGGTTCTTCGAGACGGAACTGGATCTCCGAGAAGTTCAACTCCAGCTTTCCGTTCTCGTAGCGACCGACACAGATCCACTTGAAATTTCCGGGGGATACCTGCTTAAAGTGGATGATGTTGTAACGAGCTGGACCGTCACCATTCTCTGAGAAGTCGAATTTTTCTCCGCTGAGACCTGAAACAAATAAAATATTAGTTTATGGGGTGGAATCGAGTTATTTAGAAAATTGAATTAATTCGAAACATAGATCATCATGTTGATTACTCATTTTTGCAAGTAATTTAGGATTGAATTTGATAAAACCCATGAATGAAAATATTTTAAAGATGCATCTCTATTTATTGGAAATATTCTAATGAGTGAAACACATTCACTTAGTTGTAACTTCCACTCCTTTAAAATAATGCTACATATCATGTTCCTTCATTACTTTTAACGATTTATTGTTTGTTTAAACTAGCCCCACCTTAAAGCCTCTTCATAAAATTGTCTTATTTAGTCAATTTAAAAAAATTACTAATTCTGGAATTCAGGCAAACCGGTGATGCATGGAGTGAAATTTTTCACCTACTAAAATTCACTACCCCAAGTGACCAGTTCAATCTGCTATCTTTTACAAAAACTGAATCTGGTTACCTCTTAAAATCCAATCGTGAGGGCAAACAGTAGACTTACCTCTGAAAGAGACATTTTTCAGATAATTCAGTAACGTAAACCCGTCAATGGGCTTCATTCGATGACAGAGTCCAGGCAGACCACCGCACAAGTCTCGATGCATATTCCTTAAAGCGTGAGCGAAAGCAAGAACGGCGTCACTGACAAACTGTAGCTGCCTCTCCGGCTCATAGCCCTCCAGCTTCTCTTGGCCACTGCACGGCGGAAGACCAACATTGTACGGCGTGGCTTGTCCACCCGGCCACTTGCACTTGAAGGCGTGCTCCCAGAACTCGGTGAACCAGGGGTTTCGGGGGTTGTTGAGCACCGTAAGCCCCCGGAAGTAGGCATCGAAGCCGGGGACCGGGAGGGCCCGGGGCTGAACCGAGAGGGTGCCCTCGGCCTCTCGCTCGTTGCCTTCGAAGACGAGTGCGCGGGCGCTCCAGCCGTCGCTGCCGATCCACGCGAACAGTCCTGTGGCATTGTTCCGGCGAACGGCTCGCATGACGCCGGCTACCTCTTGGTCAGAACCGAAGATGATCACGCCTGGAAGAACGAAAGGGACGTTGACAACAACATAGGACATCCCTGTCATTGGTTGCTTTGATTTTTTAGTTAAATGTGTCTTTATTTAGCTAAAACTGCATGATAGGTAACACTGAAACACTTACAAATATGCGGACCTTTTTTTTTGAGACCTGAAAAAGTGCTATTTTCACTTAGTACTACCCTCGAATAATGAAGATATTTTCATGAAAAACTTTTTTTTGCGTACTGACAACTTTGTTTCATTGAAGTTTTTGTTCTATCTCTTTTTTAATTAATTATTTTAACTTTCTTATTTCACCGCTAGGGGCGCATTAAGTTATTTCATTGAATTATCCATGGTCATTTACATAGGGTTACACCTTATAGCCCAGTCAAATGGGGTTTTTTTCAAAACTTTCATATAGAAGTTTTTTTTTCGATGGTTTTATATGTTTTCGAGGTCGCTGATTACGAATATGAAGTTTGCTGCCACGTGGGAGGTCGGCTTCATATCAAAAATCGCAAAAAATCGCAAAATTTTAGCTCTTTTTTCGATCTTTTGCTTATACATCAAAAACTATAAGTTTCTCGAAGATAATCTCAATTATAAAGTTGAAGTAAACAAAATTTCCTACAAAATGCACTACTCATCATTGATTTTCTGAAGAGTGGTTCTGCCGCTAGAGCGCGCTGAAAAACAGCGATTTTTTGGCCTTTCCGCAAAAAAATGAAAAGCGCGCGCTTCTACCCTCTACAAAAGGAAAACTATTCACGTTACCAACAAAACTTTTATACCACGTGAAAGAGAATTTAATTGCCTAAAAATAACTTACCTTACATTATTATTTTTTGAGAATGGGGGAGGGAGCGAAGCAAAGATCGGAAATAAAACTTTCGCGCCTTACAGCTAAAACGAACTCTCGCAGTTGTTAATTTCCAATCTGCACTTTAATTCCGGTATATTACCAATAAAATTGGTTGTTTTGGGTGAATTGATGACTAAGCATGTTTAAAAAAATAATTTTTTAAATTTATTTATGAAATATTAGGTATTTTAGGCGAAATTTCAATATTTTTAAAAAAATCATAAATTAAACTATGGGAATTTTTTAATGAACGAATTTATAGGTTTTTTGCATTGCTAAATCCGAATTTCAAGTTCATTTTCATTTCAAAAGTCACCTTCACATAAAAAAATGCAAAAAATCTCAAATTTTTGCTCTTTGGTTCAGTTTTTCACCGATTTTCTCAAAAAATTATTAGTTTTTCGAAATATTACAGTACACCAAATTAAAGTACGTAAAATTTGCTATAAGATTCACTGGTTTGTTTTTATTTCGCAAGAAGCGGTGTACGCTTTAGAGAGTTCTGAAGAAAAATGATTTTCTTTTTTCTGTGTAAAGTCAAGAAACAGCTGTAATTCAGCGCGCTCTAGCGTCAATTCCTCTCATTATAAAATGAAAGTTGAGTAGTGCATTTTGTAGGAAATTAAATGTACTTTCCTATGGTATAAAATATGTGTCTGTTACGTGTATATATTTAGAGCTGTAGTGGGGGAAAGCAAGCGCTCTTCACTTTTTTTGTAGAAAAGAAAAAAAATCGCTGCTCTTTAAAACCCTCTAAAGCGTACACCGCTCTTTGTAAAATAAAAACGAACCAGTGTATCTTATAGCAAATTTTATGTACTTTAATTTGGTGTACTGTTATTTTTCGAAAAACGAATAATTTTTTGAGAAAATCGATGAAAAACCGAACCAAAGAGCGAAAATTTGAGATTTTTTGCATTTTTTGATGTGAAGATGACTTTTGAAATGAAAATGAACTTGAAATTCGGATTCAGCAATGCAAAAAACCTATAAATTCGTTCATTAAAAAATTCCCATAATTTAATTTATCATTTTTTAAAAAATATTGAATTTTCGCCTAAAATACCTAATATTTCATAAATAAATTTAAAAAATTATTTTTTTAAACATGCTTAGTCATCAATTCACCCAAAACAACCAATTTTATTGGTAATATACCGGAATTAAAGCGCAGATTTGAAATTAACAACTGCGAGAGTTCATTTTAGCTGTAAGGCGCAAAAGTTTTATTTCCGATCTTTGCTTCGCTCCCTCCCCCATTCTCAAAAAATAATAATGTAAGGTAGGTTATTTTTAAGCAATTAAATTCTCTTTCACGTGGTATAAAAGTTTTGTTGGTAACGTGAATAGTTTTCCTTTTGTAGAGGGTAGAAGCGCGCGCTTTTCATTTTTTTCCGGAAAGGCCAAAAAATCGCTGTTTTTCAGCGCGCTCTAGCGGCAGAACCACTCTTGAGAAAATCAATGTTGAGTAGTGCATTTTGTAGGAAATTTTGTTTACTTCAACTTTATAGTTGAGATTATCTTCGAGAAACTTATAGTTTTTGATGTATAAGCAAAAGATCGAAAAAAGAGCAAAAATTTTGCGATTTTTTGCGATTTTCGATATGAAGCCGACCTCCCACGTGGCAGCAAACTTCATATTCGTAATCAGCGACCTCAAAAACATATAAAACCGTCGAAAAAAAAACTTCTATATGAAAGTTTTGAAAACGTCACTTTTGAACCCCATTTGACTGGGCTATTACTTCCATGATCATAAGAGATGTTGATTCCAAATAAAAGCTGTGAAACGGAGTTTTGAAACACACACCCTATATACTAGCAAGTAGCAACATATGTAAACAGCATAGCATTGGCTTAAGCTTAAGCTAACTCAATGCCTTAATTTTTTTATTTTTGAGGTTTGGGCCAAAATTACCCCAATTCAAGGTAACTAACTGGCCCAAAATTTCAAAAAAAAAATTTTTTTTTTAATATTTTAAATTTCAATACCCACTTTGTTTAACGGTTTATATTACAGTCGAACATTATTTGAACTATCCATTCGTTTCATTGGATAGAAATTATATTATACACAGGAATTAATCCGTTTGAGTGCACGTGATAGGACAGTGAATTTCGTAATTGCTGTTATCAAAGATTTTTGAGATTTTCAGGCATATTTTTATTTTAGGCTTTCTACCTAGGATAATTAAATATGAGATATTATTATTATTAATAATATTAAATATACCCGTAATTAAATATTGGGTGAGACAAAATACACGTGTTGTAAGTTAGAAATTAAAAGCATTGTTAAAAATTTGAAAAATGAAGAACTCACGGTTTTCCTACGTTGACTAAACATATTTGGCCACTTTGAACAACTCCGAAATCTTTTATGTACTTTTTTTGTGATTGGGGTTGGCAAAAGATTTAGTTTTAAATTTTTCTAATAAGTATTATTTAGAAAAATAATCTCCATAGTTGAAACGCGAAAAAATGCCTATGAGACCCATCAAATGTCCTTATCATTTGCTCCCATTCTGTTCCTCTTAACCTACTACTAGTATTTGAAATCATAAATTAAACAGTAGATAAATTAAACAGTAAAAACGTAGGTATACCGTCCGCCAAAATATACATTTTTATGCATATAAAGTTAAAAGACATAATAAAACTTTTGATACTACAAAAAAGCTTCCTGATCCTAAGAATGAATTTTATAAAATTGTTGGGCCTCTGAAATTTAATAATAAAGTTATTTTTGGAGAAGATTTCCTAGAACGATGTTCTTTCTACACAGTTTATTTTGAACTTATAAAAACACTGCATATTCCACGAGCTTTGAAAAGCCAGCAAACTTTTATAGGCATGTTTGTCTCGCTTTTCATATTCATGTAAGCTTTATTTTATCTAAGAGAATGTTTTCTTTTAGTCTTTAGTTTTTAAAGGTACTGTAAGAAGAGATATGCATGTGGGTTTCGGGTTCCAATATAAAATAATAAAGTAAAATAAAGTAAAGTAATTAATATAAATTAAATCCGCAACTATTCCTTTTTCACAGTAACTACTCAACTTAGTACTAGTTACTTAATTAAAGAACTCAATGAGTAAAGAATTTTTTTGTGTTCTAAATTGTCTTGAATAAAGTTACTAAAGGGGCAATCGAGTTTCTGAGAAGAGAGGGAGAGAGAACTTTTAAACTATCTTACTCTCTCTTTTTACTGTCTTAAGTATATTTAATGACTTTTAATTTTAACTAAATTTCTTATACTTTTAACTTCTGCATAGAGGACCTGTTTATGAGTATTTAACCTGGTAAATTTTTCTTTCTAAAATACTAATTATTGACTACTACTTTATTATAGTTATTGATCTTAAGGCTGTTTTGCTTATGTTGTTTTAGTTGCATGCTACTTTTCTTTTAGAGTAAAGCTCAGAGTTCAATATTACCTTATATTTGGTCATTTTTAGTTAAAAGTAGTTAAATAAGAGTAAATTAGAAGTGTATGTTTTTCGTCTAATCGTACTTTGGAAGGGGTTCACTTTTTGAATAAAAATCTCCACGGAAAAATTGCCTAATCATTCCCCAATCATAATTACTTGCTATTAAATATAAGTGTGTTAATTTAGTTTTTATAAAGTTATAGTACTATTTACCTCTTTAGCCAACAACAAATTTGGCATTTGCGGTTTATCATGTTTTTGAAAAGGTTTACTCTTGGCAAAAAAAAAAAAAAAAAAAAGAGCTAAAGGATTTCAAATCATTAGCATTTACAAATTGTTTAGATACGAGTTTGAAAGAAATTTAAGTCACAGCTGTATAAGTTTAGAAGTATCCTTGGAGAACATAACGCTTTGTTAAGAATATTCTTCCTAGTCTCTTATTGTATTTGTTTCTACGGACATTTTTAAGCGGAAAAGAAACATTTTTTTTTAGCCAAACATGACGCATTACCATAATCTAAAGAATTATTTTTACGAGTATTCGGTATCTTTATTTAAAGATTTCGCAGTTGTAATACATAATTGCTTTGATTCAACAGTGGAACCAAAGTTTGGGAAAAGAAGAAAATAGTTGTCTTCACACGAACACAAATTAGAATGTATTATTGTGTCGCAAAATTTCCCTTAAAAACGGTAATTTATAAAGTAAGAAGTTTCACTTACTATTTTAATTGTTTAGAACCTAAATTGGAAATCTTTCAAAATACATCAACTTAACAGAAAAATTAATACTGATAAGTTCTAATGTTTAAGTCAATGAAAAGCTTTGTGTTTCATTTGTATAATATTTTTAATAATTGATACATTTTCATTCCATCTAATTTAAATCATATGGTTTTTTGAAAGTGGAACCTCACATATTTCAAGTATTTTCATTAAATTAATTATCTTCCTTTTCTTATTCGTCTTGAAACATTTATACGCAAATAAGAAATACAATTAGGAGCGTGTATTTGAGTTTTAATATTAGTACAATTTATATGAATGCTTAAAGTAGAAGTCCTTTCATTTCAATAATTTTTCGTTCATTAATATACTCTTGGGAATATCCCCTAAGAGAGTTGATGATTATGCTTTTCTCATTCATAGATAAGAAAAAAAACTACCTTCGGACATTACAGAACAAATTTTCGGGGTAAACACATGATTTGTTAATCAAAAGGGCTACGTAAAAAGCCCAATGTAGATAATTTGTCTTTTCAGGATCTAGAGAATTAAGCTAAAGCAAAAATAACAACCACGAAATGATACGTTTCATATCTTGATAAAAAGAGCATTTTTCACTAAATGAAAAAGCGTGTATTGCTATTAGCCTTAATGATCCCAATGAGACTAAATATACGAGATAATCTAGAATTTTGGGGGTCTTGAGGAGGTAAAATTGACAAATAGAGAACGTTATTAAGTATTTAACAATAAGAATCTATTTGTGATTTTATTAATTTTAACTTCTGATGTTCATTTAACATAAGTGTTGGTAGTACATTTTTGAAATAAAATATCTTGTGAATATCATTGTTAAAAAATAATCATAAATATTTGTAGATTTAAAGGGGAAATCCCGTTGTAGAGGGTTTGACAAATCTACAAAATTTTAATGCCTGGTCTGGCATGATAACAAACGAAATATGCCCAAATATTTGTAAGGGTAAAAATACAAGTCGGATTTTAGTTTTTACTAGTCTTAAGGACATTTTGGGTAGAGTCGAGTCCTGCTTGTGTTGTATGAATTAAATTAGTTATGATATTATTTTACTTACATTTTAAGCTTTTGCATGCAATACTAAAAGTTTTTCACTTAAAACAAAAACAACTAATTGATAAAAAGATAATTTGCTTTTGTTTTGGAGTGCGATAATACAGACAGAAAATTGAAAGTTAGTTAAAGCTCATAAGGTTTAACTGCAACCATAAAATAGTGAGTTAGCCATTAAGTATGTAGGATGAAAAATCTTTTAGTACTACTTGTATAGTAGTACCTATATGTTTTGGTAAAAAAAAAATTATGGAAGAAGACTTGGAATTTAATTAAAAAATCACACTAATTATTTAGCTGTAAATTCCATGTTGCACTAAAATGATGAGCTTCATCCCAAGTTACCGCACCTGTTTTAAGTTATCTTACGTAACTAATGGTTGCTTATAATATGCGAGATAAATTTACATAAAAAAAACCATTAAATATAATATTGGAATTACGGGAAATTGCTCCACTGGGCATCACATAAGCAAATAAAGTTAAATAATAAAATTAACTGTGTGTATTATTTTGGTATCATATCCATAATAAAAGAACACATGTGTATTGAAATGAAAATATTCTAGGGCACTCGAAGCGAAATCAAATACAGGCAGCCATTTCTTTCTCAAGCTCTTTTGACCACGAGATATTTGGACGTCAATTACTTCTGAATCAAAATGTGTCATACGTGGCCTTGGGGGATAGTGGGGGGGGTCTCCGAATTCTTTTCTAACCGTATATGATGTTTAGCTCTGTCTATATAATCGATCTGTGCTGGAAGCAACTTGAAAGTAAAAATATCCTCAAGAATATTCCTTCTAAAACATATTGTTTGTAACATTTAATTAAACTTTTGATTTAATTTATCTAAATTTCTAGCCTGCTTAGTCATATTACTCCAACTACAGCCGAATCTATTACTCCTTAGATGCATTGTATAATCTTTTTTAACCAATCAAATTACATTTAAATAAATATATTTCGGTTGAATTCGTTTTAAAGATTAGATTGAATGGTGTGGAAAGATAATTTTCGATTTGAACAAAGAACTGTCTTGTCATCAAAATGTAAAGTCGTGGAATTTCGTGACTAATCTAACTATGGGGCATTATAGGTACATACGTATTTTAAAAACATCTAAATAATGAATTAAATACCAGATTATATTACACTGGTGGGCCCTAAAAATACACTCCATTTTTACTCTTACCTTTAGAATTGGGTTTAGCCATAATTCGGTTCACTATATTATCGTATTGTATTTCTCCAGCTACTCCAGAATCTTTTGTAAGTTTTTCTTTAACGGCAATACAAACTCCCTTTATCAAAAGGAGCTCTTCGAGAACTGTAAAAGCCTGCAAAGATATGATGAAACCTGTTTGTAAATATGTTCTATAAATTATTTCTCAAGAAAATTGTTTTCTTGAGAAAATATTTATTATATCAAGAAAAAGCTATAGAAATGTTGGAGAATAAAAATATATCCAGTATAAGGATTCCGATTGTTAGAAACTTTTTTTAACCGAAATTTCAATTACGTGTAGTATTTACTTATTTCAATTACTTACTTATAATAATATAACTTTAAAAATCCGTAAGGTTACTTTGTACACGTTTAAAATCCATTATTAAACTTTTTGTGTTCTCCTGATGGCCATACTCTCTTTTTTTTGTATTTTTGATCTATTGACGCATATTCTGTTTCATCCATTTCGATAAATTTATGAACTGAATTTTTAGAATATGATGTAATCAGTGTTATTTTTATGTAAACTGTAATGCTTTCAGCTAAAACATTTGAAAAATTCAAAATTGAAGTTATTCAAAAGGCACAAGATAAAAAATTTGTTTTGTTTTTTACGCGCTAATATAGCATGCACATGTTCAGTTATTAAGAAGAGTAAGTAAAAAATTTTGTCTCACTTTAATTATGAAGTAATCTTCTTGTAATTTTAAAAAATTAATTTCGCTGACTATTTTTGTAAACCACAAATAAAATTTATTTCTGATTAGTTTTTCTGGAAAAAAAAATTGTTGTTTGTTTCGCAATGTGTTGTTTTGATTTCCCAAATATTTTTAATTTAGCTAAGCTCAAAATATAATGCACCATGAGAATTAAACCGTACCTATCATACATGAAAAACAAAATTAAAAAAAAGAGCAATATTTATTTCCCTCTTTAAAATGTCTTCAGATGATAGGTAAACAAGTTGTCCAAACTTTTAACTCATGTCAATATAAGAGGACTCTCCAACAAAATTATTATGCAAATAGTTTTTACTACCTTTGAAGTATACCATTCAGCATCAGTTTAAAGAAACCAGGAATTAATCATTAACTCAATTAATTGTGAACCATTCCTAAAGAAAAGATAGTAAGTAATGAAAACCTTTTTTTTCTCTCTCAATAGATTGGAAATACAATGACACAACTCTCTTATCAGTTGCACTTTCATAATTAAGTAAAATTTTCTGAGGACAATAGATAAGCAGCCTTTATTCTTCCTTTAGTATGTTTATTCCTTTCTTGTCAATAATATATTAACACTTAATTTATAACAACGCTCTGTTCTTTTCACGTTAATCTAAAAGTATTGTCAGAGAATAGCAGATAAATTTAAATCATTAATTGTATGCGCCATTGCCTGTTCTTCTCGAACATATCTTTAAAAGAAAAAAAATTATTCGAAGAGTTGTTTTGGTTTAATATGCGTCGCCGAGTATGCCTAAGAGGAACATTGCTACTTCTAAAGCATTTGTTTAAAACTGAATGATTATTTTGCACATAATGTTCCATACCCAGGTTGCACAAAAACACGGGGCAATATCGTTTTACCAATATTGACCTATGTCAAAAACAACCCCTCCGAAAATATTAGTCAATATCATCGACATTGCCCAGGATTTGTTTTTGATGGCCAATATCGTTTCTCTGACATTAATTATAAAAAAGAGAGAAAATCCTGTTTCATTTTATTAAGATTTGTTTCAATAAGATAGTGTTATTTAGTATGTTTTTAACATTGTTTTCAATAATAGAAAATATCCTGTGTTCGATATTGATCAATATTCTCAAATAGTGTTCTTTCACAATGATATAAAATAGTAAAAGTCTTATACTATTTACATTTTGCAACATGAGTACTATAAACACTTAAATACGATAAAAACATTAATAATTTTTAAAATATTTTAATAATATTTAATGGACTTAATTTTTCTGTAAAATTTATTGATTTTAAAGCTGTAGACTTTCAATCAACCCGATTTTTTGAAATGCTGTTTAAATTAGTAAGTTAAAAAATATTATTTCATTTATTCCTTTTTGTTTTTATAACTCCATTTCTAAGCATCTTGTAAAATGTATGTTTTTAATGCGTATTTTAAGCTTTTTATTTTCTTTTTTATTACGTTATAAAGTTCAAGTCTATAAATTTTAATAACGCAGCAATATATTCCCGGATATTCAAAAGCGTATACCTCTTTCCGTTAATGTACTTAAACTTAATTCAGTTACAACATAGTTTAAATATTTTGAAAAAGATAAATTATCCAATTTTCCTTATACCTTGAATAATTTCATCCATATTTATATTGAACAACTGATTAACAGTAAAATTTGAGAAGCGGAAAGTATTTCAATTAAAAGTTTCGAAATAATTGGTGGTTTTAAATATAAAATTGTTTTTATAAGGTTGAAGAACGTTTCATGGTTTTAAATAACAAATCCTTCTTGGGCATAATAATTTTTTTTTTGACTTATAAATCGAAAACTTGATGATCATATTTAAAAAGATGCCCTGTCTTCAAACTTGTCAGACAAATGAAATTAAGCCTTTTGAATGGGAAATGAAGAAGGGTAATAACTTAATTTCGTACTTGAATGAAATTCTTTTGCATTTCCTTATAAACTTACTTGATTAAGCATTACAAAGTGGAAGGGTAGATTGAATGTTTCTCCCTAATGAATTCATCGCGCCAATCAAGCAATCAAGAGTGTAATAAAAGATGCCTTAATGTCTTCCGTTTTAAGCACGTGAAACATTCAAGTGCTAAACAGGCTAGAAGTGACTGTTGATTAGCGTGGTTCACTCTCTAATCTTGTAGCTTTCAGACTGGAAGATGTAGAATGAATTGTAAAATGATTTTAATTGCATTCTTAATTATGAATAATGGATTTATGGTTTGAAATCAAATTAAGATTTTGGGGTTGTGTGTTGAATATTCAACTCTTTTAAAATACAGTTTAAATTGTATGGTTTAACTACTACATAAGCTGTACTATTTTAATGGGTTTATTTGGGTTTTTTTCAGGGGAAATATTATGGTATCTAATTGTTAACCACCTTTTTATGGATATGTTAAATTTATAAAAAATAATCTAAACATACAACTGAATTCTTTTTTCTAAAAATGGACAGAATTTTTTATCCAATAGAAATTCTTTCTAATACAGTTAAAAATATTTTAAAGGAAATTAATATTGAATATTTTTAAAGAGCAATGTTTTTAAGTTTCTTTACATTTAAAAGTCATTTACAGGAACCCCGCTATGAAGCATACGCTTGAAAGAAGTAGGGTATGTCTTCTTTTAAAACTCAAAAATCCTAATGTTGCTCGGTTTTGGTTTTTAAACAACTTTTAAAACAAGGTTTTTTTTCAATTATAAGTTTTTAAGATAAATGTATTGGTGCAATATCCTTTCAAAGGTTTAAAAGGTTTTAAGCTTTCAAAAACCGCGATTTATTTAGTTTTATGGTATCAAAACTGAGGTTAAACGAAATAAATCTATATTAAAGTTAAAACAACAGGTTATTACTTTATACTTATTTTAGGTTTAATTTTTAATCATATTTAGGTTACTGTTACTCATGTTGGTTTAAAAAATATTTATGAATCAAATGTTTCTTTACTAAACGTATTAATTTTATAATTGATAAATTTACGGTTATTCTTTAAAGTAAAATATTAAAAAACCAATTTATTCAAGGGTATTTAATCAAATTTATAGCAAATAGTTATACAAAAAATGTGAATTTATAACACTGTATTTGCTAATTAAACTTTAGAAACCAAGTTCACACACTGTGTAATTTTATCAAAAGACATCACTTTTTAAATGTCTTAGCGTTTATTCTTTATTAGTGCTTGAGAGCTAGTGACTAAAAGAAGAGAGGGATTTTTTAAAGCAAGAAATGTGTGGGAATAGTTTAATACATAGTTTCAGTAATTAAGATTTATTACCTTAGAATGTTTTAACATGAAAGTTTTTAAGGAATTTAAAAGGAAGTTTTAATATGTGTTTAATGGCTTCTTTTTTATTTTTAGTAGGGAAAGTAATTTAATGTGCGCAAGTGTAAAGTTTTTAATTTAAGTTAAGTTTTTATTTCTAGCTCACAATTTGTTTGGGAACTAATTCAATGTCTGGTATTAGTTTTGCAAAAGGAGGCAATCTTAACTTTAAACATGGTGAAATGGGGAAAAAGTATTTCACCTTATTATCTCCATTGTTTTTTATGTCAAGTGTTTTAAGAAGTGTAAGTATTAAAATATTTTTTAAACACTAATTCTTGATCGTTCCAAACAAAAATACTTTGTGTTTATTTGAAGTTTAAATGTTGCAAAATTTAAAAATAAGTTTATAGATTTTAAAACTGAATGAAGTTTCTAATTATATCAATTAATAATAAGTTGAAATTAAATTTATTAATGAGAGTATATAAAATTTCTTTTCTTATGTAAAAACTTTTCATGAATAAAAAGTATCTACTTTATCTGAGTCCAATAGGTGAATATGTAATTAATGAACGAATTTTACCATAAAATTAGTTTAGTTTTTCATAGCTTTTTTTCTTAAATAATTAGCTTATGATTTTAAAAAAGCTTATAATTTTCCATATGAAACATTTAAGTTGCAATGAGGTAAAAGAGTTGAAAACTATTCAATTTATGCGTTTCCCAAAAGAATAGAATTGTACTATTCGTTTTTATAATTTTGGTTAGTTACAAGTGCATAAGTTGGAATCTAGATTTCTTCAGTTTTAAAAGTTTTTATCCTGGTGTATTACATTCTACCATAAATTAAACTTTTGCTGCCTATTTGATTGATAGTTTCCAATATTTTGCAATAATATTTTTTGGAAGGAAGGTAGTTTAAAGATCATCTTTATAATAATTTCTTACTTTGAAATATGTATAAGAGAATGAAGAAAAATATTTTTGTTTATCCTATTATTTAAAAGCAAATTATTCTTTAGGGGAGATTATTGTAAGCATGAATAAAATTATATTTAAATTTTTCTAACACAGTTAAATCCCGTTTCAACCATTTAAAGTGCCCAAATTTAATTTTTTTAAATTTATTATTTAAAACTATTATTTAAAAATAGAAATTAAGAAGTAAATTACTTGCCTGAATTCCATAAGTAGATTCTTCATATAGAATAGAAATATAAGTCCAATTCAAGCGTAGAACAATTTGCACCATAGCGTCAGCTTGATTTGTATCAGAAGGAACTGTCCTCAAAAAATATTCAAATCTTTGCTTATTACTAAGCTCTGGACTGGTAGAAAAGAAACTCACCTATAATAAGAAAATAACTTCTGCTGAGTGGAAATTGTGATGTAAATTTTGAACTGTCCTCCTTTTTGCTAACTCCAAAATGTCGATACATTTTACTTTATCGCTTTAATATTTTGTTTTGAGACAAATTATAACATCTAAATCCGCGTTATGTTCAATACATAGGATTTTTTTTTATTTTCATAACATTAAAATTGCAACTTTTACTCTTTAATGGTTCCTCCATCCTTCATTTTGTGGTCAAATATTTCATTATTATAAATAAGCGATGAAATTTAATAGTATACACGTGACAATTAACTGGCTAGTTGGGGAAAAATTATTTTCATAAATTAAAAAATAGAAAACAATTACCAGACTTTAATCTGAAGGAAAAACTTTAAAACCTTGAGTTAAGGTCGCGCACTTAATACGACTATAGGAAAATGAGCTGTCCAAAATCTGACCTAATGCCTCCAGCCTATTACATCAAGCTTTTTTCTGTTCCCTTTAAACACCGCATCATTCTGTACTTTCAGATACATTTTAGTTTTTATTATGTCATGCGAAATAGGTTGAATTCCAAAACAGTTTACATGTAACCGTGAAGCTATTCCCATGAGTTATTGGCATGAGATTACGAAAATTCAATCTATTTTCCAAGTTTAACTTCATCTTCTCTGAAGTCTCCTCTTCTTATACGGATAATACGATCACCAGCTGAACTTGAGAAGGAAAATTTATTGCTTTTCCATACGCTCCATAATAGAAGTTCAGCTCAATATTCAAAGCTTAAGCGATTTCAGCGAATGCATGGCCAAGAGTTTAAAAACTATGTAGAGTTAAGGAATACTAAAAGTTTTGAAGAATTTTTGGGCCTCATTTTTATTATGTAAGATATTTTAAAAGTCCGTTTCAACGGCTTTTATTTGCAACCAATGTCTCTATAGGTCATAGGAGTAAGATGAATGCTGAATTCATTGAGATAGCTTACAGCGCCCCTAGCGGCCAAATAAGAAAATTTAAAAACATAATTAAAAATTAATTAAAGGAGATAGAACAAAAATTTCAATGAGAAAATTGTTTGCAATATCACGATAAACGCACATAAAAAGTTTCATGAAAATTCTTAAATACTCGAGGAGATAGCTTGTGAAAATATTATTTTACAGGCCTCAGAATTAGTTCCGCAAATTTGTAAGTTTTTCTGTGTTATCGTGTAATATTGCCTTTTTATAAAAGTTAAAAAAGTTAAATAAAGACGAATTTTAATTAAAAGTTCCAGAAAACTTGCGAATTTGCAAACCTTTTCTTTTAATCAAGGGGGATTTTTGAGGTAGTACCTAGGTCGTTGGACCTTCAAATTCCAGTATAACTAGCCTCACTGGGTGAGGCCATGAGCTGAACTGTTACAGAACGTTTGACTTGAAAGTCACAGTCAGCTGAGGAGTGGTTAGCTTGATGCTAACCCCCTCTTGATTTCCCCAAGTAACCTTGGTACTCATTTAATCGATCCCGGAGGGATGAAGGGCTGAGTCTGCCTTGCCCGTGGACCGGGATTTGAACCCCGGGCTTGTGGGGTGGGAGCGCAAAGCGCTTCCTCTACGCCACCGGGCCTATAAACCTTTTCTTTTTGAATCCCATCCATTGAAATCAATAAAAGTTCTATATTTCCAGCTATAGAGCATTCGCACATGACGTCCCGACCCTTTTAACTGTTAACTGTTGATGGATACGCATCTGTTGCTAGGTGCGAGTCACGTGATTGCAGATGCTCTATTACAGTTTTCTTTTAAGTAAAAAACATAAATTTAAAAGTTAAAAGAAGTACCTACTTAAAAGTAAAAAAGTATGTTTTTCTTTTATGTAAGTCTTCTGTTTAACTATTTGTATTTTTAATCAAAGAACTGACATTTTGACTTTTTTCCCCATTGGTGAATTCTTCTACCAATTCTTAAACATTTACTAATGAACGGGAATTCGTAATTAAATCTACTTATTCACTTCAATTTTTAAACTAAATATTCAAGACTTGACTGACCGTATTTTGTACAGGCCTTCTTTGCATTGTTTTTAAAAACCTTTGCGTACATCAAATTTTGAAACAAAACTTTACCCTAATATTTCCCTATTAAAAGCACCGCTTTTATCCTGCATTTGACATGTTTTACATTACACTTTCTCATTTTATTTCAAATCGTGTTTTGGGTTTCGACCCCTCCAAAAAATGTGTATGAATTTGGAATCAATTTAAACAAATTGATTAAACAATTTTGAGAATTCAATGTTTACAAAGAAAATTCCTATATAATTAAAAACAGATTCATCTAAAGTGGATATAAAATGTTATCTTGATTTCTAAAATTTTCGGTTTCTTGGAAGAACAAAATATACCAACAGAAAACTTAAATAGATAGGGGAGACTGTTTTGTCTAAAGATAGTTATACCAACGGATAACTGATTTAAAAATTCGAAAATAAATGGAAATTTGAATTAGAGGTCGATAATGTACGTAAAAAATGGAAACCTCCAGATTTTGGTCTAATTATCCATCACATCGAATTTTTTTACGATTTTGAGTTTTGAATTACATTAATTTGGATTAGTGAAATGATCATATCAATTAGCATGATAAGTGAAACTGTTTAACTTCAATTTCTATTCTATTCCATCTTATTTATATATTTTGGTAAGAGAAATCAAGACATGTGTTAATAGAGTTCATTTAAATGATTATTTACTTTGTGTAAAAGTACTTTACTTTTAGAAAATTGATTTTCAATTTATTACATGCAAACAACCATTCATTAAAAACGTAATGTATCAATAAAAAATGTATTTTTTTTTACTTTTGTGAACTAAAACTTCACTTTTTACGCGTTTTCGTAGGTACAACTGGGTCTGTCTGTAAGAAGAACAACCTGTTGTACCTAAGGACACAAGTTTTATCAAGTTATTAAAAATACAATTTTCATAATCTGATCTAATAAAAAAGCCACCCTATTTACTAAAGGTAACGAATAGGTTGGGCATTTTAAATGGTCAAAATGTTATTTTCTGTTGTAGAAAAATAAAAACATTAATTTTGTCCGTAGGTACAACAGTCTCCCCTACAATTTAATTCAAAATTTTAATTCAAACAATACTTCGTCTTTTATACACACCCTCTTAGTATTAAAATAAATTAGCTTAATTTTAAGCCTGTTTTAAAACCCCTTTTTCGTTGTTGTTGATAATTGTTTGCCAAATCTAATTTGATTCAGCGTCTCTATTTACCTTTCCAGAATAATTGAGAAACAAATAATTGCATTGTGGATTAAAATCTTTCTAAAAGACGGGTATTAATGTTTTTCTTATTAAATCTTTTGTTTATAAACCAACTTGTATGCCTTAGACTTCAAAGGATTTAAAGGTTAATTAAATAGTATGGTTTTCTTTTTTTTGCCGTAAGAATATTTTTTTAAATTAATATTCTAGAAACTAATAGTTTTTAATTTTCCATTTTCACTTACTACTGTTTTAAAATGGAAGAACTTTAATAAAGAATTTTAATAGAGAATTTTTTAAAATTTTCTAGTTTATGAAATGACAATTTCCCTGCTTGTTTTGTTAACCCTTTCAGTCCTAGACCACCTGAGAATGCCATTAAATCCTATAGAAAATTTGAGGCGGCCCGGAATAAAAAGATTATGTACAGACAGACTTTGATTAAAACTTATCTTTTTAACTTAGACTTTTACTTGTCAAGGCATTCACGCACAATGTTGATAAAAATTACCAAAACAAAAATCCTTTCTTTTTTTTTTCTAATAAACGTCTCTGAATTTCTCTTTATTTATCCCCCTTTACATATTTATATTTACCCAAACTTTGCATGTTATTCCACAGTAAAATTGGTACCTTTAAATGCAATTCAAATTACAGAAACTTAAATACCTGAAAATTTAATATAGTATTCTATTAATGTATTAATAATTATCATAAATTTCAATTTTTGAAATGTTAAATAAATTGAAGTCAAGAGTTGAGATATTTAATCTGATAAACTTAACACTAACTCTGAGACCTACCAAACTTCAAAATTTGGTTCGATGAAATATTGAATCCTTAATTACTCAGTGCGTTTCGTACCCATTATGAATGCTATGTATAGACTCCATAGCATACCTAGTACTTTATCACTTCGATTACAGGTTTCAAAGATCGATTATTCTCACATTCGCTTTATATAACAGTTTCTCTGCGGTAACTCGAATGTATGTATTCTACAAACCGTTATAATAGTTTATTCACTTTCCCTTAAATGTCGAACTAAAAACTGATTGATATTAGAAACTCATTTTTGAAAAAATATACCATTGCGTCTGATTGAAGTTCAATAAGGCGGGATTACGTGCTGCCTATATTTGCTTCTCATTTGAATTAACGTGTGTTTAGTGAATTTATTCAATCCATGAATATTCTAATCGAGATATTTAAACCACAGAGTCAGAATATAAATGAGGCGGCATCTGGTGGTTTGAAGATAGTGAAAATAGGTGAAATCAACAACGCGCCTGGCTTTAGATCCTTAGGTTACCACAATTGGTATTAAAGTCGTGCTAAATGGAGCTCCAGAGAGAAAGAAAATAGCACTTTGAAACCTCATACTAAACGTAAAAGTACTAAAGTCTGTTTTGTTGGTAACTTTTAATTTTAAACTAAGAAGTAATTTATTTATTAAAATCATACTAAATATTATCAAACAACGCCTAACAATCCGATTGTACTTTTGCGCAAAGCTTTACAAAATCACTGCTGTTTTAAAACTACTAATCTAAAAAAACTTCTCTAAAACTTATGACTAACATGTTTTTAAAGGAATTCGCTAGGGCTTGGCGCCCCGCCGCGACGGTCCAAATGAAGTAGTCAAATTAGTTAAACGGTTTGGAGACCCCTTATTTACTATTTTAGTTTAGGATTTCCACCAATTTACATCCTCTTATTACCAAAAACCCCTGCATATACAAAATTCCATGAATTAGTATTATAAACTTATCTATATTATAAAAATGTCTTACCTGTGGTATTTTAAAAAGTCTCAAAAGGTTTGCTACTTGTATTGAGGTAACAGACGATGCAGCACCCAACACTCCAGAAATCTTTTTGTGTCTTATCGTGGGAGCTGATCCATCATGGCAGCGATAAGAACCTTCATCTAGGTTGCTCATAGATCCTTTAAGAAAAGTACAATGACTGAGTTTTACCAAAATTAAAAAAAAAAAACCATTGATATTATTTGTGATTGAAAGCTTACTTTTTCTAAGGCTTCCTCAAAAGGTAAAAATTCTGTTAAAAAACAATTGAAAATCCATTCCAATACTAAATTTAGTGATAATTGGCAATTTTTTAATACGTACTATTGGTTTAGGAGGAATAGAATTAAATAGGATTGAAAGGATCAATAGAATTGAATTGGAATAGGAGGAAAGAACACCGACTCACAAATATTATTCAAACTATTATGATTAATGTCATTAGCTTCACGCTATTGTTCATGAAATTAATTTTTATAAAATTTTTAATAATTTCTTTTGTTTCAATTAATAATAAACCCATCTTATAGTAATTTAAAAATAACCTAACAATGTTTTATTCATGAAGGACGTTGTCATTTTCGTAGAATAATTATGAAGCCTTGGGCCTATTATTTTATTATCGTAAACGTTTATCAACATTCTTTCTAAAAATTAATTTCGCTTCAAGTGAATTACTTACAATAGTAACTCTAAAGTTGTTATTAAATATTTTTAATAATTTGTCCCTAAATATTAAAATTACTATTCATATGATTTTTGTTATACTTCATGACATCTTCATTATTAGATCATGTAACAGGTTCGGAAAATCTTTTATAATAGTTAAATCAAAATATTTTTTAAATAACATCTCTCACACTGGTCGTAGGCACAAAGTTTGGCAGTAAAACTTCTTGCTTCCTGTAAATTATTGTTTTCCTTTAGAGTAGGTAGTATGCCGGGAAAAAAATTTCATAGCACACCACTACTAGCATATTGACATTTCTTAACAACTACCAGCATTTTTATTTTATGGGGGTTTGAAATAAACTCCCAATCCTTCCAAAAAATGTGCAAAATTAAAGTAAAAGGATTGATATTTTTTTTTCGAATCAAATCAAAGTTTATTCCCAACAATATACAAAGCAATTCATACAATAATACGAACAATTTAAGTAGGGAAACAAATAACAGGGGGGGGGGGAACACACAAAAAGCAAAAGGAAAAAAAATTGAATTGTTATTACATCCCAAAGGGGCTAAAAGCCCTTCCATGGGTTGACGTAATTCTAAGTAAAGAGTACATGGAAACAAAAACAAAATGAAATAAAATCAAAGAAGGAAATTATATAACTTACAGTTATTCATATGAAGTGATAGTACATTCATACAAGGTTTAGTTAATTTTATTTCTACAACAAAATAAGACAGATCGGATATAAGAATGATAAGTTTTGACTGCTATCCCAACTGATAGCGTAATATTGATGAAAGCTTTTTATATTATCATTTAATGTTTAAAATTAGAAATGGGAAAATTTCTTACGATCCGATTTTAACTACTCTTATCAAGATTCATTATCCTTAATCTAATTCATGCTAAATTCTTAGAAGTTAGAAATCCAAGTATTAACTTAATATGTATTTCTGTTATATTTTTTGAAGAGAAAGAAATGTTTAAATGAACCTTTTATAGTCATTTTTACCTTACGAAATTTTATTCAATACAGTGAAAAATATTACATTCTAATCTATCCAACCAGAAAAAAACATTTCTATAAATTCTATTACATCTCACTCCCTTTTTAAAATGTTTCCCTTGAGTAGTTCTTTGAAGTGTTCGTCATTGAACAATTTTAAATATTTTATAGAAAATCTTTAATAAAAGGAAAATGACTTCATTTCCTCCCCATTTCGCACAAATTTTGAGAAAAAATGTTTTATGCACGAAGATTTATTTAACATTTTTTATACTTCAACACTCTTTTAAAATAATTTCAAGGCTAGAAAGAGTTTCTCCTGGTTTTCGGACATATTTGTGTTTTTAGCAAAAATGTTTCATAAGGCTTGAAGCCACACAAACCTTTTTAGTACTAGGCTTGCTCAAAATGTTTGAGAAGAACCAACTTTTTCTCTACGTATATTAACATGTTTTAGTTTAAAAAACTATTGCTTGCTCTTTTAACTAATAGGTTTATGAAATACAAGGACTTCAGACTCCTTTTTTTTTCAAATAAGGTTAACGCAATCTCATTTCTAAAGTTCTTAAAATGGGACTAAATTTACATTAAAATTTTATTCGTGGAAAAGTAAATGTAAAGTAAACAATTTCGCTTGTTTTCTCGCTTCGAAACTAATTGTAAGAAAGGCTAATTCACATTGAGAATTTTTAGAGAATTTCTAGGGTTTTTTTTTCAAACTGAAACCAAATTAAGCTTGTGTTGTAGGTACTTTTTCTCGGAAGATTAACTTCATTTTAACTGTTGGAAAATGTAACAATCTGGTTTACTTTGAAATCTTCCCTTTTACACATCATTAGAAAAAAGAATTGAGTAAGAAAGAAAACTTTGAGGTGGGAGTTTTTCTTCGTTTTGACATTTGTTTCATAGGGAAATTATTCTTTTATTTTCTTAAAACCAATATTTATAAATATAAATGATTTTCTAAGCTTTAAAGTTTGTTTCAGCTAGGCATTTCAAACACAAAAATAGATTTTTTTTTATTTTTGAAAATCGTGGTGCGTAAATTTAAAGAAAAAAGATATCACTGATAAAACAACCTCTTATTGTTTAAAATTTAAGTTTTTACTCTGCTAACGATGTTTTGCCAAAGATTATTAAACTCAATATCAATTGGGGAAAGGAGGGTAAGAATACGCATAAAAAAGATTTTGGTCTATAAATTCGAAAATTTAAAAGACAGGGCCTCAAATACATGATTCAATCTTCTTCAAAAACCCATAAAAAAAATTGCACAGTTTTACTTTTCAGGATGACATGAGCTAAATTTTCAGCTTGAACGGGTTTTAAGCTTTCAAAGGGAAAATTTAATATCTGTTCAACAGCTGTACTCTCATGCGGGGAAGAGTAATCTGAGTTATATATGATTCTCTCTACAAAAATCTCAAACATATTTTTATGAGTACTCTTAGGGCGCCGATGTATTAATTATTCGAGTCGTCCTTGAATTAACCCTAAAATTCACTGCAGTTAAATTCTAACGATGCCTAGTTGTTCAGTAAGAAGTATACTTAGCATCGGTATTTACTTTGGAACCAATTATTAGTTCTTCATTTATTAAAAAATTAAGAATTGTACTTTACATAAAAATTAGACGGCAACTCAAAGAAACCTTATTTTGCCTGATAAATAAAATATGGACATTAAGTATCAATAAATTAATTACATAAAACTGAAGATATAGCAGTTAATTAGAGTGTAAACACTTTTTATTTTATTTTCAAATTAACACAGGTGTAATTTAATGTAAAAAATAACTATGTCTCCAAATTATATATTAAGTTTAAATCGGATACTACAAACTGCCTCTCTGAAAAAAATGTACCCAAAAGTCGGGAAATCGTATTACAGATCCGTCCACCTGGACGAAACGTTGAGATCTAAAGGCAACATTCCCAGTGGTATAAAAACGTCCTAAACTTGGGTAATCAATAGTATCTGAATCTTTCTGGTGGTGATCCTAGCTGTGTGTAAATAGAAAAAGCGAAACCGTAGTCAAAAATTTACTTAAGCGTTATGAAATTTACATGAAATAAGTTCAATGCTTTCAAGAAGTCTTGAGATGGTAATATAAGAGGTAGAGAGATGGATTTAATGCATAACACTCTAAGATTGGCTTGGAAATATCAAGCTGATATTTATTCTAGTCTTTTTAAACTGTTTCAAATCTTGCTACTTACAGTTAAAAGTAAATTTCCCATAATTAATGTTTTTTGTAAAATGGACAATTAAGTATTCATTTATCGTAAGAAATACCATACTTTTTATTCTTTTAACATAAAAGCTATTTTAGATTTAAAATGTTGCAAGTATGAATATTTTTTCTAAACAGTTAAGCTTTTTTACGTTGTTATTTGTCAAATCCACAAGTAACATAATTCTATACTGTCTGTGTTTTTCTTAAACAAAGAAAGGATGTGCGTTAGAAAAAATGATTGAAAAACACCCAATGTTTTCTTTGTTTGTTTTAACAAATGTTTCAAATATGATTTTTTTAACCTTTTAGTCGTATAAAATATAATACTTCATTTCCAAATATAATTTATATCTAAATGAGCAGTAAAATAACCTAGTTAACACTGGCTAGAGAAAGTAAGGTTTTTTTTAGCCTCGAGAACCTTTGATGAACCCTCAGATATTTTTTCGGATATTCGCGATTGATTCAACTTCACTATAGATGCAAACATAAAAGGCATAATTTACGGGGAAATGACTGAAAAATCACGATATTTTAAAGGAAGAAAAGCGTTATCAAACTATCTGATTGTGTTACAATTAAAACGTTAAACTAATTGTTTTTAAAAGTCGAATGTATCAGTGGTAAAAAAAATAATTACCTCTAAATGATATTAAGCATTATAAAAGTATAACATTAAGTTGGTTACCAAAAGAAGGAAACAAAATAAAGAAGGAATATATAGGCAGATACAGCTAAACTTGTTTCAATGACTTATTTTACGGGGAAAAGCAAAAAAGAAGAATTTACAAATAAATAAGATGTCTTCCCAAGCGGCCTGTTACTTCCAACAACGAGAGGTGATCCTGACATGTTCTTTACTGGGTTTTAAAGGAGTGTTGTCATTGAGAGATCGATTCGTACAGCAAGTTTCCGTATAAATTCCGCCTATGCTTCGGGGGCACTAAAAGGATTAAAGGAAATTCGATGGCGTGGGGAAATATTATTTAAAAAAAACCCTGACTTGTGGGTGTTAAGAGTTGAGATAAGTAACGATAGGAGCGCCAATAGTACGGATAGAGCTGAGGAAATTAAAGGACTGAGAAACTTCCTTTGATTTTGAGGTGTTGCTAATGTCGGCCTATTAAATTAAAAGGTAGAATTAAGGGGGTAAGGAAAAAGGTTAAAGAAAAGACAAAGTTTGTTTTGAAATAGTTTTGATCGTATGGTTGTTTATTTTCGAAGAAGAAAAACTCCTTCAGAACTCTGTTTTTAATAGCGAATGATAGTCATACATTTTTTGCGAATTTTTATGGTTCTTAAAAATATACGAAAAGGTATTTTTGACATTAAAGAAGTAGATTTTCACTAGTAAATTCGTCTGCGAATTATTGACTTTTCTGTAAAATGTATTTACGTAAATTTTGATCTGAAAAAAAAATTGATTAAAAAGAATGTTCTTAATCAAATTTTTTACAACAAAACTTAAAAGATAAATACTTTTGAATTCCAGTTAGGTATTTTAAAAATTGCAAAGAAAATTAGTGTGTGTGTACAATGAACATTGCATATGCAACAAAAATTAGCTGGGTTTAAAACAAACTGCTGTTAATAATGGAAAAATATTTTTAATTAATTACTCTAAGCAATTTGAAAGTTACTTAGGAAACCCGAAACTTTTCGAACAAAAAGATTTAACCTCTCATTTTAAAAATATTTTCAATACCCGAATCCCTTTTTATCCGTTTTATGCATATTTCAATTGAAACCTCATTGTTATTAAAATATTGTACTCAAATATATTCTTATATTTTCGCTGACAATTGCTTACAGGACTCAAAATTCATTAAGGCAGTTGAACTTTAATTAAAATCCTATCCTAGAGTTGATTGTAAATTCTCTTTATGCGCAACTTTCCTTTATTATTGCAACATAAAAACTTCCAATTACTTTGAGAGAGCCTCAATTTATAGGATTTCAATCTTTTAATTTTAAGGAAATATTCTGTTATTCAAGGTTTAAAATATAAACACAACTATTATAATTACAGGTAAAAAATATACAAATTTAAAACCTTTTTCTCTTTTGCAACAATTTAAAAATATCTATTTTCACTTATTTTGACTAGCATAATTCTACACAAATTGCAGAAGTAAAATTAAAATGGAATTGCCATATCTTTTCTTAAGTAATATTAGACAGTTTACTGTGGTTTTAAAAGGATTCGAAATCGAATATCACTCTTTTTAATACAACTAGTTCATTTACTATCGATTTGTTAAACCATTGGTAATTCCCAAAAGTCATAGCAAGGTTTCGATATTATAAAAGACAAGCATCAGTCATAGCCCTACATACGGTAAAAAATATCTTTCTTCAAATAACGGAAACTAACCAGCAGCATTGTTGCCGGTTAATTTCTGTACTTCGATAGGAATTATCTGTTTTTCTTTTTCTGTTAAATGAGAGACACTTTCCGTTATTTGAAGAAACTTCAGAGTTATTTTATATTAGTTACATTAGCCGGCTTTTATAACAATCAATATAATTATTAATAATTTTATAGACACGAATGACATTGTGCCGTCTCCGGAAAACATATTACACACCTTGGGCTCGTTTTAACAAAAACGATCACGAGCCATTTTGACTTGTACATAGTACTATTTGTTTTTCAAATTTCGTCAAAATACAATGGAAAATTTTGTTCAAAAAGACGAATTTTTACAGTGTACATACTAAACCCAAATGTATACACATGTTCTAATTGACTAAGCTGGGTGTTGTAATACATGTAAAAGTGAAAATATTTATACGAAATTAAATATTTTAAATGTATAAAAAGTTTGCATACCCTCCAAGCACTTCTTCAACTCTGAATGGGTTACGAAATTACCCCAGTCACAATTTTAAGATAATGTTTTTGTTTTTTAACTCTTTAAATCTAGTATATCTACCCCAAGGCAATTATTAGCCTCCCCTTTGCCTCATCCAAATATGTAATTCGGGATACTTACTAGTACAAGTTAATGGATAAAATAATTTTCCGGCCCAAGCTGTGTATTTTTTAGACACCGTTTCACACAATATTAAATGACGCATAGCTCTACATAATGGCATCCGTAATTAAACTTTGGATAACTTCCACAGAAAGAATGCTCGGGATTTCCCGAGTACAAATATTAAATACTTGTAGGTAAAGCGGTAGGGATATTAGGCAAGATGTGGTAATGGTAAAACACTTTTTATAAAATATTAATAAGCCTTTTTCAGATGGAAGGTAACACTTACCTATACTGATAATTTTTTTTGTCTTATTTAGGCTTTCTTTAAAAGGCAAACTATAACAAAATATAGTAATAAAGGTAAAACGCAATCAGTTTTGAATAGGTCAATATATCAAAAGTAATCTCATAGTGCTGTAGAGATATGAAAATCTGGCAAACCCAGCAAACATTCTGTACCATGATGATTATCACATTAAGCATATATAGGTGGATGTTTTAATTCTCATTATTATATCCAAGGAATAAATAGTGAAACATATTGCTTACGTGAAAGACAATGAGAATGTAGTTTCGGCCTGAATGAGCATTACCATATCTTATTCATAACTAGTATCTCAAAATATGTGATGTATGAAATTCAAAATTACGTATCCTTTCTTCCTTAAACATTAATGGCTTTGGGTGTGCATGTGCAACTGACCTAAAGGAACTATGAATTTATTAAGTTATGCGGCTACTTGTTAACCTTGCAGCCATGAAGGGGTTTAAAATTCAGTAACATTGATACTAAATCTCAAACCTTGTTAAATTACTTAGAAATGAGGCTATTTAATGTGAAATATGAAACTTGCAATTAATATTACCTTCTCATTATGTTTTTTTTTAATTTATGTATCTGTATCATACTCGTGTTTTGCGAATTTCGATAATTATAATATTTCCCTTAATGAAGGTTTCCATTGACTTTTTATGCCTAATTAAATTAAATTTCTGCAGTATCTCGCTTGTAGATGTAATGCGTTTAAAAAGAATTATCAAAAGCTTAAGGTTAGTAAATTCTGACCTGCTTCTGAAAGGTAAATTCTGACCTTTTCTTACTACCATTATAAAATCAAATACAAATTGATATTTTTTTGGATGTACAAAATACATCAATTTTCATTTGTTATAAGTAATTAATAAGTGAATGATTTATTAAAGAACATGCTTATTTTCTCTATGGTTTTTAATACGTCGTCAGCGAAACTTAATATGTTGGTTTGCACAACTTTGAATACGTTTTTATTAAATGAGAAAAAGGATATAACCATTTTGATGGACCCCGTTTTAAATATTGTTTTAATACACGTTTGATAATTTTATTTGAATATTGTTTGAACCTACGAAGAAGTTCTTAATTGATACTTTTAATAAATTTGTAACAGTGTGTGTGAGTACAAAACGTTATCAAAATATGCATGATTTCGGTAGAGTGGAAATAATTGTGAAATTAAATGCGACTTTCTTTTGCCCCTTAATGTATAATTGCACGATTATGTATTAAAAATAAGTATTGGGAAATATTTCCCCAAATTAATTTAAAACTATGTTGGTGACGGAAATATTCATTGTCATAAAGAAAAAGAGAAAATCTTTTTAAAAACAGTAAAAAACTTCGACAAAAATTATGTTATTAAAAAATTAAATTATTTAACCCGAAAACATTCACACATTTTTTAAATAATTGGCCCCTAGCAGCCATTAATAACCATAAGATTAATTAATATGTGAGGCTACTTCGAAAAACCCTGCTCCCTTTCCAATCCAATTAAAACTCATAGCTCATCGATGAAGCAAAAACGAAATTCCAAGTGTCAACTGCTTTTTTCGGGGATCAAAAAAAAAAAACTTCAACTGAGAAAAGGGCTTTAATTATAATCACACGCTCTTAAAAACATAAAAGCCACGACCGTTAATTTGAAAGAGTACATTCACACTGACATGGAAACTTGGGTAAGATGAATGCTTACTCAAGCGAGTGATGTACTATAGAACTAGCCCGCATCTTCTTATGCTTATCTCTGGTAGTTTTTATTCTGGGAATAGGCGGGAAGATATTATGTTTAATAAGATGTTAAGTCTGTTCTTTTAAATAAAAAGCTGCGTTTTCTTAAAACCATTTTAATTACTTTTCTCTATAGCTTAATAGACGGCTAGAAAAATATATTTAATATTCAGGCTAGTTATGATGTATAGATTCAACCTGTTTTAAAAACTTTTAAAACTTTGTTGCATTGTACGTGTATAAGCACAGTTTTGCTATAGGCATTTAAGTAACTTTAACTAGCACAGTCAAAACGTAAATTTAAGAATTTCTATGGTTTTGGAAAAACGCTTTTTGACGGAAAGATGCTAGAAGGGGCTAATGTTAATTGTGGTCAACATTTGGGTTTTTTAAAGGATTTTTACTTTTTGCGAATTTTACAATTTTATCAGAAAATAATTAGTATTTTAAAATATTATAACTTTATTGCTTTTAGCCTTCCTTATATGCTCATAGATAAGCTGCATTTGTCTTTGGATGTTATAACTTGTTTACATATCAAAAAGTTTGTTAGAACTTTGATACTTTTAGTTGACATAGTTTTTGATAAATTTCAGCCTTTAAAAGAATGTCCAGATTTTAATAAGCTCACAGTCTTGAACTTTTTCCAATTTGTATTCTATTGTAGGCATCATTGAAAACATCTTATTTTTTTGTATACAATTGCCATGTCATTCTAACCATGTGCATTTGAATTTGGAAGATATACAAGATTCAAAAGTTTCTTGGTAAATTTATTACGTTACCTTTTCTATTAATAATCACCAATTTTTTTGCGACTCCAAATATTTAAATTATTCCTAAATTTATTTTGTTTCTATGAATGGTTATACTAGCGCATTTTAATCGGTTGGTTTGCTATCCTTGATTGGTTAATCTTTGATGTCCAAAACATTTAAACATCACAAATATTTTCAAAGTATTTTTGGGATCCTTATTTTGAATTTATTTAAATTTTACCTGACTCCATTTTTCTGAAAGAAACCTTAAGTAAGTAGCCAACCAGTAGGTAAAGCGAGGTAGATCTGCAATGCTTTTAGTATATTCTCAAAAGAAATATAAGCTTCCTTCCGGAATCCAAAGACTAACAGTCTATAAATATTTTATAAGTGATGGGGTTAAATGGTGGAATATATTTTGTGATGTTTTAAACTTATCGAATTACTTTCGTTTCCCTGATACTTCAAAATAAGGGATATGACCCCTTCTTCTCAAAAGTCTCCTACTTAAAAGGTAAATTGTGTCAGATGAGGCCTTCATGCATTTTGCAATAGCAAAGAAGCCGATGAAAAATAAAATAAGGAAGGAAAACAATGAATAAACCAGTGAAAGTATACGTGACAGCCATGTTGAAAGATTCAGATCCAATGGGGGGCTTATTTTTAAAAAAAACAAATATTCTTCAAGCTGATTTTCTTATCAGAACTATTCTGGAGTTTTTATAGTTTTTTTTACAGTTTTCCGATTGGAATAATACGGAGGTGTGCAAATTATTAGACTCAAGTATGATTTTTTTTTTACAATTTCTCCATTTGTCATGCCTTGATGTTTCAGAATATAAACTTACAAATGAGTAAACATAAAATTTTTGCACGTCAGGTAGTACTTTATATAAAAATTGATTCTAAAAATATTCATTTATTTATTTGAGTTCTTTCCATTGTTCCCCCATCCCAAGAGAGCAGTGTTACGAGATTACTAAAACAGTTTAGAACAAGTCAACTTAAGTATTTAAAATTGGCAGCAAGTGTAATAAAAATGAAACATTGAAATTTTTAATAAATAAGTAAAATGTTTGTTTGCAAAGTACTTGTGAAATAAATCCTAATATTATTATTACCAAGTCAATACATTAAAACATGTATGAAAATACTAACGTATTTCTTAGCTGTTTTCGCATGCTTTTGCTTGATTCCCCCACAGAGTATAGATTCTAACAGAGGGTCCAAGCGGCGATTTTACTCTTTCGGAGACAATAGTTCCACCGTTATCGCATAGTGGCGCTGATGGTCCCAGTTGTCAATCGATATCATATCGATATCAAGTGGGAGGGAACAAGTCGGAACGAGTGATTCTGATTGGATATGGAACTTTTTATGGGAATTTCGCAATCACTGTTATTTTTCCCCAGATCAAGGAACTTTTCCCTGAACTTTCCCTGCCGGTAGTAAAATTTCCCTATAATTAAACATGGATGATTGTAGTGTCTCGGTCTCATCAGTGATTGCTCTAGCAGATATTATTATTTTGCATCATTCTCCAAGTAAGTCTCATTTAACATTGTTTTATTCAATAACTTAAATCCTATGATTAATCATAAAAATGCTTCTTTTCTAAAAATGTCTTTCTTTTGCTTTTAGAACACCGTGAATTGTAAACAACTTCGTCCAGTTTTGATGATTTTCGTTTGGGAAAGGATAAACTGTAAGTAGGTAATGCCTTTTTAATAATTTTCAAATCAATGTTTTAAAAAGCAAGATATGTTAAGAATATTTGTTTATCAAATGAAAAAAGCAAAGGATTAAGACATTACTATAGTAAAAATTTGCCAATTATCAAATGAAAAAAAGTAAACAAAATGGGTGAATTTCCATTACAATGATCCGAAAGTTATTTAGAACTGTAAATGAAATCTTTATTTATTTACTAAATATCGTCTGGTAATACATATATATTTGAAGATCAATTATATGTTATTTAATGTTATAAATGGTTTGCGAGTACTACTTTGTTTCCTGAATTTATTCCTTGAGTTTTTATTAGTATGCAGTTTATTATTTTTATAAAGCAACTTTCCAATAGCTAATAAATTGCAAGTACGTTTCAATGCTATTCTTACCTTTTGATTATTTACTTTATCACTGAGTTTTGATGAGTTACTTTATTTGTGAAAATGTTATTTAATCTTATATTCGTGCTTTTTGAGTCATGTTTTTATAATTAATTTGGAACTATGCTTCTCTGGTAATTACTGTTGACTTGTAAATCAAGTCTGTATCCTTTTCCCTTATTGTATGTATATTCTTCAGTTTATTGATAAATATATTAAATGAAGCCATGATAAACTTTTTTGCAGTTTTTAATTATTTGAATAGGTTTAAATTACCTTTCTCAAGTAGTATAATCTAAGTAATGGTTGAAATTTTGAAATATGTTTTAATTAAAACTATAACAAAGCATGGTTTGGAAATGCAGGCAATCACTTTAAAATACTTATTTTGAAAAAAATCTGATAAATTCATCAATTTTCAGGGGCTTTTGAATCTGCATTGGTTGAATTCAAAGCTATCAAGAATGATTGCATTATATTACCCTGCACTGTCAGAATTGTTATTGAGTTATTGTTATTCAAAGTTATGTTTTTTATGTAAGAGGTTTTAAGCTTAGGTTGAGTATTGTGTGCCTGTGAAAGCAAAAGCTTTTACATAAGTCAGATACTAAAATAAACAATAATCTGATAAAACATTTAAAAATATAGAAATTATCTACTATCTCAAATTCTATTGTGGAATAGGTTGGCAAAATCCCTGAAGGAAGTCAAGGCACTTCTATGTCTAAATCATTGAAATTTCCTGTTAATTTTTTAAAAGGAAAAATGCTTTATTTGCAATGACTTAGAAATCACTACTAATCATTTTTCTTAGTCAAATTCTGTTATATTGTAACTGGGATTTTTCCCACTTGTGTCATTTTATTTAATTTCAATTTGTCTTATATTTTTGCATACATCCCTTCAACTAATTGGTTCTTAAGATATCAGAAATGCTATACATAAAATTTGTCTAGTTTTTTGTAATATCTGTAAATATCTGTTCAATAAACTATTTTTTATTACTACTTGTATTCACTGTGTTGAAATTAATATGAAGTAATTATTTTCTATGTTTCTTCCAATCTTTTCACCTAAGAAAAATTATATTTGGGTATAATTTATGGTGTTGTTTTATTTATGGATAATAGAATTGTTTATATTATAAATCACCATATATTCATTCTACCTCACCTGCAATCCAGTTCAGTTTTTGAATATACTATAGCATAATCTAATGTGAAATAAGTTTAATAAATTTACTACTTTTGAATAACCAAAAAAAAAAAAGCATTTTGTTTGCAAAATGCTAAAAAATGCAAACTTAAATCATAATCACTCAGTTAATCAACTCATTGTTTTAGTTTAATGAAAAAAGATAAACTCGCGATAGAAATAGATAACAAAAACTTCAATTGGTGAAAGTAAAATTACAAAGATAATTCAATTTCTAAGTCTAGAAATTATTCAGATCAATCGCTGTAAAAGGCGATTTCCAATTCAAAAGCCGAAGTTAGAAATTTCCTCTTTCCCCAGCGCATGCTCAAAAGACACACGTAGCTGTTTGAAAACTGGGAAAACAGAAGAAATCTTTTTCCCTTTCTAGCGATTTGAGTGACAGGTGAGGGATGATAGCTGGCCAGGTGGGCGGGGTTAATAGAGAAAGAGGAGGTTGCAGAGAGAGAGATTGCATGCGAATTGAAGAGAGTCAATAACGTTCGTCCTGCACTGTCGTCCTGTTCTCTGGTTAGTTCCACCGTTATCGCATAGGGGCGCCACGTTCTATGGGAAAAACCATGCTTTAAAAGTTGCCATTAGCGTCTATGGAGATGGACCCTCTGTTAAGCTCTATACTCTGTGGATTCCCCGTTTGTACTTTGCATTTTCATCAAAAACTTTACTTTTGAAAGTTAAAACAATCAATTAGCAACAATAAACTCACATGCAAACAATTTTAAAATATATATATAATCTAATAAATGCATGGAAAATATAAGCAGCTTTTTTGGCGTTTGGCGCTTTTATGTGCATGAACTAAGTAGACAAACCCTTAAATTTACCACCCTTTTACTCTTTAACAAGGGCTGGTCATATGAATAATACCGTCCACTGCATTTTAAACTTAAAATCCACAATTACCTCCTAAAATGTTTTAACTACTTGACTAGAAACGCTTGGTTACCTTGAGGGACTCGATTATCTGAGTGCCACCTTCGAAATTCAGAAATCTTCCAATAAAATCTCTAGGGCCTCGATCCTATAGAGCCGAAAATGCGAGAGAAATTCCCAGTAGGCTGCTGGATAAATCTTATTTGGTCTGAGCTCATACATGAGACAAAGGGATTTACCCTGTAGTATCAAGGAAACAGCCAGGAAATATGACTTAAATTAACCAGATCTATATGAGTTAGCTACGGGATATTTTTGGTATCAAGAGATGATAATTGGATAAGGATCCACCCTATATATCTAATTATTATCTAAATTTAGACTAGAGAACCATGGTTAGAGTATTCCTGTGTGTGGTACTTTCCAGTTCCATAAGAAAGACTAAAATATACTACCTTAACCTCAACTGGTCTATGTTTTCAATCATAGTATCCATGAAGAATGAAAATCTAGTAGAGATATTCAGAACAATTCACTATTTATTAATCGTTAAACATTTAGTGCAGTATGTAAAGCCATATACTACAGGGTAATTCCAAACATAGAGTACCAATTGGTAGGTAGCTCAAAGACGATTAAAAATAACTTATGAAAATTTGTGGGAGCAAACATCCTCTCGAAGTATTAGAGTGAGAACAAAAGCTTTTAAAACAATGGCATACAAAGAACTATTTTGAGTTCATTAAACTACCTCAAAACATATATTACATTATTTTTTGTGAAAACCATGTTTTTCATAGATGATCACTTGTAAAAGATATGCAAAAAGGAAAGGTACAAATTCAAAATATTTCGATGGATGTAAAATTACTTTTAAAAAATGTTTTTCCTAATTCATATTTATTATACCTATTCTGTTTATTACTTTTATATGTGTTTAATCAAATAAAGTATAGTTTAAAAAGCGTGTTTTCGTTTTTTACTATTGCGTTTTGAATACCTGATGAATTGACCATTTTTTTTTAATTAATGAAATTCCGCGTTTGAAGTTTGATCCCAAAAAAACGATAGAAATAGTTAGAAAACAAAAAAAATCCTTGAAAATTTTTATTTAATGCTTGTAAATAGTCGGAAATATCTCCAACTCTTATTCCAAGTTCCAAGCATTTATTTTCCCCAAATGTCATCTGTTTTTCAAATGGCATGTCATTATGCTAACACAAACGTGCTTCAATCTAAACTTTTCCTCTCTATTGCCAAAGCTTGGAGCAAACAACGTCAAAAAAGATTGATGTTAGATGATTGAAAAGCACTCAGTCGCGTTTCTCTAATATTCTTTGAGAACTTACTCATGATTTATATTATTTGAAATCCAGGTTCATATTGATGTACTCACCAGTTTGGAGAAGTAGACTAGCATTGTAAGATATTAGTATGATAAATGTATAGGAGAAAAATCACTGTTTTTTTTACTAGATAATGATTTGGAGTGAATTCAGTTGAATATTAATTTTATCCTTATTTATATGAAAACTGTAAGGTAATTGAGAAGATTCCATAAGGAAAAATAGGGTAAAAAAGACATGAGCCGTTCAAATATTACATAAGCATGTTTTTGGTCATTTTTGACCCTCCCCCCCCCCTTGTTAGCAAAGATAAGCAAACCGCAACCCTCCCTCACGTTAGAAAACTGCCCCCCTTTTGTTCTTTTTTTTTTGTTCTAAATAAAAATTTTAAAATAAAGTTTATTTTTGGTTGAATTTTGAAACTATTTTTGCAAGAAACAAGATATTTTCGAAAATGCAGTGTTTGTAACATCTTATACTAAGCATCACTCATTTCCCCTTCCTCACTGTGAAGAAAAATAAGCAAAGAGATAACCCCCTCCCCCTTAGGTGCTTACGTTATATTTGAACGGCCCCCCCCATCAAATCATCAAACTATATTTACCTAACAAACCTTACGAGTTTTTAACTAGATCATTAATTTGTGTTCCATTTTATAAAAACCAGTAAAAACGTATTTCTCAAAAATTAAATGTAAATAACGGTTATACAACCATAATGTATATTATTGATTACACGTTAAGTAAGTTTATTTCAAGAATACAGTTAAATTATATTTATTAAAATACAATTTAATGAGGCAGTTAATTAAAACAAGTAAATATGATGATCAACTAATTATTTTCAAAAATATTTCTTTTAATTGAAATAAAACAAAATTCAGCCCTTAACAATAATGATGCATAAGTTTAGTAAAAATTGTTTTTGCTGATATAGCTTAAAAGATTGATGAAGTTATTATAGTATGTTTCGTTAAAAAATACTGCGCCAATAATAATTTTACAGTTTATATTAAAAGACGCTTAAAACGTCTTACTTTTATGTCATAAACTGTATTTGTATATTAATGCTCTATTAAGGATTTGACTTTAAGGTAAATATCTCTTCTATTGGAAATTTAAACTAAATAAACCATTTGAATTCTAAAGATTGAAGCAATATTTCTCGAATAAAATTAATCGAAAACTACATTCACTTTATTTATCGCTAAAACATAGGGGAGAGTAATTGTTAAATTGTAACTACAAATTCGATTTTATATAATAGGTGAGTTATCGAACTATGAAATAAAAATAAACGATAAAGTCGGATTGAGCCAAATAATGATTTATTTCTGGAAATAAAAAACTCTTCAAAAACCGCTTTGCCGCACTAGGTGGCCAAAAGCGGGTAAGCACTAAAAACGAGACAAATCTTCACACAAATTTTTAGACTAATGTTGAGAACATTGAAGGATTTAGAAGGAAGACCCTGGGGTTCAAGCTATTGACTTTTTGGGGGCATTATGTCCCTGATTGAACTGAAACCATTGCTTACAATGAAAAACTGGAATATCTTTAAAAAGTTAGAGGGAGGCATTGACCTCCATGACCCCCCGTAAATCCGCCAATGCTTGAGATCTTCGTCAAGTACCTACTATCATAATCATAAAAAATTCTTTTCACGCTATTTTCCATTGAGGATACTTACCCGCTTTGCCCGAAAGCTCCTTTCTTATTTTAAGGGGAGTTAAAACCTCAAAAATATAAAAAAACACCGGTTCTTTTATAGTATCTTAAAGTTAGATTGTGCCAAAATAATATAATAGTTTCGACTATTCATATTTAAGTTTTTTTAATAAAATTACCATTTTTTATATTGCTCCTAGTCACACCATATTACAAACTTGATGTTCTATCGGAGTTGATGGAGTTGATCAAAATCGTAAGTGTTTGGTTAATCACGGCATACACATACTTTAACACTCGGGTTCCACCTGGCAATATACGAGCCCCTACCCGCTTTGTATGGGCTACTCTCCTATACAGTAATTCAGTTTTATAAAAACTTATTTTTAAAACAATAACTTACGATTCAAATTCACAAAATTAGAGAGAATTCCACAAATACTTAAGGCCCAAAATAGAAGCAAATTCTGTGAATTTTCGAATCATTATTAAGAAACGATTTCAAAGAAGCTTAAAGGCTATTTAGCATATTGTTTGATTAAAAACCACCAATTCTTCTTTCTATATGATAGCTTAAAAGTTCAAAGAAACCATTGAAAGGAATTTCTGCATTGATTATCATTTATAAATTCCGATGATTTCAATAATTCTTCTGAGTATAATGCTTTTCTCCTTTCATTTCCCTTAACATCTTGTTAATTTAATACTAAAAAGAGCTGCAAATTTGTTACATTTATTTTTTCGTTACGTTTGAAGGGGTTGCGCTTAAATTATAAATAACCTCCATATTAATTTAACAGTAATTTATACATGAAATAGAACATGTTCTTGTAATGGAATAAAAACGATTTCTTAATTATAAATTATGAATAAGTTCTAGGTTTTTTCATGATTGAACTCTATTGTTATTCATAAAGTACATTTACAATAAATTCCTAAAAAGGTAAAAAATATTTAATTTTACCATGAAAAAATAAATAAATACCTATATTGTAAGTAGATTAATACGTATAAATATTAAGTAGTAAAAACGATTAAATAAAAAGTAATGAAGTAAAAGCCTAAGATTATCTAATTAAAATAGTTTAAAAGTAGATTCATTTTATGATAAATCAGTCCCATTTGTACTTTATACTCGGTTACTGCTATAAAATTATCGCACCTTAAAAGTTTTTTTAATATTTGATAACATATTTTTTACATCTTTCAGTGATATAATTTTCTACCAATTGAAAGAGTAATTGTTAGTAGCTAGGTAATAGAATGAGTAATAGAATTGAAATAAATAAAATCGAATCCTATATTATTCCTAACATATTAAATCGTTCAAACATTTTATGTTTGAAAAAAAATAGTTTTATTCAAAATCTAGCAATTTTTACAACATACCAACAAACATAATTAGTTTAAAGATAATATATATTTTTCACACCTAAACGGAAATAATTATTTTCCTACTACTTTATACGCATGCTTATAATTAAAGATAGCCTGCTTGCTGCAATTAGAATTCTCTTGCTTCAACGCACAAAGGAAAGATGGAAATATTTTCTGCACCTATTTGTGTTCTCTTATTTTTTGCTACAGAAATCGCAGTTTTTCTTCATATTATACCTACTTCTGCTTAGATTTCTTAATGAAATGTTTGTCGCGGGGTATTTTCTTTATACTAACAAAGAGGAAATAGGAACAAACAATCAAGAGATGACACTAGTTTTTTAAAAATTTGTTTGAATTTTTCTGAATTCACTCTAAAAATTTCTATGAGTGGTTGGTGGCTCAAAGATTATTCTTAAAAATGACTAATAAAGTGGTACCGCAAACTTAATCTGATGCATTATTACACAGGTTAGATTTAAAACAAAAATTTCCAAGAACATTAAAAGAGATGCTATTCAGAGCATACGACTGTTGGGTGAAAATAAAATTCAAAATAGTAGGTATAACCTTTAAAATCAGGACTTCGCCTTAAAAATGTATAATTCTTTTTACACCATGATAAACTATTGCTTTAAAAACTCAATAAGTATGTAATGTATTTAAAGTTTTTGAGCTATATTATTAATTTTTAGTAGACTCAGACTTAAGAGCATAAAATCTTATAACATATTACGCGTTTTAATAAAATATTCAAAACTGTTAAATTTCAAACGCCACCAGCATGACGTAAATATTTAAATGAAAACTTCTAAAAATAGACTTCAACGGTTATAAATTTTAAAACACCCTGAAACTTCAACCAAAAGCGCAATAAATAACACACTGGAGCGTATACATCCAAATTTGTCATCCAGTGCTTCTTTTGTGAGTTTCCTTCATACGCGTATCAAAAATTCCCTCCACTGAACATTTCATCAAAGCTACCTAAGCATTATATATCTACAGAAACTGTCCTCGGTAAAATTGGCTGTGGCAAATTTTTACGACAATGCCTACCTCATAAAATAAATCACTGAAAACATGTTCTTTTTTTTCTTTCCATGTTATAGTACTGCAATATTTAATAACAAAAAAGGGGCCTAAAGTAAGAAATATTCCTCCGCAAGGAATGAGTCCCCTCAATATCCCCTCAATCCACATTAGATTGATTAATGAAGCAAGAAAGTACGGCCACCGTCATAAATGTATATTTATAGATGTGGTAAAATAGCGAGATCGTCTATCATTATCATATTCGGATCACATTGAGTAGAGGGAAGAGTAAGTAGTAGGTAAGAACTACCTTAAGACAGCTATTCCAAAATACTTAGGGCTCTCCTGTTTCAACTTTGTTTACTTTTAGTTCCTAAATGATGACACGGACGTATTTAGTTTAGTTTCTTGTCAATTAAGATCAATTTCAAATTAATTTTACATCAATAACTCGGTATATTCAGCGAATCTCGGCACTTAATTACCGAACTAAGTCTTGAAAGAATTGCTATTTGTCAGTCTATTTTACCGATTTAAGGTAGATAAATTGGTGCGATGCAATTTAATGAAACTCTGAGTTTTAGAATTCAGTTTTAGTTTATTAATTTTGAAGGAAGGAAAATATTTTAACGGACTTTTCAGCTCAAACGGAAAAACTTTCCTTCAGATTAACATTCTTTTCACAGAAAATTGGTGAAATTTATGTATAAAAAACAAAATAATAAGTGATGAACTCCGCTTTTAAATTACTTTTGGGATTTCTTTATGTTTTTATATACTTTATTCCTTTGAAGTTTAATTAAAATAGTTTAGAAATAGGGTATATTTTTCTTTCTAAAGGAGCAACTTAGAGCACTATAAAATGTCTCACGGGTGATTACAAACTTTCGTAACTTTACAGTTGTTTTAAGTTATGAAATGAAGAAAACATTTCGTAAGATTTTAAGCAAGAGAAAATTTCTTTACAATATTGAGTAATTAGCTGCTAAAATTGAACAAAATCAAAAGTATTTAATCTTATTTTTTTTAAACATTCGATGCTTTTAGTATTTGGGAAGAAAGGGGACACCACAAGTTGTAATTTCTGTGAACCCCTTTCAAACAAAAGGGGTGTTTCGCTCCACTTATCCATCCTTTTTCTCCCCCTCCAAAGATAACAACGTGTTTTTCCCTATATATTGAACTGGAACTTCAGCCCCAGCCTCTGTAGTAGGAGGGTGTTGAGACAAAAATACCACTTTACACGACCGTTCCTCGAACCCATTAGTAATTGACAAGTGATGGACAAAATCGATAATTTTTATAAAAAAAAATGCTAAACAAAAAATAACATTTAATACCCTACTTGCCTACTTGATGCCTAAACGTATCTACTTTTCCCATCACTGTGGCTCTTGGGAGACTAGGTTTTGAGAGGGGTTATCAAGAGTCTCCAAGATATCCCAAGCAGCACAAACGTTTAAGATTTGTCCAAGTTTTGTCATGTATGGCTAAATTTAGTTTACTTCTAGTTGAAGTTACGTAAACTTGATATATTTGGTATGATCTGTGCTACTAGGGATGTTGGATGCCGAGCAGCCCCTCACTTGTTGACTCAAGCTAATACAAAATGAAGGGTACTAAAAATCTAAATTTAACTTTTCCTACTTCCCGGGAAATCTTGGGAAAAAGAATATTTCCAGAGAATATAAAATTTAGGAAATTTAAACTATTTTCCAGGATTTCGGCAAAGGAACTCTAATCAAATTCAAGTTAAATAAGTTTGGTATAATTTTTTCAACACCTGTTTTACAACTAACCACTAAACAAAAGATTGCTTTATGTAAACAAAATCTTACATTTGTAAATCTAGCATTATTATTGCTACTTTTACTTTGACGAAGAAAATAAAATTCCTTCATGCAAAATAAATTCCAAGTTTTAGTTCTAACTTACAGTCAATAAGGGTATTTACCCTGATACTATTCCTTTGAGTATGAAGAAACTTCTCTAGAATTGTTAGACCAAAGCGAGACTCTCGCCAAATGTTTGACTGCCATATTGGTAATGGAAATTATTTTTTCGGTACTATAAATATTAACTTAGCTAAGTTTTATTTATTTTTCTACCAATTCTGTTGTGTTTCTAAAACATGATCTAATGTACATAATTTTTTCCTCATTATGTTTTTATGTGTTTTAATAATTTTCTGTGAGTTGACGTTTATCTTCCTCTCATATAAATGCGTTGTTTTTATAAATTTCAATAGTTATTATATTAATTTAAACCTTCATTTTTTACATAAAAGCATCCCATCAATATAAGACAAATTCACGAATAAATAAAATAAATTGATAAAATAATAGTCTTCTCCATAGTCTCCAAATTTGAAAAAGATAAACTATGTATATTAAACATAAAATATCTTTTATAATATCAATAAACTTGAACTTGCGAATTAATAAGATGAGGTTTTAAACACTTCCGTGTTCTCATTATATCATAAAAAGTAAAAACTTCTCTCTAAAATTTTGAAAAAAGATCTTAAGAACATTATAAACTATACAGGTGATAAAAAGTGTAGAAATTCCTAATGTTGTCTCATTATCCTTTAAAACTGCACAGGAATTCTTCAAAATATTTTTTTCATAACTTATCAGAAAAAGTATTTTAAAATTTCCTTTCATTTACAAATAGGTCTAGCCTGATAATTTCTTTTCTTATTTAACCAACCAGAAGGTTTAAAATTTACTATTCTCTATAAATGTCTTATGTTGGGAAAAAAATAACTTAAATTTTTAATTAAGCCAAAAATAAAATTTACTACTTTTAGGAAAACACCGTGCTATATTTCTTGTTATTTGAAGAATTAACTAAAATTAATAAAGATATATTTAAATATTAGAGACATTTTGTTTTAGGCTTATTATTTTTATTTACAAGTATAAGTATTATTAATATACATTTGTATAATAGAAAAAATCTTACATTATAAGTTTGAAAATACTTGATTGAAATTTTAAGAAAAGTAGATATTAAATAAGACCTATGAAGTTTTCTTATTGAGAACGTGCCTTAAACGCCCTCTTTACGCTACTTAGAAAAAGCTCCAAAACTTTCCAAACTTTCTCTTGCCCCAACAAAAACTTTTCCCTACCTTTGATAAAATCCACAGCCTGCTCCAACCCATACGTGTCTTTATCACAATCATCAAGCACGTAGGACCCAAGCTTGATCCCAGGCAGGAAGTCCGTCTGATTGTTAATCCAGTCCAGAGTATAAAGCATGCATTCCAGGGCCTGAATACCCCCCTGTGGCATAATGGGGCCACAAATCGTCTTGTCTTCGCGCTCGTGGACCATCATGAGTCCCCCCAAGACAATGTCCCCTTCGATTTCGGCCACCCGCTTGACCGGCCAGGTGAGGTTGTCGGTGGGCCGCGGGGGTTCTCGGCTGGACAGGCAGAGGAGCAGCGGCCAAGCGAGGAAGAGAAGCGAAGTGGTTGCGAAGCGTGGGGCGTCGCTGTTGCGCCCCATGGCACAGCGGTCGGAGCGTGCTGCGGTGTAGGACTGGTGACAGCCGGCGGAGGGCTTCCTTCGGTTTGGGGCTCCCGCGCGAGCGCCCTCTCGGAGTGGTCGACGCTGCTTGTGGAGTTTGGGGGGTTGGGTTCAGGGATTGGGCGGGAGTGAGCGGGGAGATTCGAAAGAGAGAAAGGTGTGGGTGGTTTTGAAATCGAGAGGGAACACATGAAGGGGATTTGGGATCGAAGAAGTTAGTTTGAAACCTGTTGATGATTATCACCGGAGAGTGAAGAAGTGGAAAGTTTGGAGGAAGTTGGGAAGTTCGCGTCGAGTTATAATAATGGTCGGTTAGTTAAGTAGAGAGTTTAAAAGTCTTTTAAAGTTAGTGAGTACAATAGAACGTAGTAAAGGTGGAATGAAAGTCTTAAAGTCCGGTCCCGACCCGTAGAGGTGTCTAAGTGGAATACTTAGAGAAGTGGAAGGTTCCGAGTGATTCCACTTATCCAGGTTTAACGGTAGGTATATTATGACTTTTTTAAAATAAATTTAGCGTAATTTTTGTTATTTATTATCGTTATTTATGTGGGATTTGAATTGTAGGTACTTATTTGAAATTAAAAACTTGGAAAATTAAAACTTTTTAGTAGAATATATCCTATGAAAATATAGTTCCAGAGTTCTTCCTTAAATTTTTTTTGACACTTTGAGAGTTATTATCGGGTTTTGAACATATTTTGAGCTCAATCTGAGTCAGAACACGGCTGAATGGTACCTCTCTTTAAAATATTGGTTTTCTACCGAACCCCACATAGTCTTAAGTAACATCGTTCCCGGCTGCTTTTGAGCATCCGTTAGCTCTTGAGAGTATCTGCTTCTCTTTGCTCATCAGCTTTCCTTTGTTGTTCAACATTTCTACTTCTCAACATCACTCTTCTCTCCCTCTTGAATAAGTCTCTTCATAATATTCAGCATCACTATTCCGCATCTTTTTGTTTAGAGCACATGTTTGCTCTTTAGCATTTCTGGCCTTCATACCTTTTGATTGTCTTTTAAGTATAGTTGTATACCCATGCATGTCTTAGTCTGCAAAAACATATGTAAATAACTATTTTTCTTGTTTTCTATAACCCTTTTAGCGTAACCCTGATATGATGTCATATATTTTTCCATTGGCGTTTTCTTGAAAAGTATAGACCGTAGATGTACAGTAGGGTGTCCCAAAAAAATTAAACTTTTGAAAATCCCAGGTCTTACCCTCCAACAATGTTCTTTTTGTGAATATAAGACACCATGAAGTTTTAAAAATTATTAGCGTAGGTAGAACCATAAAATATTACAGTAATTAAGAAAAATATAATTTAGTAGACCTTTTGGGACAAAAAGTGAACCAACGTAAAATTTAACTTAAAATTGGTAATAAAACCATTGAGAAAGAATTTATCAATGATTTACCTCGTTTATTTACACCTTTTTTACACATTCACATATTATTTTATTAACTTATTATTATTAATTTCTAATTGTAGATAATTATAGCATTTTTTTAGATTATTATATCAGAAAATGCCCTGTACAGTTCTTTGGGCATTATTCATGTACTCCTCTCAAATAACCTCGCTGGGAAGAGTTTGAGTGGACTTGTTGAAACACTAAATTCTATCATATTTAGTTACTTTATACCTACATATATGAATTTAGTGTTTAAGTATAGCTGTCAAGAGAGGGTAAACTTTTAAGTAATTTTTTATCAGTAATTTTCAATTTATTAACGAGAGAGAAGGTCCGGTCCTAAACACTTCGTTTAATCAGGGTTATGCTGTGTTTGTATTATAGGATTGCAGTGGGTACAATATAAATTTTTAAACATTAAAACACAAAACCTTTATTTTCTTTAACTCAGTTTCGTTTTGTTTAACTCAATCGGGCATACTACTAGCAGTGTTTTACAAGAATGCAAAGAAAAATCTCCATCACAAAGAATTCAACCCAGATATAACTTTCAAAATATTTTCAAACTTGGAAAAGACCACCCTCTTCAACATTAGTTATTGTATGTATACCCCATTTTATATATACTTGTGTCCCTCTACTACCAAACACACACACACATTCTAGTTTTATATTATTGCTCAAAGATATGTCCGAACTCAAAACGGATGGAGCAAACGAAGAGTATCGGTTTTTATTCAAAAACGTCTTTCAAGAGCTACGTGCGAAGTTTTGTAAATCTGCATTGAAACCGTTATTTCTTCAATGTAAGTTTTCGAAGTTTATGCAATGTGACTAAAAATGTTCAAAGAAAACTACTATTTTATTCATATAACTTCCATATGGCGAGTAAGGAAGAAAGATGTAAAAATTTATATCGGATTTTGAACCATATAATTTATGTTAAGTATTTCCCCTATTAGTGATTTTGCACATGATAAAAAATTTCGCTGGTTCTCTATTTGATTTACTAGGAATTTTGAAGAAATCTCAACAAAGAAGAACCTTGATTTTTTTTTCAAAATATTTTATCAGTTATGTCTATATTGATTTAAATATGGAATCCAGATTAAGTTGCTTTACTGAAAAAAGAATAAACATTTTAAAAAATCAATTATTCATGGAATCTTTGATACTTATACTTTTAAAGTCAAACATTTTATATGAAAAACCAGCCTGAATTCTAATATACCATAGAAACAACAGCCTACCTTAACCATGAAACTAAATTCCGCGCAATCCTAAATTCTATATGCAGGGCAGGGAAATAAAATTCTTTCGGAATAGTTACCCCGTCCTGGAATTTTATTACTGCTGACATTTTTCTTCAGCAATTGTTTTTTAAGCCTTTAAAATATAATAGGACTGATCTCTGCGGACCACTTGTTTTGTCGATTTGGTCGGTTACCCAACAAATCCATTTCGAAGAAGTGAAAGTTGAAAACAAGGGATTGGAAAAAAGAACTCCATTCAATGTTTTTAGAGAATTTTCTTTCATTTTTGGGATTAAAGATAGTCATTCTTTGTTGCCATTGAGAAAATCAGAAACACATCTTTTTTGAACAATGCTGTTAGAGATGGGGAAGTTTTGGAAGTTGGAGAAACTCAATGACAAATATTTTAAAGTCTGAAAAAGTATCTTCTTCCAGTCCATTCTATATACTTTTATATTTAGAGAATAGATGCTTTTTATATTGATATATTCAAAAAGATATTCCAAAAGAAAACAGTGATTTAATTTCAACCTAAAGACCCAATTTAAATTTTATAATTAGTAACTTTGAAATCTAAAAGTTTACTATTGTTTCAAAACTTTTTGTATCGCTTCAAGTATTTCTAAAAAAGTATACAAAAAACACTGTAAATTCTCGAAACCTATTAAAGTTTTGTTTAGCATGCTTTTTAAATGATCACACTACATAGAAGGAAAATCCTAAAATGCCTTTTACCTTAAACATAAAGGGAGTAATTTTTTAACTATAACAAAAAATTAAGTGTAATGAGTGTCGTTTTAAAAAGGACCTTTAATATTACAGTAAACGAAAAAAGAATTTTAAGTTTGGAGGGGGCAACAATATCTCACTCTAACGGAGAAGTTAAACTTTTTGTTCCAATGACAAAGCACAGCACACACTATGACGGTAGTAATTACTCCAGACACGCCGATATCCGAACGTACTTTGTTTTTCGTTACACAGTGAGCACCTGTGGATCGAAGCTACGGAGGTGAAATACTGTTAAAAGTTGATTTTTAAAAATATATTAAAGAAATTTTTATCATTGGGATAAAATGTTTGACACCCAAAAATAAAGTTTTAAAAATTACTTTTCATTTATACTATCCAAATACTGCATAAATTTCATAAATTGACTTTTATACAGCTTGAGCATGTGTTAAACATTATTTAATCTCAAACATTTCAAAAGTAACTTTTGGACGTTACGTTGGTACTTGGTTAAATTTCAGTTTTTTACGCTAAAAATTTCAACGAATTGTTAGTGTAGATTAAGTTTTTGATGAGGAAAAAGTTCTCCGAGAGAAAAATCATATATAGAATATATTGCCCATTAATAAAATCAATGAAAGTAAATTTGAAAAAAAAAATTAGTTTTCAATTTTTTTAACTAACAAATCAATACCCATCTTCTTAAACTGAATGTTTGGATATTTTTAGTAGAATATAATGGTAAATAAATAAAGGATGTTTTGAAATAATTTTCTTTTAAGTCTTTTTTGCTTTGTTCTAACTATACATTTTAAATTAACCTATAAATCTATTCATTTATTAACAGATAGCTTTACAGCAAAGCCTTAAATTACCTAATTAGATAATAAATTATGTTCATAACTAGTAGATATAAGAAAATTTATAGGAATCACTAATAAACTTCTTAAATAAAGTTAAAAACTTCGTTTAAATTTTACTAATACATACTATTAAAAAATATTTTTCAATTGGTTTTAAAAGGGCTTTGAACAATAAATGCATAATAACCTAATATTAAAGAATATTATATAGAAACTTATTTTAATAAAAAAAAAACTTATCCAACGTTCCAACGTCTATCATGTATGATTTACAACTGAGAGAATGCTAAAAGCTTTGAATTTTAAATTTAATACTAGAAATAATTGAACTAATTAAATTTAAAAAATAACAACTTAAAAATATTATATTTGAGTTCTAAAAATGCGTTCGAAATTAAGAAAAGGAACTAGAGGGGATTTTTGAACTGTTCAAATGTGTCCCTACTACCGTCTCTAACTTTAAGAGTAAAAATCGATATTTATGTAATTGAATTCGGGGGGAAAAAACTTTTTGGACTTAACTTTATTGATGCAAGACAAAATTTCTACTTTTAAAATTTCTTGATTAAATTTTCACACGAATAAAATTACGACTCTTTGATTAATAAAAACTTCGTAAATGAAACATAATTTTTCAAGAAATAAATTTAAGGTATATATTAATATTTTTAAAACCATAAAGATTAACAAGTGGAAAATGAAAGATTTAACTCAGAAATATAGAAACCATGCATGAAGGCTCAAACAAAATGAGTGAATTGGCTTCAGAAAAATTAGTAACCAAATTATTTTGCGAATGTTTCGTTGCAAATCTCTACGAATGTTTTAAACAGAAATTCACAAAATACAGTGCTCTAATTAAAGGATAAAATCTCCTGACAAAAATATTTTGAAGGTAAAATAACTTCTTAAACAGCTGACATATTTCTTGAGTATATTGTGATCATCGTCAGACAATATTTGCTCTTTGCCCTTTTTGTTTTTCGGAGGATAAAAGATGAATAAAACAAGCACTCTCAGAAATTTTACTCTGAAATAATGACAGTTTCTTTGATCCATGAGAATATGTTATACAAATTAGTTCAATGATGTAATCTCAAGAGCTTTGGTGCCTTGAAGTTCTTTCAACAGGTTGTCAAATAAATGTGCTCCACCAACTAAAGACTTTTAATCCTATTATGTGTGCATTCTTTATTTTATTTGAGACACTCTTCAAAAAATTTTTAGGAAAATTCAGATGTGAGGTTACTTCTACAATAAATGGTATAGGTATTTAGTTAACGAATACCGAACATCGTAATTGTTTTTGTATATTTCCTTTATTTACATTTACTTTATATTAATATAATACTAATGAACTAATACTAGTCATGTAAATTACTCTCTTAGGTACAATTTCATCCTATTTCGTCCTCTCAAAAGAATTTGAAATACAATAACGTTTAAGGATATACGTATTTTGTTTGTTAAAGAAAAATTTGAGTAATTCATTTATAAAGATATCGGAATTGTTTTGTCACAATATGTAGAATTAAATCTTCTTGGACAGTTTTTAAATTACTCATTCCAAATGGTTTATATTGATTTTATAACATTTAGTCGCGATTCCATAAAAAAATTCTTGCAAATGTTAAAATTTTTAGATAAGAAGTCTTCTTAATACCCAAATAGTAATTTAAAATAAATGTTTAGACAATTTTTTAAGATTTTTTTTTGTGAAACTGTTATTCTATTTTTTTATAATAAAAATCTGCTACAGCGATTATATAGTAAAAATATATTTTCAGTGTACCTATTCCTAGAAATTTTTTATACTTTTTTTACTTCTAAAGTAATACAAACTGCATTTATCTAATAGTAACATACCGTAAATGTAATAATATTCAAGAGAATTAGCTCTTAATAGATAATAACAGGTGTACTAAATGTGTGAATTAAAACTAAGTTTTCTATGTAAGTCGTTGATCGTGTGTTTATTAAATTAACTGAACATCTTCTCCAAAAATGTTTTATTGTTTGGACGGTGTTATAAATTGCTTCTATATTTTTTATTGACTCCCTTATGTCCAAAATAAAATATTCGCTTAATTAATGCTAAATAAAAAATATATGAAGAGTGCTAAACATTTAGGAACATATTTCATAACTAAAAACTTTCCTAATTTTGCACTAACTTTTTCTTAAAAATCTTTCAAGAGCTAAACAAACAAGGCGGTGCTCTTAATTCTTAAAAAAGAACAGCGAAGCTTTCTAAAAGCGCTTGTAGCGATTATGCAAAACTTTTAAACGTAGTGGTTGTGGTAGAGTAATATCCCATAAATTAAGTGACAAAGAACCCCCATATTAAAAAAAAAATTAATTTTAAAAACAAGATGCAGATTTTACTTAATGTATTTAAAAAAAAGAATAACTCGATTTTAAGACATGGAGAAAAAAACATTTTTGTCCTAATTGACATTTCCGTTCTTGACTGTATAAAAAATGAATGAAACTAGTGAGTCTTTAAGTTACTAGTAAAATGTACCCTTTCTCACTTACTTAGCGTACTTTTAATTGGATAAAAAAAATCTACGTCATTAATTATCATGTCATTTTCTAAACCTCTTTTCAATGCTAAGTATCCCTTTGGTACCCTATCATTTTGAATGACACGAAATATTCAGGGTCATTTAGTATATTATATTTGAAGCAGGAAAGAAAATAAAAAATTTACTTTTTCTCACATACATTTTCCTAATTTTTGGGCTTTTTTTCCTTTTACGAAAAAAATACAAGCGTGTTATAAAGATAAATAATAAAATGATTAAGCAGCATAAAATAAGATATTTTGTGAAACCACCCATTAGGAAATATTTACATCCTAAAACATTATATTAAACCGTTAAACTAGTACTGATTTGTGCTAAAAAGTGTATCAATGAATGTGTTCCCGAATAGGTGGTTCGCGAACTTCAAGAGAATACTGATATTATTCTACTAACACGAAAAGGCTACTTGGCCCTTTTCAACCTCTATAAATAACTGTCAGAAGATAAACACTAATAAAATTCGTTGTGGAGTTGGACGTCTAACAAATCTACCATTTAAAGTAAAAAAAGTTTAAAACATATAAAAGAGGTGACACTTTTGACTTTAATTTAGCCTGAATACTTATGAGAAAAGTTCTTTCCGTATAATTTGATAAAAAAAACTTCCTATCGTTTTTACACAGTACATCAATGTTTATTCAAACAATTTATGAACTTGCTTTTTATTGACTTTGACTTTTTATTTATCTTTTTTGAGCGTTTGAAGTTAAATAGTTCATGATTTTCGACTAAGACTGTCATGTAAAGTTATATTATTGTTTCTTTAATAAATAGTTTTATTATAAACATACTTTCAGAAAGAAGCCATAACCTGTTTTCTCAACAAAAAAGAAAGAAAGTTATATCACTGAAACTTCTACCTTGCATCAATGTTGAGAATAAAGCCTTTTCCAGTGTTAGGTGATACAGTAGCACAGCAAATATTTTTCAACACAAATAGTACTACCCACCTAGTAATTTTCTTTTAGGAATATTGACCTCTTTTGCCATCTTCTTCTTTCAATTACAAAAATGTTTTTCTGAGATATAAACATCAATTTCAAAGTTTGTTTTTCGCACGACGTTTTTATTTTGAGAGAGAAAAAGGAAGTTTGAATTTTTTTATCCTTCACCTCCTGGGTCATTAATTATTACATAATTTTGCACATTTTTTAAGTTAGAAGTACTAATATGCATCACATAAAAGTCAATTTAGAAATAAGCCATCAGACTACTTTTTAAGAGGACATCCTGTTTATTCATTCGACAGCTCTACCAATCCTGTAAACCCTCACCTCCATAATTATTGAAGGCAATCTTGAATTAAATGCAAATATCAGAAAGCTTTTCCGTAGAATAATCCAATTTTCCGGAGTAGAAAGTTGCCTTTCCCGCCATGCTACTCTAATCTCCAGGGATCGGTTGCTAGTGAACTTCTTAATTGCTCTTTCTTTTGTTCAAAAACATCTTCCATTTTTTAACTTTTTCCCATCCCCCAAACATTCCCGCTGTTTTTTCAAATCCCGCGAACCCTGTTTTTTTGGAAGACTTTTTTTTTTTTAATAAAGAAAGGCTGTTGTTTCTCAGGTTAGACATAGCGATGTTTTTTCTCTGTTCTGCGTAAGATTAAAAGAGATATTGCGTTAAATAATGAATTTCATGGACGCACTTCATGTATGCATTGTTTTAAAATCCTTTGGATGGAGTTAAAAGAAGCATAAAGCATTAACTCACCTTTACTGCCACCATGAGTTTCATTTACAATCAGCAATTTTCTCAGAAGTTTTTCTTCTTTATTTAAAAAGCAGTTATTTAATTCAATTCCTCTGTTCTTTTTTTTAAACTAATTCAATAAAACTGCCATGCTGCGTAAAAAGTGTTTAATGCTGTTAAACAATTCTTATTAAAGATTAAAGTGTTAAGTTTTTGAGAATTTATGTTTGTGGTAGTCACAGATATCTTTGATTAAGTTAACACTCGCTACTTTATGAACCTGTGTTGTCTGATGTAAATAAAGGAACAACTTTAAAATTTATTACTGTGTTTCAAATACTTTGATTTTCTTATCTAGTGGGCAATGAAAACAAACCACTACATTAACTTAAAAATGAATACTTAAGTGATTTTTTAAGTGATTTGATCAACAGTATTAATTAATTCAATAATTCATAGAAATATGAACTTCTTTTATTGTAATAAATCCAACATTACTCACATGAAAAATTAACTTTTCCTCTTTGTAAGCTATATGAGAAGGACTTCAACCCCAAATCCCAGAATAGAAGAAACACTAAAAACTGGGGGGAAATAAATGAAATAGTTTGAGATTTTTATTAGAATAAAGAGCGAATAATTGAAGGCTTCTTCCGTTTTCATATATTTTATTATTCACACCTTAATTAATCAATCTTAAGAAATTTTTCCACAACTAAAATAAATCTTTAAATTCTGAGAGCTCTCGACAAACCTATCAACATCTTTTCCACCATTATGTATTTTATGCATCATAATCTTTCATATATATTCATATGATGGTTTATAATACAAAGAAATAATGCGAACTTCATTAACAAATTTCTTAACATTTATTATCATACTTACTACTACGAAAAGTGATTAATATGGTTGTTAGAGTATAATTTTACCACAATTGTTAACGAGAGTAGTAAACCATTGATCTTGACATCATTTAACACTGTCTTTGTTAGTATGCATGTACTAAAATATACCTTTAAGCAGTGCTATGCGTGATGGAGTTGCGAATGGCGTTTTTATTTCAGAGCGGGGGATTTTATAGCTCATAAAAGATATCAATGCAGCTTTTAATTATTGGTTAGCAAGATTCTTTAAAGTAGAAACTATTTCAAGGAATTCTCTTTGTATTTAGGATTTTTCTCATTTCATCTTAAAATAAGTTAATCATAAAAGCTACAATTAAAAGAGTGGTTTATATTTTAACTTACAAATAACTGTAACGGGAAAAAAATTTCAAAAGAAATTGAAAACACGGCAAAATATCCCCAACTAACCTACAAAATTTAAAGAAAGGAATCTTGAATGAAGTTTTTTGAAGACCTAACATTCAAAAGTATATTAGAAGTTATGATCAGTGGTTTTCAACACTGATTTTAAGTATCTTCAATGTGATAATTATGATATGCTCTAAGCTTTGTTAAAGTCATAAGTAAAAATAAGGCGTCGATGAATTCCTTAGGATTAGATATTTATTCTTCATAATCTCAACTAAAATACTTTTAAGTTTCTTTTGGGGGAAGGCATTACAAATTAAATACCGGTCATGTTCCGAAACGGGATGTCTTTCACTACTCAGTTAAGTCGTAAAACAAGAAAAGGGTGTGGCACAAAATCAACCAAATACCCAGAAAATACAAAAGAACATGTAATTAAACGCTTACTTTCTCCAATAAATTATGGCTACAAGCTCGGGGTATAGTCTGTTAATTTGAAATTATTTCTTGATTCTATTATATATTAAGGTTATAAAATCAGCAGTTATTCAAAGTATGAAGGTTATAAACATTTTAATTAGTGGAATATTTAAATGGGAAAATTTTTCTTTCTTACATGGTCTGAAATAAGATTTTTAAGCCGAGTCTTTCTTTCATTCAGAAAACACTTTGAAATGTATCAAACAATTAATTCCTCAAACAAAAACTTTTAACTTTTAACGAATTATTCACTCGAAATACGAGAAAAAAATTTAAGGTTTTTAGACTAGAAACGAAATCTCCAGGGATTCCATTACAGAAAAAAATATTTTTCTCCTTCAAAGAAAATATTTTCAGTTTTGAAAGAATCATATTTTATCTCATTTTATTACGGTGTGTACTTTGTTTTAGGCGCTTTTCAACAAAGAAATTCACATGTTTTGTAAAAGAGAATAATCTTTACTTTTGAAATTACTATTTTCTCTGGACCGTATTCGTTCTTTTACTCACAGCTGTGCTTTTGGCGGCTAACTCTTGGTTTTTCATTAAAGTTGAAATTTCCAATTTCCGGGAGCTCAATAGGCAATTGCTAGTCTGCGAGGAAACTGAATATTTTCTGCACATTTATGTGACAGTCATTTCAAAAGTATAAAACACTCAAATAACACAACAAAAAAATTTTATTATTGCTAAAACTGATAAAAAAAGAGCTTATAAATTTTACATGAAATAGGAAGAACTTTTATCTTACAAATATTTGGTTGTAAATAAAGCAAGAGCAACAGTAGCTTACTATATTGAGAACCTTTTTGTGTACACGTTTTACTGTGAACATACCAAATGGAGGAAATAGTACTCAATTAAGTAAAAGTAGAAGTGATGATTCCGTGCTAAAGAATTAACGAAATGATTTTAAGTATGTTTGTTGATTTACAAACATGAGATAATATACTCACAAATTTTTATCTATTATTTTAACTTAAAAAATGAGGTTAACAACTTCATAATGGATTCAATTAAAAGTTTGTAGAACTTTCCTTCGATATCACGTAAAACAGAAGAGTAAGATAAGTAAACGCTTTATAAAAATGACAACTGTATAAAACTCACAAATTCCATGCAAAAAATACGATGTTTAGTGTAAAATATGTTTTGTTCATCTAAGAGAAAAGGGGCAATCCTTTTTACTTTACTTTCATTGTTATACATAAAACGAAGACGATCTTTTAACAAATTTGGTGCTTAGTTTTTAGAACACATTAAATCATGAGGAGATCCAGGAATTTCATATTCATCCCAATCAGTTTGTCCATTGTACCGTCTTTTTCACACCTCATGATAATGTTTGTCCGTACTCTAGAACATATAGTACATATACAAGTTGAGTTTCATACATATAGAGGAGAGGAGGGTATTATGGAATACCATTTATATCTTTAAGAATAACCCTACTGGTTTTAAAGAAAAGGCCACAAAATCGTTTTAAGCACATACTATAACCAATGATAATGAAGTGCCAATGGTGAAATAAAACATTATTTATTTTGTTGTTATAGTCGCTGGAGTTTACAACTATTGAAAAACTGATTAGACTTCGAAGAACATAGTTATTTTTTAACTATAAACACAATATTTATGAAATTACGTTCAAATAGTTTTGTTGTTGAGTCTATTTAAAAAAGTCACGAACATAGTCTTCTTTCTCTGCTCCAGTACAGTCAAGATGAGCCCATAGAGAAAAGTTAATGCATTAAATCCAAATTTCTCCTCGTTGATCTTTGGAGAATTTTCCGTTACAAAAGATATATTCAGCATCTTTGTTTTCCGGTTTTTATTTGATGGCATTAAGTCAATTTCAGATGATACAACAGAGTGGACCTAGTATTCCATAATACCCGACACGCCATCCTGGATTATGAATAATTTTACTGTCGGATAAAGCCCTGAAAGCTAAAAAACGGCTACATAATTACTGGTTGGTTAAAATGTTTGAACATTTACCGGTAAAAACTTTGGTAAATCCCAAAACACACTTTGTTTTGCAGCGACTGTAACGACAACAACAAGGTGTTAAATATTTATGCACTGCATCATTGAAGTCTTTCTTAAGTCTTTCATGGTATTCCCACATGATAGCAGTTCGGGAGAGGGCTGAAATTTCGGTATTCCATATTACCAGACTATTCCATAATACCCTCCTCTCCTCTATACATATACAAGTTACGCCCACTTTCATGATTTCGTATCTCCTGTTTCACTGTTCTAACCCTGGAGGTTTGTATCAGAAACTTGGAATCAACTTTTACAATAAGAAGGTGAAATGTTGTAGTGAAATGAGGGAGGAAAAAACAAATTATTAAGAAAGTTTTAATTATAAACTCAAAATTATATCAAATGGTTCGGTTTGAAACTAATTTGATTTATTTACAATAAATTTTCTAACATTGTTATCTAAAGAAAGTAGCATCAAAATAATTTATTATTTAAATATTGCTTTTATGTTAATTTAGTAGCAGCTTATTCTTTCAAGGAGAAGTCTATTTGGTTAATTTTTTCAGGTATAAATCACTTAATCATAATGATGTTTAAATATTTACTTCAAATGGGGGATGAACGAGATTTTTTTTGTTTCATATGTTCTTTCTGATTTGTCCTGATACTATATGCAAAAGTACAGGCTTTCTACTGAACTATTTCGTATATTATTGAAATTCCTATGGGATTTCCGAGAAGATCTGAAAACAAAAATATAATAACATTCATAACAAAGATGCCTCATGCATCTTTCATACATCGTATGCAGTAAAATTTGGAACTATGGGCATTCGGTCGAGGCCATAGGAAAGTAACTGCTCTTTCATGGTTGTTTCTCTTGCATAGATGTAGTACTTTATTTACACTTTTCTAGATTAGGGTTTTTCTATGACTTTCATTTGCATAACCAATCTTATCAAGGTGAGGTTTTGGGGACGAGGAATTTTTTTCAAACTAAAAACTCTAATAAGTTTTGAAAGGTGATTTTATTCACTTTGTGAAGGATTATAAAATTCGACTTTCCACTAATGACCGTCTCAAATAAAAGTTTGAAAATCACGAAACCTGGTAAGGAAGTATCTGAAGAAAATAGAGGGAAATCGCGAGACAAGTAAACATTTAAATATTAACAAGCGATTTTGTTAGAAGAAATTGATAGTTAAATAACCTGAACAGTTTCAAAATTATTGAAGGAGTAATAAAATGCTCTATGAATAAATTTGTCCTTTATCTCCATATTTAATGAAAGTAAATGTATTAATATCTTTAAAAAAATTATCTTTAATTAAAGCATTTTCAGTATTCTTCACTTAATAAAATCTTAATTTTACTTCCTTAAAACTGAAAACCTTACTTTCACAACACTAAAGTAAAAGTTTCATATCTTTGTGAAATAAGATTTTACTTTAACTGAGGTAGTATTTGAAGGAGAAGCATTTTTCCCTTTCCCAATTTCTTTAGTAATGGGTATCTCTTGTGACGTTACTTTTGAAATAAACTTCTTCTCTTGAGACATAAAGTTTTTCGGACTTCCCTCCCACCTAAAGACGGGAAGTTTTGGAATTAGTACGCAACTTCTACGATTTTTCCGATATGACTGCAAGTTTTATTGCGATTTTTTACTGTTTCAGATTCTGTGGCGGATAGAATTCAAGGCACCACAATATATTCTTCCTAAATAAAAGAATAAATACATACCTGTATGGGAAAACTTTACCGCAATTTGTAAATTATGAGACTTTAAGGTGTATAAATTCAGAATTTCTCTTATGGGATAAAAATCTAACTCGACACAATTATAGAAATCTCAAATCTTGGTAATTTGTGAAGAGAATCATGTAACTCATCTTACACTTAACCTCATTAAGAGTTATGTGCTACAGCTGTGAGATAAATGTTTATTTTTACCTTAAAAAGCTTAATACCCATCTGAGGCTGAAAAGGAATCCTGGAAAAAGTAACAATGTGATTTTTTCCATGGATTTTTCAAGAATATTGAATCTTGTATGGATTATACTTAAAGAGTGGTGACATGAGGGATGAGGTACTCCAATTACGAAGGCGGTGAAACATTTTTTTTTTTGTAATTTCTGCCATGTGATAAGGGCGAGCACTTTTGTCCTCACTTTTTGCATACTTTTACCCGCCCATGTCGGGTAAAATCACGCATTCAATTTTTTATTTTCTTTGTGATTTTTTAAGATATTTTCGATAAATATAAGACTTTCATTCTTTGTAGGTTGAATAGACGACATTAGTGTGACGTCACTTGCTTGTTTGGAAACGTGTTGAATTCAATGTGATTGGTTCCGTGATTGGAAGTAAATCCGTATGGATCCAATGACGGATGGAATCAACATTCCCAAACAAGCAAGTGACGTCATGACTAATGTCGTCTATTGCAAGTCAATAATCTCACGTTCAGTAATTTTTTGAGGCTCTGGCTTTTAAATTCGCAATTTTATAGCCCCAAATAATTTTTGTGCGTACTCTTACCCTCCTTTCCCCTATCACTATTCGAAGATATTCTGAGTTTTAAATATTTACAATCGTATAATTTTTTTGAGTTTAATTACTTATTAATTAATTGCTATAAAAGATTAACATAAGTAACAAAATAAAAATCAAGCATAGTATTATTTATACCATTACTTATTATAGTATAAGGTAGTAAGAAAAACTATTAAATTGTAATAATGCATACCTACAGTTTATATAGCATAATAAATAATAGTAGTACAATGTATATCACATATGAGCTTTTTAATTTCAGATATTTTATTTGTGAGTACTGTAACTGAGTTTTAAATATTTAGTTTAACTTGTTGTACCTACTAATTGTTTAATGTTTATAAGTTAAGAGCAAAATAATGAAAAAGTAACATATTAATTCTTATATTCTAACGAGCAAAGGTAATGGAAAAAAATTGTCTAAATACAATAATGAAAATTCTTATAACCTTATAATGTTCTGTTTAGTGTTTATCTGAATTAATAAGATACTTGTAAATGAAGCATTAAAATTAGTAGCATATAATTATATTTTTAACAAATTAAAACCCTAGTTTACTCCCACCACAATCCTACAATTAAACTTGACATTTTTTATTCACAAAGAGACTAAAAATAACAGTTTTACAAGTTCTTTTATTTTTAACGTTAGATATTAGTGAATTGAATCCAGTTGAAAACGATAACCACACAGTTACACACAGAGTTCAACATTTTAACTATAGTGCAATGCTTAAGCAATACACATTTGATACCTCAGACTATTTAGAACTTAATCGTCATAGTCGTCATCATCATCATCACTGCTGTATCCTTTTCCAGAATTTACGGTATTGCTGCATTTCCTCTTTGATGTTGGGAGAGGGTATAGGATTTCAGTTCTCGGAATACCATTCCAGTAACCCTGCAAAGCAATCAAGTATGTCTACATACATTTCACCAGAATTTAGGTTCAAGGCATTTAATATCACAGTGAATCCTGAAAATACTAATTTAAAGCTTTCTGCAACCTTTATCTGCAATAAATTATCTAAGTTTATTAATCTGTGTGCCGTGAGAAATTATCAAATATGCCACTAGCATAAGTTTTCCAATTTTTATTTTGATAAGAGTTTTTTTATTAAACGAACAATTCATTGTAAACAATTTATGCTCTGCAACAAGTGCGAAAACTAGGTACATTAAAGTACTCAAGTTGGGTCCAATTCTGTGAATTTGGATTTGCAGAATTTTATTTTAAATCAAACTTAAAGCACGATAAAACCTTTAAAAAATTATGATTAATTGTAAATTTGCCTGTCAATTTTAATGACTTTTTTTTATAAAACTTGTGTTGGAAAACACATTAAGACCTCTAATTGAACATTTTTAAAAATGTGTTAATATCTTAATTTTTAATTTTTTTTTTAAGTTTGCTGATAACAGTTTCAGATATTATTAGTTCGACCAAAAATGGTTGAGAAACACTGCCTAAGCACTAAGAAGTATAATTTGCGCTCCATTGTTTTAGTTTTTAAAAATTATCCTGCTATAGTAGGTAGTACGTGTCAAAAGTTTTTGCACAAACAATTCTTCAAATAAAGTGTTAAATATTATTTCTGTACGGTTCTGTATTTTAGTAGCCAGTTATCAGTCATAATAACTACTACTTTGGCCCAAGGAAATCTTACCCACAGATTTTATTAAATTGCAAGTGGTACTCTTCAATTAAGGACTTTAAATCCGACTTTGAAGGTGCTTGATACCATAAAGCTTTTATATAATTTTGTCGATGAAAACACATGTATAAAGGCTTATTCTCCAAAATGTATTAAAAGTTAAGCATAAATGTTTAATTAATTCTTTCTCTAAATGGATAAAAAGCCTTTAAAGCCTGCCTTTTGACAAATACAATTTGGAAACATTTTAAAATCTTATAATTTAAAGCACAATAACTGTAACAAAAATGTTCTTAGGATTCAAACTGTTTACATAAATATACCACTAGCATATTCAAATAAATCAACATTAACATTTTATTTAAAAATATGTATTGTGTACAAATTTCTGAAACGCACTGTAATAACTAAATATATTATGATAAAATAAATTGGCAAATTACTAGTGTATAAATTATATTTCATGAGTGAAATACATATTTTAAATTAAGTTCAACGTCTGTATCAATTAGGAAACAAAATATAATCACTTTATCTCTTATATGTGTCCCAACCTAACAATATATCGAATTCATTCTCAAGGTTTTTTAGAATAAATTGTTATTACTCTAGGTTTAAAAAATCATCCCCATTTGTTTCTTTTAAAAACATTTTTCTATAATTAAGTATACTTACATTTTATAGCTAGCTGTTTTATTGCATAATTTAAAATTTCAACATAGGCAATAAATTTGTTTATATTCTTTTTAGTAATTTTAAGGCCCAAAAATAGTATGATATACCCTACAATAGATGGTAATTGAATGCATTAATATATAGCTAAAAGTAAAAAGGACAAGAAAACTATAACAATTAAAGGTACTTTAAGTCCTTATTTGCTCATAATGAAATGGTTTAAAAGGGAGAATATAACCTAAGTACATTATTATTTTAAATTTTATGATGAAAACGCAACTCTCTTGTTTTGACTTAATCTTTTAAAAATTCCTTCTTAACAAATACATTTTTAGGTTATCACCTAAAAGCTATTGAACATGCTTAAAAAACATTAATTCCTTTGAAAATAAATTTTTGAAGTTTTAGTTTTATAAAAATCAAATGATGTCCTTTACTTAAATTCCTTCGATTACGTTATATTAAAATCAAATGGAAGATAAAAAATTTCTTTTGAATTTCATAAGACATTTGTTTCCTTTTGCGTTAATGATTTCTGTTTTTGTGTGCATAATTTGTATTTTAAGTTTAGATAGCAAATGTAATCAAAGTTTAAAAAAAATTAAGCTGACTATTATTTTAAAACTTCTTATCAGGTTTATTTATAATGTTTTACTATCTTATTAGTTTATTTACCCCATTACATTAAAAGAGCAATTAACAAAGAAACCTACGCAAATACCTTAAGATAAAACAAGTGAATAATTTCAAACGAGTATTCAGTAGAGTTTTTTTTTTTATCATTTCTACCAGTTGTCCAATTTTCATTAAGAGTTTGGTGTCCCTGAAAACTCCAAACTTCCTTCCAAACTTCTTCGTCCATGAACAAATTGAAGGGTTATAGCTTTGTGCTGGCTCTCTCACCTTGATCCAAAGGTAACATATTTCACTCCATTTAATTAAGAAGTAAACTAATTATCCCTATTTTTGTATAAGTTACTATCCGCAAAGTTGTTGTTTAAATATGTTATAATAAATCAAAATAATTAATTAATTAAAAGTAAATTGTATAAAGTGATAATATAAGAAACCATCAGAGTTAGAAATATAATAAATAAAATAGTATTTATATTATTTGAGAAAATGTGAACAACGAAGTTATTGTGCCTTAGTATATGACATGCTTTTTAAAAATTAATAAGTTGGGTGCATCAATTTGCATAAGTTTTGTTATGTATTTTAATGCATAGTGTGTAATACTGAATACAAAATACATACTAATAGATTCAATAATTAAATAACCTCTTGGTTTTAATGTACTGCGTTTTTTTTTCTCTACCTTTATAACTATTTTTCAATGTTTCCCCAACAACAAAATATTATTTAAAAAAATTAATAATCTTATTATTTGAAAAAGGTTTTTATCGGTTGTTAAGATTTAACTAACGTATTTCATTTATTTGATAGTATAATATTAAGTATATTTCTAACCGAACGCTAGTATATTTGCATGCTTTTATGAATGAAAAACTAAATTTCTTTCTCGAAGCCTCCGTCACAATATTACGTAAAAGTTTTATACCTGATGATAGCTGAACTCCTAAAGTCTTTCTTCAGTGAAAAACTCCTTTCTTTCAACTCTAAGTATATTTGTTTTAAATTAACTGCACCTTCCCTTTGTTTCTAGAATGGTTTTTCTACGAAGGGGTGAGTTAAGACTTCCGAATCTCGCTGATTGGTTTACTCGAGGTTTATTTATTTCTATGGTAGTACGTGTTTTTCGGTACAGAATAGGAGAGTGGGTGCAAGCTTAAAAAACCGTCCCTAGCATTTGCATTATTTGTCGAAGGAACTGAAGCTAAACATCATTTGATAGGAGAGCAAGCATTACATTTGCATTCTAGGCAGGCACCCTCCTGTCTTCTTTTCCCTAACTTCTTTATTCACGGCCTTATTCGATTTGAAAGTGTTCAGAAGTGAAATTAGTCTGCGAATTTATTTTTCGAAGGGAAACCTTTTGTCTGTCTTCTATGTACTAATACCGCATGCGAAGCATTGTTTATTAAACTAACCTTTGTGGTAAATTTTACACGGTTTCGGCGCAAAGTTTTAAATTCTGCTATTTTAAGTCTTTGTTTAGGTTTTTTGCTTACCAATACAGCATTAATGCGTACAACTCAAACAAAAATTGCTTAAATTTATCTTGAGTATCTTTTAGACTCCATATGAAATCAAAGTTTTAAACCAGAACGGTGTGAAAGCCAAACCTATTTGAAAGCAGTAAGCATGTGCATTAACAAACCGATCTCATATCATAGGGACAAAGGATTTCGGATTCTGGCATCATAGTGATTCTATCACTTTATAAGCTCCTATTGCGCTTCAAAATGAACTCGAAAGAGATATCAATACTGAGGCTGAATGATAGCCAACTCTGGTTTCCAGACGTTTAATTATGATTTAGAGATACCTTGAAGATAAGGGTGACTGTTTCTGTGTATTGAATCGGCCTTGATGGTTGGAAATTAAATAGAAATGCTTTGATAGAGAGAGTTTATCTAAAACAGGAAAACTATTTCGAGGCGAAATATTTATTAATCGTTATATAATAGTATTCAAAGCCATCCAACAACATAAACATGTTTGTTTTAGCTAGTTTATGATATTTATGAAATTAAATGGCATAATCTTTAACTTATAAAAATACTAGGTATTTAAATTACTTGTAATGCCCTATATATTTGTAAATCTATGATAATGTAAACAATATTTTAAACGATAAAATTCTATCTAATACAAAACTTACTGATGACATTATTCAATGCTACCTGACCAGCGGTTGACCATTGGTTACGTTAAAGAAGGATTCCACCAGTCAGAGTTAACGAAAAGCACCTTTCCTTTCTTTAGCTGCTGGTTAACCGCTGGTTCAGTGCCAATGAATAAGGCCATTAATCCTTTACTGTTGTTGTAAAGGATAAAAATGTAAACCGAATGAATGAAATCAATAAACAAAGACACTTCAGTTTAAAGACACTTACTACATTACTACGGCCCCTATTACTAGTGGTATTTTTTCAGAGGAAACTGAAAATATTTCTTGTCAAATAGTTATACCCTCAACTCTGAAAACCATTAGAAGAGTCTAGAAACGTGCTAAAGAAAAAGAAACTACACAAGAAGTCATCATAAGATGAGTGTATCAAAAGATTCATGATCATTGTCCGATAGGCTATGCTTTCAATACCTTTTCCTGGGGACACGTGCGTATGAAAGAAACACGCAATATTAGAACTAAGTGCTTTCTGATGACCTGCTAGTAATATTGTATCTGCGTTTAGGTTTAAAAGCTGGTTATTGATCCCCGATTCAGTGTTTACGATATGGATTCATTACTTTGGTCTAGATTCTCATGCTACTTTGTCCAATTATTTAAGTGTGGAATATGATACATAGTTTTCCAGATTCAATATTTATGGTGTAGATTTATTGATCATACCTAGAGAAAATGTCATAATTGGGAGAAAATATGTGCTGTGCAATTTTATTAGATTAAATATTTTTCAAAAATACTTAGTTTAATTAATACCACTACTTATTTTAATTATACAAGTGATTTGATTTGTTAGGCAAATAACAGGTTTTAAATAGCAAAATCAGAATTTTTTTACTCTTCACATTTTAAATAAAAAATGCCAACATCTGAAATTGAAAATAGGATCAAATTTGAAAGCCTAGAGACAAGTGTTGTTTATAAAAGTTAAAATAAATGAGAATGTAAAATATTGATATCATCAGGTTGAAAACATCCGTGAGTATTGGTACTTAAAAATCTAAAATTTACTAGCAAAAAAACTAATATTTGAATAATTTAGTTCAGTTTCATCTTTCATCTTTCTGCAAAGTGAAGATAGGAGCAATGAAATAAGTCTAATAAAGTTTCAAATTCAAGAGTAAGAAATGAGAAAAGAAATTTCTAAGAAATCCTGGTTTTATAATCTATTTCGTGAAAATTGACCTTTTCCAAAGAACTATTTTGATGTTTGCATCATTTGGATGCATGAAAAATAATGAAAATTCTTGAAACTGCTTCCAAAGTTGTGTAAAAAGCAATCAGCTAGGATACAGATAGTTTCCCTCCCTTCGATAGACTATTTGAAAGGAATTCTCTCTGCCTAATATTGTTCTTTTATTCCCAAATTCCAACGTACTCAAGTTTCTATCTGGGTCTTAATGCATATGAAAAGATTACAATTCAACTTCCACTTATTCCTCCAACAAACTTTTTTTACATCGAAAAAGCTTCTCTTCAATTTCTTGGTTCGTAGGGAGGAAAAGTTTAAGTCCCTCTCTCTCATCAGGAATTTCAATCATCGTCTAGATAAAATTTGAGTAAAATATTGAAGTATTGAGATAAAATTACTCAGGAATAAGTATTTTGTTTTCAACTTTAAAAGCATACCATATGCTTTTGTTTTCCGTTCCAGCCGCCTCAAATTTTCTAGAGTATTTAATGGAAACCTAGTGCGGTCTAGGATTAAAAGTTATTACTTAACCTGTTAGGGGCCGTTAAAATATTACGTAATCACCTAAGGGGGGAGGAGGTTTGCTATTTGCTAATTTTTCCTGACAATGGGGAGAGGGAGCATGAGTGATGCTTACGTAAGATGTTACAAACACTGCATTTTCAAAAATATCTTGTTCCTAGAATAAGTAATTTCAAAATTCAACCAAAAAAAATTTCACAAAAAAAAAAGCTGAACCAGGAAAAAAAATTAAGCATTTTTCACTAGGAAACTTTTAACGATAGGTTAAGTGTTCATGGGGGGGGGGGAGTTTTCTTTCGTTATTAAGAAAGTGGGTTTGTGGTTTGCTTATTTTATCTGACAAGGGGGGTAGGAGGTTAAAAATGAACAATAACTTGCTTACGTAATATTTGAATGGCCCCTAACAAAAATCTTCTAATGTAAAAATCAAAAGCAACGACTACAGTTAAAGGTATAATATAAATATTTGACTAGACATGCTTTCTTTAGAAAATTAATTGCTAAATAGAGTTTTAAATGGGCAGTTAATTACGTAGTGAAATGCTTATTATTTTCGTGTAGTATCGTATTTTTTAAGTATGTAGAATGAATAACCCAGGTCATGAAAGTCAAGATGTAAATTTTTAAAGGTCTGAATTAAAAAATCAAAGAATAAACAAATATTATATATATATATATATATATTTATCTGGAAAACATGGTTAATGGTTAGAAAATCTGGCATTTAATGTTTTCTTTATTTCTAATCAAATTTTTTGGTTCAGTGTTTCTCAAACGGTAAACCTCATGAATGTTTTAAATTACTATATGTAACAGTCCATACCTTAAAATTTCACTCAACTCTAAATGGGGGAAATATTTACTTATTTTCTAGTAATTTTTAAAATTGAAATAAATTATTATTATTAACTATGATAATGGTATCTTGAACGAAAATGCTTTTCATTTTTCTTAACATGAACCCTGAACATAAATACTTAAAACACATAAAACTTTAATGTAAAATAATAAACAACTTCGAAAAATCTAAATCAAAAATACTATGAAAGATGAATCATGCGATGAAATAAAAATTTAAAAAGTTGAAAATAATTTAATTCCCTAATCTAAAGTTAATCCGATTTTATTGATGTATATGGAAACAACAATATGCAAATTCATACTTAATGAAATGTTGTAAGAGGATTTTATTAAGTCATTCAATTCCATAATTAAATTATTTCGGAGTTTATTATTATTTCGGAACGAAGATTTATAACTTCGAAAGAGGATTTTTTGTTATTACGTAATGTAATAATAAAATCTCGTGTTCTCCTACCGTCATTTACCTTTCTTGTAGTTTTCTCCTTTCCGAAAGTAAGAAAGTGAAGATTGTGATTTAAATCTTATAAAACCAATGAAAAAGATTGAATGAATTTTTCCGAAATAATAATAAAATATCGTTTAAAACTGGCAGAAAGTTTCGGCAAGGTAGGATTGAATTTCGCCAAAAAGTATTTTTGAAACAGGAATTCACAAAATTTAATCACATTTTGTTAAAAAATATCTTATTCAATCTTAAAAGGTTTTCTCGAAATGAAGTTTAAATCTTATGTCGAAGAGAAATTTTCGTGGAATAAATATTTTTATGAAGAAATCTCCCACCTTTTAATGTATGTTCTATCAAGAAGTGTGAAAACACCATGCATATTTTATAACAAAACCTATTTTGTCAAACCTAAGCACTTCAATTTTTTTTACTGTTTTGCTAATATTTAAAATAGGAATAAAAACTTAAACAACTTTAAATTTCAAAATATCTGAGGCCAATTTTTCTTTTTGTACTTAAATGAGAAAATAATGCTTTATAACGTAATTCTTAACCTCAAAATTTGCTTCTTTAAGGGTTACAGCAGTGCTACTCAAACTTTCAATACTGACGACCCAATTTTCAATCGTAATTTTCATCCTGTCCCCTTCATACTTTCATAAACTAACAATGTATTCAAAGCAATAATGTTTTTTGACGCTAAAACTACAATATCAGAAGAAAACCGGTTAGGAACCGCTTCCCAAGGGGAATGGGGTCTCTGGGGGTCCTCCCCCGGAAATGTTTTAAATTTACAGCTCTTAAAGTGATAAAAACACATAGTTTAGTAGATATGCAAATTATTTGTTTTGAAGAAATTCTCCTCTTTAGAAATATATCGTTTGCTAGTAACACAAATATTCACTCACAAATCCTAGGAAGAAACATGAATGTGCATAAAAATTCTTAGTTTTCTATTTCAGAAGAAGAAAAAAATGTAAAAATAAAACTATTAACCAACCAAGTATTTAAAAAGTTAGTTCTGGCATATTTTAGCATAACACGAGCACTTTTAATACAAAAAATAAGTAGATTGAGATATTTATGGTGATATAAGAAACGTTTACAAGGATATACCTAATATTCGTTTGAAAATTAAAAGTGTGCATTTTATATCGAAGATACGGTAATTTAAATTTGACTTAGCCTATCCGCCCATTGAAGAAAAAAAATTGAATTAGTCAACAAGGCTACACATAACTATACCATAGAACAGTATTTAAAATTAAAGGCTTTATATTCTTAAAAAGTATACTTATGCTTTTTTATTCGGAAGAAAATTATCCATACCTATAATGTCTAACCCTATATAACTAAGAAATCCTTATAATTCCCCTTTATATTTACGTTTATCAACATATTACGTATCTTACTTAAACTTAATAAAATGTAACAACAAAGTACTGCAATACTTGGAACGTATTAAGTAAAAAAACTTTTCAAACTAACCATATTCCAAGGAGTTTCTTTAAAGTTTTATACAAACATCGTACACAGGTGGGCATAGGTCACAGTTACTTCATAAACATAAAACTATGCCCAAAAGACTTTAATATTAGGTTATACGAGAGATAAAACGAAAACATCCTATGAAGCGTAGTTTTTAAGATTTTGTAGAGAACATAAAGGTAAACAAATGCTACTTAAAATTTCCTTGAAAAGAATGACTAAGCAAAGGGAAAACAGTGTTATGTTTTACTGCATAATAAACTTGCACTTTAAAATTCATACCTAAATATTTCTTTTAAAAACTACAGAGAGTGCTTTAGTTCACAATCCTGTGTACCGTGTAACGACACCTCATTAGTTTTCTTCTATCTCTCAGTATATATTTTTCTACTAACAGTATTTAAACATCTAGACACTTGTAATTAAATAAAACGATGTAACTGATTCATACTTTACTTTTCACAAATATAAAAATTGTAATATTAAAATATAAAGTTTCTTACTTTTGTGCATTAAATTTTTTCTATGTTTATGAATTTTTTCATACATTTTTCTCTTGTTTTATCTTACTTCATGATTCAGTTGAAAACTCTATCCTGAACCAATTACAAAGGTTGATAAAAATGCCCGTAATATCATCCACTTTATTTATAACTTTAACTAAAAAAAATAGTGAATAAAGTAAATTAATTTTAAGAACTTATATTAACTATATAATAGTGAATACATCTAGTAACTTTAATCCTGAGTAACATAACTAACCCAATTAACTACAATCGAAATAATATATATTTTTACTTGTGAAAAAAAATCCCTTGCATTTTTAACCCCCAAATTTTCTTTTGATATCTTTCATCTATAAAATAAGTAAAAATTAACCAAAATTTATGAATAACAATGTTAAATAATATTCTTACTTTATAAAATACACTTTGAAATTTTAATACTTTTAAAATAATTACAGCCGACTTAGATAAGACGGGACAAAGTATACTTGGTATTTCCGGTTAAACAGTTGTGTATTGCTCGAATAGTTTTCAAAATCTACCGTACCCTATTGAAAATCTCATCTCAAAAACGAATTTTACGATACCCTATCCATCCTAAACGCTTGAAATAACCGAAAGCATCTTTAAGTACAAGGAGTGACATCCATCCAAAAAGGTACTTTTCTGCAAATGGTCCATAAAACTTCCGGCAATGGACCACTCTGTAAACTTCCGTCCGAGGCTTTAGTAGCTATTAGTGTTTCCTTCTGGGTACCGTATCAGGTTTTAGAGAACACGAGTTGCTCTTACTGTGAAACTTATTTCGCTAAGAACTTTTTTACATATTTCGCGCGATAGATGTTCGGAAAATACTGAATAAAAAACGGAACTAAAAAAAAAACGATCTCGGGAAACATTAAAATTATATTTATTTTTCGGTTCTGAGTGAGCAATGGTAACATGATTGATAGAGTGTTGACCTTATATATTGATTGATGAGTAATTCAATCATTCCGCCAATAAAACAAAAACCGTGGAGTGACGCATAGATATAGTGCGAGCTTTTGGGTTCACTCTTGAATATGAATCTATATAGGGATTAATTAATTAATTAATTAATTTTTATGTTTATTAATAGTTTTAAATAACGTAAATACGAGCTCCTGGATTCCCTCACGAATATTAAACAGCGTATTTTTTTAATTCATCAATATAATAAAAAATATTATAGTTTTTTTTTTTTTAAATAGCTAGGTATATGCAATTTCGCGGATATTTAAAAACATAAAGCCCATAAGTAGTGTTTTTGTTTGTAAAAAAATACTATTAAATTCTACATACCGGAAATCTGTCACCAGATGACTGGTTACATTGCATGGATAATGGTGCATTTAAATATAGATGATTTAGAAAGTCTGCATTTGCCTGACTCCAATGAATAGAATTATAATTTTCGGCAATATCTTTTTCGTCTGATGTGCTCTCATCGTTGTACCTAGAAAAAACATAAAAATTATTATGAAGGTTATTAAACGTTGACTAAGAAGATAAATCTTCTTATTGAAATTAAGTAAAATATAGTTTTAATATAGTTGAGTTTTAAAAATATAGTTGCATAGAGTAATACTATCATGTGCGATTACGAAGTTTTATTACAGGTTCTATTGTGCATTAAGATTTAAAAGTTAAAAAGTCAGAGTTTGTTGAAGTTGTACTTTTGAGTTCTGGACTTATTTTAACACGTATGTTTTTCTAAATTTCTAATAATTAACTTCTGAGAAATTTTAAGGTTGTAAGAAAGTACAACTTAAATACCCTAGAAAACGTTTTCTTTTATTTTCAGTGAAGTTATTTATTAAATCAATTATTTGTTTCGCAGATTTTTAACACGCATTCAGATTTTGGAATTGAAGTAACGAAGTATTTAATATGGACTTTTAAATAAATAGCAAATAAAACTAAAAGATTCAAAGGAAAATTCTGATTTTTTTTTTGCTGAAAACCTTTTAGAATTCAAAATTAAGTAAGTCATTCCAAAATTCAACAGTGTGTTTAGTTATTACTTTTTTTTTTAATTTTACGTGAAACATCGTTTCTCAATAGATTCAAGAAATAATTTAAATTAAACATTAGAGTTTATTGCTTATTTTTATTAAATATTTAGTTTCAAACTTTCAATTACAAATTTTATATAATAATCTTTTTAAACTTACTGATTCATATATCTGAAATAACTTTTTAAAACTTTTGTATCAATGGAGCTTTTACAAACTTCAAGATCCATCTTGGGATAGTAATGAACGTAATTCACGCACATTTCATCACTAATTGCAAATCCTCCCTATAATAAGAAAATAATATTTAAAACATTTTAATAATTTCCAGTATTTAATGGTACAGTATAAAAATCAAATATCCTTTGCTATTTGATATATCATATATCTATTGCTATTTGATTTTTATCAGAACGACAGAATTAAAATTTTACTGTAATAATAGGTCTAGATTAGGACCTTAAAAACAAATTATTATCATCACTTAAAAAGATTCTAATGTACTGAATACCTAAAAATTGTTTCTCATTAACCACTTTTATAAAACTTCCCTTTAAATTATTATTGTTTTTCTGTTTTTATAATGTCAGGATATTGTAATGAGTTTAATAATTAGGTAAATGAAATTTATAAGTAATTCAGTTAAAATTTAAATTAATCAAGAATTCTATTGTAATTATGTTTTTAATTTATTACAAATAGAAATAACCTACAGTTTTTATCCGAAGATATTTTAATGCGTTCTTCATAAACTAATAAATATTTTCCGAAGCATTCATACCATAGTGATGTTTTCTCGATCCATGGTTGAATAATGGCAGGTGGTAAGAAGAGAATCTCCCTATAAAAGTATTAATTTTAAATTATATTTTTTTGGAGAGAGTTTATTATAATGAAACGTCAATATACGTCGTATTAAAACATATTATTATGGTGCAAAAGCGATACTTTTTATAACTTTTTGCCACTTCTTTAATATTTGAAATTAATGAAACTTTCCTTATCTTATATTTTGTCAGAAAAAGACATAAAAATTCAATAAATATTCCTCAAATTATTTGTTTTCACTTTATTGTGTTATTTGATTACCTCGTAGGTAATATTTGGAATAGGAATGGGCTAAAGTATGTATAAAATTTATATTAGCTTTTGATTAAATGTTGATAAATATAGTTTATTAATTTCTTCCTTCAGCATTTTTATACTACTCTTGATTAAGTAATTCACATTGGCGGAGAGTAAATGGGATTGTTATTACAGATAACCCTAATAGGGATAAAGGTAAATTATAAACTTTTCTTAACAATTTAAATTTCGTTCCAAGTGCATTCAAAAAATTATCATAAATATATATAGGTACTGAGGATTTTATAGAATATAAAATAACTCACCGGTAAAACCTTAACGGCCCGTTTCAGCCTCCTTATCTCTTGAAAATGTGTACTGTAGTGGTTATCCCTGTTAAGCTCCGGTAATTCTCCAGAACCTCGTAGGTGCTTTGTGTAGACCTTTGTGCCAGTCAGATGTGTGTGCAGTTGGGAGCCAAAAATAACGATACCATCTCCTGGGAAACCCTAAGAGAATGGTATATTTTAGGGTGTCTATCCTACTATTGATTCACAGATAATTTCTAAGCAGTTCCTCATAGATTATAACACTTAAAGTTATAAAAATGTTAAAAATGAAACATAGAATCTACTATAGCTTTTCAGGACAAAATATAATATAGATAAAAATAGCGTACAGAATTACAATAAATTGAAGGATTTTGTAAGTTTTTCCAGTATTATATCTGTAATAGATATAAAGCTAATATCAAAACATAAAACTTTTAGCCAGTTCTGATTAACTGGATTCCAGTAAATATGATTGTATAATGAAGAAACAAAGCAAAATTAAATAAATTGATACCTTATAAATTGTTCTATTAACTATGAAACGTTTGAATTTTCACCACTTAAATTGCTTTTTCATTCCCATCTTCATCCGGAAATTCCGCTTTTTGAGGCTAAAGTTATCATAAGCGAGAGATAGTAAGATACTAAGATAATGAGCTCTTTTGGTACTCATAACTATTTATTTATTTTGTATGTATGTCTGTGTTTGTCTCCCCATTTTTGTCTTTTGTTCTTTATGTGTTTATTCCTTGTGTTATATTTTGTAAATCTTTGTGTTGATAAATTCTATTCTATTCTATTCTATAAGCATCAATGTTCTAAAAAATTACTGATTTTCTTTAAAAATAAATCTTAAATTTAAAAATTTATTTTATTTAAGTTAGAAAAATAAATTTAAAAATCATTTAGTTGCAAATTATTTGTACATTTTACTTTCTCAATAAATTTTAGGATTCAAATTACATAGCTATTAGTAAACTGCATTAATAGGTAGAAGAAATAAAAGATAATTAAAAATTACCTATTTCGATGCATTCAATGTTATCTACGCAAAAGATATTTCATTATACAAAATCCTATTTTGATTAAAGTTTATTTCGGAATTCTATAAGCGCATTTCAACTTGCAATACATACTTTATAAACATATAGAATCTTGAAAATAAAGATAAGAATTTCAGATATTTAGCTGACTGGTATTAAACCATCTAAGCTTTTAAAGTTTCGGTCCAGAAACCAATGTTCTTGTCTTACAGATGAACAAAAGGCATAGATTCAACCATTCGTTTCCTTGAGGCAAGAGTATCTAGGTTCAAAAAAATGCGGGTAAAACCAATCCTTTCTGAGTAAAACAAACTAGAAGAAAAAGCTTTCAGTATCTCTCTCTTCATACATTCGAATCAGTTCTTTATATTTCGAATAGTATCATTGTTCTTAAGGAATGAGACCAAAGTTTTCACTTTGATGATATCGACTTTTGCAATTTTGTTTTAAGGATCATTGTATTATATGTCTGAATGATATAGATTTTGATTAATTATCTGTGCTATCAAAAGCTTTTTCCGTTTGTAGATGATATTTCCTCAAAATTATTTTGGCTCTTCGTAACTCAAAAAGTGTTATCAGAAAGGGATTTTCTTTTGATTAAATTTTGTTGGTTGGTCACATGGTTCTAAATAACTCTTTGGAAAGAATTTCATACAATCAAACCTAAAAGGGAACTTCATGTAGTTCCAGGGTTCCTGTCAAAAATATCAGAAAAAAAAACGGAAGTTTACACAACTGATTCAATTAAAATATTGATATTATATTTCTTAGCTTATGAGGATGGATTTGGATTTTACAACAGTAGTCTGACAATGAATGATAGATTAAAATTATTCTAAACGTAAACAGTAGCACATATAAATATTAAAATAGTTTCACATTAAGTTACATTAAACTTAAAAAAGTATTTTGGTTTTCAAAAAAATGTTGAAACTGTTCTAAAAATATTTAATAAAGAATCTATGACTTTGGGTCCATATTTTTGCGTTGATGGATAAATAGCTCGTTAAGAAGCTTCTCAACAACTAAAATTTGTGTTTTATTATTTTTACATTCGCTCCCTTTACGAGCCGCTCTCTTAGAGCTTTTCTTTTAGAAAACACATCAATATATTCCATTTGGTATCCATAAATATTTATACTAGGTCTTTCGGTGTTAAATTTCTTTTAAAACTTAAAAAGTATTCAAAATTGAAACTTATTTTAACTAGGTATAACTAAATTTTAATTTTACAGGAGTTCATTAAAAGTTAGGAATAGTTGATCAAGCGTTCAGCCATTAAAATGTCCTTTATAAAAAGACTTCACTACATCCAGGGTTCACTACAGCTTCGTTTTACTAAAATTGATAAATTCCTTCCATAAAATCTGTTGAAATGAGAAAACTGTGGATTTTTGATGCAAATAATGTCTTGCTCAATTTAACACACGCTTGCCTATTATATTGGTATCAAATTCTATTTCGTTTTCAAATTAAATTTTGGTAGTCTCATACTTTATTTTGAACATTTTATCCACATATATTTTCATGAACGGTTACAGTTTATACCTCCTTCAAAATTAACAACTGAGGGAAAAATAGAAGTTTTATCAATTATAAGCTAGCGATCTAGAATCCTTTTCAAATACTCCACTAAATGCTTTTTGAGATTTTCTCCGTGATAGATTTTGGTTATATTTCATCTTCTGTTTATCAAGCTTAGTGTAAGGATCACGTTTTATAAGCTCTTCTAGGCCAAAAATAGGTATATCTTCGAAAAAAAAGCATTGAAAGGGAAACAGTTAAATCAAGTATAGAAATGTTCTACCAAATAAAAATGTTTTAATAAAATATGAAGACTGAGTTCCCTGGGAATTTTTTTCCATAGACTTCTACGTATAATGATTCTATGAATAATAATAAAGGGATTACCTTCTGAATACAAGCTAATCCGTGTGTTAGTGGAAAGTACATTTTTCTTCAAAGATTTGTCCAAAATACCACGACGTAACTTTACCAAATTCCCTTTTTCAAAATATATTTATTTATAAGCTAAAGATGGTAAATATTTTAAAAATGATACAAATTTGATTAATTTTTGAAAGTGAAACAACTCGGTTTTTAAAAAAGAAATAATAACAAAATGAAATAAATAAAGCACTGTGAAAAAACAGTGATATGCCCATTTGGCGATGCTTAGTTATTTATCACTAGCTCCTGATTATCAGAAAAGTATCTACATATACTAACATATCTGTACTCAGCCGACACCCGTTATTTTACCATTTAAATAAAATTCCAAAAAATTGCCATTCTGATAGTTTATGGATTTCATCTTTAACATATATAAACTAATCAGTCTACCTTTCCACTTATTCCTAAATAGATTTCATTACATTGACTCCCAATCCATTCCACCTATTAATCTCATCAGGATCTCAAGAAAACTCGTGATCTTAATGATAAATTCCTCGGCACAGGCAATAAGAAAACTGACCACCGATAGAGACTGATGGGCGTATCTGATCGTCTGAGCCAGCTTAACAAAGCAGTGACTCTGAAATTACCCAAACAGAGAGCCCTGCTTCTCTATTTCTGTTGAGTCTAGTACTTTTACTCTGTCAACAGCTCTCCTGTTTGCAAAAGCTTAATGAATGAATTGTGTCAATATGATCATGATTGAAACTAGCACTCAATATATTAGAGATTTTTAGAGCGTGAAGCAAAGGGAAAGTTCGGAATCAGTAATTTGGGCATTGTAGATTACCTTTTACGTTGGATATTATTCACGAGATTATTTAAATTACTGTTATTATTATATTTCCGTTAGTTTTTAGTTTCATGAAAACGGAATTGCATAATAATTTAGATATAAAAATATAGAACTAGAGTAACTAGAGAACTAGAGTAAAATAGAGCATAAGACAATAAAATTATTTTAAACTTAATACCAACAAAAATTTATGTTTAACTTTTATCCAAGAGTTTTTATTTTAACGGAGGAGTAAATTCCATTCTTATCATTTTGAGAAATTTAAAATTTTTAATTTACTTTTTAATTAATATTTCAAGCAGCTTATTTTATTTTGGAAAATTATATATTTTTAAAAATGAAAATTTCTTCGAAAAATAACTTGTTTTAAGAATGTATTGCAAAAATATAAGATGATTAAGCAGAAAATATTGTTTGAACCACAGGAGAGACAATAAACAATTATTAAATTTTGAGATATTTTATTTGAATGAATCAAAACTATGGATAACAACTGTATTTCGTAATATTTTTTCTCATAATATTTCGCCTCTTTCGTTGACGAGTGTGATTAATTTCGTTGAATTTGAAGGTAGAACATGTTCCACATACTGTTTTAAACCCTTTCAATCCTAGACTACCCGAGATTTCAATTAAAATTATAGAAAATTTGGAGCGGATAATTTGAACCAAATTAACTAAAATGGTTAAATTTGGTTGCATAAAGGTAATTAGAGCAATTTGACACGCTTAATATCAATTTATTTTTAAGTTTAAAAATGTCGAAATTCTTATCGCTTCTTTCTTAAAAGATGAATGAAAGAATCATTTTTAAAAATCAGTTACAAAAAATACCTAATTTTAAAAAAAAGCTAATTTTTAGAAACTTAGCTAATTAGAAACAAGTGCCTACAGAACTTATGTATACAACTTAAGGAGCTTATTGAATAAACTAAACTGACTTCCACTCAAAAACCTTCAAAATTACTCCTAAGAAAAGACTTAGAGTACTGCATCTAAAACGTACAAAAAGAGAAAACAACTCTACTATACATTAGATAAACTCTTATTTAGATCGTATTAAATCAAATATGTAATAATGCTTACTCAAAATGTGATAGATTATAGAACAATAAGAATTTCCGAGCTAAATATTTTAAAAATAAAATATAAACTGCCGTAAAACACATGAAAAATAAAAAAAAAACCTTAGGATTAGTTCACTTAAATTCGGATTTCTGGGCATATACCGCAAAGACATTAAGCTTTAGTTATACAAGAAGATTAATAAATTCAAAAACTGTTTCTGATTTTAAAAAAGTTCTTAATCACCCATACGAGTTTCAACGAGAAAAGAATGTGCACTGAAAAATAAACACATACTATGTATAAGAACTTGGAAAAATATTTAGATTAAATTATTTAAAAAGATAGAAGATAAAAGCAATTAAAAAGCGTTATATGAGAAATTATAAAAATTTAATCTATATTAATTAATAGTATTATTCTCCTATATTTAAACATCACTATTCTTATAAAAATTTACTTTGAAATTATATTTAAACTAAAATAAACTTTCTTGGTTTAAAGGCTAAAGACTTATCCGAAAGGGGATTTTAATTGTTAAGCTCAAACATACCAAGGCATCTTTTATTAATAACGCGAGTTAAATATACTTACTAGTTTTTTAGAGATTGATAGAGTATTAATGTGCCACGTGTATTAAAGTGCCTAACTTTTCCTTAAGGTCATTTCATCTCCCGAATATAATTGCTTAACTTTCTATTTTCATGAAAAAGAATTAATTAATACGGATTTCTTCAAATTTAAAAAAGATCCTCTTATGTAACCTGTTGTATGTGTATTTTTTTATATAAATTACTTTCAAAAGTTTAACAACTGGGATGTTCAGTAAGATTTTAGCTTTTCATGTTTTTAACAATTGCATTTTGCTCGGTCATTAGCAGTTTATTATCATAAGTAGACTGTTTGCTGAAAACGAACTGCCTTACACAATTTTAGAAAATTATGAAGCTCGTTGTCGGTTTTTCGTAGGAATGTTGTAATTTTTAATATAGTTAAGGGCGTTGAAGAAATCTCAATTAGTAACTTTTTCATTTTCAGGATAGCTGAGAAAAGCTATTTTTAATACAACATGCTAACATCTGACTTCCGAATCAAACAATCACTTACTGCTCGGGTGCATTCAGCGACGCAATATCCAGTCAATGTAAAATCCGATTGTTGTGGGGGGATGGCCATTTTATTCGTGTATTCCAATCCTAGTTCCATTACCCCTGCATCATGGTCACGAAGAGATGGAGTATATGTGAGCGTAACTCCTGAACTATCAATTACACCTGTAAGTAATACAGTTGAAAAGGTTTTTTTTTCTTTTATGAGTAATATGAATGATCAGTGGCAGCTCGTGGGTAGTTCAAATGGGGGTTCACAATTATATTTTAGAAATGTAATTAAGTAACAATCTCACAATTCTAATTATTTATATCAATGATTACGAAAATAAAAAATTCACAGGTAACTCGAATAACCCCTTCAACAAGAAGTAGCATTTCATTTTGCTAGACAAAGACAAACAAATGAAGACTTATTAGTTTGTTCGGATACACAAATATGCCGATTTACGATGAAAATGTAGTTCAAATATCCTTTTAAAATCTCTCTAGTTTGTCACTCAAATTGTATTTTGAAATTTTGACACAAAGTATTTCTTTTCCAACGATTAAAAAAATAAACTCTTTAAAATTATTTTACTTTTAAAACCATTAAAAACAAACAAACTAAAGATTTTAAGAAAAAACAACGAAAAGTAGTATAGAAAACACTTGAAAAATTATTAATTTATTAATTAAGCTAGAACGAAGAAATGCAAGCTGTGGTACACTCGAACTGAGCGATCGGGAAGTCGAGAGCCGGCCGCCGAAGGAAAGAATTTTCTCCCAAGCCAGCTCGGAGATGGCTTTCCTGCCTGCCTATTTCTCCGTTGCAGGTACCGTTAGAGTCGAAAACTTCGTAAAGCACCGAAAGATCTCAAAATTTTTGTACCAAATTTTTATTTTTGACATTTTAAATTAAATAGAAGATAGGCTGGAAGATCATCCTAAATACGGTACTAGTTAGAATATATTTTCTTTATTAATTTTTCATTTATTTTGATTAATTGACTTATTCACTTTCACTGGGGGTTCAAATGCTCCAATGGACGAGCCACCACGATGAATGGTATTACAACAGATAAAGGGTAAAATAAAAATAATATTACCAATTAAAAGTATACTTCATAATTATCAATTACAAATTTATTTTACATGAAAGTTGTAATTAATAAAGTTTCTTTTACCTTCTTTGAGTTCTGGATTATTATAATGCACTTCCAGCATGACGTATCTAGAAAATGTTGGTCCCCCGATAGGAAGTCCTGCTTCTTTGGGATAAGTGAATGGCTAAAGAAAAAAATTATATAGTACTAAACCTTAAATTTTGCATGCGTTTAGTAGATTGATAGTATTTTGAGATATTTTTCTGTAAAAAACATTTGAATTCAACTTCAAATATAATTAAAATTTAGTAAAAAGGTAAATAGTTTTATAACTCGTTATATTTTTAACTCGTTTTCATGCTTGTCTCTTCAGCTCTGCAATTCAGCTCTTTGTATGGAAATCATTAACTATTTAATTGTATTACAAATTACAGGAACTGTTAAGTTGTTTTTTTCGACAGCTATACTCCCTTCCCTCTCTTCCTCCTATCTATGGCACCCGACCTTTTTCGTCTTAAATATAACAGGAATTTTTACCGCTGTTTACAATCCAAAATTTCCACAACAATCTGTATGGGGTTACAAATCTGTATAGGGATGGAGTAGAAGGATTTATCTTAAAGTATTAAGTTAAGTTTTAAATAGTTTTTATTTACTTTAATGCAATTATCAGTTTTACTCTGGATAATAAAGATTATTAATTATTGTTAGTAAAAATATGAAATTGGAAGTACGTTAATCATTAACTTACTGTTCTAATTAACGCCATTAATTCTCAGTAATTTTCTTTTATTGGCTAAAATTAGCCAAACCCATGACAGGAAACCAAAGAGAGATTATCCTTTATAATGAAAAGAACGATACAAATTACTTAGCCCTATTTACAAAATTACCTTATAATGAATCCTACATACTTAAAATCATTGAATTGATAACCCCTAATGTCGTGATAAAGTTGACTTTTTTCCGTATTGTTTACAATGAAAAAAGATTGTTTCACAGAATTTAAGAGCTTCAACAGATGCCTAAGATAAGTAAAAGAATCGTTAGTCCTTACTAAGTCCATTATTATAGTACAGTGAAAATGAGCGTAGTAAAACAAAATTCCGTATTAAGTGCTAAAAAATACCTACATTTAAAAAATTACGACAGATTAAGAATATTAACAAGGCTTAAATTACCGATTAATTTATTTTTTTAATATTTAGATTTAGCAAATTATTTTAAATGTTCATACTACACCTTAATAGCGCTCCTTATTCTTGCTGTGTAAACTATGTATAAATTCAGGTACCAAAAAATTTAATTACTTCCGAATACTAAGAGAAAAGCATGTTCGTTGTTTTGTAGAAAGAAAGGGTTGCCAAAAAAACACCAAAGCAAATTCACATAATGAGCCAAAAATACGCCATTTTTCTTTCGTAAAAAAGTTTCTTAAAAATTATACGCTCTAAAACCGGTGCTATTTCTCTCAAAAGAGGAAAATAACACTTCAAGAGATCTCATTAGTGAATAAAAAGTACCAAAACAATGTTAAACACAAAAAATCTTACCATTTCTTTAGGGAAATATCTTTAAAAATCACACAAGCTTATTGATCCGACTCTTTTGTTTGAAACTTTGGAATAGTTTCATCTCAACAACCGATAAATTCGCAGTTTTTCTTTAGAAAATAACTTTGTGAAATAGTGAATTTCTTTTTACCTATTCCTGGCAATTACATTCAATAAATATGCTTAAGTAATAATGTTCATTGACATATTTACATTCTGTTGTTAATATCTTTTGATGTATCCCTCGGGAAAATAGTGAAATAAAAATCGGAAATTTCTAAACGATGTAAATAAAAAGAAATGAATCAAACACAGTTATACAATGATTTCCATGGTATCTCATTAGTATGTTTGAGATTATTTAATTCTGCTTCAATAATACAAAATCTATTGACCATGAAAAATCGTTAAATAGTATAGAGAGCAGAAAACATTTTATTAACTCAATAAATAACAAACTTCAAAATGATTAAACTCAAAAGTAATTATTGATAATAATCTAATGTAACTCCAATTAAAGAGGATCTGAGTGTATTAATGATGTAGAATGGAGGTAATATCTCATTTAAAAATCATGATTTAGGGTAAAAAAAATCCTATAGAAACTTTCGAAGCATTTTAATAATGCTGTTAGTAAAAGATAAGCGTGTTTTCAAGATGCTGCCCACAAGTAAACAGATTATATTTCAATAGTATGTGATGTGATTGCAATAATCTTTTAAGCTATATAATGAGAATTGGCTGGTCTCAACCCAATTAGGTGGGAGAAAATTTGGCTTATTAAAAATAGCGGTTGAACTTTTTAAAAAATCAAAAGAGTAGCTTTATTTATGGTTTCACTTATAAAATGGATTGAATAAATAATCCATAATAACTTAATTTTATTTTCTTGCTTAAAATATGGCCGTATAATATTTAAATTTGTAAATGTGATATACTTAAGATAAATGTTTATAAGCTACTATAGCACTGATTTACAATTTATTTTGAGAACGGAAAAACAAATCCAATCAAAGAATAAATGTTATTTATTCATTTACTGAAAATAGTCAGTTGAATAAAGCTCGAAACAAAACAAAATTGCAACAGAGGTTGTTCAAACAGTTTTTTTATCGAAACCGTTTTCAACACGAACAGTTTTTATATAGAAAACCATACGTTTTATTGAATTGATGGTTTTTACAGACAAGATTTACTTTTAATTAACTCGTCTTGTATACATACTACTGTTCTTGAGTTTTTTCAGGATGCGGTAGGAACACCTGACATATTGATGAGATATTTTAAATACATATTAGGGTAAGAGTAAAGGAATAAGATAGTGAAATTGAGGCGTTTGTAGCAACAAGTTGCTAGATAAAGCTGCTTGAGTTAGCTCGTTTCCAACCTCAATTGTGTCTAGTTTCTAGAAAAGGCAAAATTTTGTTTCTTACTGAACCTTTATACTACTACTATATGTAGCACATACCAAAGCTCCCATCGCCCAAGCTGCCAATACTCTCTTGCAAGCTTCTAAGATTGCAGGCTTTGTAGGACTGGTGCAAGGCCCATTCCACGATGGAAGATCTTTATCAGCATCAACCTCACAGTGAAATACCTCCATATGGTGAACTAAGCCTTCGCTACCACTTTGAATGGCCGAAGCGTACTGGAAAAACAAAACCCTTCATAAACCTTTGAAAAACCTGTCAGAATTCCCTCATTTTTAATTTTACTTCATATATGTACCAGTACCTATAAATTACAAGGTTAGTGAAATTGTTTCACTATTTCATGAATTTTTCCAATGTGAAATCTTAATGCAATCTTTATGAACCCCCAATCAGAGTCATTTTACCTTACCTGTATAATATGGTGTTTTTCTTCAAACTCCCTTGGTAAACGATGCAATGTACACCAATATGTAGTTTCCTGATTTGGTACTGCAACCTACAAACAGATATGAACTTTTTTTAGGGAATATCTTAACTTCGTGTTAAATATTATACAGTTATTTACTTGTACGCAATACTAAATCTATTAAATATACATAACTTAAACAATATTTAATAATATTTTAATTAATTTCAAATAATGTAATTTGGTTTCATTACACGTTTGCTTTTTACTTATTAGATTAACGTTCCAGAGTTACGAATACGTTTCAGTTTAGATACCTAATTATGATGAGTTCTATGCTGATTAATATTTCTCTGTTGGAAAATAAAAGAAAAATGGAATTCGGAATTTTTTTAACTAAACCCAGTTAATAATAATAAAAAAAGGTTTTGAATTATGTTTCAGTTGATGTTTAATAAAAATACGTTATGATTAGTTGAAAAATTTCCCCCACGGCTCTTCCCAATTTAGAGCCGCAATTATTTGCTAAATCTAACTTATTTATGACAGAAAAACCTAATAATTTGGTGTACGTTCATTCAAACTGTAATATTTTTGCATGACTGTAGGGCTTTGCGGGGAAACTCGGAGTCATCTTTAATTGGCAAGCAAGTGAACTTTTGAGACTTGGACTTAGAATTATTTTGTGTTGCACATTGTTCTTTTATACTTCGGTGTTTCTTATAATATTCTATTGTATTTCTGGCGCAATATGATCTAACATGATTCTTTCGCCATGAAACCATAACTAAACCAAACCTTTTGTTTTTGTTTTAAATTCTGTGTTCATAGGTTTCTTTATTTTTTACTTATACTTTTATCTTTTATTGGAAATTATAAACACAAATATTTGGTTAATTAGAACTAAAATTTATTAGATCCAATTAAGATATTCCTCTTCGGGTAGATCGGTAGAAAATGTCATAACATAACCTTTTAAAATGAAAAAAAAAACAAAAATATTATTGTTATACCATAGATAACTATTAGAACTACCCTGTAGCTCACCGGTATAATTAGTCACTGATATTTTCACAACTTGTGGGAATCTATCGACTTCGTTTCATAAGTTGATAAGGAAGGATTTTTATGAGAGAGAAACAATTTATAAGTAATGAAATAAACTACCTTATCATTATGTATGGTAATGGATTTAGTATCTTCCGGAAACTGTGGATTAGGCATGATATTTTTTAAGAGTTGAACTCTCTGGAATCCATGAACTTCTTTCGACAAGTTAATACCATCCAATCTTCGAATAGGTCCTTTCCCAACAGCATATACAATATGAGTAGTTCCTTCCTGTTGTAAGTAAGAAAAATGTATTTCATATTTAATAAGTGTTGGAGAAAGCTATTTTTCTTATAAAACAATTGATTAACAAACAATGATGAAACATTTCTTATACATCTGGTTAAAATATGACCAGATATCTATAACAAATACATTTACCCTTTTATTTAATTTTAAGAGGCTATTTCTCTTCAGATTTTAACGTGCATTAAAACTTTTCTGTATATCTTTAAATATTTTTTCGAGTTTTGAAAGGCATTTGCAAAAGTCAAACTTATATTATATAACTTAAAGAGTTAACAAAAATCTTAGGTTTCTTATCAGGTTTATTCAACCAGTTCTATCATTAAATTCCTCAACTACAAACTTACACAGGAAGTTTTACATCTTATTTTAATTTTACAACTTATTTGATAGTTAAAAGTTAAATTTAAGTTAAGGCAACACTCTTATGAGAATGAATGGATTTATGTGGCCATAGTTGCTCACTGATGCCTCTCAAACATTTTTCCATAATTCAGCTTGTCTTATAGCTTAGGAGGATTTCATTGCCTTTAGATACAGTTTACAGTTTTTAAGGGGCTTTTACTTATCATTTTATTTATAACATTAGGACGCTTTTGGGCCTATTTTATAAAATCATGTTTTTTTATCCTTTTAGCCTTTTTATAAAAGAAAATTATTTGAACTCTCCAAAATCTGTCAAAGGTATTTCTTTACAATACTTTATCTTTCTGACTCACTTATAAAATTATTTGTACTGTGTTTATTTAAATTTTAGCGGTTAACTTACATGACTTATGAAAACAACAGGGAAAAGACATATCTTACTTCTATATAGTAATCCTGGTGGTCACAAGTGTCAAACTTTCTTGACCAAGCATATCTTGTGACAAATCCCCGTCTTTTCATACTCAGAAGATGACAATCATTGTGATCATCTATTGTTACAAACCCTACTTCATCCGTGTAAATATCCTACAAAGTAAAAAATGAGAGATAGTGACAAATTTTATTTAAATTTACGTTTGTGTAAAACAGTGCTTACAAAAAGTAATTGTAACTCTACTTCATTAATAAATAGGTACTTGGGTTGCTCAAATACTTGGAGTACCACAGAGATACTTCATCAATTTCTCAAAAACACAAATGATTTTTAGTGGGCATTTTCACTATAAGATGCCTTTTAATCTATTACATTTATAAAAGATATCACAAATCAAATAATCATTAAAGTATTTGAGACCTTACTGTATCATGTTCCCACTGTTTTAAAGCGCCCCACTTATTCTTATACTTATTTTCATGATAATTGTTTTACTAAAACAACCTTAAATGCTTACAGATCTTAAAAGAAAAAAATTAACGCATTACTAATTTAAAGATATGGAATGAAATATTTTAAATATGTAGTAATTTTCAGAAGACTTTTTGAATTCGATCTAGTAAACTGAATCTGTACTGAAAATCCTTTATGTGGTACCTAATTCAAACTAAAGAAAGGGCTTACATAGAAACAAAACATTCAACTATTTTTTACGTAGGTTCTATACAATGCGGTGAATCTCAGCAACTTACCTGAAACCTGTTCTTCCTCTTCCTGTCTGTCCACAACACACACAGGTCAGCATTGGCAATGTCCCCTCTGTCGGAAAAGCCCACCCCCACCCAGTCATGCTCCGGCAAGCGAGCCCTCAGCTCGAAACTGACCGTCTCCTCCTCATAGTCCAACGTCCAGTACAGATGCAACTTGTCGTCTGGGTCCAGCTGTGACTCGAAGTAGAGGGGGCCACCGAGCAGACCACTGTCCACCACTGCTGCCTGGTGGAGACCGGTTACTTGCCACAACAGCACCAGGACAGGCAGCATGCTTGGAAGATTTTGCAGCTGGACAGGGCTCGGCCTCTCCTATACTCGGCGGTCTCCAAGATGCGCCTGCGTCACCTCATAAAGGGGAGATGCTTTGGCGCCTCATAATGAAATACCTCACATAACTCCCAGCTGGATTCCTCTGGTTATTAAAACTCGCGATCAAAGCCCTATTTTATGGCGTTTTTAAACGAGGTCGCGAGCAGGAGGGGGAAGGCCTTTAATAACGCCCCAAATCCAATAGAACTCGTGGGCATTTATCATTCAGATTGTGGTAAATACCGGATGCGGCCCTCCTATCAGCGCGGATGGTGTTAGTTTTTCATCGGATTTTCTTCCTTTTTTGCGTTAACTTGTTGAACTAGTCCCCTCTCCTCGGAAATATTCGCTGGAGTATGTTGCTTAGGATTTGGCTTTCCATTTTGCGAATCTATGAGGGGCTGTTTAAGTGGGGCTGTGAAGCTTGTTTTTATTAGGTGTGATAAATGAAGATTCTAGGTTTATCATTATGCGTTGGAAATTTTGTGTAAAGCATCTTAGGTTTTCAAGATAATGTTTGGAAAACCTTAGACATTCATAACCTAAAAATATTACAATGTAACCTCGATATCTCGAAATCGAAGGGACTCGATAATAAACTCGAGGTATTGAGTTTTCCAGATAAAAATGTTACTTCAAATATAAAATTAATTTGTTCTTCATTTCAAGGGGGGAAATGATTCTTCGAGAGTTAAAGGTTTTAGATACATCAAAGTTCAAGATAACGAGGTCAGGTTATACGAAATTTTGAAGAAAAATCCTTTTTTAAAATTCAGAAAATACTTTTTATATTGAGTGTTAAAATTGTTCTATAAGGTATTTTCATGTGGTAGATTCTATTCTATAAAATTTGCGATAGAGAAAAGTAATAAGATAACTTTTTCTTTTCGAAAATAACGAATGCGTTTCCAAAATTTTCATAATTATAAAATACAAAACTAAAGCGTTAAAATTGAAAAATAAAGCCACTTGTAAAATTTATTTCATTAAATATTACTTTTGTTAATTACATTTTTTAAAGTTTTTGTCTTTTCATCTTTTATTGTCATCAGTTCTTGATTGAGGTCTGAAAACTGAAAACACTGAAAACTGGTTTAAATAGTTATAGAAAAGATATCTGGAAACGTAAGTTTTGAGGAAAAATAAATTCAGAAAATGAAAAAATGCAGTAGGAGATGGGGGTACATTAGAACAACCCACATATATCTCTATGTTAAATTCATTTTAAAAATCTGAAAACAAAAATTAATAAGTAGCTGTGTTAAACTGTTGTGTAGTAGCTGTGTTTAGTAACATCTTTTGCTTGAATTTTCGGAGGAGTGGACCTATTGGAACTGTTAGTGTTTCAAAATTGCCTGCTTTGTATTGCAGACAATATTGCCTTGTACCTATATTTCAGGCAGAAAATTGCCTAGCCTGAGGTAAAATTTCTTCTTTTTTTATTCGTGTGAAAATTCAATCAAGATAGTTTTAAAAGTAGAAATTTTGCCTTGAATTCTATTGTTTTGTTTCCCCAATTTCAATTATAAATACCTATTTTTTGCTCTTGAAGTTTGAGATGCTAGATGGTGCACATTTGAACAATTCAAAAATTCTTTCTAGTTCCTTTTTCTTGATCTTGAACGCATTTTTAGGCGTTAAATGTAGTAATTTAAGTTGTTTTAAGTAAAGCTAGTTCAATTATTTCTAGCATTATACTAAGAATTCAAAACTTTTAGGACTTCCCAGTTTTAACTTATGTGATAGAAGTTGAATAAGTTTTAAAAAAGATAGTTGTCTGTATAAAAATATTCATTTATTCATTAAAAATATTCATTAATTTTTATTTAGCATTCATTAATATTAATCTGGTTTTTATGCATTTGTTTAATAGTATTAGTAAAATTGTTAATTATGTTTTTATGTGATTAAAGAAGATATAAATATATTATTTATTCTTTACCTTTAATATTTCACATATTTATCTCCTTAGGAACATAAATCGATTTATTCATTAATTGGGTAATTTAAAGCGTTGCAGTAAAGCTATCTGATAATCAATGAATAGCTTTACGGTTATGATTTTAAAAGTATAGTTATAATTTTGCAATTAATTTTATATTTCACTCGGAAGGGCTGGCGCCCTTTAATGAACAATGTTTTTCTTTTGTATTTTTTTCCCTTTTTTAAAAAATAAATTATTAAAATTAAACAAAGCAGAAAGGACTGAAAGGAAAATTATGTACGAAAATCCTTTATCTATTTACCCTATAAAAATATCCCACCCATTATGAAACCCTACTAAAAACATCCCAACCATCAATTTCAACCGATGAATATTGAGTTGCTACATAGCTGGCTCATTTTCCTAAAAAACTGAACAAAAATAATAATTTTTTAAACTTAACTTATTTATTTTTATTGATATTTCAATAGAAAGGCCATTAAACTTAACAGTCCAGTAACTTTATACATCACAGTATATGCGTCAAATCCGGTAGTTCTGATTTTTTTCAGACTTGTTTATGATGTTGGCCTAATGAATAATCCAAGTTTGTGACCTCGAGCGCCGAACGCAACTTTGTCAAAAATCGAAAAAACCGAGAAAAAATCGTTCTTTTTTCAAATTTTGGCGATTATAACCCTAAAGGACTAGTTTTTGAAAAAAACTTTCTCTGGACATTTTTAAAGTAGACTAAATTTGCTACAAAATGCACTACTCAACTTTGCTTTTACGAAGAGTTGTTTGGACGCTAGAGCGCGCTGAAAAACAGCGGTTTTTTGGCCTTTTCGCAATAAAAATGAAAAACGCGCGCTTCTACCCTCTACAAAATGAAAAATATTCACGTTATCAACACAAATTTTATGCCACGTGAAAGAGAATTTAATTGTCTATAAATAACCTACCTTACATTATTATTTTTTGAGAATGGGGGAGGGAGCGAAGCGAAGCAAAGATCGGAAATAAAACTTTCGCGCCTTACAGCCAAAACGAGCTCTCGCAGTTGTTGTTAAAAGTTGTTGCAGTTGTTATTTATGAAGTGTTAGGTATTTTAGGCGAAAATTCAATTTTTTTTAAAAATTCATATATTAAATTATGGGAATTTTTTAATGAGCGAATTTATAGGTTTTTTGCATTGCTGAATCTGAATTTCAAGTTTATTTTCATTTAAAAAGTTACCTTCACATCAAAAAATGCAAAAAATCTCAAATATTTGCTCTTTTGTTCATTTTTCACCGATTTTCTCTGAAAACAAATGTTTTTGTTTCTCAAAAAATAGCAGTACACCAAATTAAAGTACGTAAAATTTCCTATCAGGTGCACTGATTCATTTTTATTTTTCAAGGAGCAGTGTACGCTTTAGAGCGTTTTGAACAGCAGCGATTTTTCTGCCTTATTTCTACAAAAAAAGTGAAGAGCGCTTGCTTTCCCCCACTACAGCTCTAAATATATACACGTAACAGACAAATATTTTATACCATATGCACTACTCAACTTTCATTTTATAATGAGAGGTATTGACGCTAGAGCGCGCTGAATTACAGCTGTTTCTTGACTTTACACAGAAACATGAAAATCATTTTTCTTCAGAACGCTCTAAAGCATACACCCCTCCTTGCAAAATAAAAACGAACCAGTGCATCTAATAGGAAATTTTACGTACTTTAATTTGATGTACTGCTATTTTTCGAGAAACTAATATTTTCTAAGAAAATCGGTGAAAAATGAACAAAAGAGCAAATATTTGAGATTTTTTGCATTTTTTGATGTGAAGGTAACTTTTTAAATGAAAATAAACTTAAAATTCAGATTCAGCAATGCAAAAAACCTATAAATTCGCTCAATAAAAAATTCCCATAATTTAATATATGAATTTTTTAAAAATATTGAATTTTCTCCTAAAATAATAATAATAATAATAATAATAATTTTATTTCAATTTCAATTTGGACAGTACATATGGGAAAAATTTGAAAGGAACAAAACATATGAGCCATCTGGGGGTTAAAACCCATTTAGATGCAGTGGCGCAGCCAGAAATTCCTTCTGGGGGGGGGCCAGTCAAAAATAATTTGGGTTTCTTAGTTTTTCAAAAATGATAGAAGCTTTATGTAGCATTTATTAAGATGAACGCGAAAAATTTCTTTGTTGCTGAACTTCTATTAATTAATAAATTAATTCCTCCTAATTATTAGAGCTTAATCACTTATATATACTTCACATGGGCGTAGCCAGGGGGAGGCAGGGGGGGGCAGCTGCCCCCCCCTAAATTCTCAATTTGTTAATTATTTTTTAAAAATTTTCTGGAATCTACAAATCTAAATTATTTTTCTTACACTTTTTGTTGCTTTCAAAGTTAGCTGAGCAATGTCTGAACCTTGACCAAGGTCAAAGAGGTCAAGTGTCAAGCAATGGCGGGGGAGAAAAGTTCTGATAAGACCATGTTTTCACAAGGAGGATGCCGTAATTATTGGTAAACAGGGGCGTCGACAGAGGACCTCCCCATGTTTATCTTAGAGTGTGGGCAATAGTTGAGCTTGTTTATCACCAGTGACACTTGTAACCTCCCACTGACACGCTTGAATGAACTCAGATGTGTCCAGTGTTGATACAGTGGAGTCTCAATTAGCATGGGCGTAGCCAGGGGGGTGCAGGGGAAGGATTTTCATTTCTCCATAAAACTAGATTTCTTGACCTGAAAATTCCAGTAAAATGCTGTGGGCGGGCCAGGCCGTCCAAAGGAATCAATTATAAGGATACGCAACGCCTCCTCTTGATCTCTTTATCAGCTATTGGTTCATTGTACGAAGAACCAATCCTGTGTAACTAATGAAGAATTCCCGGGTTTTTCACCCCCTTTCATTGTTAGTTTTTACGTGACCTGTAAATCTCCATGCAAGCTGTTATCGCCTGAGATTTTGTTTGACAGTATAGGAGAGATTGCTACAACATTGAATTAGAGAGAATTTACTCAATTTGAATCAGCTGGAAAATAAAATTGGTATAATTTTTCTGGTAAGGTTCTAATTTATTTAAGTATTTTATTGTAATCAAATAAATTTCATAATTTATTATTGTTATCAATCAACTGGGGGTCCAGCGTCGGGCTATTCACTCGACCTGGACACAAGCTACGTAATAAGCATCCCAGGCCCAAAGGCTAATGAAACGGAGATGAGTACCGCCTGATAGGCCACTAGGCCTGGGCAGAATTTGATTAAAGAATACTGTCGGAAATGGAGCTTGTGGCTTGTGGTTCATTGCTTGCAATGCAATTATTAAAATAGTATACAAAAAAATTTTGGGTAGCAACTTGTGGGAAAAGGGTTTTTAAAAAGATTTTGAATTTAAATAGTTTTGGTGTTCGTATGGTATTAAATTTGAAAGAGATGTCCGAAAAAATAATTTCATGTAACTTTTTATTCTTCTTTATTCTCTTCTAAATTATTATGTAATTAAAGCAGTAGCGTATCTTCCTAAAGCTTGATGTTTTTTTTAACGTCCAAACATACGAAAGTTTCATCCAGTGACATAAAATAGAATAGATAGTTACTCGATTCGACTCGATTAGATTCTACAAATTATACTTTTAGTCATAAGCCACATAAATTTCCTTGAAAATTATGTGGCTTACAAGAGGTGGTTCTGTTCGGGCTAGAGTCTGAAAATGAGCTAAAACACTACTTTAAGGGGTCAATTTTAAAAAAAATTCTGGGAGAGGACCCCCAGACCCCCCCTTTTTCTTAGAGCACACATTTGTTACACTATTAATTACGTTAAGTGTGCAAAGTGCAAACCCTTCGTATAATTACTCTAAAATTTAACGTGTAAAAGTACTCCCCATGGGGTACCTGGGACCATGCCATGGGGCAAAGGGAAGTATCCTTGCCCCCCCTAACATGGGACCTGGCTACGCCCATGATTACTTCATTCTCGTTTCTTCTACGTTCTTTGTAAGGCTGTGGGCCCAGAGCCTGATTTCAGGGAGGGCATTTAGGGCCCAGGGCCTCACTAAAAAGCTTTGAAAATGTGAGTGTGTAAAATAAGTAAACAAATTTAAAATCAATTTATTAAGTTTTTGAAGTTTCAAGTAAATATATTTTAATTCACACATTTTTTAAAACTGGGATTAAAGATGATTGACTTTGTTATTTTGAGTCCAATGAATTAAGTTTTATTTTAAGACATGCCGAGGGACACAAATAGGTCTTTTGCCCTGGGCCCCCTAACTTGTAAATCGGGCCCAGTCTGGCCCTTGATTGATACAATACATAAATTGGTTAATAACTCTTGAAAAATTTATTGCAATATCCAAATACGCTTGAGAAAAAGAATAAAAGAATGTTAGAGGAAATCTAGTTGTTCCGATTCGGACCCTCTAGTTCCACTAAACAAATAACAAAAACAGGTGCTCGTGCACACACACACACCACAGGATGGAGAGCTCTCCATCTCCAGTTCTGGACAGGAAATTGCTCCTCTTCGTCACGCCCTCCCCTAGGTGTGCTTATCTCTCCATCCCTAGAATGCGCGCTGGAGAGTAGAATAACATCAGACACAAAAAAATTTTTAACTTGAAAAAGTTTAAATTAATTAAAAAATAATAAAAAAAATCAATTCGTTAAAAAATGAAAAAAAAAAAATTCCGGAAAGAGATTCGAACATTTTTTGAATTTTTTTACGAATAGTGGAAATTCCTTATAACATCAGGTGACCTCTCGGTCCCTGGGGGGGGGTTTGGTCCCCTTGATCCCCCCCCCGTCGCTGCGCCCCTGTTTAGATGACCAAAAAATAAGAGAGAAATACCTAACACTTCATAAATAAATTTAAAAAATTATTTTTTTAAACATGCTTAGTCAACAATTCACCCAAAACAACCAATTTTATTTATAATATACCGGAATTAAAGCGCAGATTGGAAATTAACAACAACTGCGAGAGCTCGTTTTGGCTGTAACGCTGTAAGGCGCGAAAGTTTTATTTCCGATCTTTGCTTCGCTCCCTCCCCCATTCTCAAAAAATAATAATGTAAGGTAGGTTATTTATAGACAATTAAATTCTCTTTCACGTGGCATAAAATTTGTGTTGATAACGTGAATATTTTTCATTTTGTAGAGGGTAGAAGCGCGCGTTTTTCATTTTTATTGCGGAAAGGCCAAAAAACCGCTGTTTTTCAGCGCGCTCTAGCGTCCAAACAACTCTTCATAAAAGCAAAGTTTAGTAGTGCATTTTGTAGCAAATTTAGTCTACTTTAAAAATGTCCGTAGAAAGTTTTTTCAAAAACTAGTCCTTTAGGGTTATAATCGCCAAAATTTGAAAAAAGAACGATTTTTTCTCGGTTTTTTCGATTTTTGACAAAGTTGCGTTCGGGGCTCGAGGTCACAAACTTGGATTATTCATTAGGCCAACATCATAAACAAGTCTGAAAAAAATCAGAACTACCGGATTTGACGCATACTACCCCATACTATCAGGCGACAAAGTTACTGGACTATAAGTCCTATTCGGTGCATATCTCAACACAGGGAGCGCGCGACGATTTCACCTTAGTCAGTTAAAGCCAAAGCTCCCATTTTGGGAACATACTAAATAAGCAGCTGTAAAATCCTTTAAAATTATTTTTTTAAAATTATTCATTATGATTATTATCTCTAATACTTTTTTCTCATCAAATACATAGTAAAAAGTGTTTAAATGTTTCAAATGTAAAAAAAAAACTTTGAAATTTAACTTTAAAAAAAAACCGCTAAGTACCTACCAGATTTCCAGCTTAATTGATTACTGTAAATGTAAACTTTAATGTACAATGAATTTGGTAGCTTCCAATTGAGTATAATTTATTCAGGCGTTCAAATGATCTCAAAGCGTGTTCAAATGTAGTTTGTTCTAATTCATTAGTTAATTAATTTATTAAAATAAACATAGAAAATACAGGTAAAATCTTTTAATCAAGTTGAAACGGATAATATTTTAACACTATTCGGTAATAAATCGTCTAAAAAATAAAATGTTTTAAAAAAGAAAAACTTCACAAAATTGTGAGTGTGCGTGTTAGGAGTTGTAAGGCCATACATGGAGTGGAGAGGGTCTTGGTTTTACGTTTTACCCATAGAGGTTTTACCTTTAACTGAAAATATAGAAATTTTTGGAAGAAGGACTATTTTAAAATAATAGTTCTTGTTACATTTAAAATACCATACAATCAACCCCTTCAATTGTCCCTCCAACAAAAGACAGCCCTCGGGGAGGAGCGAGAAGTCACTATCGGGATCGGGTGTCTGCTAATTAACTGGGGGGGTGACTTCGGACTCCTTCGCTATTGTTGGAGGGGTCATGAATGGGGAGATAGGGCAGATTTTTTGAAGAGATATCATAGGTTTTCTGGCTGACCGTGCCCTAAAGGGGGGAGGGCCGAGGGGCGACCCCCTCCCCCGAGAAAAATCTCCTAAAAGTAGTTTCAGATCACTTTTTGGCATGCTGAAATTCAAAAATTTCCCTGGTGGGAGGTCCTCCCAGACCTCCTTTTTTACTTGATTTCTATATACTGACCACAAATTTTTTAAAATTAATGTACCCCCTTCTATCCTATTTTTGAACTTATTTTATATCAGTTTTTAAGTCTTAAAACAGCTTAACAGTACTAGTTTTAAGGATATTATTCAAAAAAAAAAAATATCCCCCAGGGAGGACCTACTGTAAATTGAATATTCCATCTAACCGCCCCACCCACAAAATTGTATTAATCCGCCTCTGATGCATGAGGACATGCACTAAACATACAGGGTGTCCTGCAAAGAACTCCCTGGTTTTAAAATTTTATATATATCTCTAATCTCTAGAACAAAAATAGATAAAAATATAAAACCAAAGTTTCGTTCTCGTCGTGGAAGCTTAAAATGTTTCTTGCGCAGTTTGAAAAATCTGGAGTTACTACTATCTTGGTTAGCAGATGGCAGCACGTAAAGATTTAAAGTGATAGTTTGGTTTGGTTTTTGGTTACATATATTTTCCGGTATGTGTGCTTGATCTCAAGGATCCGCTTATACACCTTCGTCAAGTAAGACAGACACAACAGAATTTTTACTGGCACAAAGAAGGAAAATACACCCAGGGGCGAGGTGAGAATCGAACTCACGACGGAGCAGTGCGCAGACTGCTGGCGTGAAAGGCAGAGGAACAAACCGAACAGGCCATCCGTCCCCCTAAAGTGATTTAAGATTAAAATTTCAGGAACTAATGTCCTATCGCCCCCGGACTCGTGGCGTCCTCTATAACCTTACCAGTAACATCGACATCCTATGAATACCTTTATGCGCATGCTCCGCAGCTCAGAAAAACATCTTGCAAGTGCCCGGAGGGTAGTATAAAACCAATTTTAAATCAATTTAAAAAAATTTAAAAATCTTCAAACCACAGTTTTGATTAAATATCTGTAATCAGCACTAAAAAGCAGCCCAGAAAAAAGTCTTGCATGTGCAGGAGGGTAGTATTTAAACCCTTTTTAAATCAATTTAAAAATTTTTAATCCACAGCCACACTATTTTTAATGACATAACTGTAATCAGCACTGAAAAACATCCCAGAAAAACGTCTTGCACGTGCCCCAGGAGTGTAATATAAAACCAATTTTAAATCAATTTAAAAAAAAAATTAAAATCTTTCAAACCACAGTTTTGATTAAATATCTGTAATCAGCACTAAAAAGCAGCCCAGAAAAAAGTCTTGCATGTGCAGGAGGGTAGTATTAAACCCTTTTTATATCATTTTTAAAAAATTAAAATTAGGATTCTAGATTTCTTTTGGCGAGGCATTGTCACTGCTACGCAGTTTTTACAATTGCGGTCACTCTTAACATTAGTGCTGATTAGAGACAGTAGTGATACCTAGAATCGTGTCCGAGATCGCTAAGATGCGGAGCATGCGCATAAAGGTATTCATAGGATGTCGATGTTACTGGTAAGGTTATAGAGGACGCCACTAGTCCGGGGGCGATAGGACATTAGTTCCAAATTTCAGAAAGAAATATTAATATTCCATGTTTGGGTTAAGTCAAGTTATTAAGAAAGGGGATTTTTTCAAGTTTTTTTTTTGGAGACACTGTTTATAACGCTTGTGTTGATTCGCTTCCGTAGCACCATGAAAGCTCCGCCTACTAGCTGTTTTTTAGTTAGTTTTGTTGTCAACTTGGCCACTTGTTGCAAGGTTGGATGCAACTAAACTCTACCCAGCGCATGTTGTTTGTTTAGTTTTGCATTTGTTTTGGAATGTAATCATGATTCACGTTCACGTACATCTCATCATTCTTTAACACTTTCAGGATCTTTCTTGCTCGTGGTATTGTAAATTTCCTACTAATTTAGATTTTAAATTTTTTAACAACAAAATCTTTTGAATCCAGATGAAGTAATAAAATTTTTCTCCCTACAAATTTGAAATAGGTCCTCCATGGCGAAAAGGGCGATGGGTCGCCTTGGAGGACCTATTTAACGAAGGTAAACCTGCTAGAAACAAATTAATTGGTTGGGTTAAGAAGTTTCCCCCTCAAATATTGAAAAGCTTGACGTAAACGTAAAGAGTGAACTCATCTAGTGCCTTGCCATCTTTTAATAATGGATAGAATTAGCAAAAATAATTGTAGAATATGTCTGCTAGTGAGATTAAGGAATGTTCTGCTTATTAAGCAGGGGTGCTACCTTTCCGGGGTACACCCTGAAGACCGTTTGGATCAGCTGGAATAAGAGTCCTCCATTTATCTTGAATAAGTCCAGTTATATTAGGTCTAGGAAGTGTATCACCTTTCTTTTAAAGATTTGAAAAGGTTTAAATTGTAATACAACTTTACTATGTTCTATGCAAAAAATTTTCATGATATTTTCTTTAAAAAATTAAAAAAAAAATTGTTATCCTAGAAAAATTACATTGTTTGATCTTGAATATTGTATTGTTTATTAAGGTATTCTTTAGTGTACTATCTACAGTATTCTGTACTGTACTGTATAGGGTGTCCGGTAAGTTTGAGAACCCCTGGTCTCCAATGAGCTGCATTTTGGCCAAGGCCAGGAATGTATTTACTCCAAGTTAATTACTTATCACTTTTTTATGTGAATGAATACTAAGATGAAAACTAATAATGGCACAATGTAACAAATTATTTTTCTTGTTGAAGTAATTTCACTGTTACTTAATTTTCCTTTATTTTAAATTTTCTTGCTAGAAATGGTAAATTTTTATATTGTTATAGAAAATGCTAATTTACAATTGTACACAAGTGCTGTATTTATGTAAATATCAGGTTGTATAATTTCTGAAATATTTTTTAGATAAATTCCAAGTAAGTTTGTGCTTCAAGTATGGAAGAATATCTTCAACCATGGGGCTCAAATGAGACAAACCAAACAGAGGATGTAGTTATGCAGCCAGGTTGTTCACAAGAAGTGGAAGAAATTGTTTACCAACCAGGCTACTCAAAACAGGCGGTTGAAGAAGTTGTATTACAACTAAGATGTTCAAGAGAAGTATCTCAAATGGAAGAGATAAATCAACAACCCTGCAACATATTAGATGAAGATGCAGACCCACCTAAGGTTACACAAAACTTTCTTTTTTTTTTTCTTGAAAATTGAGTCACATAAAGAAAAGCATCTTAATGCAGTAAAAACTGTGTATAATGGTAACAATATTTTACTGTGATTCCTGCGAGGTCAAAATGTGTCCCTACAGTTATGTTCTGTAAGTTTTCTTAGTATGAATGAAATAAAGTAGTACAGTATACTCTCGATATGACAAACTTTGTTATGTTGAAAACCCTATTTCTCGAAAAAATATTTTCCCCTTGGGATTAGGTATTCCTTTTAGTATTAATTGCCATTCTTAAATCATAGACCTTTTCCTAAAACCCTTGTGATTACGAATTTTTTCTACTGGATGCATGACTTTCACGAAGGTTAAGGGCACTTAAAAATATGGTGTACTATTAAAAAGTTGTTCATAATCTGTCCTATTAGCAGATGTTTTCTTCCCCATTTATGGTAGTTGCTCAGTAACTTATTGTTTCTAAATTGAACTTCAGATCTAAAAATGTAGAGAAAACTATGATTTTCCTGCTATTTTTCAAATAAAAAAATAGTTCTGAAACAATCTGAAAAAGTAATTTGCAGATTTTTTAAAGATTAAAAATGTATAATTAAAATTTAAGCTTTAAATTTTGAAAATAATTTATTTCAATTAAATATATTTCCCAACTAAAAATCAATATTAAAAATAATATTTAAGTGGAATTAAGAAGTTTTACTATGTATGTGTCTGTGTATGACATACCCATATACCATATTTCCTAATTTTTAAATTTTGGAGGATCTCTTGTTATCATGAAAACTCTTATGTCGAAGTTTTTTAACTGTCCCTTCAACTTTGTCTTATCGAGAGTATACTGTATAATTTGTATAAAATAACCTGATTATTTATAAACAGAAAGTTACGTACAGTGCTTTTATTACACTAATAATTCTGTATTTTTAATCTCCAATTTTAAAGAAATTCTTCATGCAGCTTACATGAAAATTCATTGTTCCAATAAATGATCTTTTGCATATGAGTTTTTGACATTCCTTGTTTATATAATGTAGGGTTTTTGTGTTTTAGGCTCAAGAATATGATGATATATCTGAAGCAACCAATGGCCTTGAGAAACTAGGAGCTAATGCTAAACAGGTAACTTTTTTCTTTTGTTATTAAGATCCTTAATTTTATTTTTCTTAACCCTTAACTGCTGTCATGCCTCACAGACCATGCATCACCTTTGATATCGCATTAATAACTGAACAATCTAAATTTTGGATGTATATATAAAAATTATTTAGAGAACCTTTCATTAATGTGTATGCGGGGACACATTACAATGGATGGATTTACAGAGGGTCTCATCAGAGAACATTAACCTTTCAACATTTTTAGGATATTTATTTTTTAATGGTAAAAGATCTTTTGAATGTAATCAGAGATAGTATACCCTCTAGCTCACCCCCAGGGTTCTTTTCTTGAATCCACCCATAGTTACATATGCAGTCATTTTTAATGTTCATTTTTATTTAGTTCGTAAAAGTATAGCATTCTGCAAGTTTGGCTTATAAGAGAGTGACATGTGGCCTTTTCCACCTTCATAAAACAAGTAAATAATAATAAATAAATAATTTTTCTATGCTGTGTCTTAGGTCCAGAGAAATATTAACTGACTGGTGTAGGGCCATGATAAAATTATATATATTCAAAGGAGTATTGGAACCATAGATTGGGAATGCACCTTTTCTAAAATCCTTAATCACATTCTTCAAGGTAAATTATGTATTATAAAGTAAAAAAAAGTAACATTGTATCTATCTATTTGCTTTAACTAGTTTCCACAAAAAACAATAATCACATGTAAATGATTCTATACTGGAAGCCATCAACAAATTTAGAAAGGAAAACAAGAGCATAAATAATACATGCATTGAAACACTTAATAAATACATGTTTAATAGGTTCAATGTAGCTTTTTAATGAATTTTTATGTATCTTTTGCACCTTAAGAGGAACTTAATATAAAAAAAGGTTTGAATAATAGAGTTCCAAGTACCAAAGAGTGGTGGTCCTCCCCCATAAAAGTTTTGGAAACTTCAACTCTTATAAAATTTTTTAACTTGTTTTGGTACATTTAGTCCAAATATTGGACTTAATATTTTTAGGAATTTATTACATTTTTAGTTAGCATTTTTATTTTGATGAATTAATTTGAAAAATGTTGTAAAGTAAATGTTCCAAGTACCAAAGGGTGGTCTGGAGGTCCTCCTCCAGAAAACTTTAGGAAATCCTAAAACAGGGTTTTAATTTAGTCCAATATCCAAGGGTACATTTAGTCTGAATTTCCCCCCACCTTATATACATGCCTGATTTCTAGATGTTTGTTTTAAAATGTACCATGGTTTAAAACGTAGAACTAAAATGGTAGTAATAGACTATTTGAATTTCGGTATTTCTTTTAAATTTCTCTTCACAGACCAGTAAATACGCAAATAAGGAAAGGGAAGGTTTTCTTCTTTGAATACTTCTTGAAAACTAATGAACTTCTACTTAGGCCCCTCTTTTATTTATTGTTTGAGCATTTTCCCATATAAAACTTACGGTTCTTAATATTATACTGTGACGCTGAATCTGAAAACGTTATCAAAGCCCATTGACTAATCTATAGCTGTGCCGCTGAATTGAACGGTCGACAGTATAATACGTAAGTACCAAACTTACTTCTAAAACGATAAAAAATATATTTTTTATGAATTCACTTACTAGATTGAATAAAATCTTATTTAAGTTACTGTTCAAAGAATTTTCTCTAAATAAAAAGTGACTTTTTACAAGTAATTAATATCAAAATTATTTATATTTTCAGGTTTTTAACTTTGATATGAAATAAACATCCATATTTTTAAATATAATATTTATATTTTTATATTTATTAGTAAAAAAATATTATTGAAATTCTATTTCTTCAAGAATATTCTTGCACATCACATCTTCTAGTGGGATGTAAAAAAATAATACAAATAGTGTTGTAAATGCCACATACTTTCAAAGATCAATCCTCAAAGTTTTTCCAAAAATAAAATTGTTATTTTCTAAAAATATGATGAGTGGCTTGAAAACCTGAAAATCAGTGATTTCAAGGGAAAAGTCAGAATTTTATTTATCTGAACAAGTCGGGGAAATTCTTAAAGTTTGGTTAAGTTTCTGTGGAGAAGATTTTGTGCTACCATTTTTCAACATTTGAAGCCCTTATAAATGTTTTTTTGCTTCTCTGAAATTAAACATTAATTTATATTTTTTTACAAATAAAATAAGTGGTAAATGTTTTTTAGTAATATTGCACACATGATAATTATTATTAATGAGAGAAAGCTTGAAAATTAATAAAATTCAGTAGCCAAATGTAGTATGATGAAACCAAAATTGAATGAGAAATCGAATATTTTATTTTATAGTTAAGGATTAATTTGGTAGATTAAGTGTTAAGTGTGTTTTAAGTTAAATTTTATGTATAATAACTTATAAATATTGCATTTGACATAAAATTAGTGATATCAAACAATAATTATTTTTACATAAGTTTTAGATAGTATGAATAAACTTAAGTAAACTTGGAATATGACTGTGTCTATTGGTGAAAGTAGTTAAGGGTTATAGATCATTAATCAATGGTAAAATTATCTTGTTTAAGATATTTCCTACATGTATATTAATTGCATTTTTTTTTTATATCCGTTTTTAGTATCCGTTTTTGATTCCGAATGTGGTAGCATGTCCTACTGATGAAGATGCAAAAAATTCAGGTATAAAATTATTTTGAATTTTAAAATCCTTATTAGTATTTTGCCGCTTAACCTTCCAGCGGGCGCGCCCTCTATACCAACACGAAAGGGTGCGCGTATCTCTTAGATACACGATTGTAAAATGTAAATTTTCAAGCATGTAATTTTAAAACAAAGTTCTAATCAGTAAATGGTTAATGAGTATGTCTTATTTAAATCAATATTATTTCAAAAAGAGCAGATCAAGAGTAGTTATAAAACACAAAAGCAACATAACAGCACTATTAAAATATGAAGTAACCTGAAAGGTGTGAAATCAATTACTGGTATTTTGGCTGAAGTATTACTGAAGCTACATATGAAAACAACTGAAAATATATTAAGTTACAATGTTTAGGACCAAAACACAAAAATATTTTTTTTCTAATTACTAAAAAAATTCAAAAATACTAAAAACTTCCTTGAACGGTTGCGCGTATTTCTAAAATACAAACAGCAGATTTACAAAGACCTATTTACTGTTCGAACTTTAGACAAAGACTGGAAGTAGCTGAAATGAAGTGCATAGAATAGCTAAGGACAGGAGTTCGTATCACCTCCTAAACGAAATTTATACAACCAAATCCATCTCGAGTGTATTTCTCAGATACGCGCGCCTGCTGGAAGGTTAAGATGTAACACGAGCGTAACTACTTTTCCAACTGGCAAAATTCTACTACAGAAACCGTTGGGCTTGTTTGGCAACATATGTATCATTACCAAAAGAGTTTTTTGTAAGTTAAACTTTCTCGATTTAGATTAAAAATTTTAATTCAGCTACCGCATTGGGGTACTTAATTTAAACTTAGATTGAGTTTGGTTTAATGGTTTTCCCATGCCAGAGAGAAAGAATGTTTCAAAAAATGTTCTCCCAAGAAATTTATCTTTATTGATTTAATTAAAAAATTTCAAATCAATTATAATGGCATTGGTTTATGTTCTATTAAGTTTAGTCTTACGTAGAGCTTTATTTAAAGTATTAAAATTTGAGGTTTTCTAATAAAAAACTAGAAGAGGCCTTCTAAAGTTAATTAAATCAATTTATTTTTTAAAACAATTTAAACCAATCATCACCTCCTGATTAAAAGTTAATGAAAAACATTATGTTTCAGAACAGCTTTATATGATCACTAGCGCTTTCAGCAACTTTTAACAAGAAAAAAGAGCATACAACAGGAAGTTAAAAAAACAGAAGATAAAACAGAAAAGATGCAATATTAATAAACAGAATATGAAAAAAATTAAACATGTAATAGGAATCTAAAGCAGTTTAAAGATGAGAATAAATTCAATACATTAACTGGCAAAACTTTATATTTAACACAAAACTTGCTGGTACACGATATTTCTTGTTTCACCTCCGTTGGTAAGGATGAATAAATTTGATGGCGAACCAACTCGGGAGCAAGCCACATAAAGTTGTCCATGGGAGAAACACGGTGATCGCAGGTCGAGTCCACAGTACTTGATTGATTGTCCTTGAGATTTGTTGATTGTAATTGAAAAGGCTAGTCTCACGGGGAACTGGAATCTCTTGAAGCTGAAGGGAAGATCTGACGGGCATAGAGGTATACGGGGGATGAACACGGTTTCTCCTTTTCCTTTCCCTGTTAATATTGTTGCTTCCAATACAGTTTTCATCATCTTCTTAATGCACAGTCTTGTTCCATTACAGAGTTTTGGCGGGTCTAGATTCCGTAACAAAATGATAGGGGAACCAACTTTAAGTTGAAGAAGGTGTGGTGGCAATCCAGGTGGATGAAGGGAATTTAAGAATTCTGTTGGATAGTTGACAGCATCTTCAGTATCCATTGCAGTATCTATAGACTTGTACTCCTTGACTTCAGTTGGAATCTTCTTAAGTACAGGGGTAGAAGTCGTCCTATATTTCCTATAAATCCTATATTTTCAAAAAACATGAAAAAAACGTCCTATAAATCCTATATATCCTATATTTCAAAAAATAATCCTATATTCCATCAAATGAACCTACTTTCAAGTTCAGCAATCTACGGAATTGCCAATAATTGGGGAAGTTTCAACCATGAATCAAGCTGTAAAGTCATCTTTTTTTACTGCAATTTGAGAAAAACAAACTAGACTTTTATCGGGAGATATTCTTGGTTAAAAAGCTTGCTTTTCAACGGTTTTTAGGTTGTTGCCTTAAATACCATAAGTCTTTGAATTTCAAAATTAAAATTTGATGCCTTGAATATCCTTAAAAAATATTTTTCAATACATACCAAATGCCTGGGATTTTAATTTTTAGATGGCCCTATAATTATTACAAGATGTTTTCTGATCATGCAGAAGTTCCGATATCGGGCTCACGGCCCGAAGTTCTTCTGAAAGTTAATTACGTTTTCAATTATTCTTCGGGCTCTTGCCTATAAAGTTGGTTTTTCCGATTGGATGAGGACAGGATACTTTAATAGCAATACAGTATTGCTATTTGAAGTATTAATCAACAATTTTTTTTATCAGGAAAACCCTCTTAAAAAATAATTTCTAGGTATTTTTGGGGATTTTAAAAATACGGGAATTTGTAGGTGGGGGGGTTAAAGAGAGTTTTTTAAATTTTTCATTTGGTACAATTCATGCATTTTTACTTTTTGAGTTATAGATTAAATTAACTACGATTTTACTAAAAGTATTTTTAATTAAATACCTTTATTCAAGGTTCTAAGTGTTCAATTACATTGGCTACTTATGAAGTCAATGAAAATCCTTCTCCAGAAAGCTTTATTTTTGCGTTTGCACGTGCTTTTTTCACATTGCATTATTAGGTTTTATTCGTGTTTATGCCTCGTAGTTACTTAAATTTTTTGCTTGTTTTCGGTATATTCATTTTATTGCTAAACTAAAGGATAGTGCTAAATGCAATTTTTCCTGCTACTAAATTGAATAGTAACAAAAATGTTGTAAGCACTAATACAAAAAACACTTAATTTTCCACCCCTTATATATTGTTCATTTCTGGTTTTTGTCCTATATTTATTTTTCAAAAATCCTATATATTTTTATTTGGTCACTTCTACCCCTGTAAGTATTTCACTGTTGATTTGATGCACGTCTTCATTTTTAGCAGCAAGGATGGCTCTCTCACACAACCAATTCAGGTTACAGTAGTTTTGGTGAACATCTGGATACACTGCTTGAATTAAATCTACGACGGACGAAACCAGGTTACATAAATCACTTTCCAATTTGATATTCCCTGAAGACATAACTTCTGTTTTCCCTTCTCCAATATCCAGCAGTTTTCTAGAGAAATCTTCAGCACTGTTGTCTCCAAGATGAACTCTCATGTTTTTCTTCAGAGTAACCTTCTGTACATGTTCCCATAAAATTGAATACTTTAAGCATGCGTAGATCTCATCTGCTGGGGTCGACTTGGGAAGTACGGGCAAAGTTTGTCGAAAGTCTCCACAGAGTAGAATCAGAGCTCCTCCCATCAAGTTCTTGTTGCCCCTAAGGTCTTGAAGAGTGCGGTCTAAGGCCTCGAGAGATTTCTTGTGAGCCATTGTACATTCATCCCATACGATTAACTTGCATGTCCTAAGAACATGAGCTCGACTGCTTGACTTGGAGATGTTGCATGTAGTATTTTCCTGTCTTGAAATGTCAATAGGTAACTTGAGTGATGAATGGGCTGTTCTTCCTCCTTCCATTAATGTTGCGGCTATTCCTGAAGAGGCGACAGCCAGAGCAATGTTCTCTTTAGCTCTCACTTCAGCAAGAATCAAATTGGTCAAAAAAGTCTTCCCTGTTCCTCCAGAAGCATCGAGAAAAATAATTCCACCTTGTTGTCTCTCAATTTGCTCCATGATAAATTTATATGCTCTTGTCTGATCTTCATTAAGAAGAGGTTTCTTCTCTGCAATGTAAGCTTCCAGTTCTTGAATGTTGTAGTTCATTTCTCTCAAGTAATCTGTATTTAAGGTATCTTCTGTGTTCCTTACTGGGGAGGGAAGACCAAGATGCTGTAGAGTTTTACTTATCATTCCTAAACACTTGTCTTCTAGAAGAATCAAAGCTCGGTTGTATATGTCAGTGCCAAATTCAATTTCAATTGCTGGATTTTCCCTTCTGACTTTAGCTAGTATATCTTCACTTAGAGGGTCCTTGTACTTTTCCCACAAACTGCTTGGATTCGATGGGTTACAGGTAGTCACAATGATGGCAAACAGGTTTCTCATCTTTTCTGGGAGAGATATTAGTTCTGCTTCCTTTAATGTATCATCCCAATGCTGGTCTCCTTCAAGTAATCCCAACTTCTGACATGCTTCTCGATAGGTTTCACAAACTTCGTCATTTATTGTTCAGTTCTTCAAAAGATCTTGGTCCTTTAACTGTGTGTAAAAGCAGCCTAAGAAAATAACATTCAGCGTTATTAGGATGAACTGTATACACGCGACCTAAGGCATCACTTGAACGAATGTCATGTCCTGGCACTGGCGCTCCAATTTTTCTTCTACAAAATACTTTTCTTGAAGTGTTCCACGCGTGTAGTATTTTGGTACCTCAGCATACAACAAAGTCCTTGCAAAATCATCCTGCTGACACAATTGGAAAAAGGCTGTCAATGTTGTGTTTGGTGGTTGATCAGCTACTGTTGAAGCACTCTCTGCAGTGAAGTATACCCTCTGCCCATTTTCCACATGCACGCTAAGGTGGACAACAGTAGGGTGTCTTTCGTGAATATGAAATCCAAGAATTCTCCACACTGCTTCATTGCTGCTGATGTATCTTCCTAGTTGATACTGTGTAACTTCATCATTTTTCTTGTCGTCTCCAATGCCAAAAACAGCCATATCACTTCCTTTGTTAACATACTTGCATACGTACTTGATGGACTTCACACTGTTGCAGTATTCAATGTTTATGTGGGCCTGGAACATCACTGATAGCAGCGGAGAATAGGGTACCACCCAACGGTTGTCGATCTCTACTTCATTGTTGCCACGCATCTTCAGCTTTGCAGTAAAACCCCCATCCTCAGGAGCTCTTCGTCTGTAGAGAGGATAACCATCATTTCCTGTCTGTGTCTCCTTGATGAAATCCCTTGGGTATCTTTTGGTGCATTTCTTGTCCTTCATACATGGAGAATTGGGGTTAAGATTTCCACATGGTCCATGGATCATATTCTTTGTTACTATTGAGAACAGTAGAGGATCTTGACTTTCATCTGGCAATTCTGCCGAGATAAGTTGATCAATCTGTGTAGGCTGGATTTTCTCTTCTAACCAAATCAAGTTGTGAGAATGAGGTAGTCCTCGCTTTTGCCATTCAATGGAGTACATCCAGCATCTTACAGCTCCAAATACACGGGCCTTCGTAATGACATCAATTAGTTTTGATTGCTTCTGCTTGAAAACTCTTGCTATCAAGTCGTGCCTTTCACTGGGTGCTTGTCCATTTGTGAGAAGTTCTTTGATTTCAGTCCATGTCGGATTGCACGTGAAGGTGATGAAGAGATCTGGTCGTCCGTAATTTCTAACATAAGTCATAGCATCTTGAGTGTATTCATGCATGTGCCTGGGACTTCCTGTAAATGTAGCAGGTAGAATGACCATTGCTCCAATGTTTTCCACATTCCCATCATTGACTACAGCATCCCTTAAATGTACATAATTTTCAACTCTTAATTTCTTCTGATTTTGACGGATGAAAAGCAGACGCTCACTCTCAATCTTGGCATACATATCCACTACAAACTGGTGAAACAGCTGTCGACAATTTAACAAATGGTTGTGTTCATTGGTACGACTCATTATTCGGTGAGCATAGAAATCCATGGCTGAAACTTTCTTGTTGGTAGGTTCTCCTGTTCTTGGGTCAACTTGCTTTAAAAGGAAGTGATATCCATCCTCACCATAAGTAAACATGATTGGGTACTGTAGACTATCATAAGATCGATGTGCTTCTGCAATGCGCTGCAATGAACCTCCTCTCTTCTTAAGTACGATGTCTCTTCGTTCAAACTGTTCACCAGATATCACTACTGCAACTTCATTAACCTGTGGAGCGTTGAATCGCCGTTCATGCTCACCAACTGGGGTTTTGTCAGCCCTTATCACAACTTGATATTCATCACTTGGCATATTTTCTAATGAAATCTTAAACATATTGATGAGGCCATTGTGTTCATGAAACATCCTTTGCAAAGACAGCACAATTTCTCTTCTGGTTTCCGAGATGTAGGAGCACCGTTGGTCAGTTTGACGCTGTTCATCCTGAATAAAATATAGCTGGAGAAACTTGTGTGGTTCATCTGAAGAAGGTAACAACGATCCCGCCTTATGATACACTTGTCCTTGAACTGTAAATGTTGATGCAAATCCTTGTTGTTCCACAATCGAAGTAGCACCGAAAGATGTCATTTGGAAACAGGAGTTATATCTTCTGATGTTTTTAAGGAAATGCTTGGACTCGGGGGTTTCTCCTGATGTGTAGGACAACAACTGTTGAGGAGGCAACTCTAGACTACACAATTTCACTTTTCCGTTTTTGCAGCAAATTCCCTTTGGCTCTGCCTTAAACCTAACAGCTCCACAATATGTACACAGAACATCCATTTTTCCAACTTGAACACTTGCATGTTGAGGGTAATCTTCTGAAGGATCATAGTGAAGACCTTTTAAAACCAAAGAAAAAGTTCCAGCTCTCCTTGAAACTGTCTGTACCACCATTCTTTCTTGACATTCTTCGTGTTCAGGTATTTCAGAAGATGCTTCTTCTACAGCTCTCTCTCTGTCCGTTTGCAATCGTTCTTCATACTGTTGTGGTGTCTCGGAAGATGTTCCAGGTACAGCTCTCTCTCTGTCCCTTTGCAATCGTTCTTCATACTGTTGTGGCGTCTCAGAAGACATACGCAGAGCCCTTCTTTCTTTGTCCTTCCAAAGACGTTCTTCAAGCTGTCGTGGTGTCTCTGAAGCTCTTTGTATAGTCATTCTTTCTCTTTCACTTTGTAGTCGTTCCTCACGCTGCTGTGGTGTCTCTGAAGCTCTATGGGCTGCAGTTGTATCTCTGTCCTTTTGAAGTCGTTCCTCACGCTGCTGTGGTGTCTCTGAAGCTCTACTGGTTGTAGCTCTTTCTCTGGCACTTTGGAGTCGTTCCTCATGCTGCTGTGCTGTCTCTGAAGCTCTGCTGGTTGCAGCTCTTTCTCTGGCACTTTGGAGTCGTTCCTCATGCTGCTGTGCTGTCTCTGAAGCTCTACTGGTTGCAGCTCTTACTCTGGCACTTTGGAGTCGTACCTCATGCTGCTGTGTTGTCTCTGAAGCTCTTCTGGCTGCAGCTCTATCTCTGTCTCTTTGGAGTCGTTCCTCACGCAGATGTGGCGACTCTGAAGCTGTACGGGCTGCAGCTTCATGTTGTGGTGTTTCAGAAGATATACGTAAAGCCCTTCTTTCTCTGTCCTTTTGGAGTCGTTCCTCACGCTGCTGTGGTGTCTCTGAAGCCTTACGGGCTGCAGCTCTATCTCTGGCACTTTGAAGTCGTTCTTCACGCTGCTGTGGTGTTTCCTCAATCTTTTGACGTTTTCTCGGTGGCATTTTTATCACCAGAATTTAATTTAAAACAAAATTATATAGATTGCCGCCTCGGCGATTGTATATTATTCGCAAGAATATACGGCGTCCGATAGCCGCCGTGAGCAAGGCCTAGGTTTTAGAAATGAAAAGAGATACCTGAGAAAAGAAACAACGTAAAAAAGAAGGATAGGGAAATCAGCTTTTAGATATAAACAGAAAAAAGATACTTTGCAGTGGAAAAAGCAGTGGAATTCAGGAAAATTGTTTGTCAAACAAAGTGACAGCAAGCAGCAAGTCAGCTATGATGTAAATAGACCGCCAAAAAGAATGATTATTGTTGCCAGGTTTCAAAGAGAAGACTTGTTGCCAGTTTTTAAAGAGAAAATGGCTGCACCTAGATCACGATGATTCTTAGCATTAGGATATTTGACAGGACGAATCCTAACCACTCCGAGAGTAGGAGAAAGAGAGTTTGGACCAATCATATACGCTGTAAGCACAGCGCGGACAAATAAATAAACAAACAAACAGACAAACAGCGGGTTTCTATTTTATTAGTATAGATTAGTAAATATTAAATAAGCATAAAGTATTTATCTGTTAGGAAACTGTAATTTTTAGTTTTTTGAGATTCATTATGTTTCCAAAAGATCATATTATTTTTATGTTATTTAAAAAAATTAACAAATCCATTTTTTAGTTAAAAAAAAAGTAGTTAGTTGTTCTTTTCTTGAGTGTTCATGCAAAATTGCGAAATTCTAAGCAGCAAGGGTTTGAGGAAATCATATTTCAAATAAACAAACAGACAAACAGCGGGTTTCTATTTTATTAGTATAGATTAGGGTTGGCCATTTCTCACTATTCTTGGCGGGTCTCATTCTTTTATAAGAATTCTCAGTTTTAACAAGATGTTTAGCACATTTTTCATCTTAAGTAGATTTTTGTAAGTTTAAAAATATTAATGTGCTGTTTGGTGATGGGTTTATTTATTTTTTCTTTTGTTAATCCTTTTAATCCTAAGCCGCCTGTGATTACCATTGAATCCTAAGGAAAATTAGTGACAGCTAGGGCTGAAAGGGTTACAGCATTAACACCTTCAAACCTAGTCCACCTGAGATTTCCATTAAATCCTTTAGAAATTTAAGGTGGTAAGGGGCCGTCCATAAATGACGTCACTCTCAGAGGGGGGGGGAGGGGGTTACTCAATTTGTGACAAGGGGGAGGGGGGGGTTCAAAATTTGTGACATCACATCCTCCCAAAACTGAAAATCAACCAAAAATAACAAAAACCGAATTTTTTCCTAAGATTTCTATCCAAAAAAATTAATTTTTGATCGATTGAAAGCGTGACATGTGACATAGGGGGGGAGGGGGTATAGGGAAGTGTGACAGTTTGTGACATAGGGGGGGAGGGGGTCAAAAATGGGCAAAAAAAAGTGTGACATCATTTATGGACGGCCCCTAAGGACTAAGGGTTTAATTTAGATAGGTAGTGTAGAATAAATCTTGTATATTTTTTAACATTAGGTTTTTTACTTTTCTTCACTTGTTATTTATAAACTCTTACTAGAAATTTTAATGTCTTCTCTTCGACCTTATAAAAATTTAGTTTTAAAAAGATTCCTCTTAATATTGCAATTTGCATCTCTATTAAAATTTTGCTGTTGTGAGTATGTATGCATGCGTGGAAATTAAGGAAGTTAAAATCATCCTATCTCCATAAATCTTCCTGTATAATTTTAGACTTACCTCTTTTCTTATCATTTTCTCTCTTGTTTTTAGCTGCTCTTTAAAGCTGATACTTAAGTTTTCTTTTTAGGTTCAAGACCTCAACCCTTTCTCCTTTCTGATCAAACCCCTTTTGTGTGGATGTACCTTATGGATTATCCTACTGATCCACCGCAATATATCCCTGGATTTAGTTTAAAATTACCATTGAACTATACATTTGAGTTCATGTTTCCTAACCTATTCAGAAGAATGTGTTTGCCACCTCCCTGTATTCCTAAAATTATTTTGTACTGGACATTTAGAAATCCCACTGTGTTACAGCATATTATGGAAAAAATTGCTTTTACCTCACTAGGAATGGTTGTTGAATCTCTTAATAAGAAAACAGCTGTTAGAACCTTGTTTTGGAAAGTTGGTTTAGCTGCCCTGTTTGGAAGCTATGATGCTTCGTTGCTTTTAAGATTTGCTGCATACCGACTTCTCAAAAATGACTGGGAATCAGCATTTTACTTGTATATTGCTGCTATGATCCGTATTTCCAGAAAACTAGAGACTTCAGAAAATAAACATAAGTACAAAGACAAGGATTTTGGTGAAGTTAATCATAGATTAAATGTTGTCCATGTTGTGCGTAAGCATCCTCGTATGAAAAGGCACATCATCAAAGTAAAACCAAAGTCATATAGTTCCATTCTAAACACTAAAAGTCTAGTAAAAAAATCATTCCACATAAAGAATGATCACATTAGAGAAATATTTAAAAAGACTGAAGAAAGACTTCTTTCAGTAGAAGAAAGCAGTCTTTCAGCAGAAGAACGCCAGCAGAAGAAGTCAGCAGAAGAAAGGAGAAAACTTTTAACTTTTGAAAATTTTAGAGAAGAGATGAGTGCTGAAGATATAGCGAATGACCTTGCTTATGAGCTTGCTTTCAGTGATTGTGGTGAAACATCTACTGATAAAGATTTTGAATACCAGTACTTGTTTCGTGACTATGATGATGCATACATGAAGAAATGCATTTTTGCCATGTTAAAAAATGAAAGGCTCAGTGGTATTATCGAAGAACCTGTTCCTTATTTGGAAGAAGACATAGAAAAAAGTGAAGATGTTTGTAGTAAAATCATTCATTTCAATTTCCCTAGTAAATCAACTCTTCAAAATCAAGAACACTCAGAGAATTGTGTTGGATCACTTATGAATCCTGATATTTCTTACTTAACAAAGCAAGTTATGAGTTATGTTTGGAAATCATCTGTTAGACCAAAAATTAAAAAGATGCCTGCTTTTGATTTACCAATCAAATGTTTGGATGTAGAAACAACAAAGCAGGTTTTTCAGAATATTTTAAATGCTTCTGTGAAATCCCGGTTTAGAAGCACGTCTAGAGCACATCCCATTCTGGAATTACCACTGAAGTATTTGGATATAGATCTTTATTTTCTTATGAAATTTATGACAAAGGAAAAGGTTCTTATAGATCAAAAAGAAGTGCAGTTCACAAAATATTGTGTACAAAATGAAGATACCATGACAATTGGATAAGTTTTTAAATGTTTAGTTTTGCTGTAAAAAAAAAACTAAGACAGCATTAGTGTTCAGTTTATTGATTTCTGAACATGGGCTCATCCAACTGCACTTCTTCTAGAGCCTGGTGAATAAAACTATTCATCCTGTAAAAATATCTTAATGATTTTAAATTTGATTGTATATCTATTTTATGGTAAGTTGTATTCTTTGAATGAATAGTAAATAGGAAAAATAGACCCATCATCCAAAAGAGGGATCTCTGTAATTAAACACATAAACAGTTATATAACTACAGAGATCCCACTTTTTACTGATGGGTCTATTTTTCAGAATTTTTTTGACTGAATGTATGTGATATTAAAAAGGTTGAGTTATGACTTGTTTTGTCTAATACACTTGGCAAAAACTATCCAATTTTGATATTTAAGATTAAATTTTCGTACGTAATTTAATTTAGTAAATCATTTAATAGAGATTTAATGCATTAGATAAGTCCTGGGTCCTTAGCCTCTAACTTTACTTGTGAGCTCCTAGCAGTAATGGAAGCTTTTAACATGTATTCTTTTGTTTAACCTTTTCTCTATCTAAGCAAGCAAAGGGCATGTTCAACAACTCAATGGCGGCCCTCTTAGCAATCCTACATGGACATTAGGGTGGTTACAAAAAATCACCTTTCGAAATTCTTAGGTCTCACCCCCCTAAAATGTGCCAATAGACTAAAAAATGAGATTGGCCAAGTTTTAGATCAATCCGATTATATTAACACCCGCCTCATTGAGGTCAAAGTTCAGAAAAATAGCGATTTTCAGCAAAAAATCGTAGTTTTTCAAAACTATTCGTCTCACAAACCTGGTTTTGGTCTCATTTTATAGGAAATTTCAGTATCTAAAGTTCGATACCATACACTTATTGATAGAACTGAAAAAAAAGTGGTATTTGATTGTTTTCAGGTAAGGTTATTGTAGATATCTAAAAAAGTGAAATTTCGGGATAAGTCTAAAAACGACACAATTAACTTATAACAATCCCACCCCAAATTTTCTTTTTGTATTTCTTATTTTTTACATTGATACCTTTTATTTAAAGGTAAAATAAATTCCTAAAAATACTCAAAAAATAGTGGTTATAAGAAGAGAAATTGAAGTTACAAAAATAGTGATCAAATGTAATTTAATAACTATACTATTTACAAACATTTCTTAAAAATTACAATTTACAATCACAAAACTAAGGTGGTAACGGCTTAGAAAGAGTTGCTTTATAAGAGTCGGGGAAAATATGCCTACACTCAGCTACACATTGCAGTAGAAATTGCCACTGATCTTCATCTTTTTTCAGACAGAAATTAAAGTCTTGAATTAATTTCACTCACCTCTCTGCTGTGTCATTTACAACTCTTAAAAAGCTGACTACTTTCTTACCTTTCAAATAAATAATCTTGGTTTTTATACTATTCTTCATTATCAGTGTTTAAAAATCTGTATTTATACCAAATCGCTTGAAAAAATTAATAGTTTTAGGAGAAAAACGAAATAATAAACTTTAATTTCCATTAAATCAACTTCCTGTAGATTCAGTTTTGCTCTAATACCTCTTACTTCAAAATCTTCATTATTGTTTTCCGTAGTTTCTCCTAGAAACCATGTTTATTTTCTCATTTGTATTCACTTCATCATTGAAGAAAGAAAACTCCACTTTCTCCGAATTTAAATACCGTAAATGGTTTATTAATTTCGTCATAACCTTATTATTCATTAACTTAAAGTGATAACACTTAACTTTAACTTTCATTACCTTAAAGTGATGTCTTTTGGATGAAGGTCCAAAAGACATCACTTTCAGAGTACCTGGCGCAATTCATCACGCCAGATGGATGTCCAAAGCCTTATATTCTCTAAAAATATACCACTTCATGGATCAATTTAACTGATTTAGAGAAAAAAGGAATTGAAGAAATTTGTTTATTTTTTAATCAATATTTATGTTAAAGCATGGTTCAATGCCCCAAACCTACTATATGGCTCCTAACCAAGATTTACAACTGTTAAAATCTTTGGTTCAGTATAGGAAAATTGATAAAGAAGTTGCGATAAGGTTATGACGAAATTAATAAACCATTTATGGTATTTAAATTCGAAGCAAGTGGCATTTTCTTTCTTTGACGACACCGTGAAGAAAAATTTTAAAATAAATATGGTTTCCAGACTTCAGTCCGAGGAAATTATATAAAATGACGATGATGATGATGATTTTGAAGAAAGACATATTAAGACAAAACTCAATCCACTACAAATTAATTTGTTGGATATTGACATTGATCATTTTGTTTCTCCTAAAACTCTTAATTTTTTAAGCGATTTAATATTAATCCAGATTTTTTAAACACTGATCCTGAAGAATGGTGTGAAAACCAAGATTACTTAAGAGGTAATAAAAGTAGTCAGCTGTTTAAGAGTTGTAAATGACACACCAGAGAGGGAAGTAAAATTAATTCAAGACTTTAATTCCTGTCTGACAAAATATAAGGATCAACGGCAGTTTCTACTGCAATGTGTAATTGAGTGTATGTAGGAATATTTTCCCAGACTCTTCTAAAAGCAACCATATTTAAAAGCTGTTACCACCTTAATTTTGTGATTGTAAACTAGAATTATTTTATAATATTTGTATCAATTATATAGAAAAATTACTAAAATACCTTTGAACACTGTTTTTGTAACTTTAAGTCTTCTTATTTTCTCTTTTCTTTACAACAGTTTTTTATTTTAAATTTCATGAATATTGTTATAAATTCTTTACCCTTAAATTAAAAGTTGATAAAGTTAAATAAAATAGTGTAACGTATTTAAGACTTGACTTAACTACCTAAAGATGTCATATACACTTTCTTTCAGTTTACAGTTCAGACAAAGTTTAATTTAAACGAGAATTCACTATAGAGGGGTTCATGGGAAGATTTAAGGGGTGGGAGCACACTGAAACCTTGGGGGAAGATGTCCCTGATGGCTTTTGAATCATGGTTATTTGGTTAACCCTTATGAAATGGAATTTTCTCAAAAAGTTGGAGAGGGGCATTGCCCCCCTATGACCCCCATAAATCCACCTAAAGGTTCATCTGTACTATTTATACTATGTATTAATACATTTAAACTATCTTCAATAAAATTGATGCACATATTACATATTTTAAAGATTTCGGTCTTTAAGCAGTTTTGTAAGCATCGACCACAACCTTGTCTGAAAAATGTCAAATACCACTTTATTACAGTTCTATCACTTAGTGCATGGTATCAAACTTTATATAATAAAATTCCCTATAAAATGAGACCAAAACCAGGTTTGTGGGACGAATAGTTTTGATTTTATAGAGGAAAAACTACGATTTTTTGCTGAAAATCGCTATTTTTCTGAACTTTGACCTCAATGAGGCGGGTGTTAATATTATAGGATTGAGCTAAAACTTGGCCAATCTCATTTTTTAGTCTATTGGCACATTTTAGGGGGGTGAGACCTAAAAAAAGTCGAAAATTTTTTTTCCCCATGTTACTTGTGACCACCCTAATGGACATAGGGGGGCTCTGTCTTCAGGCAAACTCAAACAAACCCCAAAATTTCTGTGAGTATGCACGGTAACCCCTGGAAGAGAAGTTATCTTGGCCAAAAATTTTTGAAATGAGCTAATGGTTAAAAAAAACCCTTGCTTTTCGATATCCGTCAAAAAATCCATTGACATGGGCACTTTTCCGGTCCATTTCTTCACCCTCATGAAAGTAAACATAGGCCCCTATGACCTCTTTACTGTAGAAATATTAGTAGTGCTATAGTTGGAAAACTCTCATTTTTATTGGTAGCCAATAACGAAATATCTAGGGGGACAGTCACTATACAGTAGTGTTCGGCACTAGTTAACTAGAACTAGTTACAACTAGTAGTTACAAATATACAAAAACTGACGACCAGCTTCATGACATGTGTCTTATTTAGTTTATACTCATGGCCCCTTGTTCTGTTATCCTTGCTGAAACTTAAGCCCTCCGTATCCACTTGCTTTACCAACTTGAATAGCTGAATCAAATCTCCCCTCCCTCTTCTTTTTTCCAGTGAATACATGTTGAGCCTGCTCAAACGTTCATTATAATCCAGATGTGTTATCCCCTTAATTATTTTTGTAGCTCTGTGCTGTACCTTTTCAATTACCTCTATATCCTTCCCCATGTATGGAGCCCAGAATTGAACTGCATATTCAAGATGAGGTCTTACCTAATCCCTTGTATAAAGGCAATATTATATTCTTGTCCCTTGAAGTTACAGTCCTTTTTATATACCCCAATAACCTATTTGCCTTTTTACCCGCAGCTGTACATTGATGACCCATTTTAAAGTCCCTATGTATTATTACCCCTAGATCCTTGACTGAATCTCCCTTCTTTACCTTTACTCCCTGTATCCAGTATTCAGCTCCACTATTCCTGTGACCCATATGCAGCACTTGACATTTCCTTAAATTGAATGACATACCCCATTTTATAGCCCATTCAGCTATTATATCTAGATCACCTTGTAAGTTCTCTATCTATAACTTGGTATCTACCTTCCCCCATATTTTTAAGTCATCTGCAAATATACTAATTCTATTCCTGATCCCCTGCCCTATATCATCTATGAATATTATAAATAATATTGGTCCCAATACTGATCCCTGAGGTACCCCACTTGTTACTTCTGTCCATTGTGAATAATGTCCCTTTACCTGCACTCTCTGTTTTCTCCCCAATAGCCAGTTCTTAATCCAAATCAATGTTTTCCCTTGAATCCCCAGCCTTTCCAATTTCAAGCGTCACCTCCAGCCATGGACCGGTTTCGTCCTTGTTAGGACTCATCAGCACGGCATAGGAAGGTAACGCAAGAGAGTGGAGGAAGGCTTCTAGTCAAGCCGACTATAATGGAAAAAGTGGTGACCATGATTAGTCTACCACTATCTGCCGGAATGAACTGCGCATTCCCTAGACAGATTTAATTTCCATATTGGCAAGTGTGAGAAAAGGAGTATTTTTCACCATAACCACTGGTTCGGGAAAGGTTTGGAAACTCCAACTCTCAAGTGTCACCTCCAGCACTGGACCGGTTTCGTCCTTGTTAGGACTCATCAGCACGGCATAGGAAGGTAACGCAAGAGAGTGGAGGAAGGCTTCTAGTCAAGCCGACTATGACTAGAGTTGGAGTTTCCAAACCTTTCCCGAACCAGTGGTTATGGTGAAAAATACTCCTTTCCTCACACTTGCCAATATGGAAATTAAATCTGTCCAGGGAATGCACAGTTCATTCCGGCAGATAGTGGTAGACTAATCATGGTCACCCTTTTTCCATTATAGTCGGCTTGACTAGAAGCCTTCCTCCACTCTCTTGCGTTACCTTCCTATGCCGTGCTGATGAGTCCTAACAAGGACGAAACCGGTCCATGGCTGGAGGTGACGCTTGAAAGTTGGAGTTTCCAAACCTTTCCCGAACCAGTGGTTATGGTGAAAAATACTCCTTTCCCTCATGAGGTACTTTATCAAAAGCTTTTTGAAAATCCAGGTACATGATATCCGTCCTGCTCTTATTATCCAGCTCCTCAGTAATTTTCCCATAGAACTTTAATAGATTTGTGGCACATGACCTTCCCTTCCTAAACCCATACTGATAGTCTGATAGCAGTCCCCCCTCCTCCAAGTAGAACATTATATGCTTTTTTAGCAAGGATTCAAATAATTTACATATTACTGAGGTTAGACTTACTGGTCTGTAGTTGCCCGGATCACTTTTGATTCCCTTTTTGAATATTGGAGTTATATTGGCCAATTTCCAATCCATTGGTACCCAACCCGTGATATATGTTGTATTGAATATCATTAGTATTAGTATTACATCACCCAATTCTTCCGCGCATTCCACTAGTACTACCCAGGGCTTAAATTGCACCGGAGCGGAGCTCCGGTACTTCTTGGTTTTTAGTCAATATTTATTGATATTTATATATTAATCAGTAAATATTTGTAATGCTGAAATAGAGCGCTCCGGTACTTCTTTGGTTAGAATTTAAGCCCTGGTACTACCGTTACTAGTACACTAGTAACTACCGATCAACTAGTAGTTTAACTACTTTTAGTTTAAAGTAGTTTAACTATTAGTTTAACTACTTTTAGTTTAAAGTAGTTCAACTATTAGTTTAACTACTTTTAGTTTAAAGTAGTTCAACTATTAGTTTAACTACTTTTTTAATCAACTACTAGTTAAAACTACTTTCAAATTTTCAACTACTTGAAAAAAATGTTTATTTAAAATTTATAAGATGTTTAAAATTTTTATCAAAGGTAGAGTATTCAAATAGCATAACCAGAAATAAAGACCATTTTTGCGCGAAGTATAAACGTTTTTTGTGACATAGATAAAGATAAGAAAGATGTATTAGAATTTTGCCAAAAAGTAGGTTATGAAATTAAATACACTAGTTAACTACTTTGGGAAATAGTTAACTACTACTAGTTGCAACTAGTCCCAGGAAAAAATAGTTAACTACTAGTTACAACTAGATTTTCACAGACTAGTTATTAGTTGGTAGTTAACTATTTTTTGACCACTAGTTGCCGAACACTACTATACAGGGTGTACCGGGGAACACCCCAACCATTCCACAAAAATAACAAAGGACCTCCAAATACTACCTTAAAACTTGGACATGAAATTCCCATGTTTAGAAAGGTAAGTGATAGTTTATATAATTTAAGTTCAATCGTAAGATATTTTTTGTTAGGGATACCAAAAGAGATCATACCATTTGTGGTCCTTATCTCCCTCTCCCCAAAAAATGTTATTTTGTGCTTTTGAATTTCATATTTTATTTGCATATCTTGAGTATACGATCGCCACGAGAAAAAGTTTTGACGTCGTACAATATTGTGGAGATTGTTATGGAAAATGGTTATTCCACTCAATTTTGGGGGTGATGGTAATTCATAAACGCTGAAAAAACGTTTTGTGCCAAATCTGTGTGACTCTATCATTTAGATTTGAACTTCTTTACAAAGTTGAGTTTTTCTGTCAAAGTTTATCTCATTGCGGTCGGACTGATAGTCTAATTTTTTTAGGGTTTATTGATTTTATCGAAACATGAAGAGAGGGAGATGAAATTAATAGCTATAAATGGCGAAGGTTTTAAAGCTTGAGGTGGACATAAATTAAAGCCGAACCGGTTATCAGCTATTTGCGTACAGCGCTCGGCTCTAATTTATATGTCCACCTTTGCTCGCTGTCACTGGCGGATCCAGGGGGGGGCTAGGGGGCTTGAGCCCCCCCCCCAAAAGAAAAAACTTTACACTATATAATATGGAATTTTATGCACCAAAATGAGTTAAAACCATGTTATTTTAAGGTCAAATTTTCTAAAAATTCTGGGGGAGGACCCCCAGACCCCCTTGGTACTTGTAACTCTATTATTACAACTCTACTTCATATTAAGTTTGTCAAAACGAAAAAATTCTACCATAAAATCTATATCCGAAATTCGGATGAGGCGTACCAAAACGAGTTGAAAAAGTGTTTTTTTACTTAAATTTTCAAGGGAGAACCCCTTATAAGTCTGTGTAAATAGAATCGGCGGTTGACCTTGAGTTTTTTCTCCATGTATTTCTTCTGCGTTGCCATGGTAAAGCATGACGTGAAACCGCCGATTTTATTTACACAGACTATAGTACTTGTAGTAACTCTATTATTAAAACTCGATTTTATATGAAGTTTGCCAAAACGCAAAAATTCTACCATAAAATCTATGTCTGAAATACGGATGAGGCGTACCAAAACAAGTTGAAAAAGTTGTTTTTTTTTACTTAAATTTTCAAAATTTTCTAGGGGAGGACTCCCAGACCTCCTTAGTACTTGTAACATCTCTTATTACAACTCTATATTTAATTAAATTTTTTAAAACGCAAAAATTCTACCATAAAATCTATATCCGAAATTCGTATGAGGTGTACCAAAACAAGTTGAAAAAGTGGGGGTTTTTTACTTAAATTTTCTAGGGGAGGACCCCTAGAGCCCTTTAGTAGTTGTAACTCTATTATTACAACTTTGTTTTATATTAAGTTTGTAAAAACCCAAAAATACTACGCCATGAAATCTATATCCGAAATCGGATAAGGCGTACCAAAACAAAACGAAAAGTGGGGTTTTTTTTACTTAAATTTCCAAAAAATTTCTGGGGGAGGACCCCCAGACCCCCTTTTAGTGGTTGGAGCAGGATAATTCACTACCTTTTCCATATTAAGATAATCAAGAAGATACAATTGGATTATGGAAATTCTTAGCCCCCCCCAAAAAACCAAATCCTAGATCCGCCACCTGTCCGAGAGGCCACACATCACAACGGTGTGTGATCCTAGCGAAAGGGACCCAACTCCCCCTTTAAAAAATTTGGATAAGGTGCTGGACAAAGACGAGTTAGATCTAGGCTTACCATACGTCCTGGTTTACAATTATTATTATTTATTTTTTTATATTATATTATATTATTGTTATTTTTTTTTGGTTTAACATAGTTAACAGGAAAAAATAGTTAACTACTAGTTGCAACTAGATTTTCCCAGACTAGTTAGTAGTTGGTAGTTAACTATTTTTTGACCACTAGTTGCCGAACAAACATTAGCATGGGCGGATTTATGATGGTGCAACGCACCCCCAAGTTTTTCAAGGTAACTTTTTTTATGCTTTTAAAATTTGGTGCAGAAGTATTAAAATGATCAATTTTGCAAAATAAAATTTTAAATAAAATAAATGCTGTTGAATCAGATGAATTTTTCTTACTTGGATCTTTGTGAATTACTATAGCTTTTTCGGATTAATTTTTAAAAAGTGGTTAAAGCAGTTCAGGGAGAGTAGGGTTACCCAACTTTTTTAGGAAACATTTGTACATCAAGTTTTAGATGACTTGCACTTTATATATTAATTTTGATTATTTTAATTTTTAAATTAATTAAGAGTTTAGGTGATATATATTTTTGGTAAGATTTGCATTTTGATGAACTTAATATAAAAAAAAGTTGCTATAATAGAGTTCCAAATAATAATGGGGGTCTGGGGTACTCTGTGGTCTGGGGGCCTCCCCCAGATAATTTCAGAAATTGGAGCCTAAATAATAAAAAAAGAGTATTTTCAAAACTATACCACTGTGCAACAAATGAATCTTCAGTTTGAAAAAGTGTAAGGCTTTTGAAAAAATCGAAATGGGAGAAAAGAATCTGAATTTTCATTGTATAACCAACAAATTTGTACTTGAAAAAAAAATTAAGTATGAATATTCAAAAATATTGTACAGTTGATAAAATTTAATGTGGGGGGGACTTATTTTCCTTTTTCAAATCCAGATGGAATTTCTGGAGCCCAGAAATTCCAGCTGAAAAAATCTTAAAAAATCAACTTGGCATACGGGTCACAAGTGCCGGTTTCTTGCTACTTATTCATTAAATTTTTACTTTGGGCGGTTCTAATGATATACTTCAGATATTTCGATGAGTAAAAGAGAAAATCCTAATTAAATTAATTTAAATCAGTGAACATTGAGCTTCAAAATGAGTACGAAACTCCATTTTAAAACTCTACTTAATGCTGTTTTGTGTAACACTTGCAAGCGCTGATAAAGCGCCATCTGTCGTTACTTTGAGTCGCGGATCATGAATTAAGTGCAAAATTAGAGCACTATTTTAAAATTATTACCACCCAGAGGCCTCAGTAAGAGTCTAATATTGAAAATTTCCTTAATTTTTAAACATGAGAGTAGAAAAGGGGACGACATTGTGAAATTAATAAAATTATAGTCTAGAACCCAAAAGCGAGTTCAAATTCTCTCTGCCTCCTAGTGTTATTAGTCGGAACTTTCTAACTCCATTGAAATATTTTAAGATGAAATCAAAACAAGACTAGAATAGTGTTTATTTATTTTGGATTGTGTACATACAAACCGGAGTGTGGTTGTGTGAAAAAGAGTAAAACTTTGTAAAATCAATACTAGATTTATAAAAAACTGTTATATACTTTACAGTTCTCGTAAAAATCATGCATAAGTAGTAATCTTAGTGATCCATTTCTCTAAAATCTCTTTATTAATTGTTTAATTTACCTGCGTTTTACTATCGTTTTCAAAGCAATATATTCTCAAGTAGTATTAATTCTTCACAATTAAAATACTCTGGAATCAAGAATTTATCTGACTTGAGTGCAGCTGATGCTTATATAATTTTCGAACAAATAGCTCGAAGATATTCTTTAATTTTTTGTGAACTGGGCAACGATTTGAAAGGTAAACCTGCACTCGATTATAAAGTAAGAAATTAAACTTAAAATCCGTGTTATTAGTTAATTTTCACACAACTCTTTCCTTAGCCGTTAATTATTGTTTTGCCAACTTTGTACGTAAACATTGACAAAGTGTCACCCTCATTTGAATTTTAGGCTATAAACTTTTTAATGAGTTTTTCTTGAAAATAAAAGTAACTCAAAGTTGTGATTCCCTCCTGATTTGTATTTAATAAAGCCTGTCTAATTCATCCTATAATTGAAAAATTCATCCAAAGCTTCTGTGCTGAAATTGCACTAAACAATTTGAAACTTTTGTGAAAATACTGTGTTTCCCATCTGTTTGTTCTAGTGCAGGTATCTTACTTCAAAAGATAAAGCATTAAGGGAAAGATCTTGCAATTATTAATATAGTGATAGCCAAACTACAGTCATATAATGACTTAAGATTTTATTGTTTTTTAAAAATTATTAATGGAATAAGTTAAAATTATACTTGCCTGAAAACGTCAAAGTATAAAGTTGAATATTTGCAGTAATAAATTAAATGCATCCCAATATTTGTATGTTCGAAAGATTAAAATTAAGACTGAAAGACTTGTAAAGACTTATGGTTACCTACAGGCCCGTAGTAAGGGTTTTTGCCGCCCTGTGCATATCGATTTATTACCGCCCCTCATTTCATTTTCTGTTTCAAGAAAATACACCCCCCCCCCTTTGTTTCTTTTGAAAATCTACTGCTTAATCGTGAGGTGAAATTATCATTTAATCCTATTTAACATGAATTAAGGTTTAAATTTTTTACAGATTACAAATTGAGGGTTTAAAACATCATCTCTTCAATAGTAAATTGCAAGATAATTTTTTAATTAAGAGAAGAAAATCTCCTTGTTTCTCTATTCGTTGTCCTTGATGCAAATGGAACTCAAATGGCTACTGCGAAATTAAGCAAATTTAAAAGCAAAGTGTAAATAGTTGCTAATAATGTTGACTACTTTTTGTTTACTAGTTTCTTATTTATATTTTGCACCAACCCAAAAGGGTTGGTTAGTGTTGGTTAGTGGGTGTATGGTTCATATCGGGACATTATGCACCAGACAATACAAATTAAAGCAATCATTTTAGAAGTCACCCAAATGAGTTAAAACATTAGGTTATTCTTTTAATAGTAAAATTTCAAAACCCTAACTGCAGTATTTTATACAAAATTTTTGCATTAAGTACGGGTCCGTGAGGGTCCCCTTAGAAACAATTGTGAACCAACCCCCCCTTAAAGATTGAAACTTAAGCGGGCTTGACTAACTAGCAAAAATTTTTCTTGGCCCCCTCCTGATTTCAAACATATGGGCGCCCATGGATGCAGAGTAACAAACTGACAATATTGGGACAGAACGAAGATGACCATGCCATCTGATCTGGTATCTTCCCCATTCTGGGAAAACAAGGCCGAATAATTGGCCCACCCCGCCCTCTTCACTCGTGGGGTCTTGAAAACCTGGTTGCTTGGTATTTGTTTTTGTATCGTTTTGATCTGTAGGTGGGATATGACGGTTGGACGCTGGGAATGACTCAACCCTAGAATTCTCCCGTAGTAAAAACTGTGTGGTACATTTTTCTCAAAACTGTATAGTATGTAGCATTTTGAATTGTTGTAATCTACCGTACCCAAAAATTTCCGCTCTGTGCTGTAACACATGTTGCACATGCCTAAATACTGGCCTGTTACCTAGGTATTGGATTGGTTACATATATTTTCCAGTCTGCTTGATCTCAAGGATCCGCTTATAAACCTTCATCAAGTAAGAAAGACACAACATATTTTTTACTGACACAGAGAGAGAAAGTACACCCAGGGCATGACCAGAACCGAATGGATGACAGATATAGTACATAGACTGTTAGCGTAGTTGGCAGCTTGTAATCCAACTAAGCCACCCTGTCCTCACCTAGATTTAATTATTGGTCAAAAAATAAATATGACATCAAAGATGTAGTTTTAAATTTTGATTTTAAAGGTACTCATCATAACCTTTAAAAAGACATTTAGCATAAACATTTACATTAATACAACTTGCAATAAGTATGTTTTAAACGCAAAATATATGAACCCTCTTTCTATATTCAATTCAAATATTTATATAAATCCAATGCCCCTTATGATAAATTGAGTATTTGGTGGTTTGGACTCTGGATAACTCTAGTTGTGTGATTTTCATCTGTGTGCTTGTGCTTCTTGACTGTCTTTCAAGATAATCTGTGCTTTTAATTTTAGAAAAAATATGTCCAGTTTAGGACAAAAGGATTCTGATGAAGATGAATATGTCAAGTCTGAACTTAGTAAATTTATTATGGAACAGACTGGGTTAGATGCACTTAGGTACATAAATTTGATTTTTTCAACCTGAAAATTGTCTAGCTTAAATTGATTGTGCAACTTATTTTATTATTCTGTTAGCAATAAGTAGATTAAAGCAAAAATCCTAGATAGATTGTTTTCACTGCATTTTAAATAATTATCTTATGTAAATAATGGTTTTATAAAATTTCATGTCTATTTTAATCAATTGTTCTTAGACCAAGGTAGGGAAAATTTATAGGATTTAATTTTTTTTGTTTCTTGTCTTAAGCTCCATTGATGAAATCGTGTTGAGCTACATAATTGGTGTATTAGAGTCATTAGGCAGTGCAAACTCTCCAGAGGATGTATTTGATGTTGATGAGTTCTCAGAAATGATGACTGCTTACATACCTGCTTTTTCCAATATACACAGGTAAATGTATTATTTTAATATTTTAAAAAAAAATTTTAACTTATTTTAAATTGAAGTATAGAGTCATAGATTCTAGATATGATTACACTCCTTTTTAACTGATCGTTTAACTTGTTATACAAACTATGTGGTATCAGTTATACTGTTTAATGAGGTACAATCATAATGGTTTATTGATGTGGATGACATTCTTTTCATGCCATGCACCATCTGCCTCCAAATTTAATATTGACTTGATTGTGTCAGCTTTATAAATTTGGCATTCAAAGTAACAGTTTAAGCTTATTTTTTTACCTCCCTGTTAACTTTTTAAAATCTTGACTGCCTGAGATTTCCATTGAATTTTACATGATTATGACTGAAAGTGTGAAAGGGTTAAAGGTTATACATTTGATAGTTTCCATTCAAAATGCATTGAAAAACTAAAATTTATTTGTCTAAATATTCTTAAAAATAGTACTGGGTTGAAAGTTTATTTACCTTTTTATTAGATTGACTTTTATTTATAACTATAAAGACTTTAAAACTTTCAGCTCCCAGATTTATGCTTGGATGCTTAACCTAGCTGATTGCCTTAAACAAGTTTCAAAAAATAATGGTAAGTTTTCTGCATTTATTTAAAACTTAAATACTAATTTGAAACTTGAGAAGCCTTAATATGTAGAGATCATAACTATAGTGGTGAAACATTTGAAAAGAATGATGAATCTTCTATGTAAGAGCGATAAGACCTGTAAACTCAACATGATCATAGCTATGACGGCGAAATATTTTCTGTAAGAATGCTATAAACATATAAACCAATGGTAGGACACATTCTCCATTCTTGGGAGGTCCAGTTGTAAATTTTCTTCCTAATTTTACGACTGTTGTGTTTCACAAGTCCATCTATCTGGTCGCTGAGAAAGCAGACGATCTGAATAAGGATTGTTGAAAATTATAGAATTTTGGAGAACTGAAGATGATTGTGTGGAGAAAAGCTTGTATTTTTGTCCCCTAAAACTGCATCATTGTAAGTGGACTTTAGGGGGCGTCCATAAAATACAAATAATTTTCAAAATTTTGGACCCTCCCTCCCTGTTGATGAGATTTTGCTGGACACCCTCCCCTCTAAATATCTCACGTGAGATTTTCTCAATAACTTTTAAATATAAAAATTGATACAAATCCATGTTGAAATCAAAACTATGGTCTTTTACTGGGTAACTATCACGACTGACTGCCTAATGATTCCATTTTTGGACTAACTGCATATTAAATTTTGCTAAAAAAGGTAAGAGATAAACGCATATTATCTAAACCAAAGTTGAAGTGAGATTTTAATTGATTCCCCCTGGTGCAGTGGCGTATATAAGGGGGGGGCGAAGGGCCCCCCCCCCCCCGAAATTTGGACTAGGTGTACGAAAACAAGTTAAAACCCTGTTTTTTAGGGTCAAATTTCAAAGCATTTTCTGGGGGAGGACCCCCATACCCCCCTTTTGTACTTGGAATTTTATTATTAACAACTTTATTATAATAAGTTCATCAAAATCCAAAACCTACCAAAAAATATGTCCAAAATTCGGACTAAGTGTACCAAAAACAAGTTAAAACCCTGATTTAAGGGGTAAAGTTCCAAACATTTTCTGGGGAAGAACCCACAGATCCCCTTTTGTACTTGGAATTCTATTTTTAATAACTTTTAAACATTAATTTAAAAAAAATGTACATCCAATGGGTTTTTTTTGGTCAAACTTCCGAAAATTACCCCAGACCCCCCCTTTGGTACTTGTATTTTTATTACTAACAATTTTTCCTATATTAAGTTTTTAGGACCTGAATTATCACCTAAAAAGCCACATTGGATCCTTTAAATATGTGTGGGAGGGGCTGAGGAGTAATTTTGGGCCCCTCCCGAAATAAATTTCTATATACGCCACTGCCCTGGTGAGATTCTGCTTGACTCCTTCCCCCCTTTATGACCTCACATAATTTATGAACGTCCCTTTACTAAATAAACCACAAATGCACTAGTTTGTTATAGTGCTCAAGGACTCATATTATCACTTTTGCTTTGTTATTATCAGCGTTTTTCTGAAATCGACCTTCAATTCAGAATAATGTTGGTTCAGAGCATTCCCGATAAAGGATTTGTTGCAGTACTTATTATTCGGAATAGGTTCTCTCCTACTAAAAAACATTATTAATAAAGATTTTTAACTTGTATACTTTAACTCCATCATTCTGTTCCATGTAGCAACCCTGAACAATTATGCTTTAGGCTTTTGTTTGGCTTAATTCATTTTCGAATTCCAAATACAGTAATTTTGAAAGCTTACATTCCCATTTTGATTATCTATACAAATTTGTTGATTAACTTCCCTTCATCTAATAATATTAATTTATAATTTTTTTCGTGAGTTAACATTATAGTGATACTTCACATGCATGCCCTTAGGGGATAAAATATCCTTATAATTATGGTTGTTTTTAGTAATTAATTGAAATAAGTAAATAATTTCCTTCTTTATTTTACAGAAATAAATAAAACTAAGTGCTTGGCAGAAAGTTTACTTTTCAAAACTCATGAAAGACAGCGTTCTGTCTCTGAAAGTTCCAATTCTGCTGTTCCTGTTGGTAATTCCCGTTCTCGCTCTAGAAGAAAATCTTATCACAGTTCTAATAGTTACAATTCAAGTCAATCAGAAGATGATGAAAAATGTATAACTGTAAGTATTAAATTGAACCTCATTTAATGTATATTTTTTATACCTATTTTGTTACCTCTAAGTTAATGTTTTTACTTTTTGACTTACTATAAAACTGATAAATATTATCAAAAAAACATTTTGAAGTAGTTGGTTTTATTTTTTACGCTTTTTTCTTCATAAATGTGCTACTGACTAATCTTTTAAAACTGCTCCCATTATTTGTTTAAAAAGGGCACTTTTTAAATTGTGTTAAAAAAATATGTACTATGTGTGTGATCTTTATTTTAAGGTTTGTATACTGAATACTTTTATAGCTAATGAGAAATGCAACACAAAAATTTCAGTAAAATTTTTAACTTTGACTAAAATAAATAAAATTCAAGTAGTCTGGGAGCACAAAGATTTAAAAAGATTTTTTGCCTTGAAATAAGTTTACAGGGTTTGGCTTGAGCTAAAGTCTTATATTTTTGAAAAATGAGAATGGGTGTTATTTTGTTGTAAGAAATAAATCTTGAAGTAATTGGAATAAGTAGCATCAGGTGGAAAAATTTCATCTGATATACAAGAGTTGAACAAAATAATGTGAACACTTGCAAAAAAGTGAATGACTTGATAGCGAAAATTTTATTACCTTTATTATTTTACTACTTTATTATTAATGAATTTTACTTATTGTTAACCCAATTTGCATATCTGATTAGATAATTATCTTCTTTTCAAAATACTAAAAGTGCTGATATTTTTGTTTTAAAATAGCTGTTTTACTTTTTTCTGCAACAAATTGAGATAAAATGATTGAAAAGGGAATTTAATTATTAAAATATACTACTTGTTTTTCAGGAATGTAACTGATTAGCTAGACATTTTTAAAACCTTATTTGTATTTTTTATTTATGAAAAATTTTAAACATTTTCTTTAAATATTTTTCACTTGTCCTTATATCCTCATACCTTTTTCTACCACCTCATACCCTTATAAAATGCAACATAGGCTTTTTAGTAGCTCCCATTTTGTATTTGATATTTGAAAGATAATGGTTAAATACACCTAGAAACTGAGTTTCATTTTACTAGGATATATTTGAAAGATACAAGCCATAGAAATTCAAACATTTTCCATATAAATCTAAAAAATGCTAACCTCGGTTGAATTGGCTAGTAGTACTCATTATTAAAAACTTAAAAACCTGTATTAAACATGGGTGGGGGTTGAGAAAAGCATTCCACAAAAAAATTCTACTTTTAAATTAGGCTTGCTGTTTTTTTTTTTTTTGCAAATCATATTAATATTTACTTAGCTATTTTATGAAACCTTACATGTTGTCATTACTTCTTTTTTTTTTTTGGGAAATTTTCATTGATTGCCAGTTTATGTGCTGTGTGTAACAATATGCACTATGGTGAATGATTGGATAATTTTTCTTTTTACTTATGTTCTTCTAAAACTGATACTTCATCTGTTTTTTTTTAATATTAACTTTATTTATGCTACTTTAAATGAAAAAAAAATGTTTCTGCATTTTTTTTATATAGGTAAGTGGGTTTGAAATTGAACTGGAAACATTGACGGAAATGTTTCCTCATCTTCATGTAATAGAAGTAAAACAGTTCCTGAGCATGTCCAATGGAGATTGTGAAAAAGCTGCTCAACTAATTTTACAAAAAGAAGAGAGTGGTCAGGAATTAAATAAACACATAACTTCTAAAAGTACTCTAAAGCAATGTTTAAGCTCCTCTAAAGAAAAAATTGTAGAAGACAAACAACTTCGTGAACAAATTCTTAAGAGGTAATCATGATAGAGTATACTTTAATTTTAATGTGTCATTTATGTGAAATAAAAGCTAGAAAAGTTAACTGTTACTTTTGTATCTTGTTTGATACACTGAGCTGTTACTATGAACAAGTATCCTTATAAACAGTTTAATTGTGTAACACCAGTTTTACTGTATTTATCATGGTACTTTGAGGTAGCTTTAGTGAATTAATAACCATAACAAAATGACTCTTTAAGTTGAATTTAGATTAAACCTATTTTTGTAGTTCTATTTGTATTTTTTTTTATTTTAATAATTTGGACTCTATTTTCGGGTTGGAGGACTTTTGGGTATGGGGATCCATGTCTTTATGATATGGGTCTTCTCAGAAAAGTCCTCTGTGTACCAGGGGATCTGTGCCCCCCTGATGAAAGGATTACCTGTGAACATCTTATTTTAAAATTTATTCAATTTAATTTTATGATAGCATTAGTGAAGTTGTAAATGCCTTCTATTTTTTAAGAAGGTATAAAATGTCAGGTTTCAGAAATAAAGCAGAAAAGTTGGAGCAACTGTCAAAGATGTTGTGATCCTTGATGGATTAATGGACATCTCCAATAGTAATCTAGTTTAGAAAATACATACTTAGATGAAGAAATAAATCTTTAAATAATAGACCAAATGCTTTATGCTAGGTCAGTTATTGATTTTGGGAAAAATTCAAATGTTATGTGTATTTTTTATTTTCCTCTAATACTTTAAATTTCTTTACAGTTTTTCTCAGTATCCCTTGCTAATTCACCTAAAAATTAATTGAGAACAGTAAAATGTTAAACTAAGCTTATATAGTTTGTTAAATGATACTTATTGTTTTTCAATCAGGTATGCTTACATAGATGCAAGTGATGATGTTAGAGAACATAAACCTGTGGCACCCAAAACTGTAAGTGTAAATGGTTTTATTAAAACAAGTTTTGTTTATATATGCATTGATATTAGGGTCACTTGGGGTAAGTAGGGCCCCTTTTTGAAACAGTACATTTTTGAAGCTTAAAAAAAATTCTTGAAGCTTAAAAAAAATTCTTGAAGTGCTTAAATTTGAACTTATTGGCATATTTTATTTAAGACTACATTAATAAACAAAAGTTTATTATTAGGTTCTAAAATAACGTGTTTAATATTTTTTTAACTGATCTTTTTTTTTTAAAAATGAGACGGTGTCCCACTTACCCCATACGAAGGGGATCCCTCCTCTAAACATTTTTAAATTAGAGATTTTGTAAAAATTCAAATTGCAGTATGTATTTTAAGTCAAACTTTGCACAACAGTTAAATAAACATTAAAATATAATGAAAACTTAGCTGGGAACATTTCTTGGAAAAATGTAGCTTTAACTCTCCAAAGAAATTATTCTAAAAATTTTTTTTTATATTAGTTCTATAATTTTAAAAAGAAATGAAACAAAACTAATATATGCAAACCCCTTCAGTGTGACAAAATGTAACATGATCAATGTGAGTAAGTGTGAAATGTCCTGTACATATTTTAGTTAAAGGGGGGTGACCCACTTACCCCAAGTGACCCTATATGGTGAATGGGTTGGAATCCAAGGGGCAAGTGACATTGTGTTAGAACAATTATGAGCGTTATGTGTACGATCTGTTATATGTTGATAAGCAATTTTCTAGAAATCCTTTGTTGTTACCTTTTCTATGTCTAATTGTGTCCATAATTAATTATTATTCCAAGATCAGAAATTTATTTTAATGTTTTCTGTTGAAATTGTTGTTTTTACATTTTTTATAATGCATATTTGTTAGTTAGCTGGGAATAATTTAATTAACACAAGGATTTCAAAATAGCATGGGATCTGTATCAGGTGGGTAGACCACCCTGGATGATTTCCTATGGACTAGTCGTTCGAATTTTGACTTAAAAACATAATGACAGTCTCATTGTTTACCTAAATACTGTAATAATGCTTCATAAGCAACAACAGCAATCATTCAGTAAGTAGACTTAGAATTACAGGGGACAGGTGAAACTTCTTTAATTCATAATCTTGGATAATTGAAAGTTATTCAGTGGGCCCTTCAGAATCAAGTTTTCTAAGTTGCACTCTATCCCTACTTATAAAATATGACTGAAACTTGGCAAATTTCAACTCATAAGTAATTTTAAGATATTTTTTACTTACTTATATATTCTTCTTTTTTACATGTGTGTATTTTTTTCTCTTCATATTGCAGGAACCAAAAAAACTCATTCGATACCGAGATAATAAAATTGTTAGCATCAAAGGAGAAAGGTTTTCTGAAATTAAAACAGCTGAAGACTCAGGTAAAATTTTGAATCCTCAAAACTAAACTTTTATTATCAAAGTGATTGATTGATATTCAACCCTAGCCAAATAAGTAATTTTGCTCTTTTATTATTTTCTACTTTGTAATATTTTTGTCAAAATTAATATTTTTAGGTGTTGCTAAGTAGCTGCCTAATCCCAAGATACTCAGAAAATGTTATCAATTTGTATATTTTATTATTTAAGAAGGCAAACTCAAAATATGCTTGAAACTTTTTGTATATTAGAGTGAATGATATATGCATATGAAGATCATCCTACATCAAGCATTTTTAAATTTTTTGTTATGTTTTAAAGCACTAAATTTTTAAATTTGGACTACCACCTTAATGTGATTGTTTTTATTAAGAAACTAGTATAAGAATATAATATTGGCATCTTTGTGTGTAATTAGCATCTTAAAATTTTAAAAATACTCATTTGTCTAGTTTTTAAAATTAAAATGTCTTAAATTAAGCTTCATTTTATACTACGATTAATCTAACTTTCATACGTATGGTGTTTGGTATGAACAAAGGAATTCCTCTCTTCCTCTTAATTGATCTTACTGCACTGCATTGCTTCAGTTTTCTGTGTGAACTGATAATTCAATATGCAACTTTAAACTTACCTTGTTTATAAAAGACATTCAGTTGCATTTAAAATTCTTCCTAGTGACTGAAAAAAGCCTTTCTTAAAGAGCCATGCTTTCTTTGTTGTATTCGTTTAATCTTATGAAATGCCTCTAATGGTCTTATTCACTGCTACCTGACCAGTGGTTAACCAGTGGTCAAAGAAAGACTACACCAATCAGAGACAGCGAAAGCTCATTTTCTTTCTTTAGCTGCTGGTCAGGTAGCAGTGAATAAGGTTCTAAGTATCTTTGTTTATTTTATGTAATGAAGATATTTCATTAACTTTCTTGTATATGTTTTTTTAATATCCAAGAACTTTTATTTTCTTTCTAGGTTTTTGCTATGCATAAGGGTAATTGGGTAGTTAAATTTTGAAACAAACATTTATTTAAGTGAGCTTTTCTACTGGTAATGTGGTTTACACATGACATTGAGCTATTCAAATAAGATATGTAATCAAGAATAGTAAACAATACTATTTTAGTGTGAGAGTTTTAATTACCCTTTGGAAATTAAAACACTTTTGAAACCCCAATGTTGAGCAGAGCCTTTTAATCAGTATGGTTGGCCATACTGTTTTTTTCCCGTGTGCTTTTGATTTTGTTATACAGCATAAAGTCTGTCATTTTTTTTTTGAACAAAAGGTAGAAATCAGTAGGATGATGCACAGGATTCCATTGTTAATGGAAAGTCCATTGTCTTATTTTTTTAATGCTTCATAGAGTTGTAATTTTGTTGTTTTTTATTACTTTTAACAATATTGCAAATCAACTCCAACCAGAGACTTTGATTATCTTTAAAATCATTTATACAATATAATCTTTAAAGATTGATGCAAGCATCCAAATATGTGATTTTGTTTTTGCTTTGGTGGTAAATTTTTGTTAATCTATCCAACCCCAAAAGCATATGGCTTAATATCTTCTGAGTAATTGTTCTAAACTAAATAGTCTTTTAATTTAAGAACACAAAGGTGTGTATTCCTAGTATGGAGATTGATTTTATGATATAGATTTTAAATTTAAATTAGCAGTATGAGAAATAATTCCTTCCAGATTGATCAGTAACTTTGTATTACTTCACTTTCTATATTTCTTCATAGAACTAACTATATTATCATTCTTCTATTGAAGAATCACTAATTTTTAAGAAGAGGTAACTTAAATTTATTCTTAAATTATTCAATCTACACAATTTTCTCTACCTTATAAAAATCATTTATTTCTATAGTTCAAATTATAAATCCAATTTGAATTATTTTAGTAGTTATTTTATTAGTAAGTATACTTGTTTGTACCTAATCTAACTGGTTTTGAAACTTAGTTTATTTAGAATAGGCTAATAAAAATTTCCTTTCTTCGTTACATATAGCAGAATCAGTAAGGGTGGTAAGATGTCAAAATGTTGTCAAAAGCTCATATTGTTTTACCTCATATTTTGTGATTAGATAGGAAAAAAATACTACAAGCCAGTTATGCCCTAGTTTTTATAGGACTGATTGTGTATAACATCAATCCTTCCATAAATTGCTGTGTATACAGTTTTATGCTGCTTATTAAATCGGTATTCTCAGGCACCACACAACATAAGTTTATGTAAGGAACTTGTGTTGCTAAATTTTTATTATAATTGTTTTTACATTCTCTTATTTTATCTTGAGATTCACTTTTCTTAGAGACTCAAATGCTACCATTGTCATCACACATCATCAGTATAAACAGATTGTGAGGGTCAAACTACCTTAAAACTAAAGGATACTTCCTAAAAAGTTAAACCAATCATTTGAAAAAAGAAAAACATTTTTTTTTGTTCAAAAATCATGAACATTTTGAAGTTTCCCATGGGATTAATGTCAGTAAATATTACTTAAGTATTTTTCCCTTCAGAAAAAAATTGTCCTGCAAATCTTAAAACATTCCACATGCATCAGAAGTTACTTTTTGTGTTGCAATAAGTACTTCATTTAATATAGTTTTTTATAAGAAGCTCTAACAATAGATCTCCACACATTCACAGTGTCTTCAGTCTGTTTTCTGAGTTCAGTGGTTTGCATTCCACATATTATTGATATTTTTTATTTATAACAATCAGTTCATGTTAGGATATTTTTTTCCACTAAAAATTTTTTCGGACAACTGAAAATATTTATTTCCAAATTACCCTCTTTGTAGTTTTTAAGATAAACATAACAAAATTTTGTTATTTCGAAAATTTTGATCACTGTGTTTTCCCCCAAAATTATACTTAGCAGAGCAAGTATTTTTCCCAAGTCCTTCCCATTGGTGTGCCACCCAGTGAGAGTAGTTAGGTGTCTGAGGCACCCATCGTGAAAGGGTTAAATCCTTGACCTTATGTTCATAAATTTTAATCAAGAACAGTTTGTCTTTTATATTATGTTTAGATTTGTTCTATTCTTTCCTTCTTTACATATGTGTAGATTCTTAGGCAAAATATAATAGACATTGCAATGAAACAAATAGTTTTTCACAGAGTTTTGAAATTTTCATTATTATTAAGTTTCTGTAAGTTTTGTGCTTTTTTCCGAACATTTTTAGTGTTTGATTATTTGAGGTGTGTATGAAAATTTTAAAATTTGTTCTGGCATTTAGTTTTTGAATTTGTGAACTGCCATAATCCTTAAGTCAGTTAGCATTGGATTTTGCAACTTCTTATTTTTTTTATTTTCAAAATTTGATCTATATGCTGAAATCCTTAATCTTGCTTATGCTTAACTATTAAAGTACATTTATTCTCATTGTTATTCTGGATTTATCTGTGATAGTATCACTAAAATTGCTGTGAATGAAAGCTCTGTAATATCGTAATGCAATATTTTCCCCTTTCTTTTCAATGTGTTATTATGTGTAATAATTTTTTTATACTTTTTAAAAAGATAAGCACTTATTACTTATCTTTTAAATGTTTTTGGTATTGTTATATATTCATTTTTTTCATTTATAAACTTTTTTTTCCTGTTTTTTATTATTTGAAAAAAAAAATCAATGTTGTACATATATTTCTTAAATATATGCCTGCTTAAGATGCTACATGTGCTAAGTTCCTTGTTTTAAAAAAGTAACTTAACACATATGACATCTTAAGCAGTGGTATTTTGTCAAATAACTCACTTCTAAGATATCAGTATTTTTAAAATATAATTAATATTTTCTGTTTTCAAAGAACCTTAATAGTTCTATCAATTTTTTCAGACAAGAATTATAATTAATATTTTCTGTTTTCAAAGAACCATAATAGTTTTATCAATTTTTTCAGACAAGAATTTTAGACAATTAAATCAGTTTTACATGATTCAAAATCAGATTTGTAAATCCCTGTGGTGTTAAATGCATCAGTCATCTGTCTATTTAAATGTGCAATGTAAATGCATAATTTACATTTTTGGTTTAATGATTTCAAATAACCTTTCTATTTTTCATCCCTTAATTTAATTTTCTATCTGTATTGGTTAGTATTTTTTGCATCAAAAGATGGCATACTTAGTTACAGTTAATTTAAAAAATCCTTGTCTGAACCAACCATATATATTTTGTTATCTTTTCAGTTTTAAACAGTCAAGATCAATCAATCAATTCAATCAATCAATTTATTTATTTCATAATAATTATTAAAGTTACAAAAAATGGAAAACATTTGTATCACCAAGGAGGTGAGGTTACCTCGTACAGGTGAATGAAACATATTTAATCTAATATTAAAAATAATAATACAAAATATACAAAAAAAAAATTTCATTGCATTTATAGCTATCTTTTCTGGCATTGGTATAGTAAGAACTACTGTTTATTTTTAAGATAAGGTTTTACTACCCAATTTATTAGATTTACTGTTTCCCCTGTATTTAAATATGTGTTTGCTAAATTTTCCTGTTTTAAAATGCTCAGTAGAATTACTGTATAATAAATTTGTTCTCTTCATTTCTTCCTGTGTGATGCATATTTTATCCTGTAAAGAATTGAGAAAATTTTGTGCTGGATCTGTTTTCCTATAGTAGAAATATTTCATTTAGAGCATTGTGGAAAAAGTTTTTTTTCATGAAAATGTTCATATACTCAGATTAATGTGATATTTTTTCTGTGTTTGTGCATATAACTTTGTGTTAGTATTATTTTATATGGCTTCATGTCCTTATATTGCACACAACTTTTTCATAAAAGTATTAAATAAAGTGCTTCAAGCATTGTCCACGTATCTTTCATCTCATTAATCTACTAGACTAGGTTACCAAGTTATTTTTATATTACAGTTATTTACTAATAATAAGAAATATTTATTTATTTTTTACCTGTAGGAACTCATTTAAGTTTGAGAAGACAAAGGACATAGCTGCCAATTCTTCCAATTTAGCTGGAAACTTTTCGTTTTTTATTGAATTTTCCAATTAGTGACTGAGTTAAAAAGTCTGAAATTTGAAGCACCAGAAGTGGACAATGATGAGAAGATATGAATAAAACACAAAAGGTAAATGATTTTTTAATAACATAATGAAATCTTGTGGCTAAATCAGAAGAATTGGCAGCTATGCAAGGAGTACGAATGATGATGTGGGAGAAGTTCTGTAAAGGTGGGTTTGCTGAACTTTAAAACTTCCATTTATGTGACATTGCTAAACTCATATAGAAAAGTTTGATTTGAAAACTTGATTATCTTATCTTGTATTCAAAAGTTTTACAGCATCCCTATTCAGTGGCGGATCTAGAACATGAGCAAGGGGGGGGGGCTAACTTAATCTGATTGAGGATGATAATGAAGTAAAAAGCCGTGCTTTTTACAATATTCATTAATGTCTTAAATATTGAGGTCAGTGTTGATTGTAAATGACTAGTATTGTTAAATATAACTAATTAATTAGTAATTAAATTAGTTAATCATTAAATACATCAAAATAATAAGGGTGTGTCAACCGGGAGGTGACACACCGGGAGGCTATAGCCCCCCCCCCATAGATCCGCCACTGTCCCTATTTATAGCCATTGGCTACTGACCTGCTAATTTTGGTTACCTTGATGATCTTTATATTTCTGCCTTAAATCATGAATATCTGAATTTTCAAACAAAGATATTAACCCCATTATTGGCATGTGAATTTGCACAGGGCCTGTCTCTTCATTGCCATCATAAATTTACCATAGAGGTATGATGGGTAAAGCGTGTGTAGAACATGATATACTTTTCCTGTTTTTGAGGGTTTATTTTTAATTATATTTTTACAAGATGGGAAATGAGCTGCAAAAGATTTTCTCTCATTAAAAATTAAAAGTTATTCTAATTTAACCCATTAAATAAAAGGACATACGAAAATTAGTTTAAAATGTATCTATATTCTTTGAATTATTTAAAGCAGTGGTTCTTAAACTTTTGATCACTGCGGCGGCCCCCTTTATGTAACAGCCATCAGACATCGCAGTCCCCCCCCAAGATTTTGAACACCCAGAGCAGTAACCAGACTTGTATCAGGTGGGTGACTCAATGTTATTCCTAAGGTACCCAACAATATTCCAAATTTATGCTAAAATTTTACAATTAGTTCAAGTAATAATAGGAGGTCTGGGTGTCTCCCCCAGAAAAACTTTGAGAATTTGCCTCATAAAGGGGTTTTGTTTTAGTTCATTTTGAGACATTTTTAGTTACACCCAAAAAACAGCTGCTTGTAAACCACAGAATCTTCAAGGAAAAAATAGTATAAGTAGCAGTCAAAATTTAGGGGGGGGCTGAGGGTCCTCCCCAAGAAAAAGGTTTGAAATATGACCCTTTAAACTTAAACTTTTTATCTCATTTTGAAAATTTTTGGAAAAATCTCAAAGGTAACTTGAGTGTTCCCCAAAATTACTCGTGGCCCCCAAGGAAGGCGCTGCGGATCCCTGGGAGTCAGCGGACCACAGTTTAAGAATAGCTGACTTAAAGGGTTTATTTTAACATCCCAAGTAGTGTAGGAAGTTAGAAAAAAATGGTAATTTTTTAAAATCTCTATAGCTCAAAGATCAATGCATGTAATCTGAAGATGTTCCACCTTTCATGGCAATGCCCTTACAACACTTAATCTAAGTTATGGAGAATGTGATAAATCCGAGCATTATTAATAATGCCCTAGCATTTCAGGTCAGGCATTATTATTAATGATGCCCATTTGCCCGGGTATTATTAATAATACCCAGTGTATCACTTTGCCCATAACATCTATATGGAAAATCAAGAGTAGAAAAAAACTGAATTTTTATGTTCCAATCTTAATTTTATAGTTTTATTTTTATTCAATTAGTGGTTAGTTTATTCAATTAGTGGTTATAGTGTTATTGAATTTTTTAAAGAAAACACCAAAATTTCTTTCATTCCTCAATATTTGCAATCGGCAAAATTGTAACTAAACACTGATGAATGTTCCTGGGATTTTATTAGCAATAATACCAAGATAAAGTATTCAAACCTGCAAGCAGAATCTACAAAATCCTACTTATGACTTTCAAATGAATTACCTAAATGAACTTTTCTTAAGGTTGATTAATCCCTCTGAAGTTAACTTTTACTCCCTATGAAGTCAAAGAAAACTAAGACATTTGATTAGAGGAAATTTACTTCCAATTTTATTTTATTTAACCCTTCAAAGGCCCTAATTTTACTTTTGTTTTTAGGGACCCCTTAAAAGGCCAATTTTTTTTTTTTTTTTTTTTTTTTTTTGATAAAGCCCTATTTTTTAATCTAAACCCTGAACTAACTTGTTCCTTGACTCTACAGGCACAGATCCTGGGGAAGGTGACACTACTGGGAGAATTGCACCCCATAGGATGACTTGAGTTCTTTTGTGCTAAATTGTAAAACAAGTTAAAATTAATTTTTTGAAAAATATAATAATTTTTTTTGAAAATCGAAGAGGAATTGTTCTTTGGCACGCGGGGAATCTGTCTTCGTTAGGGCAGACTTGTTGAAACACTATAATGGTGGATTTACAGCAGCCCATTAAAAGCGACAAAAGAAAAGATTTTCAAAAGAACCAATTGGAAGCCTCGAAAATTATCGCTTTTGTCTCGTTCGACGCGCTGCTGTAATTCCCCATAATAGACCTCAACGCTCAATAATTTTTTCTAATGCTAAGTATCAATTTTACCCATTAGGCAGTATTTATCCCAAAATTTCAAACACACTTTCGAAAATTAATTGGTCCGTAAAATATAAAATTGATTTTTAAAAAACCCTACGAGTCTACTTAAAACCTTAAAAGGAGCTAATTTTGGGTTTTTCGGTTTTTCTAAAAGAGTGGAAACTCTGAAAAGCTTTAAAGGAATCATCTTGCGAAGCAGTAATTGAATATTTTTACTGCCTAGTTTAGTTTGTGTTCATGATAATGTAATAGAATAGAATTGGGGTGTGTAGAGGCATTCTGCTTGCTCTCTTGGAGCCGCTTACGCCTTCTTCTGATAATGTAATTCCATATTTGTAAGAGACTGCGGTCTTTTTCTTTACTAATTTGGTGCTGCCATCTAGAATCGTGTTTAGAAACCCTATTCTCCCCTTTTGGTGCTGCCCTCTTTAGGAGATCTTTCAGATGTTTTGAAGGATGATTTTACTGATTAGGGTTGGTTAAAATATTGAGAGCCAAAGGGGTAGAGTTTGAATACATAAGCTATTTATGAAATAGCTGTAGACTTTAACTTCATTGAATATTCTCTAAAAAATTTTCAAAGAATGAGAAAACTTTTAAGAGATTATTGACCCGTTGACCACTCGGCTTGGCGGTTCTGTAGGTAAAAAACTTTTGAGATCCTGACTGTCTCAGTATCAGATATTAAACTTATTAATCTCAAAAATTGGAGAGAAGGACAACTCCATGCTCCCTCCTATCACCCCTATAAGCGCGTCTCTTATGGATTTGCTCGAGTTTTAAGTGAGAAAGCTGTCTCGAATTTTTTGTTTTAATGTGTCTGTGTAATAAAGGGTTGGTGGTAGGGGGAGGGTCGAGTAAGATGACGAACGTAAAGGGGGATATTAGTACGCACTTTGATTTTGTGCAGGTATACGGCTTAACGCACGATCGGAAGATTTCAACATTTCTAACATTCAAATTAGCTGTTTTCTAACATTTTTTTACTCTTTTTGATATTCATTGTAATGCCATGCCGTACATAACTTTTCCTTGGAATATTAAATCAGAAACTAAAAAGCTCTTTTACTCATAAACCAATAATGAAAAATTTCAAATTTTCTTTTTTAGGATGAGATTTTACCCTTACCTGCTTTACGACTATAAGTGTAGTTATCCCAAAAACATTTCAAAAATGTTCAATGCAATGTGATTTACAACTTTTCAATCCCAAGTACTTGTTTCCCAGTTTACGTTGAAGAATGTTAATAAAAAAAGCATTCATTTTCTTTTTATAATATTTATGAATAAAATTAAAATTAATTAAATTTCTGTCAATGTTGAAATATGTTTAGTTTTATTATTTTTTATAAACAAATGGTGAATTGATTTCGACTATTTGTCTGAATATACATTATGCAGGGAGTCCAGTGCTAAAACGCTTATCATGGCCTTAACTGTTAAATGTCTGGAGCTGAAAGTAGTGCCCTGCCAAGGCGTAAAATGAATATACTCTATCCGATAAGACCGCTTTCAACGCCCCTAGCGGGAAGTTTAGGAGTTATCAATTTTGTCTCAAAAACGTTTTGCGATATGATACAAAAGTCAATTTCAAAGTTGTTGAACAGCATCAATTTAGTACGAAAAGACACCTCGTGCCAAAAAAAATTCCATGGATAGAACCCTTAAAAGACTCGTTAATTTAGGTAGGATTTCCAAGTGTTTACCTCCTAAAATATTTCCCCATATTCCGGAAGTTAGAAATTCTCTTTTTTATGGCCTAATAATACTTTTAGTCATTTACTTATTAATAATATATCCGTCATTCAGTTCTGAAAGTTTTGTAGTAATTATTTGACTGTGAATTCAGTAGTGTTCGGCAAGTAGTGGTCAAAAACTAGTTAACTATCAACTACTAACTAGTCTGGGAAATTGTAGTTGTAATTCGAGTTAACTACATTTTCCTGGGACTAGTTGCAACTAGTAGTTAACTATTTCCCAAAGAAGTTAACTACTAGTTAACTTATGTATTTAATTTCATAACCTACTTTTTGGCAAAAATCTAATGCATCTTTCTTATCTTTAAGTCACAAAAAACTTTCATATTTCGCGCAAAAATTGTCTTTATTTCTGGTTATGGTTATTTAAGTACTCTATCTTTGATAAAAATTTTAAATATCTTCTTAAATTTTAAGTATTTTTTTTTGAAGTAGTTGAAAATTTGAAAGTAGTTTTAACTAGTAGTTAGTTTAAAAAGTAGTTAAAACTAATAGTTGAACTACTTTAAACTAAAAGTAGTTAAGCTACTAGTTAACCGGTAGTTAACTACTAGTTCTAGTTAAATAGTGCCGAACACTAGAATTCAGATTGATAAATCATTCGACAAAATTTACGAAAAGTAAACAAGGCTTATAACAAGTATTTATTTACTCAAAATTTAAATAAATTGGCACGCATATGATTCAAATCGAACTAAGTGAGAATGTACGTTTGTGTTGGGGAAAGATGGAACTGACAGTTCATTGGTTGACATCAAAGAAGTTTTAAAAACAGCTTTATGTTAGAATAAAAATTAAACTAAGGAAGGGTACTTAAACTTTGTCCTTAATTAATCCCTATCCTTAAATCCCTAACTATTAACCTTTATTAATATTTTTTTTATTAATCCATAAGCCTTAAAACTTATATTTTGAGAACTTAAAATTTTCAGATAGGAAGATAAATTTTTTCAATTCTCTAAATAAAATTTGAAAAATATTTAAATATGGAAAATAAATTGCTACAAACTACTTTTTCCATCCAGTTAATCACTTAGCCTACTACTGAAAATATTCCAATTATTTTCAAATAGTTTTGTATGTTTTAAAATTTTTATCCATAATTCTTATTTTTATGATGAAATGAAACTTGTGTGAGAGAGATATTGATTCTGTATCAAAGTAATTTTCGGTATTAAAGTAAAAACCCTGACTGAAACGCTTCACTGGAATTCAATACCTGATTGTCTTATCGACTGACTTCTATAAAAACCCCTATTCTCCAAATGAAAAACTCTTCTACTCAAATTTATTATTAAAGGTAATCTGGATTTCAATTAATAAATGATTTCAAATATGAAGGGTTATCTCATATTTTTCATTTAAGATTTCTTTGTAAATGGATAAACGGGATGAATGATATAAGGAAAGTAAGTATTTGTTTGAGTTCTAATTTTAATTTCTTTAAAATAGCAGTAGTGTATAAGCGAAGAGATGAAATACGCCCTAAACGATTACAAACAAAATTTCTATTGGATTCTTAATTAAAACTTCCGAAGTTAAGAAAGCGAGGAAGTGTGCACTCATAAAAAAACCTAGTTATCTTTACCAAATAAAGAGGATAAAGGAAAACCACAAAACTTAACTGTCGCGTTTTTCTCCAGAGATATTTTCTTTAAAAAATAACCACATTATAAAGAAAATAAAGACGTTAGTAAACAAGAAAGTTAGTCATTGTATTTTAAACAATTAAGAATTATGTTGTCTCAAACAGCGTCTCAGGGCGTCTCTGCCAAAACTCGACATAAAAACTTTTCAGAGTCAATTTTCATGTTTTCTTCATCCCGTTTTTTAGTAATTTTACATAAACAATTGACCTTTTTTGTTTTGTATTAAAGAGCCTAAATTATAGTTGAGTTTGGGAAAAGACTGAATGTGGCTGTATTCTATAATTTACGAAGCAAAATATATCAAATTAACTTTAAAATAGTAGGTTTAAACCTTTACACATTTTTAAATTAGCTTAATTAATTGGCTTACAGCATAGTGAATTAAAATTTGCTTTCGCATACTATTAAATTTTTTATCTAGTGGGTTCGTTTTTACGAGCGTCAATGTAAAAAATTGCGCCATAAAACAATAATCAAACTACATAATGTAAAGACGTTTTAGTCCTGAGATAATTATTGCCTGGGAAGAATGAAACCTTAGCCTTCTTTAGTTAAAAATGCAGCCTTTAAATAATAATTTTTGGGTAGAGGGCTGTTCAAATATTACGTTTGTATGTTTTTAACCATTTTAACCCTCCTCCCTCTTTTCAATAAAAATAAGCAAATTGTTAACTTCCTCGAAAAATTACGAAGTAGCTTCCCAACCCACCCACTCACCTAGAATTTTGAAAATTTTGATTTTATTTTATGAAAAACATTAATTTATATTAACTAAATTGAACTTTTTAAAAGAAATTATTTTTAGAACTTACTAGGGATTTTAGAAAATATAGTGTTTTAATGTCTTACGTAAGCATTGCTAATATCCCTTCCCCCTTGTCAGGAAAAGTAAGCAAATCTCCACCTTTTTAGGTGCTTACGTGATTTGCTAAGTTTACAGTTGTTAGTTTATTTGCAATCCTTTGCTAAATGAGTCTTATTAAATATTAAAGCATTCCACAGTCATCACTCAAAATATTGGGAAAATTAATTGATATTTTGATTCCTAGGCAGAACCACTATCTAATGGCCTAGGGTAGACAGGAGTACTAGTCAATAACTACTGTCGTCAGTTTCTCTACATAAGTTAAACAACCAGGTATTTTGAGACGTTAATGTGTGATCCCTTCCTTTACGCGGCGCAACGCAGAAAGTTGAGAAGTTATTTCATACTTCAATATCTAGCTCTATTAAGTTTTTTTTTTTCGAATATTATATAATCACCACTTAAAAAAAATTGGAAAAAGATTTTAGGTTGGGCATCTTTCCTGTTAAAACAACTTTTTGGAGACTGAACGGTTCTGCTCGTTTAATGAAGTCAATGTCAAGCTTATTACATTCTTGACATATTATTACATTTGATTAAAGAATGTATGAATCGCGCTTGTTTCAGAAACGTGTAAAACGCCTAATTTCTTGTTTTGAGAAAAACTGTATAGAAACTCACTGCATTTTTATTAAGGTGTTAAGTAATTTTTTTTCGTAATGTAGGCATAATTTGGGTATTTTTATAGACAATTTTTTTAAAAACATTTTTATTCTTTGTAAAATAACATAGAAATTTTTATACTTGACATGTTTCTGCAATAAAACAGCCTATTTTAGTTTAACTCTCATTTTTTTAAAGATTTGGTAATAAAACTCTGAAAATATTGGTAAGAATTAAATTTATTTATTAAATACTAACCGAAAAAATTATTATACAGCTCTTATTTTTCTCTTTTAGTTAGTAAATGTACAACTACTTGTTTTTATAAATGATTTCAACTCTACATTCACAAACAGTAGTTTACTATTTCAAAATGTTAGTATAGAAATCTTCGTAGTCAATTAGATAGTGCTTAGATGTAATTTTGTGGAGAGTAAAACGATTTTGTTTTGAAAGCCTTAAAATCAGTTCAATATTCTGATCTGGGTAATAGATCCGATGCTCCTTGTAAATAAAGTGATTCATAGATCCAAAATCTCTGTGACATAGACATAATAAATGCCCACAAACATGGAAATTTTGAATATATTACTGTCAAAACGTCGTTAGTATTAAGATTCGTACAAAACCTTTAAAAATATGGTTTTTACTGTACCCTGAAGGACCAAACCTGAAAAGAATGAACTTTACCAATCGCAGACACTGTTTGTAAGTAGTTAAATAAAAAACAGCAGTCCCAAACAAGCTGCAGATAAGCCAACCTCAACGAAATTCCCTGCAGTCAAGCGACGTCACTAGACTTGTTTCTGCACTAAAGCTGTAATTAAACATGTAGCAAAATAATTTTAAAATCACGTTATTTTTGTTATTCTTACACTAAATAATTCATTTTTGGAAAAAGTGGAGTTTAACATGTGTCTAAAATAAGCGATTGATATACAAGCTTCTTTTTCTTTTATAAACTTTCGCTGATAAAGATATTATCACCAGTTTATATTTAATCTGAAAAATGACAAGTAAGGCGATTTCTCTTTTCACAGTATTTCCCAGTTACAACTGAAAATGTTGGGAAAAGGTCTGAGAACTGAGAATCTTTCACACTGCAAATTTCCAAAGGTCTCAGATCAACCAGCTTATCAACTACCAATATGAAAGAATTTAATTCTAAAAAGTTAATGAAAGAAAAAGACCACTATACTCGTTACAGATCAACTGAACTTAAAGCAGCTACTTTGCCGCTATCCTTAAACATAAAATATGTACTAGATCATGCAGTAAATAAGTGAACTAGATAAAACAATTTTTGTGATAAAACTGGTGAGTAAGTATTAGTTCTTTCCATACTCGAAAGTTAATATTTTGAGGAGATTGAGTTAGAGAAAAAACAAATTACTAATTCCCCTCCCCCAAGCCGGAAATCCAGTTCTCAAAGGATAGAACCGCAAGAAATATCTGGGTTGAACATGAATTCAAGATAGTATTCCAATCCAATACGAGTGGTGTCTACTCTGGGAAGCATGAAAAAAAAAAAAGGATATTTATAAAAGTGGTGAGGTTTCGCCAAACATTTCTGAAAGCTGAAAAAGGTCCTCGATGTAGATGAGAATCGATTGGGTTTCTTCATGATCGATTACAATGTCAAAAATCAAAGTCTTGAGTAGATCTTTAATTCGCAGCTGAATGTGACCGGTTAGCCTGGTGTGCTGCAGCGTCATGCTTCGAGTCGAAAGGTCCCACGATCAAACCCCGCCAACTCTCATGTGATAATTTTATAAATTTTGAATTTATATAGATTAATTTATATTCATAAAATGAACCAGTGGTTGCAGGAACGGATGGCACGATCGGTTTGTACAGTGGAGTTCCGTGCTGCAGGTCCACGGTTCGGTCCTCTAGATTTTTTTTTTTAAATTGTGAAATATCAACTTTAAATTAATTAGAAGAACTGACTAGTTGCAGGAACGGATGGCTTGGTGGGTTCGCCCGCCAGTATCCCATCCAAAAGGCCCTCAGATCGAATCTGAGCCTTCTCAGCGGGTATAGCACTCGGAAATAAATACAGTTGGGTATTTATAAATTTAGTTCCTGCTTATTCAAGGGGGGTTTTAACGATTTCTTTTTAAACTCTTAACTGTAACCGTAACGGTCAAATTTTTAAAAAATAATGCTATTTTTCTATGATTTTAATGTTTATTTGTCATAACTCAAGACTTCATCCTTTTGCTTCGACGGAAACTACGTTCATTTAAAGAGTCTTGGAATACTAATTAAATAATAGTTAAAATAATGTAGTGATACTTCCATCCCAAACCCCTCCAACCAACCCTGGGGCTTCGATTTAACTTGGCACATTTTCTGAAATTTTTTAAGTGGTGACTCAAAGCACAGGTACTGTTAGATGAATTGGAAAGATGCTTGACTCATAATATTTTACCTGATTCTTTAAGCGGTGACCATGAAATTCTTTAAAAATGTGGGTGAGTCCTCATTTCTGTAACAACCTAGTGCTGAACCTCTTGGAACGATTAGATGAAATATTGATCTCTAAACTCACCTTTTGAATTGTTATATTAATAGAAAATATATATAGTCAAACCGCCTAGAGCAAAACATCGAAAAAAAAATCTTAAAAGAAGTACAAAGTCAATTGATAGCCACGCCACTTCTACCACTAAGAACGCGTGGGGCTTCATATCCATGCACCAAAACCATTTCAGCAGCATAATGGTATGGTTAACAGCCTAGATACCGTTACCTGAAAGAAAAGGTTGGTTGGTTGGTTGGTTGGTTAGTGTTTTATGGCGCACGATCCACACTAGGATATTATGCGCCAGCCAAGACAAAATAAGACTATTTTAGCAGGCCCTGAAAGAAAAGGACTCTGAACTTAAAATCCATTTAATAATTCTTTAAGTGGTGCCTATAAAAATTCATTCAAAAAATTCCTTAACGCTGATCCTCTGATAAAAATAATTACGTTGGATGTTATAAAAAATTAACAACCGTTTCAGTTGCAGAAAATTTCACAGGCTAAGGAAAAGATGCTGAAGTGTTACGTTAAATTTATTTACTTTTAGATAGAATAAAAATATTAACCGAACAATTTCAAACAGATGCAATAAAAAATAACAGAACCATTTGAATCTCAAAATAGTTAATAGTCTTGCCCAGTCCTGCACAACATATGCCCCGCGGGCCGCATGTGGCTCTCAAGCCTTATTTTCATGGCCCGATTAGACTTCAATGATTCTAAAATCAAAAGTGATTAGAATATTTAATTAAATATACATAGTCTCATAGGGTCATGGATGTAGACCCTGCTGAATCTATTAAGATGGGTTAGAGCGCTCCTAGCAGGAATTTCAGAAAGTTAGCAAAATTAATTAAAAAAACTAAAGGAGATATAACAAAAACTTCAATGAAAACAGTGTTGGAAATATCATAAAAAACGCGCAGACAAAATTTCGTGAAAATAGCTTCAATATTAACAAGTGAAAATAGCTATTTTCAGGCCTCAAAAAAGACAGCAAATTTACTAGTATTTTTTAAATTTTTAGTTAAAATTTGTCTTAATGTAGCTAAAAAATGCAAAAACTATATGACAATCCCTTTGCGAACGTTTTCTTTAAAAGGCCAGAAAAAACACTATTTTTACTTTCTAATATCTCCTTGAATATTGAAGGTATTTTTTACGAAGTTATTTCTGCTAGTTTTTATGATATTGCCAACAATCACCGCTAGGAGCGCTGTAAGCCATTTTGATGGATTCACTTATCTAGGGGTAATTCACACCTTACTTCCATGACCTTAGGAACAAATCGGCTACGTGAAAACGTTAAAAGTTGTCCTGTTGAAATTTGTGTAAAGTTTAAAAAAAACTTTAATAGTTAAAAATATAGGGAAATTTATTGAAACTGTAATTCAAATATTTGCAGAATGTTTAGAAAGAATGCAATATCGGACCCTTTTTTTTCTTTTATTTATTGATTTATAATTTCTCCCAATCTCATGAGCTTTATAAATTCAACTTGATTTATCTTAGGCCCAAAATTCGGTCATAGCATCGGTGTGTTTTGGCCCTCAAATAGTTAATTTGGCAAAATCCGCTGGACGAAAGATAAGGATGCTAAAGTTAATAACTTTTCTCAATTTTAAAAGTGGTAACTATAAATACGTCAGATAAAAAACAATGAAACCTTCTCAATAGCTGAATATTTCATAGGCTAGGCTAGAGAATGGATGCTGAACTGCTATGTTAATCTAAAAGTTAGATTAAGAGAATAATTTCAGGCATGTTATAAGATAATAACAGCCTCTATCCAATCTATCTTCAAAAGGTAACTAAAGTATTAATTTATAAATATAACCATTCCAAAACTCGCCTACAACCCCGCACAGTTTATTTTAACTTTATATTTTCACTAATTATTTGATATGAGGGAAAGCGCAAGTACCTATATACCGTTCGATATATGATATGGGTAAAATATGCTTGACTTAAAAACTTTTTTATATTTCTTTATTCTTTGAATGATGGTTAAGAAAGAAGGTAAATATAGATATAGTTGCCACTTTAAGGAAAACTCTTGCTTATATTCTCAATAAATATCGATCGATTTGGAAATGGTTTTTACCCTAATTTTAGGTTATCTGAATCTACTTTCAATTCTACCGTTAAAATCCTAATTAGATCGAGTAAAGTAATTTTATTAATTTTTTAAAAAGGACTCCAAATTGTTGCTTTAGTGGCCACCTAGAATCTAGGTGGCCTAGACATCTAGGTCCTAGATGTATCCAATATTTCCATGGTGGCCACCTCTCTTTTGGTATATATATCAAAGGGTTTTTATGCATCAAAATTGAGTTGATATGGTCGTTTAGTTTTAAAACAAATTAATCCTTAAATGAGAAATATATTTCCAGATTAAAATATTTTTACTTGGCTCAGAAAAATTGTCCCAAAATTGGTCCTAATTCCACAGTTTTCAGCTCATATTCGAAGCAGATATGAGAGGCATTTAGCATAGGTAATTCCCGTTCCTGGCCGTGGTTGCCTGAGTCAGATTAAAACCAAATTTATACAATACTCATTTCAAAGCATAACCAGCAAGTAAGAAACAATAACTAATACAAATTAAAAATAACTTACGTTTCTATATATGCAGTGCCCACTGCGGCAAAATCTTCCATTCTGTGTTGGTAAAGTGGTCACCTCCTAAGTCCTCAACCTCATGCATGCCCAAAACATGCCTTCTACAATATAAAATTTCGCAATCCTGCAAGAAAAATTTTACCATCAGAGGTGAGGGACAGATGCTAGATTTTAAACTTTTTTCCTAATTCTTTGAGTGGTGATTATGAATTGCTTCAAAAAATAATTTAAGGTTAATCCCTAAATAAGTATCACTTGAGACAGTATAACCAAATACAAAAACCATTTCATTCACAAAATAGTTGACAGCTTAAAAACGTTCAGGCAGTTTAGGGGAATAAAGGATGCTGAACTCTTAAGAATTTTTTTAATTACGTTTAAAGTTGTGACGGGGGATTGCTTAATAAAAGGACTCTTAAATTCTGTTAATAGAAAATTAAGAATGGGGGATGGGAGATGTTTGTAAATGGGAGGTGTTGGTAGTGTTATTATTATTACAAAATTATTTAATTTGGATCCTTTTAAAAGCAGTGTTCTTGTTTGTTTCCTGCGTTAACATTTACCTAGGTTTACAGTAATTCCGAAGACCGACCTGAAGAACTCATCGCTATTCGATAGCTAATTAATTGAAAAAGAAACAGTCGACGAGACCTTCGAACAAGGCCTGGATCATTAAGTAAGAAAATACATGAATTTTTGATACGGCGCAGGGTTTTATATGAGAATTCTGAATTATGCTTCCTCTACCGGCAACAAGCATTTGGTTTGACAGAGATTGAACACTTTCACTCTTCTGTCCCTCAATTATGCCTATTAAGAAGATGAATCGCGAATATGTGTTTTCATTAAGCGTTTCGCACCGCAGCTCCTAAGAATAGATCATTCACTGTCCACTTTATCATGGATAATTAGTCTGAGGCCTGTCACTAAACGAGTAGGAGGAATGTAGAACATTTTGACAAGTAGAGGACGCCTGTTAGAATCACTGGGGCTGTGTGGGGTATGATGAGCGTAGATTGATTGACAGCGGTATTATAGAGACAAAGTAATCCACCGTCATTTGTATGCTGACGTAGTTCAGATATTCGATTTCTTCATCAGAAACAAAAACGTTACATGAAATTTTGCGCTAAATCTTTGATACGCTTGGGCCAGACAGAACACACTTAGTCTTTTTTCCCCTTTTCTCTTTTATTCTCCTTTTCTCAGTCTTCTTCTCTTTTCCTCCTTACATAATCTAACCTAACTCATCATCTCTTTTTCTGAATTTCCATTTCTTTGATTTCTTTCTTAACCCCTCTCTTATACTTCTTTTCTCAATTTCTATCTGTACTTTCTTTCCTATTCCCTCCATTTCTCAAAATTCACGTCTATTTTGTTTTCTTTTTTAGTCTCCATTCATTTTTTTACTCTCTTAAAACATTTCTCTTTTTGTTCTATCCTCTTTGAAATTCTCTCGTTTTCTAATACTCATTTTCTCTTTCTCACATTCACATAAAATAAAGTTTACATGGAGTATAGCTAACGGAAACCACAGAACTGAAAAGATGCCTTCTAGGAAACAAATTTTCAACTGAAAAATTTAATTTTAGAATGCAAATTTTAAGTAAATTAATTTAAAAATATTTTAGAGTTGGTGAAGTAAATATTAATCTCTATCTGTTTTTCTTTTTCAGGGAAAGCGACAAATGATAATCACACTATAGAGAATGACAAGAATAGCTTTGGAATTAAGATTAAAATTATTGTATTTGTCACCCATAAAATGTAGTACAAAGAAAATGCATTTACCATATTTTCATTTTAAAACCTGAACATTCATGGTTATTTTTCTTTTAGAGTCCTCCAAAATCTTTTAAACTTTATTAAAACATATGTTCTTTAAAATATTTACTAAATATAAAAGAAGTTTTCTCCACCATCTATACCTCAATCTCTTGCTTGAATATTTTTTTTGCCCAAGACCACATAATTAATCGTTTTTCCATTAAATACCCTTGTTAAATAATACTTGAACAATTCAAACCTCCATTTAGAGCAAGTTGGAAACTAGCGAAATTTAAATCAAAGTTAAGTAAACATTGTAAAAAATATATGAAATCAGAGAAAAGCCGGTCACAATTAAGGATCGCTTTTGGAGAAAAAGTACCTTAAAACAAACATCAATGAAATTCTGTTCTTTAAACTTCCGACATAACGCGCCCTAAAGTTTCTTTATTCAGTACAGTGATGTGAAACAAGCAGCATTGTTGATTGTAGCCTCTGTCAATGGAGCTATTTACAAGAATATCGGGAGTTTGTCTTAAGATAACAGCTTTCAACGAATATGGGTACCCAAGTGCACTACGCAGAGTTTGAAGGCGAATGATAACCTGTTATCATAGAAGATAGCTTTCTATTCAAGAAAGTTATCCTTAAACTCAGTTTAAAAAAAATATTTTCTGGAACACGTCTTTTAGTTCTGAAATTTTCCTAAAGGTTCTCAGTCTTAATTGAAGAGTCCATTACATACAGTGCTTTCTTTAATGAGAGAAAGAGTAAAAAAGTTGCCGGAAATTTTCTCGCTCTTTCTTTCCAACTAAATCACTGCTTGAAATAAAAAAAAAAAATACAAAAAAAAAACTTCTGTTGTTTAGAGATATTTCAATTTCTTGAATAAATTCTGTAATTAAAGATGAACGTGGGAATCATTTGGTGCTGTTTGTGTGTTTTTCCATTTATACAGTGAAACAAGTAGAAATTAATATTTTATCAAGTAAAAACACATCTATTTTCTTTAAAAGTTAAGGAATAAAAAAGCTTTTTACCTGCAAACGTTGTATCTCTTCCCATCCCACAATTCAGAATTTTTGTAGGTTAGTAAAACATTATGCTGAAAAAGCCTATTTTAAAGTTGTTATTTGAAATATAAAGATTTTCTACACCAATGAATCTTTTATAGTACTACGAAGTATTTGTTTCATTGTGTTTTATAGCATATAATATAAGCTGTATATGATACACTAACAGTTGTAGTACGTGACTGTGGAAAATTATCAATCAAGGCAGGCTAAATGCAGTAGTTTCCTGTCTTAACAAAAATAGGATATCCTTTTAGCTCCTGCTCGCATTATCGGGTTAGCTCAGAGCTTTAGAAACTTTTCAGGGCATCATCAACCCACTTTAAAGAAGAATTAGCGCATTGTTAAAATGTTCAATCATAATAATGTTAAGGTTACTCTATAGATTTTGATACTCAATCAAGTTTGTTTGCTTTCATGTCTGTAAGGTTAACAGATGCAGCTTATGTTAATAGGTTGAAACATTTGTTAAAAACAGTTCAATATTCTTTCTTCAATTCATTCTATTTATAAAATTTAAATATCGGAGCTGAATTCTGATAAATTGGCCATCCTATATCGGTTTCTAATTTACATATAATCTCTTAATGAGAGGTTTATAAACATAGGCATATTTAGGGGGAAAACCCGAAGGATAGGCAGTCTTTCATTGTTTCACAAATATCCATTACTATTAAATATAACTCAATATCCGGAAAAGGTTGGGAAGGCCAAAGCCTTTCTCCTTCGTCTCCTGTAAATCCGCCCCCCTATGCTTATGAAAATTTATAATGAAGAGCTACAACGTTATAGAAAACTTTGAACTTGGCACCCTTTTCTGTGACTTAACTTCTTATTTAGTTGGATTATTTTTTTTAAAAGACTGGGGCAGTCAAAATCTTTGGCTGCATGAGTTTCAACATCCATCCAAATCGTCTCAACTCAACAATCAACATGGGTATATCTACATCCAGGTCTCCAGTTAAGAAGGGGTAGCAATATTCCTTCTAATTTTAAATTTGTTGATTGAAATGTAGCAATTTACATTGATTATTACCTTACACATAAATTTACTTATTATCCGCACTAATTTTAATCTTTTCAGGTTTAATTTATTAAAAACAGTATTTCGTTTGACATTTTTACTACTAAAATTTGGCAGTGTGATACCTTGAACTGAACAAGTATATTAATCAAATGGTGACAACTGACCCTTCTTATGCCCTCAGCTGGGCTTCATTTTGATTGTTTCATTATGCTAGAAAGAGCACACAATTTACAATACTGCTTAACTTTCTTTGAAATTTCGTTTAATGAAAATTTGTTTGATCTGGCAACACCTTAGGCGGATTCGCGGGGAGTCACGATGGAACAATGCCAAAGACTCAGACTTTAAACTTTAACTATTTTAAAACATTTTATTTTTTTAAGTGGTAAATGATGTTTTCAATGCAATCACGGGAATCAAGCCCCTAAAATAGTTTCTCTCCAGGCAGGCGCGGTTCCAGCCCGTCTCCAAGGGGAGGGCACTTTTGCGGATCACCTTTACCTTTAGTTTAATGTAGTTTTTTCTACAACGTATCTCAAGATCCCCTTTGTGGTATTCGGTTTCCCCCGCGTTTTATTAATAGTATCTATAATTCAGTGAAACAATGCTTTTTAAACTATCATTTTAATCACAACCTAGATATTATCTTTATAGAGTGTAAAATATTTACAGACACGTTTAATAGAATGTTAGGGAGTTTTTAGGGTCCTCTACCAGAAAATATTTCGGAATTTGTCCATAAATAACTCATTTTTGATCAGCTCAAGCACTTGACTAACATACAACCAAAGCCAAAACAGTTCTTTCAAATGTCCGTTACTTTTTAGGTAAAATTGTGCCTTCCGTACACCAAAACCCAAAATAACCCTTTATATTTTTCAATTCTTAAACAAAGTGGTTTATCGAAAAGTCCATCCTGAAAATAGCACTTGCCATATCTTGAGAAATATCTGTATCACAAATTATAAAAATCAAGTAAATTATTAAAATTCTTGCATAAAATTCTGTAGTGTGAAATATGGGGAAGAAAAATTTTAGGCAACTGCCACTTCTTTCCACTTAAATCACTCTTCTGTCTACTGTCTCCAAAACCGTCCTATTATTATAAGATTAATCAAAATCAAAGATAAGTGAGGCAACATTCGGAAATCGTTTTTCCAATTCAATGTACTTGGAATGGATGCTTGATGGAAAGAAGGAGAAAAGAGGGAGAAAGGGTAGAGCAGGCGTTCAAGCAGGGGAAGAATAGACAGAGAAACAAAAGGGAAAAATATAGAAAGTACACTTTGAATGACAGAAAAGGTTTTAATAACCTATGGAAAGTGCCCCTCTAGTGTTTGAAAAGAGGAAAAGATGCGAAAAAGAAGACAGAATGGCTAAAAAGAAAAACAAATGGGAAGAAGAAGAAGAAAGTATATTTTGAATTACCGAAAAAGTTCGAATAATCAGGAGAAAGTTCCCCCCAGGATAAAAAAGGGAGGTAATTTTTTCTTTCCCCCTCTATTTCTTTCTCTGTCTTTTTTTCATTTTGCACCTTTTGCCTCTTTTTAGTCCAAGAAGGGGGCACTATCTTTCCTTTTGGAAAAATTCTCCCCGCATTTTTAAAGCTCGATTTAAATTTCAAAGTTGGTTCCGAATATTGTTTCAAGAAATTCTACGAGCAACTTCTCAAAATCAGAACAAGTGATCTCATCCACGGACACCTTCCGAAGGAATTTACCTGCGGTGCGCTGACCACCGATAGGTAACCACTGTCCTAAGAACTACTCAACATCACTTTGCTGTAGAACTTTTCTTCCGTGGGCCCCCGACGTCATGCAAGAACCAAAAACGGCGGGAAACAAAAAAAAAAGCTTCCAAGCCTTCTTACGAGCAGCGAGCAGCTTATCTCAATTCCCAAATTTCTCCCAAAAAACTGAAGAACATCGCCTCTTGCCGACAAAGTAGCATCCAGATGGAAGGAAATTTGAATCGGCAAAAAGTAGCCCTCTCGGTGAAACTGAATACCCTCGTTAATCGTAGATGACATAAGCGCCCCCTGGCGACCAACGGATGCAAAAATAGCGGCAACAAATCCAAGAGCGAGCGAGCGAGGGAAAAAGGATTTGCTTATTTGACGGCTGCAGTGGCCGCGAAAAATGTACAGAAAGCATGGGTCTTATGTTCATGCACCTCGTTCACCGTCGCTGGCTGTTTCTTTTATATGCCTTCGTATTTTTTACGGTTCTCATTTATATGACCGGATATTCTTCTAAGCTCCAATTTTTAGGGTAAGTTTCATGTTAAGTTTGTTTACAACTTTACACATTATTATTTTTTTGTTTTGTTGACAGTTTGAAAAAAAGCAATCAATTCGTTTTCACAAAAGTTTGAAGTAATTTGAGTTTTACAGTAATAATGTATTGCCTGCTTGTTCTTACTGTGAAGTTTTATTTTATATTAGTTCAGATGGAGTAAGTTTATTGTATATTAAAATATTTGCATGAAATATTAATTTAATTAAACAATTCAGGCGAAAAAATACTAAATTTTATATGGGAAAACTCATAGTATTCTAATTGAAACTAGTTTAAAAACCTTTATTCGATAACTATTTTTCACTAACTTATTCTCTCAAGAAACTGCTCAAAAGAATTCTTCTTTCGAATTAAAAATACCTACTTATGTATCAAAGTTTCTTCACAAAATTTGTATTATTTGCTTAAAATTTGTCAATTGTTCTTGAAGAAAGTTTTTTTTATGTTTTTGATATCTTTAAATTTTAAATTTAGTGATATTTGTTTAATAAAATTAAAACAAAGTTTGATATGACTGGCTAAAATTATTATAATGAATATATTCTTAGTATATAGAAATATATTCTTAGATTAGTATGTTTTGTAACTAGATTGTAATCATAACTAGAGATTATTCAAACTTTTAAATGTAAATTTCACTTAAGATTTTCAAAAAGGTCTACTGAATTTAAGGCTACTTCTTAAATCTTTGATTTAATCAAAATAGTACTATCACTAATGCTGCATCCCATGCAATATCATTAGTATCATTTAATTACATATTTTAGGTTTTCATATAGTTTTTGTACATTTATTTTTATGTCAAAATATTATATAGTTCCTAACATTTACATTATTAAAGACATTAAAATTATCTCTAAAACTTAAGGGAATGTTTCTTATAATTTACTAAAATATGTACGTTTTTAAAAATTATTTAATTTAATATACTTATAGAAAATATTTTAATCAATACGCAAATTTCTAAAATTTTCAATTTTATGAATTCCAAATAAAACTAACTTTTTGCAAAGAAAATCCATAATACTTTTTATAAATGAGACGAACTTATTTCGAATAAAAAAAATATTCCTGTTTTATTTTACGGTTGAATACATTGTTACTTTCCCGCACGAACCATTTTCTATACCCTACAAGCAGAAGCTTATTAGATTTTATGAAGAAATTATTTTCAGGCTTTACATCATTGAAATTTTCTTTGAAACATTTGAAAATATTTTCATAAAATGGAATTATAACAAACTATTTTACTAATGTTTCTTTTTTTATTAACATAAACACATGTGTATTATCTTAAGTAATAGTATTCACTCTATTGATATGTTACAATACAATACACTTCATATACACTTTAAGATTCATACACTTTTAGATTAGAAAAAGAAACCAACTAAAATGATTCTTGTGTGATCTTTTACATTATAAATGAAAATTTGTATTTTGCCCTAAACATTTAATTTTGTGTTGTATTTTAATATGGAGACCCTCTCTAAAACACATTAAAACAAATGCTTCACATAGTTTTTTTTAAAGAATTCCTTAAATCACGAAAATTGATGGGCTAAATTTTATTTCTACCCTTGTACATTTTTTCGCACGCTACTTAACTTTCCAATGTGATTTCAATCTTGCTTGCCTAGAATTGCTCTATGAAATTGAAAATCATTCTGCATAGTAACAGTTTTAGAAAACTGCGAAAAATTAATGACGCTTGAGTTCATGCGGTGAGTTTCATTATTAAAAACAAACTGTTTAAAGTGCATTTATGCGCATGAAAAGGAGAGAAAAAAATATATAAAGGGAAAAATGTTAGGACCATAAGTCAAGCTTGCCTCTCCGTTTTAAAAGTATTATATTTAGAAGTATTTTATAAATAAAAAACCTAACTAACTATCTAGCTGGGACTAACATTTTAACCTAGTTCAGAGGTACAGAAGATAAAATTATATGTATGTCATTTGGAATTAAAATACTAATATTATTTTAAGTTTTTGAAAAGTAATCAAGCATTTTAAATGGTACAAATGAATACAATATGGTATAAGTTAACTGAATAATAAAAAAGAAAGCAATTTCCATATTTAATAAAAATGACTGTTCCCCTTTAGAATGAATAGTCATGCTTTTTTAAAAGCAGTATATTAAAAATGCATTATTGTATTCTATCAAACATCAGGTTAAATTTATTATATTATACTACTATATAATCATTATTTTGAATCAGATATTTTATGCATTGCTTATAGAATTCCAAATTAGGAGGAGACTGATAGTATTTGAAAATGAACGAATTTTAGACGAACATTTAGAACAGATTTGTATAACTTCGAATTTTTTCGAGAAGACGAGGGATTTTTAAATTTTGAAATTCAATCACACACACGCAAAAAAAGAGAAAATTTTAATAACAATACATACGTAAACGATGTATTATAATTTCAATAGCAAGTTTTAAAAAGAAAAAAACCTAGTGTACTTAAGTTTTTTTTTTATTCGGTTACATCACAAAAATGAGAACTGTATACTATTTGAATAAGAATAAAACGTACATAAACACAAAAAGGGACTGAATTTATATTACTCTCACCCTTTAATGAAATCTTGAATTAATTTTGATACAGTAAATAAGAATCGATGGCTCTAAAAAAAACCTAAAATTTTGTCACTTAGAGTACCTAAGGTTTTGAATATTGTAAAAGTCAGAGAATTGTTCTATCACTTGCACTGGAAGTGATAATGATAGGAAAGGAATTTTTTCAAAAACGTTTTGGGGTTGAATCTACTTTTAGACAATAGATGAAACAACAATGAATAAAGCACAGTTGTACCGAAATTCAGGAAAAATGTTTTTTGAATAAATTTACATTGTTTTTTTGACAGCTGTCATGTATCTGAAACAAATAATCAAGGAATGTGAATGCTTTACAGCAGTCCTTTACTGTATATCATATGCCCCCGCTGGCCCGCATGTGGGCCGGCGCAGCCCTCATTTAAGCCCTTTAAGTCTCGTATAATACAACAGAAGTATAAACAGAAAAGGATCCTATTTTGTTTTGTTAACGGAAAAAATTGTAGACCCCTACAATGTTAGACTTTTATCAAAAATCAGAAATGGAGCTTACAAGAGTTTAAAAATCTAGTTACTTACAAATTTAAAAAACCTAATGGAAATTGTAGTTCGAAATTTTTTCTTTTGTTAAATTATGTACAATAAACCCCTCACACTTAGGAACAAATAGTAGATAAGGAATTTCTCTATCAAAATATACTTTTCAGGTCGCAACAAACTTACATACTAATAATAATATAATACATACTAATGATAATATAAGTTTTTCAATCTAAAAAATCGGGACATTTCATTGACGAAGGGGTTTTATAATCTTTCAGAGGTTTAATAAGTCTAAAAAAAGTCTTTAAAAATTTGTAAATTTGACTTTTTTTAAATAGTGTTTCAACTCATTTTCAGACGATTGGGACATATCGCCTTCTTGTTACGCAACAGAGTTTTCAAGGAAAATAAACAAATTAATTTAAATATTAATAATAAATTTTTGTGTTATACAAGATAAGTATAAACACTAATATTTAAAAATATTAAGGTAAAAATTAAGAGTGGAAACACCTGCAAAGTTGTTAAATTATAAAACTCACTGCGGTTCTTGTGTTAGGCTGACCACATAACCGGAGCATAACTATGCCTCGTAACGGCAAATATGGGTATCGCAGGACTTGACTCCCATGAGCTGTTGCTCAGTTTAAGTTTAGTTTAAATAACTTCAAATTTCTCGAATACTAATTAACTCACTCACTTTCCTTCTCCAATTTTCTCTCACTATTTTAATCCCCTTCCCCTCTGATTTACAACCACTTTTATTCCCTGTCATTGCCAATTAAGGTATAGAAGATTAATCAAGTAAAGTCTTAATGAAAATACTTGTTGCGTAATGACTAACTCTATGTGAACTAAGAGTCTCTGAGTAAAATTATGAATTTTTTTTTCTCCAACATAATCTTTTTAAGAATCTGATCATTTAAGTAAATTCTATTATTATTTTGAAGTAGTATTTTCCATAAATGAAATTACAACATTTAACTTTTTTAAAATCTACAAGCGTGAAAAGAAAAGAAAGAAGTCATGCATGGCCAGACTATTTATCTAATTAATCACTATTCTTATTCGAATAAGAATCAAGTAGATATAAAATACCATTTTAGAGTCTTCATTTTCGTGACGTCTTTAATAGAGTTAGGCATGACTTCGTTCACGATTTGGTGACACATTATTGACATAACCTGCAACCTATTAAAATTTGTTTACATCTTCCGCACGTCATAAACAGAGTGCTTGGATCAGTAACAAGGCAAACGCTGGGTATCGGAAAATGTTTGAAAGTTACTGAGTTAATGTGGTAAAAATGGTGGTCTATAGGTTTCCATTATTTTTTGTAATCGGAGAATTTGAACTTAATTCCTTGAAAAAAAAACAGCTTCAAATAAAATTATCACAACATCGAAATTCTTTCCCAATACTTTATTTATAGGGTTCAAAGTTATTTGATTAAATCATCTTGTTCAACATAAAAACCTTTAAAACCTTGAGAATTTTTTTAAATCGAAGACGCTGAAACAATTATTCCTTTTAATATTAATTACAACTATACTTCCCACTATAAGATTAACGATTGAACTATTTGTTTAGCAATAGTTTCTCGACAGTTAAAGTTCTAATCCCATTAGTCTACATTCCACAAAATGTTGCCCAATTAGTCTCACCTTATATATATTTCTAAGTTCTAAATGGGATATCCATATTCTCTCTCTACCTTATACGAATTTTGATTTGCACTTGGTGAAAAAAGAAAAATTACACACTGAAAACACTCTTTTTTTCATGGTAAAATTACGGAATCTCCGTTGGCTCTAACTAAACCATCATAAAAACTATATGCAAATTAAACTTTTAAAGGAAGAGAGAGTACTACTTTTATTTTCTCGTAGGCCCAGTTTATCGCTGTAGTTGTTGGATATTTTCTGACATTTTTTGTGTAAATAAATAAAACGTACCTCAAGAGCACGAGATGTAGGAATAAAGAAGTAATTACCACGCTTTTTTATGCTTCGAGTACCAACGAAACAATTTTCAAGGTGCTTTTACTCACAGATCTACAAACAATAGAACATCTTCAGTAGCAGGGAGCCTAGTTTGAAGTGCCCTTTTTATGCGTGACAGTGTTACGTGTCACACACGCCAATATATGGTTTATTTGGTACACCGTGTGGAAAGCTTGCGTGCGAGGCATGCCAAAGGAAACTTTCAAAATTTACTCACAAGAGAGGATGCGTTTACGATAGAAAAGAACATGAAGAAAGAGAAGATAGAATGAAGATGGGTGAAATCTTACTCTCTGAGGGTTATATTCGGATAGTAATGACATAAATGACATAACATGATGGAGTAGGAAACTCAAATTGGTTTTGCAAACTGTTGTTATTTTTATGCACCTCCTTTTGACAAGCGGTATAGTTCAGGTCATACATAACTTTCTCATGCGAAATAGAAATTCAGATATCATCTTCTAGAAGTTTTCCACTATATAAACAAAACAATGTTCAAAAATCTTTACTTTGAATTATTTTTAAGCATATTTGTAGTTATCTTCATTATAAACACCCTTCTGAATATTTGTCTCTTTTTAAGGGTAAATTATGTTTTAACGGTCACACATTTTGGAAAGCTAGAAATCCAACTATGATTAGGGGGAATGAAAATTAATATTTCATAATTCTTAAAATCAAAGTAAAATAATAGACTTAATTAACAAAGAAAAATACTGAAACAAATTTTGAAAATTTTTTACAAAGTTTATAAATATAGAGTTTGCTAGTAATAAACAAATATTCTATATTAAAAAAGTACATTATTTGATAGTTATTAAGGAAACATGTTGCTTAAATTAGGTCTAAACTAATTTTATTAAGTAGAGAAAGGATTAGTATAACCAGTAACAAGACAGGTATCGTTGATAAACCAAATGAATAGAAATTAAACGCGTTTTAAATTAGTACTTTAAATTTTCTAAGTTCTTGAATAAATTTAATTCTTTAAATTTTCTAAATTCTGCTATGAAATAATTAAATACCTTTTACAAAGAAGGATCAATAATTCAGTCCTTAAAGAACTACACACAATAATAATTTTAGTCCACATTATAAAAATTCAGAGCAGACAAAATATTTTCTGAATAAACATAAAGAACTGATAAAAATTCTTAACATTCACTATTGGAAACAACCGGAAGCTGTAAGTTCTACAATAATTTTTAAAATTAATAAAAAAAAGTCGAAAAGATGTTAATGGACTAGGTCTATTGCATGGGTCATTGTTTGAGGACTTTTGTTGTTGTTTTCTGAGCCCTAAGAAAACCAACCAATGGCAAATCATAAAAATAACGCATGGTAATTTTGAAACCACAAACCAAGCACGCTCATTCAGCGAGGTTGTTACGAAGAAAGTGTTCATAAACTTGTCAAAAGAGCAATGAAACCTCCGTGTTTTCGTACAATCGAAGATAGTTTGATTATCACGATAGGGCAGATGTATAAAAGAGATAAAACCTACGAAACACTTCCATCTATTTCAGGAAACCTCAAAAAATGACCCGTAATCTCACAAGTGAATGGCGATACATAACAATTTTCGCGGGTGGGCAACTCAAAAAGAAAGATAGCCGAGAGAAAGACTCGGAAGTTCGTATGGGGCATGTCAACAGTCTCAAGTAACACAGACGTTTTAATGAGCGGTTCTTGTTTATTTATGGACCTTGAGTTGTGACACAATGCTGGTAAAGATCCCTACCACTTTCAAGCAAATTTATGCTTAAAGCTCATGAGCTCTTCCAAAGATTGTGAATGTTTTTGAGTGATTAATAAAATAACACAGGTTAAAAACTGAATAATCTCCTAAGTTTAGGGACTTGTTCTTTAAGGATTGAAAAAAAGGGTAGATTGTATAAATTACTATTTGATATTTCCATCAAAGATCAAAAGTATGAAACTTTTTTAAGTATTACCCTTTTTAAAAGAAATAATCTGTTGAATTTAATACTTTTCTTAAGAATTTATCTAATTAAGTTAATGTAATACATTAAATACTAATTAAAACTAAATAATACTAAAAAACTTTGTATTGCCTTTATTCTTGACCAAAATAATGTTGAAACCCTAATTTAATTTGTCGGATTTACATTCAATCTATGTTGTTCTCTCATTCTTCCTATAATATATAATATAATTGCCAGCCAAGCCATTCTCGTTTTATTTTATTTTTTTTTCTTTCTACGTAAATAAAAATAAATTCTCCAATTCTTCCACTGTTTTTTTTTATCGGATTTTAATATACTAGATATGCCATTTACCCATGGACGAGCAGTTGCTCCTTTGGGATAGCCATGTAATCAATGTTTATTATTATTTTTCTTGTGTGTATGTTTTTTATGTGTCTTTTGTAAATACATTTGATTTGAAATTTGAATTTGAAGGAAAAAAAAATTAAATTAGAAGAAAAGTTTAATATTTTGTCAAATTATTGTTTAATAAATAGTACTGTTTGGAAAATACTCTCTATTACACACGTCACATTACAAAGTTCATAGTAAGAACGTATACTAATACTTCCGTGAGTTATGTTAAAATACCATTGATTAAACAACGTTGTTTTGAAAATGTCAAAATACTTAAATTAAAGAAATTTCAGGGTCAAGGAATTTGTATTCCAGTAAGAAATATCTTATCAGATGATCCAGGATATCTTATCTCGGAAGGTTCTTGATTTAAGATCCATTGCTTATGTTTTTTTCTTTGTTGTTTTAAGAATTAGGCTTAGCATTAGCGTTTTGCGCATAAATTAAAAAATATCCATAAATTTACTTTATTAAGACTTATATTTAATTAATGTCATTGAAATAATCTATATATTTGTTTAAATAAGTTCTTCATAAGACAATTGTTTATTTAAAAGTTTAGTACAAAAATAATTATAAACATCGCAATATTTCATAATGTTTTAAGTTTACACAATTAAGTCCATATTCACATTTAATTAAATGAAGAAATTAAGGAAAATATAAATTTATTGCCTTACTTTACCTATATTCATATTTTCTTAGCTTCGTTCATGTGAAATTTGCACTTTTTATTTTTTTAGTAAGAAAAATACTATTGGTTTTGTTACATATTTAATTCTACATTAAATTTTAATATTGCTTGAGAATGAATCTATGTAGTCAAATTATTTCAATTAAAATTGATCAAACAAAAAGTGATTTTCATTTAGTAAAATTTACAATAAACCTTTTCAAATATATGTTAATGACTATTTGAAATTCTTGCCTTAACCATACCTAGTAAATTTTAACGTATAAATAATTAAGTCATATGTATCAAAAATAATACATGAAAAATATATTAATTAAATAAACTGCATCAGATTTTTATCATGATTCTTTTATACACATGCTTGTATTTATCTCATTTTACTTTAAGAAAATAGCAATAAAGATTAATTTGTAATAACTCCTTTTTTTGAGGGGTGAGGATTGAGTATGATGTATAAAGAATTAATTTGTATCTGTTTATAATTAATGATGATTTCTACAATATGTCTTTAATCTAACCTAATCACATTTGATGCGATAAGAAAATGTGTTAGAATTCCAGGAAAAGCCTTATTGAAATCCCCTGGACACGCATCATTTGAGGTTACGCAGTTGTTTAACATCAAATAAGGAAATACAAATCCTGCCAGAAAATTTTCTCTACTTGTTACATTTAAAAATCTATCGTTAATATTTATTGTTATTAATACTATAATTTATAACTGTATTTATATAATTGTAATTTTTGAAAATTCCTTTTTTTTTTCTCCCTTTAAATTCGACTGCAGATTATTATTTGTGACTTTTTGTTTTACTTTTAGTTTACCCATAGATAATTTTTGGTTGTATCTTAAAACTGTATTTAATTTGAGACTAAAAAGAAAAGGAACGAATAAATACTTAGATTTTATCTAGAATAAAAAACTAAAATATATCAGAATTTAAAACAATCGAAATTAGAATGATGTAAGGTAAATTTTAAGATTTTTTCTTTTGTTTTAATTTTAGGAAAGTTAAGTTATTATATAATACTTAAGAAATTATATCTTTGAATCTTTCTTTTATTCTTTTTATGAAGTACATACACGAGAATGAGAGAAAAATATATTCTGAATAAAAGTATTCAGAATTTATATATGGACTGTATCAAATTTAAGACTGTAAAAGACAAATTGTATGTATGTAAATTTTAAAGGATGAATAAGTAAAATATTTGTTCTTAAGCTATTATGAGAGAATTTTTTTTAAATAAATTAATATTAATGTTGTTTTGATTTAAAACTAAGTAGTCTGTTTTAAAGAAATCTAAAAGCTAAGGCGTATTAATTTTTAACATAAAAGCATTTACTCTTACACATTTACTGTTCATATACTCATTTATGCAAACGTTATCTCGTTATAGTGTTTATTCTTTTAATGTTTAAAGTTATATTGATAATAAAGTAATTATGCATTCAAAACTATGGTTTTATTACAAAACCATCGTTTAATAGACTTAAAAGTTGTCAGAACAGAAAACAGTAAGTAAGAGTATCTAAGTTTTTTCTAAACTCTCATTATTGTTATAGATAACTCATTGTAATTTGACTAATGAAAATGTTTTATGTTTAATCTTAGTGCTATTATTTTTTAATAAGTCGAATCATAAAGAAAATAATTAATAACTCTCCAACTAATATTTTCAATATTTTAAAGATGGCTAAAATACTCGAACTATAAAATTTTTATTGTATTCTACTGTAAACATTACGAAAAATTTATTCAACAGGATGGGCCACTACGCTAAAATTACTTACAACGCAAGCAATTTTCATTCATTATATGAACCATCAACTTATGAATTACTTCCATTCTTTTCTATACTTTGTATACAACTCTTCAAGCACAACTGAGCAGAAAAACAAGTTTCATAATGGCGCAAAAAGCTATAGTATCAAAGAAGAGGGGAAAGGTTATTTTCCATTTTTAACTGAAATTAACCATGACGAGACGTTTATGCACGACACCAAAATATTCTTTTCTAGCTTGTCAAAAATTATAGACTACTTTTTACAGCTATTCATCGAAATATTCTATTCAATGCTAATATTAAGGTTAGTTGTCATGAATTACACCATGAAACCCTTCATTTTATGCTGAGAAGCATTCACTCGTGAAGTCGACTAACACATAGGAATTCCTATGGGTCTGAATTGCTGTTTAAGCTATAATAAGAAACCTAAGATGTAAATTTCATACATATACACTCGGAGTTTGTTTTCACAAAATAGTAAGGAATGTTAAAAATACTCGGCGACTTGTAGTAGATAAATTAAGTAGTAAGTGTAGGTAATAATTTTCCAGAAAATTCTAACCCGTCATTACCTTCGGTACGAAAGTTAAGGTCCTAGCAAAGAAATATCCCCTGGATATAAATTGAAAATTAAATTATATTTTTGTGCGTAAGGTAGACGGGTCTAAGGCTCCATTACAAAATAAGGATTACTTTTACTACGATTATTTTATGTATGGATTACTTTTACTACGAACTTTTTATGCATTTAATAACCTAATTTAAATGTATTTAAAATTTAACTACTTTTAATTAAAACTTTTAATATAACTTCAATTTCTTAAATTTGATTCTTTTCTGAAATACTCGCAGCTCACATGCACCCATTGGGTCATGATGGAAAATAACAAGTACGTATTCATAAATCCATAAAAAAAAAGAAATTTCGGGCAAAATTATGTCATACTTTTACAGTTGTATTCGCATATTTTTAGAGCTCAAAAACTACTTTAACTAAGGTATTAAGAAAATAGGACTGAGAATTAAAACTAAGATCGAAACAAAAACAAGAACACACTCTTCACATTATACTTTCCACTTATCAAGATTTTTAGAACAACGTCTTTGAAATACATTTTTAAAGAAGCTCATCATAATTAATTTTTCTATTAATTGAAGCACTCATGAATGTGTGTGCTTCAAGTTTAATTTTTTGAAAACATTATGTCTTACTAAAAAGTATTCATGTCACATACATTATCCGGAACAATTGGTATTTAATGGAATTGCCGCCTGTCATAAAATATATATATTTTTATTTTCAATCGCATTAAAAAGAACATTTTTTTTTCAAAACCAAGTAAAAGTCATACTTTTTCAATAAAGTATTACTGAGATGAAAAATCAGTATCTGAAACTTCGTAATCCTATTACAGTTTGACGTTTTTTTGCGATGAAGTATTAATCCCGACCTTGATCGTGAAAGAGTGATTCCCTTGACAAGAGATAAGGTGAGAGAAAAAAATGGCCAATAATGACCAATATTTCCTCCAATGTCTGACAATCTCTTAATTTTTAATAAACTATTTGAACTAATAACAGAAAGGGCTGCCTCTTCTAAGGGGAATGACTGTAATGTACTGAATGGTTGTCCCTAAAATGATATTGAACCATGAAATATTTATTTCTTCTATATTTCATGTAGTCTACTCGACTTCTGTTCATTATTTCCCAGTTACACCGATTACGATTGGAAAGGATTACTCTTTTTTACAGAGTGATGGTTTTTTTTACCTTTCATTCTCCCGCGCGTCAGATGTAATTTTACTTCTGTTCGTGATTTTAAGGAAGATTTCCGGTCAAATTATTACCTGTCCGGATAGACTGATTATACGCTTGGTTTCGCCTGATGTTAGTTTCCAAATGTGCCTTATTAAGAATGGATATGATCTTATTTCATTGTAACTTCAAAAAGTTTTTGTTTGATGTAACAGATTAAAATGTAACAGGTGCGCTTCAAAAAGAAATAATTTGTAAATTAGTAAATTTCGAGTTTTTATAAATAAACAAGTCTTTCTATTTTCTTCTCAATAAGATTTTATAAAAACATTCAAAACAGTTTATGTACAAATTGGCAATGATACATACCTACTTATATTAAAATAGTTAATTAAATTTTTATTAGTTTTCAGTCTTTTTTCAAATCTTTGAAGTTAACTAATGATATGACTTACATTTGTCCGAAATTGAAGCTGATCAATAAAATTTAAGACAGTTTTAAAGTTAATTAACGAACTTTTAAACATAAATCAATAAATAATGATAGTTGTAATACTAATGAATTTTAAGTTAATAATTAGAATATGATACTTTGATAATGGATACAAAATTAGAATTAAAAATGGTAGAGACTGTTAATGTTAAATGATTATCCGATATACGATTTTTTATTGTTTTGAATTTTATTTTTAAGTGATGTCAGACAGATTTCTTCATTGCTCATTTAGCGTGATTTGAATTTTTAAGTTTGTGAAAACACTGGATTAAAGAACTTATAAAGAGTTAATTGATATATTATACAGGTTTTTTTTCATAAGAATGTGATGTATAAGATTACATACTTTATTAAGTATAAAGAAATATAATATACAAAAAACTCAACAACTATGTTTTTAACTCTATGAAACATGCACGTTGTTTATTTAAAACTTAGATGCATAGAGCTGTTTATAAGATCAGAGGGTGCTAAATAAGACCCTTTAAGAAATAAAAATGCCTTAAAAATATTTTTAGAATTTTTTCACGGATTCTCGCAATTCCAAAAGAAAAAGAGAAATGAAATGTTTTAGTAAGTTTAAAACTTTTCTGTATAATTTTGGTAAATTTTCATTGATAAATTCAAAACAAGAACAGCTTTTCACATACACTTATACATAACCTGTACCATAACATGCACTTATACTTTACCTGTATAAATCAACAATTTTGTAACGATACCTACTAAAATTTTATTAAAAGTTAAATTTTTGTGATACAAATAAAATATTTTAAAAAATGTTCCTTGAAAAAAAGCTTTTATAAAGCAAAGAATGATTAAAATTGATGAATAGGATGCTAAAAATATTAAATTACAAGTTTAATTCATTCAATAAAATGGTAAAAAAGTAACCTATGAACTACCAAAAAAATAAAATTTTCAGATTTAATATCTACGACTTTAAACGGAATTCAATAACATTTTAAATGCAACTTTATGTGCTTAAAAAATGTTTTTCTAAATAGAATCAACAAATTTCCAACTTAAATAAATATTTTATGCTATTAAAACCATAAAAGGTAATGATACTTAACAAAAGGATATAGATCAGGATATCCTTGAAAAGTAAGTTTTACCATCATAATTAGTTGGATAGATTTGGGGGGGATCAGCATACCTTACCCATTTCTCCCATCCCAATTTTTAAAATGTCTTTTTGTTTAAGAAAAAGATTTCTCAGATCCATCAGGGACAACATACCCTCAAAAGATCTTGAGTACTTAATTTATACACCCTATAACCCCCAAAATCTGCTCACGAGTATATTCATCATATTACGTTAACATGCGTTTTACTTGAATCACTTCATCAAAAGAAAAACATAAAACATAACTCGCATAACATAATATAGGAAGCATAAAACAGTTCTCGAATCAGTGTTTAAGACCGAATATCAATATTTACCTTGTAGCATTCACGTTTTGATGATTCAACGTGATTAACGCTATTATAAAAATTGTTACTTTTAAAACTATAGAAAGAACGAAATGTAATCTTGAAATGGCACACTGTTGCTTTTATTATATAGCAACGAATAGTAATAGGTTTGAAGCTGCTACTGATCATCTTTGATATCAACGATGTCACGCGAACGCATGATTAGAATAATAGAGATTTTAGTCGTTACCTTTGTCAAACATTTCATGGTTACAAAAATAATTAGACTTACGCTGAAAATTATTGGAAAATAATAATAAAGTATATCATGATTATAACTTTTCTTGATGAACTTAGAAAGATACTTTGTAATAATGATTGATATAAATATTAGAATTTAAATGAGCAGGAAATTACGAAACAAACAAAACAGTAGGTACATGATGCTAGGTGCTAAAAGAGTTAAATAAAGTACAAAGTTTTCCACAGATTTCACTTAAATCAGAAAAAAGCTTCGTCGGGCCTCTAGTTGTTCACAATTAAGTATTTATATGCCTTATATCAAAGCTCAGTTAAAAGTTTTTCTGAAATCAAATTTAAATTACTTATAAAATTACATTATATCACGTAATAGGAACACTACAATGTGCCCCAAATAAAGTGAAATTTTAATCATTCCATTCTAAGGCATGCTACAATGTCCTCCTTACTAAAAACTATAAAATTGTTCGCGTAATTTTTTGGATATTCATTGATATTAAATAAGCCCTTGCTATTCATAAATTTTCTAAATACTACATCCTGTTTATGTTCTTTTTCTCAATATTCGGCCTAAACCCTTTTAATCCGACTCAGACCAAAGTAGCCTTTTATTTAGTAAAACGTTAGTTCGGTCGGGACGGAGAGGAATAGTATAACTGGAAAGATAATAAATTTTTCAGAAACAGCTGTTACTATCCAATTTTATTACCTTCTTTGCGTGAGGTAATTACACGAGAATTCTTGAAGCAAGGGAAGGTATATTTAACTGCTGATATAGCCATTATACATGATTGCGCAATTTATCTCAATTGTAGTAATTTTGTATATTTTTAGTAAAATTTGGTTTTATTCTTAGAATTAAACCAATGATTTTTAAATATCCCCTTTAATTACTTAAAATAAACTCATAAATTAGCCTTAAAAAAGCTGATTTTCTCGATAAAGCATAAATATCAAAACGAAGGGGAAAAATTAACTGATAAAAGCTATTAATAATTCTTATCATATTTCTTCCCTTAACGATGGGGATGGAATATTCAATTAAGGAGTCATTTATAAAGCAAATTCATATCTTAACGCATAATTGGAATTTAAATATCACGAATCCATAAAATGTTTTTATGAATAAATCGAAAAGTGTCGAAAAATGGGCGAGGACGGAGAGTCAAGATATTACTGTTGAAATTGACCCTTATAAACTTCTTTGATAGAACTTCAATTAATCTTTCAGTAATCATGTGCAAAACAAAGATTTGTATTTTAAAAATATCAACTTCTAAGTTTTCCCTACATAAAAACTTTTTAAAACCTCTAGTACGTACAATAGTACTACATGATTTAATTTTGGAGTGCGCTACGTTATAAAATTTATATTTGCTCCGATGATTTGATGAGAATTTAACCTTTTACAAACTAACTTTGGTCAGAACGGATTAAAATTAAAATAAATTTTTAAAAGTAGTTATTTAGACTTTTTAAGAACTTATTTAAAGTACTCAATTTGTTCTTTAAGATTGATGATTCAATCATACTTTACCCAAATTTCTAAAAGCCGAAGAATTAATAAGTTGACATTCCTCAAAAACTTTGACTAAAAAAAGTACCAATATTAACAACCATCCTTCAACGCATACGCCTACACAAAACAGTTTTATGGAGTCTCCAAAGTGAAAGAAGCCAATTCTCTATCCCAGACCTTCATATCAACAGAGACACCCATATGGCAAGAGGATAAGGAGATTAAATGCTTTCAGATGTCGCTACCACAGAGATCTCGACCACATTTACGAGGTTGTGGGCCGTTAACAGAAAGATTCGTTTATCTTTAGCTTTACTTTTTACCCGTCTCCCCCTTACAATGTATATTTTCATTATTTTATCAGGGCCGCTCTGTAACACCATGTGTAGTAATTTTCCTCCCCTTTTTTTTTTTGGAAAATGTTTTAAATCTGAACGAGAACGTTTTCCAAGGTCTTCTCAGAAGTATCGATAAAAGATAGGCCGAAACAGCGTTTAGAAAATAACTGTTAGCGTGCCTTGACTGAGGCATCGATTCGTAAATGGCATCGAATTACTAAATTAACTAATGAAGAAAATTTAGAAATTCTTAAACAAGTAACAGTACTTGGTATTGTTTAATTCCGGTATCAAGATTAATAGTGAACTCTTTTCCTCCAAAGAGATAGATCTTTTCAGTTTGAATCATAACTAATAGCAAGAAAGCGGAAAAAGCATAAACTTTGAAGTAATATATCAAAAACTACTATTAAAACTATAGGTACATACAAATTCAGAATAAAAATGTAGTAGATTTATTTACCAACAATTTATCCTTGTATATTTGAATGATCAAAAATTTATCAAGAAAAGAAAAGAAATTGGATTGTAATTAACCTTAATTCATACTATAATAACAACGTATACTCAAGTTGTTCTGCTCAGATTCTTTAGATGAAAAGTTTAAAAGTCAAAAATGCCAGAATTTTGTAATTTCTACCATAAGAATAAATTAATTTCAGAATGTTTTTACAGAGTTTTTTTTAGAAATATACAAAGGAACAAGACTTATACGGTAGGCTTTCAAAGAAAAAAAATCATACTAAATTATAGCAGATATTAATAATAATTTTTACGGTAAATCTCACCATTTCAGAAAAGCTGGAGCAATAAAATATTTGTATTTACTTAATTAGGGTTTAAATTGCACAAAAAATTATATAATCTCCTTGGAAAAGCTGGCCTGTTCTTTCCAACTGAATTGAGGTATTAAAATTTAGGTAAAGAAAAACTCACATTAAATAGCAATTCATTCAAAAATTAATGTATAGATGAACTTCATTTATGAATTTCTCATATTTAATTAATTTATTTATGAACTTCATGTTCATTTTATTGGAGATGGTGCTTAAAGTAAGGTGGTATTAATACTTTCGTGTAATAAAACTTTAATAGGGTAAGTGGGGGTAAAAGGTTGCACTTTAGAAGTTTTTCAAAATTTCCAAAAGACGGGATTTTTTAAATTTAATAATTTTATGTGTCATTTATAAAGCTTGAATAGTGGCTAAAATTTCTCCAATAGAAATTGCGATAACAATAATATCCTAAGAAAAATCGTAATATTTCGGACACAAATTTTTTGCGACCTTTTGGTAATGGGTCAAATGTTCAAAACGCAAGGAAAAGGGATCGAAATAAAATCTAAGAAAGTACTGATAAAATATTTTGCTATGAATGAATAAGAGGGGAGTAACTTCATCGTAAATCTAGAAAACATCTTTTAAATTCCGTCAAAAATTTAAAAAACCCGAATGCTTAAAAAATACTTAAATACATGATTAGAAATCTTAAAACCAACTTTTTTCTGTCTTTCTAGTTATATATTACACAAAAAAAAATTTTTAATACCAAGAATATTTTTAGGGAAAAAATACTTGGCTCTGCTGTATTATTTTTAATCCCAAAAACAATTCAAATTTTTACCTCAAAATTTTATTTTTTTTCTAATACGAGCCCAACTTGTTATGCAACGGAAACTAGAAATTTTTGAATGAAATTTAAAGTTTAGAAGACCATTATCAACTTTTGAAAAATTGAAATTAATGTCTATATATTTTTTCATATTATGTCAGGTCAAAGTTGGGAAAATATTAGCATTATTTTATATATAAAGTTACTTTCTTTTTTTGTGGGAGAAAATCTAGGTAACACTCTGAAACTTCATCTGAGGTATGATCATGAACTATTTTACCTACAGTTCCATCAATTCCTCAAACTTAGTGCGTGTGTCAGGCCTTTCTCCAAAGTGCGAACCTAATGCTCCCTCATACCCTACACAGAAAAAAAGAACAATTTGAAGGTAAATTTGGATCTAATTAAAATGTGTAGTAAACTTACCCGAATTTCTATCCACAATTTCTGAGTTGAACGGATTTTAAAACTTGAAATGGTGCTTGGAAAAATCTGTCCTTTTGCCTTGTACATTGCCGATCTTGACACACAACTAAATTTAAAAGTAAGTAGATGGTAATAATAATAATAATGTTTGGAAACTGGGATTCATGTAATCAAGGAATCGAGTAGGAAAATAAACAGTTGGAACCATGAATGAAATGTTTCAATTCGATGGTGAATAAATTTAAAAACATATTACGATACATGTTGATTTTGGTTAAAACATAAAAATTTTATTTTCACGCTTCTTTTTTATTGTTATCAAGTTAATACAAACTAAAATAAGTTTTTTCTTCCAAAGTTCATATCCTATGTGTCACATCTAGTTAGCAAAGTCATAGATAGAAATATTTCTGAAATAGTATTACAAAATTATCAGTAGTATATAGTTTTTCATTCGCTAATTAGAGAGAAACCTTATTTTTTAATCATTATCGCGATCCTCAAATCCATCTTTCATTTCGAGGAAAAATTTGGAGAATTATATTTATTAAAACTACGGTAGATGGCAGCAGCTAAGAGAATGAGTGAGCTACGAAAAAGAGAAATTGTCAAATGAAAACGTAAAAATGATATTAAGAAAGGAAATGGAAAAAATTATAAAAATATGTTAGAATATATAGATATCCTAAGACAATGGACATATGAAAGGAAAATATCACAGATGGATAACCTTTCATATTCCATTTAATTCTCATCGTAGATTTGAACTTATTCTTTAAACTTTATTTACTTTTCTTTTTTGTTTGACTTAAAATATCCAAAAAAGTAATAGCTTATAATTAAACAATAAACAATAATTAACAAAATTACGATTAAAAAACTTTTTACCAAGTTTTAAAATCAATTCATTTCGACAGGAGCCTTTTACAGAACTTTATTTACGGGGGAGAACTAAATATTTTCTAAAAGCAGAAATTTAGCATATAAGAAGTGAACTATTAATTTGAGGACTTCAGGATGTCTATTTCAACAAACAATAAGGTTTATAATGATTTAATATTTAACATATAAAACAGAATTCATTTTTATTGAATTATAGACTCTTGAAAATGTTGCCAAGTCTGAAGAAGTTGCTATGTGATCCTACAGAAATATAAGATAGCTTACAGTTTAGAAAAGTTTTATGTTTTTTCCTTGAGTAGGGGTACAAAGATTAATCTATTATTGATTGAAAAGTTTATTAAATAATAGATTAATTAATAGCTCAGATAAACTAAAAAACAGTTTCATCTCTGTCTCTTGTTTAGTGGGAAGAGTAATTTTAATTTTTTTGTCATATGTTTTCATTGAAGACTTTTAACCAAAATAAATTGTGTGTAAAAAAGAAGTTTTTTTTTCCCACAACAACAGAAACATTTTGCATATCTGAATTATAGTATATGTTTGTTAAGAAAGCTAACAAGTTCACTTGAGTAAAAAATTCCACTTGCAAAACACATTGAAAAATGAGTAGCATGGTAACAATACTTCACATACATGGATTCACTCCATAGGTGCCCACTGGATAACACAGTTTGAGGAACGAAGGCTTTTGGTTAGGACGAGGATAACCACAAGTTTTTACCTTGTTGAACCCCCCAAGAATGACAACATGAATGAAGATCCGTAAAATGCGAGAACTTATCTTAGAAAAAGATGTATAAATGCTTAAAAAATTGCACAGGAATTATCCAAATACTACTATATAAGGAACTAATACTAAATATGCTTTGAATCTTCAAGAATGCTACTTAGTTAGAACAATGAAACCTTTTTTAGAGTTTTTAAAATTCAAATTTATTACATAAATATTGTTACAAAATATGATAGATTTTTCATATTAACAATACACAGTTCTAAATAAGTTTTATTTTTTAGGTGGCCAAGATCTCCAGTGTCTATTCCATCAGCAAAGATAATTCCTTGTCAACCTCGAAGCAACATAGTGTTCTTGAAGACACACAAGTGTGCAAGCACATCAGTACAAAATATATTGATGCGGTATGCTTATCGAAGGAATTTGACGTTAGTTCTTCCAGTGCAACCAAAGTACCACTATTTTTCTATGGTTAAGCCATTTAGACTTGAGATGGTGACAGGTGCACCTTGGGAAAACCTTGGATACAATATACTTTGTCACCATATGATCTTTAACAAAGCTGCCATAGAGAAAATGATGCCAAAAGATTCTATTTATATATCAATTATTAGAAATCCAGTGAGCTTATTTGAATCATTATACGAGTATTCCGAACTGCAGGTAAATTAACCGCTTTTAAATCATAAATTAAATAGGCCAGTAAATGTACGAGTCAGACACAGTGCTATTCATTTTCATCACTTATCACAAGACATTGAGCACATTTATATCACACAAACTCTAATATTAGCATACATATGTATAAAAACATAAACCTATGATTTCTAAAATATACACTAAAGAAATAACTCTTCAACAAATTAAATACAAAAAATAAGTAATATCTGCAAAACAATTATAAAAATAAAAGTATTACTTCACATAACAGTAGTAAAACATTTTAAGGACGATAAAAACATTTTTAACTAGAGTACACATTTATGGACATGGGTAAACACCTAGATTTATATACAAAACAATTGATAAAACATGCAGCTATAATTCATCAAGGACCTAACAGCCAAATTAACTTTACAAACTTTGGAAATTCAGCACGAAAGTAAATACACCGAAATTGGAAGCTCATGACACAAAAACTTCTACATGATTAACTATATAATTTTACAAGGTACAGAAATGTGATCTATACATGGCCAGTGAATATTTAGAATAGAACATTTTAACTGAATATGCATGTATTGAAGAAAAGCTATCATGATATTTAAATACCAAATGAATCAAAGATCTTTGCATAAATATATGTTTTTTTTCTTTCAGGATTTTTACCACATGGATATAGAAGAGTATGCAAAAGGAACTAAAAATGCATCAGTTGTTCCCAAATTACGAAACAGATCTGGTGGTGTGGGAAGAAATCAAATGCTTTATGACTTTGGAGTGCATCCCTCTTTCTTCAGCAATCGTGCTATGATAAAGAGGGCTATAAGTAACATAGAGTCAAACTTTGATTTTATTATGATAGCAGAATATTTTGATGAATCCATGGTTCTACTCAGACATATTCTTTGTTGGGATTTAGATGACATTGTAAGCCTAACAATAAATGCTCGAATGGGTAGTTTTAGAAAAAATCTAACGGAAGAAGCAATTAGAAACCTTAAAGACTGGAATTGGGGTGATCAAATGTTGTATGAATATTTTTTAGAAAAATTTCAAGAAACCGTTACAGAATTTGGAAGAGAACAACTAAATCTGGAAGTACAAGAACTCAGGAAAAGGAGAAAAGAATGGTTAGAATACTGTGTACAAGAAAAAGTTGAAGCAAAAAAATTAACCTCTTATAATGTATGGAGCAATAAAGTAGCAGGGTATATGCTTAAGCCGAAAGTAGAAAATAATACTTGTGAAGACTTAGTAAAGCCCGAGAATTATTTTACATCAGAGATAAGGCAGCACCAGCTGATACAAAGCATCCTAAAAGGAGCAGCTATAAGAAACTATGGACCGATGTCTTTTCGAAGAATAGTTGACTTAAAGTATTTGAAAGGAAAAGAACAAGCTATAGCTAGAAACATTTTGATGAATCAATATAAATACAGAAGACATTTCATGCCAGAGAAAATACAGTCTAAGACAAAGTAACAAAACTTTATCTGTCATTCATATGTATATTTTCAGTAAATCACTTTTTTGAGAAAGAAGTTAATTTTTTGGTATAATATTTTAAAATATTTCAGTTTAGCACGAGTAAGTTACACTGGAAGTCAATGAGAAGAATACACATAATCTAACTCTTGAGACTCACGTTAAGTAAAGTAATACATACCATAAAAGTTTCACTTACTACTCAATCCTTTTTAATATAAATAATCAATACATTTGTCACTTCTTAAGTGATATTCTATTTCTATTGACTTCCAGTATATTGCAGTACAAAAAAAGTGAAATAAAAATTTCAATCACTAATATAAAAATAATATATTATATTATATAAATTATATAATAAAGTTATAAGCAAAGTTTTAAATACAAATGAATATAGACTTTTCACTAGAGAAACTGATACAGATTGATATGTAATAACATAACTATAAGAGCTAAAATTATTTACAGAGTATGATAGTTTCTTTCAGTTCTAGCTTTGTAAAATTTGAAGCTGACATATATAATAGCGAGTAAACCTAAAGCTAATACTATGCCACCAATAAAACTAGGAGCATCAAAATGCCGTCCTGTGGGGAAAGATGCTGTAGTTGTTGATGGTACTGTGGCTGTCACAGTAGATGTTACACTGGTAGTAGTGGATGAAACAGTAGTAGAGCTAGTAATGTTATCATCATTTAAATCTGAAATTTAGAAAAAAATCAGTAAATCGGAGATAAAAGTGATATACAGCGTGTTTCAAAAAGTATGCCCTAACTCTGAACAGCCAGATTCTTTACCTGGAGTATATAAAAAAATGCCCAAAAAATTACTTTTACAACCCGTAGCTTTTGATAAAATCATGACAGAAAAGGCATGATGTCACATTATGGCTTAACCCAAAAAAAAGGTGTGGAAAACAGAAAAATGGTTATTTAAATATGTTCACACATGAATGCAGCGTGGAATTAAATAATTAAGTTTTTATCAGACATGACATTGCATTTTTCCAAAAATAAACTTGTTGTGGAGGTTATGCACTTTGGGCAAATTTTATCTTTTACACACAAGGAATCCTTCTCTGCACAGATTAGAAGGAGTCATTGAAACACCCTTTATAATCAATATATATGGTACACATTTTATGTAAACAAAATACTTATAAAAAAATGGAAAAAGGTCAATATGCTAATAAAATCAAGTTACCAAATTTAAGAATGCTATTTATCTAATCATAATAATAAATGCTTTATAATCAACATAACATATTGAAGTACACAGAACATTAAAAAAACAGTATGTAAATCACCAAAGAGACTGTGCCCTATTCTGGTGACACATAAGTTACAATTTACTTTTTATACAACAAATATACTTTAATTTAATAAAATAAAAGAATTCATGAAAATCACACTCATAAAAAAAGTAGACACTAAAAAAAATGAAAAACTATAAATTTTGCACTAATGAAAAGAAAATAATAGACATTTAATAAATAAAGAAACAAATTGGCAAAAGTCTGTTTACATTAATTACTTTAGCTTCTTTCTATATTTTGTAGATGAAAATGTAGATGGTTAAAAAATTTTGGGAGCTAAATGAAAAAAATCCTTACGAAATATTTCTTCAGACAAACGAGCAATTTCAAAAACCCTTTGAGAAACATTCCCTTTCAAATCACAGATTGATTTGTTTCTGAGCAAAAAAAGTGCAACCCGGGAAAAGAAATAATATATTTTAGAGGTAGTACGTTTAAATTTCTAAAATTATAAGGGTGTGAGTGACAGGGTTGTAATTAATAGTCATAATTCCAATGACTTACAAGTACTCGGGCATTTCTGAATTTAAATAAAATATTAAAGTCAAATTACTTTGCTATTGAATAGAAATCAATAATGTTATTTTTCCAATCAATCACAATATACCTACTTCTCAGTAACTTTTAAAAAACTATGTGATAAATGTTTTCATTGAAAGTTTCAGATACTTTAGCAAAATTCAAAAGGTACATCAGTTTTATTTAAAACAGCATTTCAATAACTTAATGGATTAATTTATTATGAATTACTTGTAAAGAATGGATTTCAGTAGAGTAGTAGAGTTAACGACAGAAAAGAACCAGTTTTTTGTTATCATGAAACCTTAATAATAAACTCTGAGACTCTTGAAGAGTACAAGTTTCAGATATAAAAATTTATTTGGTTTGGTTTGGTTGTTTGGGGTTTAATGGCTCAAGGCCCCGATAGGGACATTTATAAAAATTTATTTAAGTCTGTTATTCATTAGGTATACAACTATAAAGTCAATTTAATACTTTAAAGTTTTAATCATAAATTTCTCCCCCAAAAAAGAAAAGAACCAAGTTCTTGTTGTAAATAAGTATAAATACTAATGTTTTAATAACTTTTTCAGAAAAATATTGTTTACTTGATATTGTTTTCAAACCCTGTGGAAACTGCACATCACATAAAACTGTGCTTTAGAATTATATGAGATGACATAAAAAGCATTTTACAAGTTGTGTTATTAAATAGGTAGGCATATATTTTAATTAATTTTTTAAAACTCTAGTGATTAGAAAAGGGAAGGCATTAAATGTTGATGAAGTTCAATATTTGATCAAATATTGGCTCAAATACACAAGAGTTTTAAACACAATATTTATCAAATCTTAACCTAAAAGACCAATAGAAATGAATTTCTGATTTAAAAATAAATTTTACCATTTACATACATACAATTAAAAAATATTTTCTTTTTAATTAATTTTTATTGTGCTTAATACTTAATTTAAACATTTCCCCTTTCCCCTCTTTGCTTATGTTACTTGTATATATGGGCATCAACTTTATTATCAAAATTTAAGAGAGTAGTTATAATACATTATAATATACCTTTTTCTTGTAAATACAATAAAATATCACTAAAGAGAATGCTGTCCAGACTTAAATATGTATAAAAAATTAATTTAATAATTTTCATATATTTTACTAATTAAAAATTATGGTACTTTTAACTTTAATTTGAAATCATGCAAAAAACTAGGGGATAATAGGACTTTGCAAAAATTGCTATGAAAGACGGTGTCATTAAAGCCTAGTAGAGGGGGCCTAGGAAACCTAAACTTTTTAACTTTAGCAAAACAAAGAAAATCTTTATGGAAAAAGAAAATTGGCCCTGAGTTTTAAGAAAAGCTAACTTATGCAACAACTATTAGAGGGCTGGCCTAGGACATTATTGCATAGAGTATAGCCATGAAAGAACAATTTGCAGGGGTTTGCAGGAACAATTGCTGCAGGGGTCACAACCTTTGCAAATATTCTTCTGGTGCCATTACTTACATCTATCCAAGGAATCTTGGAGTTTCTTTTTTGGTCTCATTTAGTACATTTGCAGTCTCATTTTGCAATTTTCATACATTGAATGCAATTTGTGACCCCAAGTTACATCTTAATCTTAATTCGTCTTGGCGAGTCATACCACCCCTCGAAGTTAGTTATTTTTTCAGTATTTACGTATTATCCCATCGACCGTTCAGTGGCAAAGCTATAGAACAGTCAATGGGCTTTGATAACATTTTCAAATTCAGCGGCATGGTCGATGGGATAATATGCAAAAATCTTTTTTCCTTTAAAATAACAAATCCACATACTTGCACACTTAACTGCATCATGAATTGCTTCTTCACAAGTGGCTCCATTAGAGAATTCACAACAGCTAGAACCTATGTGAAAGTAACAAAATTGTCAAAAGCTCATAACACAATTTTTAAATACAGAAAAACATTGATAACCACAGTCGTAGCTAATTTAAATGAACTCTTGGGGGATAACAAAATAGTTTATAAAATATAAAAGATAAATGGTAGAAATATGTAAAACCTTTAAGTATTTTATCAGTTTTTCTCATTTTATAAAATACTGCCTTTTTAAGAATAACATAGTATGAATTTAAGTTACACATTTATATTTTATGGATTACGTTCATTCACTATAAAAATTCTCCAACATAAATATTTTAACCTAAAAAACCCCCAAAAACGAAAATTTAGTTATCCTAATTTTCTACTTATTTATATAATGAATTTAATGTATTAAAAAAAGCAATAAAACTTTAGGTTAAAGCAAGTTAAAGTTTCAATATCTTTGCTCTGGCGAAGTTTAAAGAATATAATAATCTAACTTTACCAGATTTTGTTGGACAGTAGACAAGGTGGTCTTCGGTGCATTCTAAACAAGCCCGTTCAGAGCAATTAGCAGCTAAAGTGAAAAAGAAAACTTATAACAATTTGTTTTATCCAATAAAATTTAAATATAAACATTTCATTAATAGTAACAGTAATTAAGAGAGGATACTACAGTGAGAGTTTTAGGGGCTGATATATTATTAGGTTCAACAGGACAATTGGAATATAAAGTTAAATAACAAAAGCTAAAATCCTAAATTCAGGTTTCAGATGGAAACTTTTTTGTTGCCAAATCGACTATGGTAATTGCATTATGGTAGGTACCAAAGAACAGAACCATTTCAACAGAAAAGTAGGTACTTGATATTTTTTAAACGAAAAGGCACTAAATTAGAAACTATTGCAGATAACACACTTTTTATAGCAGGAAATTAATACAATGTATCCTGAAATGATTAGTTATTTTTATCTAGACTGTTCCAGAATTTTAATCGCTACAAGGATATATTCAGTAGATTTAGTACTAGAAAGTTCAATTAAATCCGTAAGTATTTTTCGGACACTAAAAATACTACTTACTTATTTTATGAATTACCTGTCTTTAAAGTGTAACCCCCAAAAAACTCAAGTTAGAAAAAAAAACAGGAGTACCCCTGAAATGTAATGATCCCTCTTTTGTCATTGAAATTTTGCATCTCACCATGATCTCTTAAAGTCCTAACTAAAAACAATACCTGTTAACAAACACTGTTTTCTGATTAAACATAAATAAACAGACTTTACAATAGTACACTACACCTCTAAATATTTAGTAGATAAATGACTAATACCAAGATGTTTGATTAAACTTGGAAAAACAAGCAATTCTATCAAATAAACAATATTTAGTTCCTACGTACCATCCCGTCAACCTTGCCCTGTAATCCAAAAGCACATATCAAAGCCCTCTGAAACTTTTATAACTGTGCCTCTGAATTTGATGGTCCCTGAATGGTCAACGGGATGATACGTAAGTACCTACTTAACTTTTGAATTTCATAATTACATATAAACCTTAGATTAAAAATCCACTGTGCAAAGTTGATAGCAAGATAAACATATATAAACAACGTTTAGTTGCACATAAAATTTAAAACTAATATATTAAAAGTACAATGTTTCAAGGATAACTCTGATCCCCTTCGTCAGCGATAAAAACAATATTTTGTATAAATTTGATTTCTGGCCATATTGTTGTTTTTGCTGACAAAGGGGATCAGAGAATTATATACGAAACAATTGTACTTTTAATACATTATTTTTAAATTTTTATATGCAAATAAACATTGTTTATACATTTATCTTGCTACATATAAACCTACCTTATCTTTTTGATGTAAAATCCATTTAAAATCTTCGTTCAATCTTTAGGTGCCCATTCTACATAAATTCATTAAAACATAACATATATCATGACTCGTCAAATCGAAAACCTACACAGAGCCTATAGTTCCAGCACTCTAAGAACTATTATGAATGTGATTTTAATTCCAAGATTAAATCACAAAAGCTAGAGTAATAAAGCACATATTGATAGCTGAATGTCGTTTGTTAACAACTGTTATTTGGTTATTGTTATGGAGCAAGAATAAATTATAAGGGTTGGGGACCAATCACTTTGCTTATCGGCTCTACTACACTCTGCTTGAATTTAGATCTGGGATCAATTAAAAATTTCATACTATGTATGCTGAGATAATTGTCTCAATCCAGTAGCAAATGAAAATTTTGGTCAGGCCAGTGCTAGAAGTTACAAAACTGAAATTTCATAACCTGATACAAATGACAAACATTGCTTTGAGGGATTCAGTGCTTTAAATCATGCCTATGAAGTATCATAATTGTCACTAAAATGGATATGATAAAACTAGATCATTAAAAAGTTTTATAGACACATCCAGGTCAATGTATAGTAACTTCTAACGAGTAAAGCTAGTGAAAAACGTATATTCAGTCTTTTGGTTTTAAAGAAACTTAACAGAATTGCACAAAAAGGTAAAAATATAACTAGAATGAACAAAAATATTTTTTTGATTGTTTGTTACAATAATGGACGATTAAACATGGTCAATGAATTTTTCCAGTATCTGGGAATATATTTTAATAACACTTACCGTTTATAGGATTTTCAGTAATAGTAGCACTTGAACTTAGTCCATGAGTAATAGCGCTACAGAAGAATATTAGGAGAATATACAAATACATGATTGTCGTAGCTTCTCATACGAGAACAGGATTCATTCGACTTGCATAGCTTAAATCTAATCAGATTGTCAAGGTATCCAAAGATAAAGCTTCAGGGATTATTTATTACATCACGCACGAGAAAACAAACCAAAGAGACAAACCTGACAATGACAGTGTTGACACTTGACTGTGAGAGGGAGGGGATCACGAACCATAAACTGAGAGAAAGTAGTAACCCTGTAATAAACCTATGAGTCTCTTACTTTAGTGAAGTGTCTGTGTGTGTTTTAAAGGGGAATTTTAGGTATGGTTCAAACCCTGATTCGGTTTTTCTTGCTCTTTCGCATCATCTTAGAGCGATCCATCCGAGGAAAGGAAATCAGTTGCTTTTTTGCAGCTTCCCTTAAGATTACAGAGAGATCTCCAGGGGTGGGGGTTATCTAAATCCTCTGAATACTCTCTAACTCTAATTTTCAAATTATCATAGAGCGCGCTCCATCCGGAGGATTCTTTTGACTTCTGATCCTCTGAATCCTCTGCATCCTCCGGCTTCTCTTTGTTTTGCATCTTCTCTAAGGACCACAAGAAAAGCGTCTCATCTTTATGGTGGATTTACACCACCACGTCAAAAGCGGTGCCGGCGGCGAAGCGGCGAACAGCGGTCGTTTTTGAGGCTTCCTATATTCTCTTTTGAATCGCAGTTCACCGCTATTGCCACTTTAGCCGCTCTTGAAGCGGCGGTGTAAATCCACCATTACTCTTCTGCATACTCCTTAAGAATTTTACGAAGCATTTTATTCCTGCGCTTCGTCCTGCTGCGCTATTTTAAATTAAATTAGAAAACGCGCCTGTTACACGAGCATATTTCTGGAAAGCATTTGGGTGTGTTGAGAAAACGCATTTTTATAATAATTCGGGTTAAAAAAATACATTTTTTATTGCACTTTTTTTTAATTTGCTCACATGTTATATTATAAGTGGCATTAAATAACGTTAAAAGGTAGGTTATAACTTAGCTGAACGCCCCAAAGAAAAGTTGTTGATTTATAGTGTTTCAATTCTTATCGAAGCGGACCGTCCAATCTATGGCAATATAATACAAAAGGAAAAGAACCTGGAGAACATAAGTACTCCGAAAAAAATTAATTTATTTTTAAATTTTTCATCTACAAAATTGGTAAATACCTCTTATCTACCTAAATATGCTCGGTGACAAAATTTTTATCTTCAAATTTATATATTAATTTTTTTTTCAGATAGAAACAATTTCTATTCGAATAAAATAAGTGCTCTTTGTTTGAAAAAGATCGAGAACTGCTGCCATGGTATCCTGGACTTAAAACTTATCAGTTATGGTGGATTTACACCACCGCATTAAAAGCGTCAAAAGAGGTTAAAGCGGCAAAAGCGGGGAACAGCAATTCAAAAGGAAACGAATAGGAAACGATCGATGTTCACCGCTTTAACCTCTTTTGACGCTTTTGATGCGGTGGTGTAAATCCTCCATTAGTTCAAATTTCCTTAAAGATATAATTTTATTTTATACCGCTTTTAGAAGTGAGCTGAGGTCAATCGAGGTTTTAATTTCAGGGGCCCATTTTTGAGAAAAAAATGTTATTTTGTGAAAATGAAGTTATAATATTGTGAAAAATTATTCTTAAGAAACAAAACTAAATTCTTAAGTAACAAAATTAGAGAATGTATAATTGGTAACATAATACATATTAGGTGCAATAGTAAAAATTTAGATAAGGCTCAAAAATATAAGATATCCATCCATAAATGTAACTAAGAAAAATTAAAGCTTCCATTAAAAGTAAAATTTAAAATACCATTGGTAAAAAAAGTACCTTATATAGAAAAATTTTAATTTTTTTTATAAAAAAGTTGAAAATCTTATAAGGATCTATTTTTTGAAAGCGTTTTTTACTTTCGTGAAATTAATTGTTAAAATAGACACTCAAAATTGTCTTTTTCAATTTTATTTCATAAAATAAAGCCATTACAATAAATATAAATAATAAAATTCAGCTGATTCTGAATAGAAATAAAATTCAGCCATAAATCAAAGTTTTCCTTTAATTTTCTATACATTTATTTAATTAGAATTATTGTAATTATTGCTATTTAAATTAGTGTAATTTGAGCCATCAATGAGAAAAAACTTAAAAAGCAGGCCTTAGTTAAGAATCTCCAAATAAGTTAAGCCCGATTTTACGCAGTACAACAAACGCGAAAAGCCGACTTTAACAACGGCCCTAGCCTGTAAAGTCAGCTTCTCCTCATCTTAAGTTTGCATAGCAGGAAAGGCATACAGTCCGAGTCATGGCCATTAGCACATCGGTGCGTAAATACATATAGTAGTTTAAATCGTCATATTTTTTCTAAAAAATCGTAAACAGGTAAAAGATTTTGGGAATTTTTTGAAAACAATTATTACCCTACATTCCGAACACTCTAAAATAGTGATATATTTAAAAATTTGTGTTAAAGATAATGCAAAAAAAAAATCGTTTAATTAAAAATCCGATTTTCCTTTTCCTTCCACAGTAGAAAGCAACATGAACTGGAGCTAATTCTGAGTGTTTTTCAAAAAATTTTCTTAATTTCATTAAATTGGATGTTAGATGTTATTAATAAATTGGAGGGTTTTTAACTGCTTTATTTTTATTGGTTTTATACTTTTATTTGTGATCATCTAAACTTCTGATTGCGATCTAGAAATTTGGTATGAAATAATTATTTTTTTTCATTATGGAAACAAAGTTTTGCGGAAATTCTTAAAAACATTGGGCATTTGAGTCACATTTGTGGAGATGTTAGGGAACCTTCTGAAATTTTAGTACAAAATATTTTTTTCTGTAGGAAAAATTAAAAATTAGAACATGGTATTATGCTATTATGTTTGTATAAATGTGTAAAACGTAGAAAAAATAAATTTTCAAAAAAATATCTAAACAATAACGTTTTTAAAATTTAATTACTTTTTTTTAATATTTTAGTTAAATATTATGAAAAAAAAAATGGGTTAAGTATGTGTAGTGTATGTGTATTTAAATCTCATAAAATTAAGAACAAAATGAGCCAAATTTACTGTTTCTAAGTCAAAAAGTTCCACAGTTATAACATCGAGTATTGTAAAAAAACAACTTTACAGGAAGTTTTTTTTTAAGAAAATGGGGCGTTTGATGCACCTTGCCTATCCTCGAAAAGTTAGATTGGCGGTTTTGGCGAGGTGTAAACGATATGTTTTGGCGTTGTTTGAGTTTTATATTTTGATCGAAGCATTTTTCATCATAAATTAATAATTATTGTCGAAGTAAAATCGTATTGCTTAAACATAATTATTTTATATTTAATAAAATTCAATAAAACTCAAATCAGATCAGGGATATTTTGCCTCAAACCAAGCCCGATTTTTAAGATTTGATCAAAATTTAACCATTAAACTAGGTTTTGGTGATGAAACGTAATCATGAAATACAAACCCCGATTAAAACTAAAAAAACCTTACCTTTTGCTGACATAAAAAAGCCTTTATACTCTTAGTTTTCTAACTGAATTCTGAGCAAATGAATTCTAGCTTTATTTTTTTCAGTTATATTATTTTACTGGTGAGAATTGTCAGGGGAGTTTAATTTCTGAAAGAGGATTTTCATGCCCTTAAAATCGAATACTTTAATACCTTTTGCTTTTACACGTCAAAAATGAGTTTGATCATGTTTTTAGCGTCAAATTTCCAATAGTTAGTTTTTTTAGGGAGAACTCCCAATCTTCGAGCCGTCGTTCCTTCAATATTCTGTTGCTGAGGTCACCAATAATGTCAACACTCCTGCTGATAATTTAAAAATGTGTCTGAAATGTAGTGTTCGGCACTAGTTAACTAGAACTAGTTGCAACTAGTAGTTAACTACCGATCAACTAGTAGTTAACTAGTAGTTTAACTACTTTTGGTTTAAACTAGTTAAACTAGTAGTTGAACTACTTTTTTTAATAACTACTAGTTGAAACTACTTTCAAAATTTCAACTACTTTAAAAAAAATTTTTGTTTAAAATTTCAAAAATATTTAAAATTTTTATCAAAATATACAAAAATTACACTGCTATTTATAACTACAATGTCATGGTAGAGTACTCAAATACCATAACCAGAAATAAAGCGCCGTTTTGAGCGAAGCATAAAGGTTTTTGTGATATAGATAAGAAAGATGTATTAGAATTTGGGCAAAAAATAGGTTATGAAGTTAAATAGACTAGTTAACTAGTAGTTAACTACTTTGGGAAATAGTTAACTACTAGTTGCAACTAGATTTTCCCAGACTAGTTAGTAGTTAACTACTTTTTGACCACTAGTTGCCGAACACTACTGAAATGAATGAAAAGCACCTGTTTCTGTAAATGTTAAATCAATGTTTATTAACACATATTTGTTTTGTACAACGTAAGTATGCACCAATTGTCAAATTATCCTTGAACAGAATGGATAATTACATAAAAAGCTTTGACAAAACATTAATACCAGCCTCTTTATGAACATCAGCATGTACAATGAAATGGCTTCGGTATTTATCAAACATCACGGATATAGTGGTACGTTTTTCACAAAAGTAGCTAGGAGAAATTGGGGCTTTAGATACACGGGACACATTATATTGATACCCCTCAAAAATTTATGATAATTTTAAGCTACTCTTTAGAAAACGAATAGTTTGAGAGATTATTTTAGTGATGCATTGATTCAATAACCATAATTCTGGTTTCGATGGTGTATAAAATGTGCTCCGTGTGTCGAATTACTCTCTTTTCTCCATTTTTTAAAACGACAAAAAACATAATTTTACAAAAGTGCGCTACTACGAATCAATGCAACAACAAAGCCTTTGCACAGTATCACATCAAATAATTTTTATTTTATTACCCCATTTAAACTCTATAAAGTAAAGCTATCTATATAAAATTTAAATATTAATAACAGTTATTATATTTATATATAGGCATTCCATCTTTATAATTATTTAAAATGTGCGAATACAACATTTGCTTGTGTGAACCACTTCGTAAACAATGTTAATTTTTAATTATTTTTATTTTCTGCGATAGAAAAAGATTCATCATATTACTCAAATATGTATTTATATTTTTGTGTCAAGTTAGTCATATAAGAATTCCAGAAAATACGTTAGTGGAAGAAATAATTGAAGGATGGCGCCACTACTAATCTGACACAATTCTTGTGGACTTACCAAAGAGAGGTTTTCTGCGTTGAGCTGTGCAGCATTTTGTTCTAAGAGATGAAAAATTTAAATTGAGAAGAGATTACTGAAAAATTAAACGAAAGACATTTCAGGAGAAACTTTAAATAGGGGAACAATATTAGTTATCCTCCAAAATTTATTGAAGGAGTGGCATGTTTAAATTTTTGCACAATCCAAGGTTCAAACGAAACTAAAAAAAATTGTTTTTAATTCTACATTTGCTTTACTTCTTAAATTTTAGAATTGAGGAGTTTGCTGCAACAACGAGCTACCTCCAATAAAAAGCTCCTGGAGTTTGTTCGTTATTGTTGCAAGAACCTCAATTATTATAATAATAATATGAAAAAGATTGATTTGAAATCCCAGAAAAACAAGGTACCAAAATATTTTTCTGGGCTATTTTTATAAGAGGTACACTCAGTTATACTGTGGTAAGTGCACTTTGAATACATCGCAAGTGTTTCATCTCTAAATGGGAGTAATAAAATTAATATTATTTTATCACTAATGGATTTGGTTAGAATTTATATAAAAATAAATTAAGTTAACTTTGGGTGTTGAATAAAAATGTTTTTGAAGATAGATCATTCATAATAATCGACTAGCTTTCAGAGAAAAAAAATTATACTTTTTACTTTGCTTGATTTGATATTTGGATCGGATTATATATGCACATCAAGAGGATGTTTCGAATATCTCCTGCAAATTTATCTAAATTATCTTCTTTTTTCATCACTGACAAAGTTTTGCGCAGCCCTGATTGATAAAATAAAGACACAAACATCACGCACTGAACATACATTTAAAATTACAAACAGAAATCCATTATAAACATATATACAAGAATTAAATAAAAGCAGAAAAACACATAAACAGATAAATTAAAATGAAAACTACAAAAACATAAATTTCTGTCTAAGGAGTGAACAGTGAACAAGGCATACTTAGATCATGAGAAAAAGTAGTTTTTTTAAATCATCCTAGGATAAAAATTTTATAAATAACAAACATGCAATTCTACCTCAGAAAATATAGAACGTTTTTGTTGAACGTTTTTATAAAAAATCATGTTACTCTTTCTAATTACCAAATGAAGTAAAAATATGGTATAAGTTCATTTTGAGAAATGAAACCTAAAAGATTCGAATTAAGCTTTTCATTATGTATCTGCAATAGATCTGTGCTTTGGCAGATGGGTTCATTAATAAACGAGAAGTATAGTTCAAATAATATGCTAATAAATAGATTATAAATAGCATTAGACATCCAATTATGGGTTTCAGAATTTCCGCTTATTTTTATTTCATAATAGAACGTAAATTAAACTATTCAGTTCTTTATATTTACTAAACAATTTTTGCAACCTCAGGAGCCTATCAAGCGATGGATGGAACCGTAAGTACTTCTAATGATGGTTGATAATACAGTAGTTGACTAGATTACTCTTAACTTAGCTTCCATCCTTTAAAAAACTTGAAATCTTTCTGATACATATAGTAGGTGCAAGTGAAAAATCTGCAATAAATCCGATTCCCAAAATAATTATTAAACCAGAATCAGACCAGTAATTTAATTGAATATTTTAATAATTGTAACGGTTTAGTTCATTTCCTACTAATAACAGAACTGTAGATTTTGAAAATCTTTATTAATAATAAATATATGTTCAAATGATAAAACTAAACTGCATAGCATCGTAAAAATGGATAATGTGGTATTTCGGTTATAAAATTTTTTATTATAGAAATTAACGTATTACAAAGTCCGTTTGAATATTGAATGCTTTAAAAACCATCACGTGTGATGTTTACCTCTAAGCAGTTAAATCAGTGATCTTCTCTCCCATTGTGAATAGAGGTACACTTAAATTCTCATGTTCATAGATTTCCTATAATAAGCTGCCTAGATAACAACACACTTAAATCTTTGGAAGCCATTGTTTCACGAAAAACAATTAAAACCATGGATTGCTATAGTGGCATCTTAAGTATAAAAGCGACAACAGCTTATCAGATATAGTACATTGAATAAGAAATTAGCACACTTCTTGCTCAAACGCAAAGCCTGTTTACTACTTGTGCTAAAACAAATTATCCTTTTTAACAGATGACACCGAGGAAAGTAATCAATCGGTATGTTCTTGCTTTTTTAGTACATACACATCGAATGCCCGGTATGATTCCTTTCCAAACGCGATGGACATTGCACAGCCACACCTGTAAACTTCAAAAAATCCAGTGATTTCAATAGTAATGTTTTAATAAATATTTATGCATGCGTTCCCCCCAATAACGATTCTCTTGCAGAAAATATCGCATGGATGTTCTTCATCAAGCGGAAGCCTTTGGGTTCTCTTTATCTTGTGTCTGAAGAAGTTGCTTCTCGTAGAGAGTCGAGGGGAAGCAGATGATCTTCCTCAGCTTTTGACGACAAATCACACATAGACCCAGTGTTTCCACTACAAGAAATCATTAAGTCAACCATTTTAGGTAAAATTCAAACATCTATGCCTTTCTATGACCAATAGGTTATACTTTTGAAGAAAAGGGAGTAGAAACTTATTTTTATGTGATTGTGATATTTACAGGTTGATTTGCTTGAGGAAATTATGTTAAATTTACTCACATGGAAACGTTTGACATCACCGTCTTCTAAGACATCCCTCTCTTCTTCAGGAGTAATTGTATAAGCTAATTTCTGTAAAAATTAAAGGTATGTTAAAATATTTGGTTTAACTACATAATTCGTTTACTACACCAAACACGCCAATCTGCTTCTCCCTAATTTCGAGTCAAGAACTGTCATTTCTACAGACATGCGAAACTTATTACCATGAGCGAACAATCATTTACGTAAAGTTCTCTCATATTATCATGTTCTTTAGTGCTTCTCTGCTATAAGGGTATTCTTGGGGTGAAACAACATTTACAGACGTTTTCTCAGTATAGGGCTTTTCTGCTATAACTTAAATCTCGCAGTGAAGTGACAATTATGAGATATATTGCGCTGTTTAGTATTTAGTAGTTCCTTGCTGCATTCTGTATCACTCATGGTGAAACTTCGCTTTCAAAAGCAAAATGTTTCAAACGATTCAGATTATATAGTCGATAGTTTTGTTAAAAAATAATTTCAGAATGCTTAATTCAATACGATTCAAATCCCAAAGATTTGACACCTTTCTTCTAAATTTTACTTCATTTGTATTTAAATTGAAATTAAAATTAAATTTTAAAAATTACTTAAAAGGAAAAATTATGGTAGAAGTATTACATTTTTAGGATATTCAAAGCATCTAAATCTTTTGATAGTACTTAATTCTTTGAAAAATTTAGGATATAGAAAAACTTGGATACCTCCGCATTGGTATTTCCTGGGGCTTTTATAAGTTTGTAAATTGCTACGATTGGAACCATGGCAACTGAAGATAAAGCAAATCCCCAGCCAAGACCAACTGCCCAAGATGGATAGACGTAGTCCTGGTACTGAAGTGTTGTATTGCTTATAATAGCCGAAACAATGACGGCCTGAAAAACAATGAATACCACAAAACCAAACATAAAACATTAATGTATAAAAAAAGATTTCACTTCTTAATTTTTGTGACACGTATACAGAAATTAGAATTAAACACTTTATAGTGAACTATCCATATGGGCAAACCAAATGCAGAAGAACTCGTAAAATAATTTTCATACTTATAGTCACTACAGTTTGTATTCTTAAATACCAACTTTATCTTAGTTTAGGATCTATTGTCATAATATAACTGTCATCTTTTATTATTTTGACCCATCGATGATTAAACTTATGGTGCGCTTGAAAAAAAAAACCACAGTACCTAGTCTTTTAGGAGTCGGCCTCTTATCCAATGTAACAGTACAAAATATTAACTTTTTCTAGGGAAGCGTAATATTTTTTAATGTACTGAAACTTCCCCTAAAACAAGTCGAATTTCATTTTGTCTTTTATATTAAAAGGTGGTTTTAAAATAAGTTAACCTGCTAAAGAGCCGAAAGTTATCGGCACGGATATAATTCAACCCTTTCTCGTTCACTGTGCTCAAATTTCTAGGCATTAGAGATTTTTAATGTGCTACCGAGTCCCTTCACGAACCACTTCCAAAACTTCCGGACCACCGGTTGGGAACCACTGTTCTAGACTAAGCTTTTGGTATGAATTCTAAAGAAATAGATACTTTTTAACCCCTTAATTTTGACAATTTGAATTAACGTTTATCAAAATATGAGTTAAATAAGAAATTTAATTGAGGAAATATTTTTAAAGAATCCAAGTACTCAAAAAGTGAGTAAAATGTACTTACCACTAAGAAAAATGGGCTTATTACTTTCCAACATAGTCTCCAGAACAGCCCAGGTGTGAAACCCAACATTTCTTGAATGTTGTCGCAAAACCTATCCAAGCCTAAAAGAATAAATTCACAAAAACTTTTTCCCTCAATTGTATTTTACACATCGTAACTACCTCTAAGTGAGTTTTTATTCCTCAGATGGGTAAAATTCTTTGAAATCTAATTTTAAAGTTATGATAAAAATTATAAGATCAAGAAATCATGATTGTTTCTGGCGGATAGAATTTATCAACACTGTGTTTCAACAAGTCTACCCAAACTCTGCGCAGCCACATTCCTTTCGTTAATAAGAACTCGTAGTTTTTGGAAAAAATTGCAACAGAAAAATGTATGAAATCATATCCATTTTATGCAAAAAATGTTTATGGAAAACAAGAACATGGTTATTTGAATATTCTTGCAGACTAAGCTGTTAAAATTATCCACTGCGCATATCAAGGCGGATCCGGTAATGAAATAATAAAGTTTTTTTTTATCAGATACACCGTCACATTTAAAAAAAAAGTTACAAGTTGTAGAGATAGAGTTTTCCGGTTATTTTTTATGTACTCTATGCAAGAAATCCGGCTTTGCAAAGTTTGGTCGCACTTGCTGAAACAGCCTATATATATCTCAATATCTGTATCTTTGAAGTCTTAAATAAATAGTACACAATATATTTGCTCACTCCTTAACGCTACATCACATTTTTTATAACAGTGAAGTGTGCACATTACTTGAAATACTCGAACTTTTTTTTTCAAATGCCGGTTTAATATAAGCAGCTCCAAACTTCCATTTTCACACCTTCGGAATTGTTCCAATTGCCAAAAGAAATCTCAAAAAGCCATAACAAACCCGACATTGCTAGACTGTTCGCAGCAAAAAAAAATTCCAGAGACCGATATTCAAATCTAGAATCGAAACTCAGGTGGCGGCGGAATATTTGCATTCTTGTTTCCATCTGAGGGTGTGCAAGAAGTAATAAAAATAGTTCTTTGCATCTTACCATAGATCCAAGCTACTCCAATGGCTTCAAAAAGAGCAGCACACAATAAAGAAATCCCGGCTGAATAGGTATCGAACCAATACATCATATATCCGCCTCCCTAAAAAGGAAAGGAAAGTCACATGGAAGACTACCAGGAAAAATGGCATAAAAAGTAGGATAATACCTCAGATGCAGGTATACCGTGATAAAAAAATATTGCCCTCAAATATGTACTCGATAGTTAAGCTTTTGCAACAGCTGCTAGATATCATAAATTGGTTTCTTTACGTTGACAGAAAATGGGCTCAAAGTTACTTTCTGGAAGAAATTTTATTTTTTTACGTTCGCAACACATGGGCAGTTAGCGACTCATTTCTCATACTGAAACTGGGAATCACTAACTGTTTAATATTAATCAAAAGATTATGTTCCCTCCTGGGTTAGGGTCCATTCAGTTGATAAATAGAAACTGAATCTGGGAAATGTTCAAAACTGTTTCTGTAATCGGAATCAAGATATTTTACAAGCTTTTTAAAGGTAGTTTGTGAAAGTTTAGAAGTTAGCGGGAATGAAATGCATGATGATAGGAGTAAAAAATGTAACTTGAGAGGAGTACCTAGAAAAGTAATATTTTAAGTTGTGCAGTATTATAAATATCAAAATAATAATTTTTAAACCTTCCTCCTAAAAAGAGAAATATGAAACCATAAAGCATTCAAACTCCCAGCTGTAATCTAAATCATCAACATCGTTTAAAATAGTATACTAAACAAAAGATGAAAATGGGAAAAAAAAACATTTAAACACTCATACGCTAAATGTTTTATTTTTACCCCAATTAAAAAATTACGTTTTTTTTTAAAAAAAAACCTTTCGATTAAAAAGACTCATATATTAAGACAGTAGATGAGAAAGTAGTCTTGGAGTTCTTGGTTAAAAACAGTTGATATTTCTCAGCCCGCAGGATATTGTAAATAATATAATTTATCGAGCCAACTGGGTATTGTTTTTATAAAGCCACCATTCATTTAGAAGCTTATGAGATTTCTGGTGCATTTAGTATTCGCAGAAACAGATTGGGGATTTGGAACATTTTTTCACACTCATTCACAAAGCATATCTAAAATAAAAACTATAAATTGGTTCAATAGAAATAACGTTAATAAAATGTTTGAATGACTATCTTAAAGTCAATAAAAATAGTATAACAATGACATACATAAGGATTCTAGTCCCCTCCCTCACCTAGATCAAGCAAAACTAGATACTGAAATGAATGAAACACATACCCTTGTGACGTTTACTATTGATACACAGAATGAAGTAGCCAAAACAATTGCTGTGAAGATTTCTCGGTTCATTTTCACTTTGGTAAAGTATGTACTGCATTCATCCAAAATACCTGTAATTACGGATTCCAATCCACCCATCTAGAAAAACAAAACCAAACTTAACCACATATTAATAATGGAGTAGGCTCACCGTACTCCATCTTTAAAATCAATCAATGCTTTAGTTAATCCATGACCGAATGTTTTAAAAAGTGTAACATAAAGAAGATAGAATAGAAAACACTCTTTTCCATTGCTTTTGAATGAATTTAGAACATTGACCCTCCCTTTGTGAACTTCAATTCAAAAATATTTAATTTTTAAAAATAAAATATGCAGAAAAAAAAAAAGGTTCAGGGTGGTTACGATTTTTCTGTCCTATTTTTATGCTGTTTTTTCCCAATGTTGTAAAATATTAATGAAAAGAGGAAGCCTGGGAAAAATTGATTAGTGAATTTCGGAAACAAATATTCTATTTTTTCTCTCTTATTCTCTTAGGAAAAGTTAAGTGCGAGAAAGTTAGGAAAGAAAGCAAGTAATTGAAGTTATTATAATTTAATGGTCATTAACCTTTTAAACGCCGCAATTCAAATTTCAAATTTAAGGTTCTGATTTTTGGCTTAAATGGCTTGTTTCATCATTACTAAAACCAATCTTGACATTTTTTGGCAGAAAAAAAAATCCTAAGTAGGATTTTCAGGATGTTCCCATTTGGGAACATCGGCGTTTGGAGTGAAGTTTTTAGGGGGATTTCCAAAAGGCATATATTTCAAAATTAATTCAAGTAAAACTACTGAAATAGGTTTCTACTCAATAATTTTGAACATTCTTATGATATTGAACTGTTTCTTCATATTTAATTCCCATAGTTGGACGATTGGGTAAAATTTTAAAGATTTTCATAAGAAAAAAATTACATATTTATTACATGCGTGACACTTTTCCGTACATTTTTACTGCACAATGGGTAATTTTTCGGTATAAAAAATACGAAATAATGTTCCCATGCGTTTCAAAGCTAAGCAGTTATCTTTCTGGGTGAAAATTTAGGTTTAATTACTGTTCTATCTGGATATCTAGCATAAAATCCATGAATTGCATTCAAATTTAATTAGCTTTCAAAAGTGATAATCATAACTATCTCCATTGATTTGTTAAAGCTGCGTTTCTCATGGAAGATTCTAAACTAAACAACATATCTCTTACATCCAACTTACGTTAGAAAAGTGTTTTTAGATGTACAAACTTTTCATTATTTTCAAAATTCTGCAAATTTATACCTAAAATTTCTATGTAAAAAAGCTAACTTGAACAAAATAAGTACCCAAGTCCTCAGAAGTACTCCAAATATGCCCTTTGCATAACTCATAATAATAATTACTGAAAATTAATCGGTCAAGGAGTTAGAAAAATATACAAAAATAGGAATCTGCTATAAAGATTTGGCATTTATTCCTCCATAAATCAGGAGAAAAAAATTAAATTATAGATTTAGAAATTTAAAACATCTTGATTAACCTGTTTAAATCCTTTGAGACAGAAAATATTAAAAAAATTAAGGATAATAAGAAATAGCTTGAATTTTTACATGTTATGAAAATTCCCTCAAAAACTATACCCCAAACGCCGATGTTCCCATTTGGGAACATATACGTTGAATTGGTAATTACTATCCGAAATTGGAATAAGGAGCTATTCTTCCAAGTCAATTGAAAAGATGTGTACTTAAGCTACCTAAACACAGAATAATTATTTAAAATTAAATTTATTTAAATTTATCATAAATTGAAACTTGTGCAACTTTTGGAAGAGCCAAAAATCTGTTATTTTGATATAAATTCCACAAAAAGGATTAAACTGCACGGTAAAAACTTTTGCATGTAAAATAACTTCATATCTTTGAGTTTCTTACTACCAAATATCAAATTCCTGCATGAAAAATTTAGTGGTGAAAAAATTCCCTAAAGTGATGTTCCCATTTGGGAACATCGGCAGGTAAAAGGTTAAGTAATTAGTCAACAAAACATACACTTTCAGAGTTCTTTATTAAACCCAGATCCTTTTATCATAATTAATTTCATGACTGTGGTTCCATTTGTTGATACAAATTTAGAAAACTTACCGCGCTATCCAACCCTAGTGTAAGAAGCATGGTGAAGAATAAAACAGCCCAAAATGGTCCACCCGGAAGCGTAGCTATAGCTTCTGGATATACTTGGAAGACAAGACCATGCCCTTCAGTAGCTACCTCAGATATAGGTAAACTTTCTTTATTAGCCATATATCCTAAATAGGCGAAAATCACAAAGCCACTGTAGAAACTTGTGAAACTGTTTACTGCCACTGTAAAGAGGCAGTCCCTGTTGGAGACAAAGATAGTTTTAATTTGCCTTATAGGAAGTGTTACATTAACTATTGAACTGCATAAAAAGAAACTGATTCAGAATTAAAAGTAGTAGTATTTTTTTTTCATTTCAGGGCATATTGGAGAAATTTTGGCAAGATTAAGGAGCACTTGATACACTGTTAGGAAAATAGCTTAAGACAATTATAATAAGTTTTAAAAATTCACTTGATCCTTTATTAAAAAAAATAATCAAATCTTCTAATTTAGTATGAATTAGAACAGAAGTTATATTTACATTTAGATGTTTTCACTTCAAAAATATTAAAAATGCTTTTATAATATCCCTAAACTTGCCTTAATTTAATGAAATAAAAATGTTATGAACATCATTTTCTTCAATTTTAAGACATTTTAGTAACATTAAGATTTTTTAAAAAGTTTCTTCGCTTTGAATTCTAAATGATAAAGGGCTACTTGTTAATCCACCTATGCATAACATTATGACAAACTAGTTTATAAGTCAATTGTAAAAATTAGTCTTGTCGCAATTAACCTACTAGTTTTTTAAAATACTTCTTACTTTTATAAAACTATAACCGAATTTTAAAAGAATTAAATTGAACTAAATGCATACTATTTTATTTTTCAAATAAATGAAGTATAAATAAGGATATTGAACTCATAAATTTGTTTGGATAAAAAAAATTCGAAGAAATAAAAATAAATCCATTGATTGTTTGATTTTGACAGAATTTAATTACTTAATACGTTCTTATTTAAATAAATTTGTTTTGAAACAATTAACTAAAATAAACATTTACCTGTAGCAGTTGTTGTGGAAGTTATTATAGGATGCATATGTTAAGTGTACTCCAAATCCAACTCCAACGGAATAAAATACTTGTACAGCTGCGTCTACCCAAACCTAAAAATATTTCTTTTAATTCACAAAAACAATACTTTTTAATAAATATTTTAAATAATCTATCTTATTATCATAAGATTTTACATTCACGTTGATATAACTGTATTTAAACCACTTAAAACGTCGAAGTTAAGTCTAAAAAATCACTTCTAAATATTATTCCGAAGTCAGTCCTCCTTCCATGTAAATTCTATTTTTATTACAATAATGCAAAAAATCTAAGATAAATTATCATTATTTTAGAGATTCATACACAGATGATTGCATGACCTCATTTGAAAATAAGAGTGAAGAAACATTCCACTTTCACCTAAAAAAATTCTTAACCTTAAGACAAAAAATAATTCAAACACTTTTATTACCTTTATTAAAACTTCAAGGGGAGGAAAGACGCTTGATATCTCAATTATTTTGTTCACCTGTAAACTTAAAATAATTTCCCGAGAAGAACTCAATGAGAAAATTCGAATACAAGGGAAGAGGGCGAAAAGGAAATTGAAAGAGTTTTCCGTAAAATCTTTGCTTTCACCCTCGGGGCATAAAATCGTGTTTCAACTCTTCTGACTATAGATTGAGTTCCATTTTACTCAAGCACAGAATAACTATTATGCTGGCAGCTCACATTTTCTGTTAGGAATATTTTACGAGAATTCAAAAGATCGTCATTTATCACAGGAGTGGCGAGTTTAACTCATTGTCCCAATCTTTCATGAAGCTCTTCAGAAAACTCAAACTTTCGGCAAACGCCGTGTTTTATTTTCGTTCCCTGCATTGTTATTCTAACTTGGCATTTGGGAGAAAGTATCTCTTTAAACACACTCATTACCCACCTCTTTGAAACGAAAAGCAAAAGTCATTAAAAGCATTCCAACATCAAATATGATTGAAGAAAGAGTGAGTATAAAACAATAGTTTTTTTTTTATCCAAAGCAAAACTTCCTTTTATTATTGGAAAATGCGTAAAACTTACTTAATTTTAAATCGAATTTGTGAATAATGTACACATTGCCTAATTTACTTTGAAACTTTAACTCTTATATAATTTTCTCGGTATCCAAATTAACATATTGCGAATTTCTTGAAATTTGTTAAATTAAATAGAAAGAATACTTTTTTCCTTATGAATAATATTACAAAATACTAATGCTATACGCAACTTTTATGCATAAATTTCTCAATGAGTCGAGTGGAATGAGTTTAGCACAACTTAAAATATCAATACCTATGTTATTTATGATGAAATCAGAAATGCAATGCGTGGATTTTTTTTAACAAAAATATTGAAAAATAACAAATAATAATTTTTCTTTAGTTTTAAAGAAATGTTTAAAAAATTTCGTTAGGAAATATTTTATTAAACTAAGTAGAATCCAAATAAAGTTACCCAAAAATTCTGTATTGGTTGAAAAGTTTCTTTTTGCAACTATTGATAGGTAAATGCAGGAAAAACGACTAAAGAAATTTTTAAAATGTGTTACTTATCAACAGAGATTAAAACCTTTTCTTTAACATAAGTGTAACCATATACTTAAGTTAAAGTAAAAATTTGACAAATTGAACAGAAGAAAGAGCATTTTACCTAAACCGGGATAATTTCCAAATTTCAATTTTTATAGCAATAATTTTCTTTCATATTACCTTTTATTCACTACATCATTTGATACGTTTTCAGTAAAAAAATATTGTCTATTATAAATATTTATTAATGATGATAAAACCATTATTAACCAAATACTGTTGTTTCATCTTATTAATTAATATCTTAATAACACTTCTTTTTAGCATAATTAAATAAAATATTTTCACATGCTTTACATGAATATTACGTGGTATTACTGTATTACACTTCTACCTACTGATTTATTGCATGGTTGATAAGGAGTTTAGATTTTTTAATTTACCGAGTCATTTTATCTTCGTATCGTTTCTCTTTGCCTTTTCAAACCTATTTTTCCAACACAACTCCTTTCAACCTCTTCAAATACATCGGATTTCTTGTGATGTTAGAGATATAGTAGTTAATATAGTGAGAATCGGAAATGGGGCGCATTACTCAGGGAACATCTATAAACACATGATACACTCACTCATGTGTAATACATTACACGAGATACCATCTGAGCCTTAACATCGACTGGAAATCGGGATCACATCATTGAAATTTGACGTTTAAGCTGTAGATACATTATGAAACGTTATCGAAAATCGATTTAGAGGATTTGTGGTTTCATCAGTGATGATCTTTGCAAATTCTAGCCTAAGTACCTATATCATTTCACATGAAGTAGTTGAATGAGGATAGATATAAAGGAAGGATATAATAGGTAAAGGAAGATAAGATACATTATAGATAAATGACAGATATAAAGTAATAATTTCATGCAACAGCTCTTAATACAAGCCAAGAAATTTGCTAGAAGTGCATTTTAATTACTTTTTCAACTATTTATAATTCGATTCTTTAGTGGAATAACAAGAAAATAGCTCCATTGTTCAATGATGGATTTATTGCATTGAAATAAAAAGATTTGTATGATAATAAAATAGCGTCAAGTGCGAATCCCTTGGGGTGATGCTATGAGACTCAAATAAAAAGCCTTGAATATGTTTTGCTGATGGTATGAAGATATTTATTCTTAAACAAAAAACAATTACCCTAAGTCTAATAAATTATTATAGTCTAAATAAATACCTAAATACTTCTATTCTACAAAGTTTGTGAAAATAATACAATTAGTACATACTTTCGCTTCTCAACATTGTTTGATTTGTTTTATTGTAAAATTTAAAGCGCGTTGCTTTATAACCGTATTTATAAATTTAGGTGTCAGGAAAGAATACTAGTTCGGTCTCGGGGAGGATTATTTTTTGTTTATCTTCTTTAATACATCTTCTGAAATGTATTTAGTAATGCTCATACAGAAAATTACTATTCTTAAAATATTTAGACAAACACAAGTGGCAATGTTAAAATGTCAAAACGTTTTTTCTGTATTGGTAGAAAACATTTTCAAAATAAATTTCTGTCGATTTGTAATACAGAGAATCTGTTTAAGAAATGAGTGACATCAACTGGCAGAGAGGTATTTGAAGTATTCCCTCCGACAAACACACAAACTAAACAAGGGAATGCGCTGATAGCTTATATAGACTAGAAATCAGAGGAAGAAAATTCATCAACTCAACCAATCGTAAATAACATGGGAGTCGACTAGTATTCGATCATGCGTTTCCTCATTTTCAATGCATGGCTGATTTCTTACGTAGTAATTAAGTGTAAATTTTTACTCCGAGAGAGATAAATTCTCATCTCAAAGGGGTAATTTAATGAATTAACGGACTTCTTATCTAATTATCGATTGCAGAACTCATCCAAGGTCAATTATTTAAACCTTTTCTCTCCCGTTACACTTATGTGTTTGTGGATTGAAATTCCGTGGAAATTAAAGGCGAGTTTGGCTCCTCGTGGAAATCACATTAAAGAGAATCTAGGTATTGTTAGTGGCTAGATATTGTCTAAGGAAGTACATTTATAGATATATTTGTTTAATATTATCCTTAATGAAAGAAATGTTTATCTGTGAAGGAATTGTAATTCAGGTGAATGAGATAAACATTTTGCTCTTTTAAAAATTTATGCGTTGTTCAAAAGTATAATTGAGCTTTGATTCATTTACTTCTTTATTTTCACAAATGTGCTGAAAATAGTAATTTATGTTTAAATTCAAATTGGTTATGTTTTATTACATGTTATCTAGAAATAGGAACTTAGAAACATACCATATGGAAATATTAAAAACTCAAAACTAGTAAAAACTTTTCTTTATCTCTGCACCCAAGAATTAACTCGATTGCATGTTTATCGCCTAAGGATATTTTTGTGAAAAACAATCACAACCCAACTGTCAATTGTGAATTTTCACGGGATATTTGAGGCCATTCTTTTCATTTATTTAAGCTCTCCTTTTTCTCAAAGTAAAATTAAAAAAAAAATGTTTTGTTTTCCTACAAGGATTACAATAATTACTACAGTGAAAATATAACATAATTACAACAAATTGGGCTTAAAATTTAAATAATGATAGTATTTACCTAATTTTAATAATCAGAAGAAAAAGCAACTAAATAGTTTTGAACACATTGGTGAAATAGAATTGAAAAAGTTACAAATTTACTCTTTAATTTAAAACTAATTTTATGAACTTCTTTTGTTTTCTATAGTAATAATAAATGTAATAGGTATCTTTTTTTTTGATAATTTATTGCTATAATTGAAGAGTTTATAATTTCAATTATATACCTAATGATTCACGATTTTTCGGAAGACAAATTTATCTTCTTAGAAAAATGAAGCACACATTTTTTGCCTGCTTTTATTTATTTAAGTTTCTAATATGGCAATGTTTGATGTAAGGTGGTTTTATATTATAAAGGCCGTGTCGTAAAACCCCAAATCAAACAAAAAGTAAACATAATAATCAGAAACTTTCATTGACTTCGTTAAAGTGGACTAAGAAATATATATATGTTACGGGAAAAGTGATAAACGGGGCAATGCCCAAAATGAGGCAGGCAATGTGATAAATTCAGTGGCATTTATCAAAGAGTATTTTCACTGTACCTGAAATACGCGGGCGTTATTAATAATGCCCGGATTTATCACATTACCCGTAACTTATTCATTAATTTGGTCTGTTTCTTTCCAAGTAAACCTTATCTTTAATGCTCTGGTAGAGTTATTTACCTCTTAACCCAATAAAACGAGCTTACACACAGGTTGAAAGGTAAGAGGCAAAATTAAAAGCTTCACCTACCCACTTTTGAAGAAATAGTGAACATAAAATTCTCCAAAAGCACTACGTAAGATAAACATCAAATAGTTCAGCAAACACTAGTGGTTGCTTGGAGTATTTTAAAACACTCAAAGTCACTATTGTTTGACAACCTTTCAGAAAGGTTCTAACAGTAGAAAATATGTGCCCACTTGCACCAAAAGTAGGAACCTTCCGCTTTGAAATCTAGACTTGTTTTTCATAGAAAGTATATTTTCTCTAGACTGTAGTTATATAGCACCTTAACAAACCTACAATATTTTTGATCAGACTCACAAATCTCATGTATATACCAATCTCAAAAACATCAGATATGGATATCTCTTAGTTGGAGTCTCGAAGAGATTTCTGTCATTTTATGAAGCACAAATTGTGCAACGCACAGTTTTTTTGACTCACCTGTGTTTCTAAAAGTTTGTGGAGATCTGGGCGGAGATAATATTGAACACCCTGGACAGCTCCTGGTAGTAACAGGCCTCGTATGAGCAGGATTGTTAGGATAACGTACGGAGCTATGGCCGTAAACCACACAACCTGTAATTTGAAAAAGCATAATACGTGAAAAAACGTAACTGTAATAGAGAGGGCTATGGTGTTACTGTTATTGTAGTTTATTTTGGAGGTGGAGTGCATAGTTCCCAGAAAAATCTCCAAAAGTCCGGGTTTAACTCCAGCCATCCACGGAGGGCTTCATTTCACAGTTGACCCAATGCTGGTTTAATATTTTATTCTAAATAGTTTCAATACTCATTAACAATTTCAATACTTAATGAAATCAATATTTTCTCTTTTCAAACACAGAAATGACCCTCTTCCATGAAAATGAACCCAAACAAAGAACCCCAAAGAAACTGAGCTTAAAATCCACCCCGAAACCCCTTCAGAACAGTGCCAAAAAGTAGCTCTCAAGGTTTACACAAATAAACAACAATCACAAACTATTGAATTCCATGCGACTAGTCCATCGACCGCTTACTGCTAAGGCATATGCATCCAATACTACAAGAGCATGCTTCACTTACTTTTCCAAGAGACTTGACTCCCCTGAACAGAGCCACGTAGAGAATAATGAAGGCGACTAGAACGCAGACTACCAACTGCCACTTGGGAGCACCCAGGTCCCCCATGCCGTTGCTTTCGTGGATTTCTAGGACCGCACGACTGAAAAGATGAAAGAATGAAGGAACTACTTACTTGCGGTTCTAACATCGGGAATACTAAAGCTCTAATTAGGGCTAGGACTTCGAATGGTGTTATTATATTTGTTTCTTGAATAGCTAGTCATTGATTCAAGCTTGAGCGCTTTTAGATCGCTTTGTACACTACATTTTGCATAGCTCTAGAACTTGGCTTTTTGTTTTATAATTTACTAGTCATTTTATTGTCTATACATTATTATTAATTTAAAAAAAATTAAAATAGCTTTGAGGCAATGATTTAAATATCCTTTATCAACTCAATGCAGTTTCCTTAGAAAGGTATTAAATGTATTCAAATGACAAGAAAAAAACATAAATAAGGAAGGTACGGGGCAAGAGTATTTTGTTAATAGTGATGGGGGAGTTAGGATGGATTTTTTGAGGAGAATATGGAGATTTTAGGCATATACCTATTACTATAGATAGTGACTATGACCCTGTTCAAAATCGCAAATGTCCTTCAAATTAATGTCACTGTTGAAAATAAATTTTGTATCAAATAACAACAATTTTCTACATAATTAAAATAATTACTAAAAAACTAATTTGAATGGTGTATTCACTATATTTTAGTGGATAGTGTTTATATGAGTTTTATTTTATTCTGTATGCGGATAAAGATCGAAAAAGTTTCAAAGTACCGTTTGTTGCAATTCAAATTGCCTCTGAGTTTTGATCAACCAACTAAGAAATTAAAGAAAGCACCTACCTTTTTAAGGGGTCAGTAATTAACTACGAAAACAATAAAGCCAAGCGATTGAGCATGCAAAATGGTAGCGTAAACGAACATACCGAATTGTTTGTGCGTTCAACTCGTCCCGTTTCTTAATTTTATACATATACTTACATAAGGGATCATTCACATAGTGCGTTACACGTTTAGAATTTTTCTCTAAATACTATTTCTTGTAAGTTGTTATCATTGATGGAAAAAATACAAAATATCATTAGAAATTCTTACATTTTCAGGTTATGCTTGGTAGAAACATGGCTACAAAAATGCCAGATAATTGGGGTCTTTGCCCAAGAAAGATGTATTTGAAATTTAATTTTTTTAATTCATGTTTATACATTTTTTTGCGAAAGAATATAAGGTATTTTCTCGTGTTTTATGTTCAAGCTAATGTCAAACATACATTTTCTTATGTGAATGCTGATGCAGTTGTATTCAGAGTTCTAGTAAATTAGCATAAGTTATGTAAGAGATGAATGCTTGAAAGTCAATATATTATAATTATTGCTCGTAATATAGACACACACAAATTCTAAAAGAGATAGTTCTTACATTGCTTATTTTGATTAAGCATACCTATAGTTTCATTAAGATTTATTAAGTTTTAACAGTGAGTTCTTAAAAAGGAGAGAGGGAATCATGAAGTAAGTCATGTAACGTTTGGGAAGGTAATAAATCCTCTAAATGTGTGACGTAATTTGTGAATGCTCCTTAATAACCAGGTTACAGGAAAGGAGGGTAAGAGTACGCACAAAAATGATTTTGATGATTTGAATGAGTTTATTGTACCACAAATCAACCTTCAAAAAAGAAAGTCTTGACTTTAACGAAAATATGTTAAAATCACAAGGAAAATAAAAAAATGAATGCGTACTCTTATCCGACATGGCGGCTAAAAGTACGCAGACGTTAGGCCAAAAGAACGCGCCCTGAAAAGTTGGCAGAAATCGCAAAGAAAATGTCCCACAGCCTTCGTAATTGGAAGATTCCTCCCTCATGTCACCTCTCTTTAAGTATGATCTAAATATGATTCAATCTTTTTGAAAAATCCATGAAAAAATCACAACGTTACTTTTCCAAGAATTTAAACGAGCTAGTTTTCAGCTTTAAAGGGGTTGTAAGCTTTCAAATGTTAAATTAAGCATTTATTAATCAATTGTAGCACATAATTCTCATGTGCTAAAGAGTATGCTGAATTATATGATTCTCACTACTAAAATTTCAATTATTTGTCTGTGCGTACTATTAGACGCCGATGTTTTAATTACATAAGTTGTCCTTGAATCAACCCTTAAATTCACTGCAGTTAAATTCAAACGATGCCAAGTTTTTCAGAAGAAGGTATAATACGTATACCTCACATTGGTAATCACTTTGAAAGCAATCATTAGTTCTTTATTTTCAAAACAATTCAGATTCCTTCGCAGAAAAAATAAATGCTAACTCAAAGAAACTATATTTTTCCTGATAAAGAAAATACAGAATGTATGAAAATAATAATGACAGTCTGTGAGGATAGCTTATGATACATGTGTCCATGTGATCATAATTGCCCCCCCCCTTATAATGTTGCCAACAGGAAAAAAACCGCTGCGTACTTTTACCCGACTGCGCGCTCTTACCCTCCTTTCCCTTACATGAAAAATAGCAGATTGTTACTTTTAATTTTACATGAGTTAGTTTTCAGCTTCAGATAATTTTAAGCTTTCAAAGAGAAATTTAAACATTTATTCAACAGCTGTAGCTGATAACTCTCATGTGAGGAAGAGTAAGATGAATCATGTGATTCTCTCAACAAAAATATAAAGTATTTTTTCTATGCGTACTTTCAGGGGACGCCGATGTATTAAATATCTAAGTCGTCCTTTAATGAAAGTACATACATTCAACAGTAACAGTAACTACTCAATGATTCCACGGCAAACCCGTGACTCCAGTGTAACAGCTAAGAGAAGTCACAATTCGATCACCGGGTTGTAAGGGAAGTTAGAATAATAACTTTATCCTTCCTTATTCATTTAAAATAATCTAGTTTTTCTTTAAGGAAGTTGAGGGAGAAAGAAATATTTTAAATAATATTATAAAACACTAAACACACAATTTTCAAAAGAAAGTATTGTTAGTAAATAAAAATGCCCGTGGGGTAATTTAAATTGAAAGTCTCGCGATTTTTTTAATTCTATCGTGGGTGTAATCATAAAATAACAAACTTTGAAACCTCATTTAAAGTGATGAATAAAATTGAGTGCAACTGGTGATACAAAGCTATCAAATCCATTAGGTGCATTAAAACACAATAACATGTAATGATTTTCGCAGGTTATATATAAAAATAAGAAAATAAATGATTGTGTCTTCTATAAAGCAAATAGAAAAAATTCTCACAACCTGAAATCAAATTGCTTTTAATAGTCTGAAAAAGTAAAAATTAATTTACCTGAAAATATAATACCCTTTTATATAATTACCCCTACGATGAAAACAGATGGTATAAGCAATAACTTAATAGGTTTTCTAAGGAAAATACTTGTTAAGAACCACAAACATGATTTTATTGAAAAGAAGTGAAAAAATTGATCTTGCTGATCAATGGGAAATTCCCGCATTTTTATTATATTTTTTCGATATAGATATCCAAGAGAGGAATATACGCGCAAAATTTTTTTGTTACGATGCTTATTTACTATTTAATTTAATTTCAAAGTTTGACTTTTAAAAACGGCGCGAAAACAGTATCTGACGTCATTCAATTAAAAATGAGTCGCAAAGAGCGTACATTTGGAACCTTTAGAAAAAAAATATATGAAACCCTCTGATTAAAACTATATTCCAGAACATATAAAATAAATGATTTCTAGAAAAGGATATCACTTAAAGTATTGAACTAGTAATGAAATAGTGTATTGTTTTTCCGTAGCGGTTGAAACGCTTCATTCAAGTTTTTCACCTATAGGTCTAATATATAATTCTCAATTCTTTGTAATTCACTAGATTTACTATTATTTATTTTGGTTGTTTATTAAGGATTGTTTAAAAGGTTTATTATACCCTAAATTCCTGGATCACGAAAGTAGGGTTTTATTTATTGGTTTTAAATTTCATTAATAAAAATTAATGTGTGATATTTGTTTACATTTTGAATAGAAAAGTTAAAATTAGTGTTTCACTTAGTTTTTCTATCCAGAGAAATGTTGTATCTAAATCTTATCACACAGAAATCGTAGCTTCATTTGTGTCTCTTTTTTGCTAAAATATAATACGCTACTAATTTAATAAATTTGGCAAAGAGAAGGAACGCTTATACATTTATCCATCTAGGCTTTCGAAAACTAATTCTTCCCCTTTTTAATGTTGATCTATACCTGCTTTATTTATTCATCTTTTAAAACTTGGAAGAATACTTTGATAATTTTTGAGGTGAAAAATTAAGCATAAAATTTTATTTTAAATGGATGGAAATTTTGACTTGACTCTGAATTTGTTGCATTTAAATCGTTAAGACCATTCTACACTCGACAGCAACATTTCCTAAACCCAGTACGTCACTACGCGGAAGGAGAAAATGGGTAAATACAAAGTCTGTTGGGATGCTAGAAGGAGTTTCGGTACGCAAATCGTGATTAAAAGGCACTATATATACATGGGTTTAACAAAATATTCATATTTTTAAATTGACGTTCTTCATTTCTCTTAAAATTCAGACACCGCAATGGGAACTTGTTTGTTAGTGACTTTATAGGGTCAACTAACTTTGCTGTCTAGTACTCGAACTGGGATATAGGAATACCGTATTTGCACTACTTATGAAAAATCCATTCGTTAACTTTCTCCTATAAGATATGATATATTTTTTTCATACTTACTATTAAACAAAATTATATTAACAAAAACATAGATAATTTTAGACCCAAACAACCTTTTAGGTTTTATTGCATTGCAACACCACCGGAAGGTTGAAACTACAAAAACTAAAAATTTTTTCGTTTTATTTAAATAGGGTTAATTGCTACATTTGATTCAAAAAATCTGTTTTTATATCACAAGTTATCTTTTGCTACTGTTTTAGCTAAAGGACTAATGTATTAGCTTTGAGTAAATCCACGGTGGCGCAAGAGGAAATTAACAGCTTCCCAATTTAGAATGAATAGGAAATTGGAAAGTCTTTTCACACACAGTGCTATTCTTTTGAAACCCTTTATATCCTCTCCCTTGCAAGCTTATTACACACGGGAGGTTTCCAGTTTTCATGCGACTCTGCACTCTGCAGTCGTCGTAAGTTACATATTTTAGGGAGTTAGTAAAACCCTTAAACCCATGAAGAAACTATAGTTTTTTCGTGAAAAAAATTATATTTTATGCATATACGCATTTTCAAAATAAATTGGATTCAAAAATATTCAGATAACTTCTGAAGTTATGGCTAAATGTAATAGTATATTTAGTAGTATACGTAGAACTTTAGCTGTGAAGAGCAATTAAATGATTTTATGGATTTTATCATAACTTTTCACTATTAAATGTCTAAGGAATTTATAGATCAAGGTATAAGAATAAGTCATAATTTTGAAATCTTTTCCAGTTTATAGTAAATTTCCTTTGAATTTAACTACCTACTATGCGTATAAACACATGCTGTCATCAACATATCCTATAGAAGTAAAAGTCAGTCAATATTTGAGGTTTAATTTTTTTTATAAATTATAGTATTAGATGTGTTAAGTTAGAAATTTGAAATCTTGATTAGTTAACTTTGTATTTTAATATACAAAAATATAACTATAGTAGAGAAATTTTGTAATTTTTGAAATAAAATACTTTTAGTAACCATACATTATATAACCATTTCATGTTTCAATAATCTAATTGATTTAAGAAAATAATCGATAGTTGTCTAGACTATGTTTAGAAATATGTTTCTGAAAGAAAAACGCCCTTCATTTTTATCTGTTTGAAACAAATGACTTTGAATTCTGGAAGAATAATCCTTTCTCTAGACCGTAAATAATCCCTAGATTTCGATGAAATAAAATCGAAAACTTTGAAAAAAGCTGCTACAAATCACATTTCAGAGACACAAGAATTGTAAATTTATCCCTCTCTAGTGGTTAGTCTAATTTATCCCTCTCAAGTCATTGGCTAAAACTAACTCAACACCTTATATGCTTGGTTTTTGAGATTAGGGCCAAAGTTACTCCCTATAGAGCATTCGCACATGACGTCACAGGCTTGTGACGTCAGAGGCTTGGATGACAGACAGTATGAAGGAAAACTATAGGATGCACATCGTTTATTTGTTTACTTTTGATGTGAATTTTGAAAAATAAGGATGTTTTATGGTTTTTCTCCAAAGTTTACTTTAAAGTAACCTTTATTTACTCTAAAATGGCATCTCTGCATATTATAAGTCATTCAATAATACTACATTTTATATTTAGCAGTGTTCTAATTGCTGAAACCATTTCTGCCAGTGTTCTAATTGCAAGTACCATTCGCAATGCTACTAACATATTTTAAAATTCTTAATTATTTATTAATTATTCAATATTTAGTTTTAGTAGCATATTATAAGTATTTTACAGATGTATCGGACTCTCATATTGTTCTAACAAATGTAAACAAAAACATGTCACCTCGTAATAAGTCTTTTTCTAAATTTAGCTTACCACTAAAACGCAAAAACATATGCACTTACCTTCAATAACTATTATTCTTTCGTTCCGGTCTTTAACCGAGCCTAAAGAATCTTTTTAAATGAACTTTTTTTATAAAAACTAAATGCAGCGCGTATTCTCTATGGGAGCCTAATGTTAAAGAAAAGTTGTCTATCCTCCAAGCCGTCCAAGCCAGCTTGATCACGTGATCGGAGACACGTGATTGAAAATGCTCTATTCAAGGTAAAATTAGCCCGAAATTTCAATAATGTATAAAACTTGAATCCATACTTTGATAACGGTTTATATTACAGTTAAACATATTAAAAATAACATTCAAAGTACTTTTGGTTAACAACTTTTATTTGCTTTTAATGTGTTAATGCGATACGCTATTTAATACAACGATCAAAATTTCATTTTTGATTATTATATCGTCATAATTACCTGGGAAGTTATAAGTTTAAACGGTCTTGGAGTGAAATAAACGCGTCTTCAGACGGGCTTCATTCCATTCCTATCATACAAATAAGGAACTTTTCTACTTACGTTTTACTTTTGATTTTGTTAGGTACTTGTTAGTTACTATTTAGGTTATTTACAACTTATTATTTCTATTTAATTTTAATCCTTCACCATTATTAATTGACTTTTATTCCCATTGTAAAAGTTTCTGGCGTTTCCCTTACCTAAGCACCCTTTGAAAAAAATGTAACTGCGGCTCTAAGGCGTTACGAGGTTTGGCGCAAAACGCTTGTGGGTAAAGCCTTCTAAAATTTTTCCTATATTAACTTTATCAGCTAATTTTTAAGCAAATGAAAATGTCCCAAACAACTTACTCGAAGAACTCCAAAGCCGGAGAAGTTCTGTTTGCTCGAGAAGCGGACGAATTAAAAACAGTAGCAGCATCTATGATGTATCCACTGTCGTTCCTGCTTTCCCAGCAACGTTCTGTGTTCCAAGGGTTGTTGCATCGGATCCAGGGTAACTCAGCAGAAAAGGAAATGAACATGTAGTATAACGTCCATGCTATGATAACATTGTAGTAAAAGGACACGTACCAGGATACTAGGACGCAGCAGTATCCAACTCCTATGGAAAACAATAATGAATATATTATGTAGTGTGTGTCAAAAACCAAAAATAAAGTAGATTAAAGTACTCAGTGTTTGATTACTTAAGTAATATTTGCACTCAATAATATTTTCAGTAATTCAGTTCGTCTAAGCAGTAAAATATAATAACGCTGTTGTCATAGTATTCACGGTAAAATACCTATAACTTCAGTCATCACTTTCTGCTAATAATGAGATCTTTACCACCAAGACGGTATTCTTCAAAACGTGAAATTTATAGCAGCAACGTTTAAAGTATACAAAAAAAAAATGTCAGGCTGAAAAATGTTTCGAGGTCACAGAATCCTTTAGTGCTAAAGGGTTGTTTTCATTTAAAATTATTCATAAAAGCATTTTATTGAAATTTAAAAATTAGTTAAATTAGTTAAATTTTCTAAAAAGTTTTTCAATCAAAGTAATTAATTTTAAAAATGCAAGAGAGTTAGAAAGTAACATTAATAAAATTATAAAAAATATCTTACTTAAAACTTAGGTATTTTATAACTTACATTTTTCAGTAAGAGTAAATTAATTTTAAAGAAAATAGAAAAGAAATAGTACTTTTGAATTTTATTATAGCTCTACGTGGTTTCATTTTGATGTAAAATAGTTTTAGCAAAATTTTATTTTCAACGTTTTGTTCGAACATTAATCATAAAAAACTAAACTCATAATGGCTAAACATTAGGTTAAGAGTTTAGATTTGAATATTGTCATTACGTGTCAAAATAGTAATTCAGAGAAGTTAAAAAAAGATATAAAATTAAATGCTTCTAACTTGATCACTTATCAAACAAAATAAAAATGCAATTCATAAATATTATCGTATCAGCCCCATCGCTTTTCCTCTAATATCTACAATCAGAACTAATCAATTTGGAACAGCTTTAGCATGGCAGCCAAACTTTGAACAAAGTTGTGTTAGATTTACGGAACATAAAACTATCCTAGTTTTAGCTGGATGTTTTATATGTTAGGGAATAGATTATCAGCTTTAACTGGCTTTCGGCTCGGTTAACCTTTGGGCGTAAAAATGCTTCTTGCTGCAACTCGTAGATAATGTTTAAAGAGTTTGCAGGTTATTGTCTAGTATGTGCACTTAATTTGATGTAAATGTATAAAATCCTGAACACGATATTTCATTGTAACATTAAAGGAAGTAATTTCTATACTTAAACTCGAGTTTATAGTGGAGAGTTCAGAAATTAAAGAAAACAAGTATATAGTTATACGAAAAAGATATAAGCATCAAATTCACTACAGGAACATATGCATGTATTTCATATTCCATGTGAGAAAACTATTCTTTTTATCATCATATTTTAATAAATTAAAAGGCTTAAACTAATAATTTAATTAAGAGGATATAAATCTGCATAGGAAATTAAAACACAAACTTCAGTCACATTTTAGATGACTGGGCACAGATACTTGAAAATTATAAACTACATGCCATTTAAAAACAAACATTCTTCTAAAAGAGCTTACCTTTGAATAAAGGACAAAATTTCCAAACACTAATTGGTCCTTGACGGTGATATTGTCCTAAAACCAACTCCATATAGAATAGGGGCATAGCTCCAAAAACTAACATTAATGAATAAGGAATCAGGAAAACACCTAAAAGAAAAGATAATTCCGGCTTGGATATGTGGACTGTGTCACAAAATTCTAAATTCAAATATTAGGGGGGAGAGGGCCCATATGAACAAAAAGTACATTTTTGATTTTAAAAGAGGTAAAAAGACTCGCATAAAAGGCAAGTGTAAAACCACTACAGCTGACGATTTCACACTAATTTATAAACTTTAAAAGAAATAATAAAATAATAAAAATAATTAATTAAAATAATACTAAGAAATAATTAAACGTTTCGTAAATATTCAACAGACTTACTGGTCAAAAATAGCAAATAATAAGGGCTAAGCTATTTACACTGTCTTTTTAACTTTTAATGTTATTTTCGGCAGTACTTTCGGTGCGTCAGTCACAGTTATGTAATAAACGTTTAACAAAAACCCGAGTGAAGAGTCAAGTCGTCCGGTGCGGTAATGTCTAGTTTCTCATTGAAATTTTTGTTAAAAGTTATTACTGGTTTTCACAAAGAAAGTCTGTTAATTAAATTCTTTAATTTCTATTGAACATTGTTTTCAAGATTTTTGATTTTGAAATCAAGATATCCTCTGTAGGTCACTCTGTTGAGTGTATACTCGTATTTATAAAGTACCTATCTGTAGTACGTTTTTGTTATTCCAGATATCAATGCGAAAACACTCCGGAAAGGTATGTAAAAAATACTTTCACATTTGCATAGTTATAGAATTTGAGAACTTAAAACGTTAGATACCTTTCTGAGGTTTTAAGTAACAACATTACATCAGTTTTCTGCATATTGTGCCCCTCCTTAACACGTGTATTCGTATTTAGAGCTCTCCTTTGAGTTTTTTCTTTTCAAACAAGGCGGGATACAAAAATGTGAGTTTCTAAGAGGGAGAAAATAATTTAACTCACATGTTCTCTCCTTATAAAAGGGAAGCAATGACTGCTATCGAGATTTTGCACAGTAAAAAAACAGTAAAGGGTGTTCTGCTAAACACTTTCAAATGTAAAGGAACAGGAGGACTGGAGGACATTCCAAATACGCTCATCAGCTAACGAAAGTTATTGAAAACCCATTCATGGTCCTTTAACAGGAAAAACTCAACCGCTCTTTAAAGTCTTTCAAAGTGAAGAGCAGATCGAAGAGAAAACCACTGATGAAAAAAAAAATACGGGATTATGAAAAAGTCTTGCGCAATAACCGGCTGAAAAACCCGTATGCTTGAGAAGAATGAGGGAGAGCAAACTGTCAGAAAGCCTGAGCTTTTGAAACCTCTTCTAAGATGCCGTTCACGCATCTTTCTAATCATAAAAAAGATCCGCCTGCATATCTAAGGGAGCAAAAGTTTTCACTTCCGTTCTATTATCCAGAACTTCCGATATTTGCTGTCAGTGTGAAGGAAAGCGGATTGACAGCAAATCCAATTGCTGCTCATAATCTCTTGCAGATTATTTTTTTTAGATCTTTTACGCTTTTGAACCCCGATTTTCGGAGTTGAAATCTGCTCTCGAGGTTTGCTTATTTTTCCTTTGGAGTACATTATCTAACCGGTAATACAATACACAGTGGTATCGGTTTGTGAACATCCATGCATTAAAAAGTTTTTAATTGATCAGAAAAGTAAAGTATTATTTTGAGACACCCTGTATAGTATAACTAGGACGTTATATTGCAATTTATATTAGGATTTTTTAAAAATAATGCCTATAAACCGAATGTGGAAGCTGCCACTCAACAATCATCGGAATCTCATTTAGTCATTTAGGGACACTTTGCTCTCTCATCTGACACTAAAATATTATTGTTTAGCTTCAAAATCACAAAAGAATCTGTAACCTATTGGTACTCAATAGTACCTATTATTGATAAAAGCATGTACAGTACAAAGATAAATCCTTAATATGCAGTATTTGTTTTTAAAACAGTTATAAAAGGATTACATTCGAGGTATCAAGAATGAATGGAATAAAATACTTTCAAATTAATAATGGCATATGAAATGATAAAATTTTTTATTTTTTATTTTTCTTTATTTGATATAGAATTTTTTCTGAGATAATTGGCATGATTATTAAAAATATACCAAAGAAAAAATATATATACTACAGATTGCTTCTTTTCATCATTCACTATACAAATATGCTTAATTTAGATTTTAACTTTTATTATTATGAGTATATTTTTGGAAGGAATCATCAAACATCAAAGAAAATTTCAAATTAGTGACTAACATAAATTATTATCAAAATTCCCCCTTCTCCGTTTAACAATTAGGAGCATTGAATTAAGGTATGATTACCGAGAAATAAGGTTCAAGTTTCTCCGTTTTTAAATAAAGCTGTTTGAAAAGCGTACTTTTATCTTTGAAATTAAATGTTTTTTTAATGCATGTTAAAATATTCTTATTCAAACAAGAGGTCTATTCACTGAATAATTTGGATACAAATTTTAACATGCTGTACTGATCATTCTATTTCTGGAATAATTCGAATGTCAGATTGAATTGATGGTCTTGTATGAAAGGTTTTAATAGCTAATAAAGTCATTGAACTAATTTATTTCTTAGAACTTAAGTTTCTGGCGAGTAAATAAAATTTAACTTTAAAACTAGATTACGTATTTAATTAATTTAGAGACCATACATATTACAGATGAATTTTTCAATGATTTCAAAATTTTCCCCATGTTAATACAGTTAAGAGTGTAGAAAACCCCCCGTATATGTATGGGAATTTTTTATATGAATGAGAAATTGTGTTCCGACTCCCCCGAATAACGGTACCACGTAGTATGGAGAACAGGATACGTTTATGGACACAAAACTACGCGATTCTGGCTTTCTATAAAGATGCCCTAATGTAGGCATAACGCCACTTAAGGCGCAGTATGACATAACTAAATTTCCCCAACGCTTCAGGAGACAAAAAAACCCTAATTTTCTCTAACGTGCCTTTCTATGGATGAAATGATAGCGAATTTGGGGATGGCAGCTGTCTAGAGCGTTTTACGCAAAACCGTTTATTTCGGTGTCAAGGTTTGAATATTCGTTGATGCAAGTCTCAAAATGGACAAAAATTGAGTTATGCCATGTTGCCCTTAACCGACGATAAGTACCAAGTATAAGTAGAAAAAAGAAAAAAGCCTCACCCCCGCCGTTCCTGTAGCAGAGGTAGGGGAACCGCCACACGTTGGCCAAATCCACCGCAAAGCCGATAATGGAGAGGAGGAAATCCGCCTTCTTGCTCCAGGTCGGCCGCTCCTCGGGAATGTCGGGGTCGGTCCCCGCCACTTGCTCCTGCGACAGCGCGATGATAATGGCGCCGTCCGGCAGCTGGGACCCCTTGTCCGCTGGGCCCTCGCCGCAGCTCTTGTGGTCTGAGGAGGCAAAACGCAAGTCAAAAACAATGGGGGATACTTGAGGGAGTACTTAGGTCTTTAGACCAGGGCTAGCAAAAGGAGCAAATTGATTTTTTTTGTTCCTGTTCCTAAACGATATTCACTACTAATCAACAAGGGAAATTAAATTCTGAAACAAAATTATACACCTAAATAACATTTAATTTCCCTCCGGAACAAAAGTTAATGCTTAAAGTTGTGAATAATTTCGCTCCGGCGCAACACTTAGAGCTGAAGATCGAGTTATGCTTCCCTCCGGATTCAATTCAATGCTTTAGTGATTATTAATTTTCTTCCTGCGCCAAATTCGAAGCTTTAGATGACTATAATTCTATTCCGGAACGAAATTCAAAGCAGATGATTGAGTTTAATTTCACTCCAGGGATAAAAGCTCAATATTTTAAAGAAGTTTATTTCGTATCGGAACGAAATTCAGAGCTGATGGATGAGTTTAGTTTTCCTCTAGAGGAAAACTAAACAGTTGAAGAGGATCATAGTTTTGCTCCGGAGGGAACTTAAATGGTTGAAGAGAATCAGAGTTTTGCTCCGGAGAGACACTTAACTCAACCATCAGGTTAGAGTTTTATTCCGGAGTGAAACTAAACCGTTGAAGAGCATTGCGTTTTATTCCGGAACGAAATGGAGAGGTCGAATTGAAGTTGACTGTCGTTCCGGGAATTTAATTAAAATATCAAAGTAAGATTATTTTAGTTCCAGATTGAAATTAAAATTTCCTAAGTGGAGTTTATTTTAGTTGCGGAATAAAATATACTGTCGAAATTACAGTTAATTTAAACGTTAAAATTTAAACGTCGAATAGATTTGCATTTTATTCCGAAATGAACAAAATATGTAAAAATCTCAAATTGCAATTTCAGTTCAGGTTCATTTACCAGCCCTGCTTTTGGCCTTCAAACTCAAGTATAACCAGCCTCACTGAATGAGGCCGTAAAACGAGCTGTTACGTGTGGCTCATAGTGACAATCAGCTGAGTGGTTTAGCTTAATACTTTACTTAAGCAAACTTGGTCCTCATTTAACTGACTCCGGAGGGATACAAGGAACTCAAGTCAATAACAACGAAAATGATACTATACATACAAGGGATACACCGGGTGGTCAAAAAGAAAATTTCCATAAAAAACTGCCGTGTTTTATCGAAGTATTATCATGCAAATTAGCTTATGCCAACTTACCCCATTGGGTATGCCTTATAGCCCCGGGTGGGGGTGGGGGGATAATTGGCAATGTCGAGAGCTAATTTTTGAAGTAATTTTACGTTAATTAAACTCGTATTAAAATTTTAAACCCGACGTATATTTTTAGCCCAAAGGTTATCTTATCCACTGTAAAAAAAATTCTCTCTAAGAATTACAAAAAAAGAGTTATGCATCAAAAAACAAAAATTATGCTAACTTACCTCGGTCTCCCCTTAAAATTCAACTAAAAAAAAATCATTACAAATATAAGAAAAATTATGATCAGAGTGATAATCCAAACAGGATTTTTTTTTTCTGATCGCCAAAAGATGATCTGTGTTTGATGGAAAACACTGAGGCCTGATTTTTAAAAGTGGCAAATAAAAATTTTGATCAAATTTCGTGTTTTTTTTATCAGTCTCCATAATTATTAATTTTAAACCCTGATATTAACGGATAGAGTTAATATACTGTCATTTTTATTTGCATAATAACAATTTATTGGAAATGTGTTTTGGTAAAAAAAAACCCTTTACTAATAAAAAATAACCCTTCTGCAGATATCAAATGGACATCTTGAAGTCCAAATGCTTCCCGAATGTACGGAAACAGAATTGCAAGCATGACGGTTGAACTTGTTTAAACAATTTATGTAATGCTACTTAAATATTATAGTGGTGGTTGGTATTAAAATTTATTTTATTATCTTATTTAAAATTTATTTACTCGAGCTTTCTCTCAAGTGGGTTTGTTGAACCTTTAAAAAGTGTTTTTAGAGGTTTATGTAAACTTAAGTATGCTTATCAAGTGTTATAGCTTTAAGAGCTCCAAACCACCAAGAAGTAATTTTTTCAGAATTTTTGCTGTAGATAAAGCTATATGATTCATCAGTAATATTTTTAACACATTTAGCCTCAAATAAGTGTACGCAATGTTGTAGCAATAAATAAGCACAGGGAAATTTATAGAAAGGTCAAAGGGGAAAGTAATAAATGTAAATATATTTCTTAACTTAATGGAACTATTTTAAAATTTATCTTTTGTTACAATTTAGACTTCTTTTCTCAAGTATTGTAACAGATATACGATGCCTAAATACAATACCAAAACAGTTTGGAATGATTGCTCCTGCAATAATTTTGTCATAATTTTTAAACTTGTGTGGAAAACATTTGGATTTTTTATTTTGGAGAAACATTTTAATTTTCAAAGTTAGTGTTTACAATGAACTTCTTTAGTTTCCAATTAACTGTTCTTTGAAATTTTTTCTACCAAACCAGAAAGATTTACTTTTTCGTTCATTAGTTTGTATAGGTTAACAGTATACCTGTTCTATGAGGGAGCTTCTAAAGTTTGATCGTATGTAAACCAGAAAAAAAAATCATGGAAAGGGATACAGGTAGGGCACTGAAACACCCATATTTTTGAACTAGCATTTGATTTTCTACTCAACATAATTCTTGATATGCTAAAATAGAAATCATTAAAAAAACTTAAGAAAGAAGTTTTTTTAATAATAGAAAAAAATTGCTTTTTTTAAAATTATCTCTTCTTTTCACCAAATAGACGTTTTCAAATGTTGTTGTCTTTTAAGAATGCAGACATGAAGATTAAAATTTATCGCTTGCCATTTCTTATACATATTTCTTCAAATATTACTAGAACTATAAAATTCTTTAAGAAAACACCAAAAACATTTTGAACTACTGCTCTTTCAATTTGTTTTTAAACTTGTTATAGTTGGATAATAACCCATTTTTAATTGCTTTTGTCCACTTTTGTCCAGGCTTTAGCACCTTCAGGATTACTCCTGCAAACCGGAGTTATTATGGATTGTTTTAGTGCATTCTACACCCCCTAACACTGCCTATGAGTTTAGAATCACCCTGTATTTTTGTAATGGTTCATGCAAGTACGAATACTTTTTTGATATAGCCCTTCAGAGCTTCCCTTACTTCTTGATGAATATTTTCTTATTTTAACATTTTCTTTAAAAAAAAATACATGATTCCTTGATGATCTGACACACCAACACTTTCAGCCTCAAACAAGTGCCGAAGCAAGAAATAAGGATATTACGCTTATATGTACAAAAAATTTGGAAAAAGCAAAATTAATTTGAAATTTTTACCAACACATACCTTTTATTGGAATAGCGTTTTTCTATACGTATTTTATGCAAGCGAAACACTTCTCATAAAATACGATGTTCAAAGCAAAAAAAGGCAACGAAGCTGTATTCTACAAGAAATGTGGTGGGTAAGGTAAAAGAATATAAAGAACGTAGAAGAAATCATTTTCCAAGCTTCGAAATTTATGCAGAAAAGAAAAACCCTGCGGGGGCTAAGATTTTCTGTAAAGTGGTGTATCAATATCGTTCACTTAGTCATAAATGCTGTGTGAAATAAGCGCGGAAGTAGTTCTTCATCAATTGCAAAGAACAAAGAACTTTTCACTAGTTGCCATGACAACAAAGGGGAGCAGATTGCAGTAAACCAGCTGGCGACAATAAAGAAAAGATTGAAGGTTGAATTAAAACTTGTATTCTTCTTTATAAGCGTTTAGCACCTTGTGTGGAGATTTCCTTCCTCTTCCTTTCTTAACAGTTCGCATTACAATATAGAACTCAAAGAAACGAAGGTAACAGTTCTCTTTAATCAATCCCGAAAAAAACTCATGGTGCTCTTTATACGTCTTGTTAAAAACTAAAATTATAGATTCAAACATTTTGTTTAAATGAATATTTTTTGCAGTTAAAACTCTTATTATAAAGAATTAAATACATTCTCCAGTTATTACTATATTAAGTTTTAGGTATATATTTATTGAGAATCTATAGTTAATTTTTACTGTATAGAGTAGAATTTAGTATCACTAATGATAAAATTAGAAACGTAATAAATGCACTTTTTTGCATAATTTTTGTTATTTTTTGCAAAAATTATTTAGTTTTGCAAATAAAAAATAGCTAATAAATATACCTACCTCCATAGAGTTAAAGAATTTAATGGCTATACATCAATAACGTCTGCGAGGAAAAAGTTATTTTTAAACTTGAAATCTCATAAATAAATTTTAATTCAAATCAGTTTTAGTTTAAATGAAATTTTAACTAATTTTTATACATAAATTTGCCTTTATAACAACCTTTATATTGTTAGTCCATTTAAAAGTCCTTTACATTATTAGTTATTAGTCCTTTATATTACAAGTGCACTCCTTTTATAGAAGATTATATGATTTTAAAAATATAAATCTCAATGAAAAGAATTCTGTTTCAACTTGGATTAAATCAAGTCTATTTTCGAAGAAACAATTTTTAAGAATCACCCCAAATACAGCTTTAAATTTTGTAATCCATCAAAACAAGAATCCTGGGTACATGTGCGTGTTTCTACATGGTCGAGAATGTCTAATTTCTATACATTAAAATATATTTCCCTTTATCAATAATTATCAAAATAATTTAAGGTTTTTCTCACATACAATCACAATTACCCTAGGGCGCTGTAATTCATTTCAATGGATTCTCCACGGTCTATTACCTAGGGATACCTTACTTCCTTACTTCCATTACCTTACTTCCATGAACCTAAGATTGTATAAATTTTCTTATTCAGATATTATGTTTGTTATTGTAGATATTTGTGAACAGCCTGCTGCCTGAATGAACAAAATTTCTTCTTCTATATTAGTTTAGGCATATTTATCTCTTTTAAACAAATGACTTTGATTTCGGTAAGAATAATCTTTTCGATAGACCATAAATAATCCCCAGATTTTGGTAAAATAAAATAGAAAATTTTGGGGAAAAAAACTGCTACAAGAATTGTAAATTTATACCTCTCAAGTGGTTGTTTTCATCCATTCCATCTTTGAATATAACTCAAGCTGTTTTTGTTAAGCAAAAAGGGATAAACTGGGTATTATTAATAATTCCCGGCCTGAAATGTTATGGCATTATTAATATTGCCCGGATTTATCACATTGCCCGTAATTTATATGATGATATAATATTGATGATCTCTTAAATTAGCTAACTTTACCTATGATAAGAAGCTTTTTAAATTTGTTTGGGATGTATCTTGGTTTAGTAAAACTGAGCACATATATACAGTTGGGTAAATAAAAGGGAATATTTTAATACCAATTTTTACCACTTACTAATTGGTATAAAGATTTATATAAAATAAATATAAATTTTTCTTATTCAAAACAATTATTTAAGATATTTAATTGATTCATAAGCCAGAATTTTCAAATCATCTTAACTTTTCACTCAAAGAAAATTATTGAAGAAAAAATGTTTATACTGGGTGCATAACTGACCCAAAGAATTAATAGTGTTGAAGAAAAATAAGTGAAACTTTTTCCTTTTACCTTCAATAAAGAAGTGAGTACACAATAAAACTACTATTTCCTTGGTTCTCTCCCGAATTTAAGTCAGGGAAATTTAATACGGCAATAAATTTAATTGTTGTCATAATTAACCGTGGCAAGACGTTTTTATGTTACAACAAAACATTTTACAACACACGAGGGTTTGATTGCAGCCTCAACCTGGGCTTTTTCTCCTTATAGTGCGGAAATAACTCGTAAATAATACCACTAGAGCAATATTTCACTCGAATAGCTTTGCTTTAAAGTTACATAGAAGAGAGGAGGGATATGAACTTAAATTCTTTGCATCGAAGTTACAATCTAACCAATATCCGCTTGGAAAGTAATAATTTAGAATAGCTGTGGTTACACAGCAAAGGTCTAGGTAATAAGTCCAGAGGTTTTTTAAAATTTTTTGTATAGATTTTAGGTATTGCCCGGGAAGAAAATCTGAAAATGTTTTCAGAACACATAACTATAAGTTTCCTTCTATGTAGTTTTAAACATTAAAGGTTATTTATACAGAAAATGCGCCTTTTTCGTTCATACGAAACTTAAGTTAAATCTGCGTGAAAATAAGGGGTAGAGCTATTTTTGACACATTGAAGAAATTATTAACTAGTTTAAAATTTTAAAAAATTTGTATCTAAAGAATTTTATTAATTAGTTTAAGTATTAAATTTTTAAAAAAGATTGAGCATCAAATGCATAGCATAAATAGTTAGGTACACAAAAAACTTTAAGAAGGTTCTTAAAAATTTCAAAAAATTTTAAAAAGAAGGGTTGTTTAAAATGCATGTAACTCAAAATATTACAAACCAATTTACAATACTATTCTTAAAAAATTAAACAGAAATATATTAACTTTAATAATAATCCAGAATTTTAAGAAATATTAATTTAAAAAATACCTATATAAAATTAAGTGAAAAACTCTTGATACTTTCTATGTGACTTTCAAAAATATTTTTTCCTAATTTGCTTGATCACAATATTATTAAAGTAAGTAAAATATTTGAAAAATACACGAGTTCCAAATTTCAACTCTATCTTGAACAATTCTTGATTTATATAAATTTAAAGATGAGAAATAGTGATAAAAAGAATAATAGAGAAACACGCATTTAAAGGTAAAGCAAAGAATGCTAGATCACTGAAACAATCTACAACCAAAAGCGGCATCTAAATTTTTTATGACAGAAAAGTAACTCAAATATTTTTTAAGCAGAAAAAAACTGGATTTATTTTTAAACTGGAAAATTTGACGATTTAATTTGGTCATAATAATTTTTATGATGACTAAAAATCTTAGAGTCCTGTGTGAACTCGTGATAAAATATTTTGATTTATGCACATAAAAAAAAAGATTTAACCGCTAACCACATTTTACATCTTAAATCTTTGGGAGAACTGTTAAAATGGAATTATGTTAACTTTTATTATGATTATTTCATTAAATTTTAATACTTAAATTTTTATTTATCATAGCTTATTCAACCAGTTAGTTTCTCTCACAGGGACAACACGTAGCTTAAGTTAGTTGGTGTAGTCTATCCTGAAAAATGTTTTAGCGAAAATTAATCCAGAAACTTTATAAATACTAAAAAAACAAACCACCTATTTTTTTTAAACTTAAATTATTATACTCCATTATAGGTCTACTACATTAATAAACTTGGTAATCTCGGCGATTTTACTAGTTAAGGGAGAAGAGATCTATATAAATGTTTCTTCCAAAAACTTCTATAGTATAAAATGTTCTAAAAACGTCACTTTTGAGCACCGATTGACTGTACTATTGTGCAAACTTTTAGAGGACTTGTTGCAGATACTGTAGATAGAGCAGATACCTGCAGATACCATATAAAACGTGCTTTTAAAGAAACTAAACTATTATGCTATAGTTTCTTCACTTAAGGTATCCTCTTGAATAGTGCAGATATACCAAGCAAATAAAGTCATAATAATTTAAATGCGCTGAAACCTACCTAGGGATTTTGGCGTGCTTGTATAGGAACTGTATCCATCATCACATGCTGCGGCAGTCCACATGCTTTTCTTCTTGTCCTTCTCGGATAGAGACGGACTCTCATTTTTGGCGAGTGAGGAGACGACATTGGAGATGGCATTGTCAATTTTCTCTATTGCCGCTGCGGACACCTTGCGGCTGGACTCGTTGGCTTTGGGCGGTTGGTCATCTGGAGGACTTGCTCCAGACATGGCGAGTGGCTAAGAATGTTCTGTAAAAAAATACAAGATTAATATCTCAAAATGTAGAACACCTAAAAATTATCACTAGTATGGACATGCGTAATAACATTGTTTAATAATGCACTGTTGAAAGGCAATGACTGCTTCTTTTATTTAAAAAAGGATTAAGATTCATTCAGACTTTTAAAATGGTTGTATGAAAAAGTTTTATACCATAAATGCAAAATAGTTTCTAAGTCTCAGAGCATTTTTTGAAAATTCTTCGGGTGTACGTTTAGTGTATGGGCTAATTGTTTATCTAATTTGAATAAACTATTACACTATTTTGGTTTTTGATGTCGAGAACCTAGTTACTCAAAGCCAATGAAACGTTAATGCAAAGCTTAACAGGAGACTTTTCCGTATTTCAATTTTACACTTCCAAACCTGTGCGGGTGGTATCGATTTTCTTTTTCCCTATTCACCAAACTGTCCCATTAAAGGTGTTTAGCAACCCTAAAAACACCTTCTGACCAGAACAATCAATAGGCAACACCTGTTTCATGAATATGTTGATTCCGTGTATGGGAGTAATTAGCAACAAACACAAACTTGGTTGCAAACGGAAAAATGCATTGATTCCAAGTTCTCATCAAGCTCCGCTTCTTTCCGTTTCTCTTTCACTGAGTTTCGCAATTAAAAAATTCGGGACAAAGAGAAATTTGAGAAAGGAACAAGAGGAAAAGAAACCGGGAGGCAGTTTCAATCGGAAAAGACATTCTTTAAATGAGTTGTTTGTTGAAGAGCACAAATAAATGTAAGGGGGAAAGTTTCGGGTGGTAAAATAACGACTATGGATTTAAGTTTTGAAGTCATTATTTGAAGTGAATCCTGTAAGTTAGGCATTTCTTAACTTAGGGACATCCAACTAAAGGGGTTTGTTGTGGAAATGGGAAATGTTAAAACAAAATAATTTTTTTAAATAGCTTTCAGTGTTCTTATGGTGATAGTATAGTTTAGTGAGAATCTCAGTGACATGCGTAAAAAGTTGTTATGCATGGTGGATAAACTGCAAGAACAGAAAATCTAAATTAAAAACTTTTTAGCTAATACCTTTTAACTGCTATACTACCTTTGAAAGACAAGGAAATTTTTTTAATTAAAAACCAATATGATAAGAAAAAAATCGACAAGTTTGCCAATCCGCCGAGTATACAGACTTTACTCCGTATTGTATGAGCAACTTATACGACTTGGGTTCTAAACCATTTGTTCGAGTTGTATAATACTAAATAAAATTGGAGAAAGATAGGATAAAGACTAACAATAAATTAAGAATATTGTTGTATTAACACGTATAGTAGTATCTACACAAACTATAAAAACAATAAATTTAGATTGTTCTAATTTGTTTTATTTCTAATTCTAATGGTTCTAATTTGTTTTTTTTTTATTATAATTAAGATTGTTCTTTTAAAAGAAATCATACACAATTTTGAAGATTTGGAAATAAATCGATATGATGTAATAAATTTACACTGTAAAAATTGAGGACTCTGCATAAATTTGAAAATAAATTACTTTTATACTTGTTTCGTAATATCATGATCTATTTTTAATGGTTAATTATAATTTAGAGATCAGTCTCTTTTAATGCAATGGAAGAATAAAAAGTAGTAAAACTCCGCTATATTACCTATAAATTTTATTTATGTTTAAAAATACTGAATTAGCTTACTAAAATCTTCTTCGTGTATTCTAAGAAATGCCAACTATATTTTATCAAAATGTATATTTGTGGTTTGTCAATGTTAAAAGAATGGAAAAATCTGCGGTTTCCATTTTAAGTCCACTGTGATTCAGAGAAAAAGTGTAATGCTCTCCTAACAAAATGCTTTCCTTCGAAAAAAGTGAAATACTCCGGGTTAAAACTATCCGCGAAAGTTATTACCCAGAGTGAATTTCTCGCTACCTCATTGATCTGCAATGGGAAAAATTTCAGAAAAATCTCCCACTCCAAGAAAAAAAAACAGGGAAAATTATAATAGAATATATTATTTACTTGTATTCAATTAATGAAACACGTTCCCTTATGTCATGTACAAAATTATTTCCTCTAATATATTATTTTTGTTCAGTATTTTCATTTTACATTTTTTGGAGTAAATGTAAATTTTTAATGAAATATAAAAACTTTTTTGACCAATTTCAATAACCCAACTCTTAGTTTTTATTTTGTACACACACTTCTTCTACATTATTTATTTTACAGGTGGTGATAACAAGTATATTTTCTGTCCTAACTGAAGTGTCAAAGAAAAGATATACAGGGAACAAAATGTTCTCTAAGTATTAGAATAAAATTACAGCTATATTTGTAAAACCTATCATATTTTGTTAGATGTAAAAGGAAAGAAAATCTTGCTTACATAGTTCTCATCTGTTTGGAAAATTTCTGACAAATCCTAAACTTCAATTTGTTTGGTTTCAGCTTAGGTCTCAAGTGTTTCTGCTTTTAAATACTTTCAATACCATTTTATTAAGCTTGGAGGTTTGAAAGAACATATGAATAATAGTCCTCCGGTATATCAAAGGCTCACTGAAGCAACAGATGTTTTGCGCAGAATTTCTTTGATACGGATGATACGAAAGAAGTTTAATTTGGCTTTCATGTCATATTAAGGCGGAATGCTTTTGAATTGAAAAAGTTCTATGCATTCATTGAAATCACAGAATTTCGTAAATATTTTCCGTATTTAATCTAACAATGCGCAGTGTTATATCACTGGAAATACAAATGTTGAAATCCTAAAAACATTTTTTTATCTGGTAAACCTCAAATAGTAGGATTAATGAAAGAGTAAAAAAAGTATTATACGAGACATGAGAGAGAGAGAGTGAGAGAATTATCAAATTATTCTATTTAATTTTATCTATACTCTTATTTACCTTGTTTGCTATTAGTATTTGCCTTATGAGAATTAAAACCTTTAATTACCCAATCGAATTTTATTTTCTTATAAAGAAAATGGTTCATTTGATATTTTTAGTTATTTTTCAACTCACTCTACAGTATTTCAGTTAGTTCGTACGTACAAGAAATACGTATAAAGAATACTATAAAAAACCATAACATTCCTTTCAAATAAAATTGATCTTTAGTAATTTGAACGCTTGTTTGGAACATCAAAAAAACAAATTTTATATGTTTGATTAATCAGTCTCTCATCCAGGAAGTTCAAATAACCAATAGTTTATAAGAAATTATTATTATAGAAAATTTGAATAGTTAAGTAAGCATGAAAACGCCCATAATAAAAATAAGATACGGTTAAACTATTTCTTTCATGCGGTAGCCTTAAGGGATGTAACATAACCAGGAATAATGATGATATTAAATGCTCGTAAAGATGTACCCACCAAAGTCATTCATAAATAGTTTTGTATCATGTAACGTTTGGTTGAGAATGAAATGGCAATATTCCTTTTAAAATATATAGCTGTTTGCTTTTGTTATATAATTTTTATTTCATATTAAATCATATAAAATTATCTTTTTTACAGTTTATGTTCTGGGGAATACTACAATAAAATTAAATACTCTTACTTACTCTTACTCTTATTTTTTTCTTTTTTCTTTTTGCTCTGAATAAATTTATGGGGATTTTAAAACAAAAATTGAAAGCAACTTTCATAATTAAAAGCATAATAGTTTTCAATATTGGATTTTTCTTTATAAATTTATATCAATACATTTTATACTTCAGCGTGTTATTTTACTTAGAGATTTTTAAGATTAATATTTAAAAAAATAATGTTTTATTTTTAAAAATAAAGTAATAATATGTAAATGTAAAATACCTACCCGTTTAACCAGATATCTACTTTAACTACCGTATTTAGTTTTAGAACATAGTAAAAGAAAAAAAAAGCATAATCTTGCTGTAAGACTTCGAGTTTAAAGCCAATAACATAAAAAATTATTTGAATTTATTAGTAATTTCTCTGATATTGTGTTAAGTATTTTTTTTACAATAAATTGATGTAAACATGTTTTAAATAGTAGTACAACTTCTTTTTAAGAAGAAGGGAATTTTCAATTATATTTTTTGAATCAATTTATATTTTTTGAAATCTACCATATTTTAAACTGTATAAAGGAATTGTTTTCTTTAAAACTAAATTTATCATTAATTAATAAATTGAATGTACTTTAATTTGTTTCAAACTAATATCTTCTTTTATAATTTAGATTAGACGATTTAAGATTAATGAAAATAAAAATCTATAGGTTCATTCGAGATATTATACAAGAAATCGCATATTATCGTATAGGGTAATAATATAATAAATACGTAGGACAGGAACGGCCAACCCACGGCAGGCGTGCCAGTGTGCACAGTGTGGCACTACGGTGCCAAGACATTTGAAACATATGGAAAAATAATGTTGTATGTGCTCCATCTCCTCTTAACTCAGTTCTAATTCTTTTTTCCTTTTTACGATTTTGTTTGATTTCGGTTAAAATACCTTAAGTTGTAATAATTTGTGAGGGCCAGTTTCCTTTTTAGGTGACTGAATCACAGTGGCCTATGCCCCCTTCTTGAATTTTTTTTATTAATTTAGAACCAACTTCATTGGATAATTTAAAAGCTTGTATGATTCTCTTTTTACTGAGGTAGGTGTTGGTAACTTTTTTCGTGTTTTGGATATTTCTCTTCAAAACTTATTTGAGGGATTACGCCTATATTAATTTTTATATAAACTACTCAAACTCATATGAAAAACATTGTTTTTTGCTTAAAATTTTTTTATAAGTTTTTTTTTAAGTTTTTTGCTATAAATAGAATTTGTTCACTTTTAAAAATATTTTTTGGTAGAGATTGGAAAAAGTGGAAGTTTCACACCTAATTTTTGTTACTTAATAAGTGGCCTACTCTTTCTATAAAAGGTTGGTCATCACTAACGTAGGACGTATTTTCAATACTTAGCTCAGAGAAAACTTGATGTATTTAATTAAGTTTCTCTCCACATAACATTTTATTACATTACAAATTACATTTTAATAAAAAAATTTTAAATATATTAATACCTCCAAAAATTTATACTTCTCGTTTCATCAGCAATATTACCAAAAGTATGATATATCGGACTAAAAAAATATATTACTTAACTCCAAAATATTTATGCTTTAGATTAGGTTTATTAAGCAGTTCTAATTAAATACAAATAACAAAAACCTCAATTAATATTAAAAACCAGCTTTGCGTATTTTAGATTATATGCTTATTAACCGCGTTGAAAAGGAATTTCAATATATCTCTTTCTCCTTTACAACTAAGAAAAGTATTTCAAAATTTTGAATTGAATTTTCTACATCATTCAAATTTTGTCCGGTTCCACGAGTGAACTTTATTTGGATGTTTTACGAAAGAAGCATGGGATTGGAAGGACCCCTGGATTCATATTTTCTTTTGTATCTACGCTTCTTTGAATTTGTATGAGGAATAGGGATCTATACACTGATGCGATTCGGTTTGAATTAAATTTTATGTTTTCAGTTTTTCTTTAAAATATAGCGCTCCCTCTAGGATTTTCTCTTGCATTCAATTTTATACTGCTAGGTGCAAATTTTTTTTTTCAAAATACTACAGTTGTTTCTGTGCAGAATATTTTTTAACGAAAGGATGTAGATTTACTTTCCATGTAAAACTAGAAATACAAAACGAACCGTTGAACTAATTTGATGTTCAGGGTTTTTTTTGTGTTTAGACAGACCATTACTTGCTAAAATAGTTATACACAATTGGATAAGTGGAAAGAAGGTGGTAGGATAAAATCTGATATATGTTATAGATGCTTTTAAATAATAGTTTTAGTTAAGATATTTTTTTAAAAGATTACTTTTAGTTTAATAAAAACAATTCAAATTAGAAAGTGGTAAAAGAATTACGCAACAAGTATTTAAAACTTTATACATAGCCACCATTATAAAAAATTTTACACTCTAATCAAATGTTTTTGAACAACATTACCATTACACCAAATAGTTAACTTTTTTCTCAAATAATTTAAAGAAAAAACTTCCTATGTTTAAAATTAGTTAGTTACAACATTTAACTTTCACCCTGGAAAAAAAATCCTGTCCTTTAAATAATAAATAAAAACTACCTCTAATTGTTTTCCTCCGAAAATCCAAACATCAATGCGTATAATCTATTTAACTAACTTTCCCTCACGTTAAAACGTTTTCCAATTACTGTACTCTTCAGCCACAAATAGAAATCTAATTCTATGCAGTTTGTAATGAAACGAGGCAAGCGGAACGTAAAAAACAGACAGGTAGGCGCATTTAATGTAGCGAAAGTAAAGGTTTTGAAAGGGATTATCTCCTAGGTATCAAGTAGCAGTGCAAGGCTAAATTAAAATAATGGTAGCAGAGATTAGGTTCAATTAAAAGTTTTTACATTACTTCCTGGGATCGTCGTAAAGTTCCCTCGTTGTTTGTGATAACGGTGATTTTGTAACGCGAGGCATTTATTTAGTGCTGCTGACGATGACAGAAGGCAATTTGTTGATTCAATTCGCGTGGAAGCGTTTTACGTTGATGGTAAATGTTCAAGAGATAATTTTTGGCTTGAAAAAGTGCCTCACACAATTAGTACTAGCTTGATGCTAAAGAAAATAAAAATAAGCGCTTTTTATGGTTTGTCTTGGCTTAAAACTTAATAAGGGTTTGTGTTGTTTTTAGGTCTGGACTGACGAGATTTGTAAATATTGTTTGACTTTGAGGGTGTGTGGATAAGGAAATGTGTTTTTTTTTTCATAAGTTGGAAAGTCTTATTTAAAATAACTTCGTCTAAACCTTCATAATTTCACAATTTACACAAAAGTGCATTATTGGAAAAAACCCTGTTAAGCACGTTTTAAAGAAAAACGGGTGATAACGATTTTAACGTTATGAAAAAATATTTGGATAACATACTGAAGATTATTATGAGACGCGATAATTTGTCGATGATTAAATAACTTATTTTACATCAGTTGGTATTTAACTTATTTTAGGTGGTTTTGTATTGCTTTATTTCTTAATAATATTGAAGGTTTATTTTCTGTTAGAAATAATGAGGTAAATAAATAAATTTCATCGCTTGTTATGCTCATTTAGGTAATTGTGTGTTTGTTTTGATCGATGCTATCGATACCTTGCAGTTATTTTATCGGACGTTTTAAGATGACAAAAAAAGTTGAACCCCTTTTCCATGTTTTGATAAACCATAAAAGGAACATTATCTTAGAAGAAAAATAATATTTTATTAAATTTTAAAATTTACAACCTGAAGCTTTCATCATTTTTACTAGCTTTTCAAGACTTTCATTTCTTCTTGTTAGGTACTTTCGATGAATAACAGTATTACTTATACCCCTGTTTTCATAGTGACCTTATTTTTTAAGATATATTCATTTATTTAAGTAGCATTGATGTAAAATATAAAATGTGAGTAAAAAAATTCTCATACGAAATTGCACAGTTAGGCGATTGAACATCAAAAGAAACTCTTCAGCCCACAGACCCCAAACAGCATGCATGCACTCAAAGACCCTAACAGTTAGTTCTTTTTGCTGCTCATTTCAGCGAGACTAAATCCAGGAAAACTTTTCTCCCCCGAAGTGCCCGCCTCAAAAGTTGTGCGAGGGGGGTCCTCAATCGTAATTTTTCCTCATTTCCGAGCAACGGAACAGGACCGGAATCGATAACCACACGCGCACAGATCCTCGCTCCAATATTGACGTTATCGATTGAAGATTAAGAGTGAAAGTTTTGTCTGTGATCATAAAGCAAAGAATGCGCGACATGAATTTTCAACAGGCATTTTTTTTCTTCCGGGAGCGATATTCATTTCCTCGATACGGACCCTGTTGCGGAGGTATCCGACTACTCAGTGGAAATATCCATTTTCGATACGCTTGCGAGCGGGCTTTTATTAAGTATGCACGTGGGAAAGGGTAGTTAATTTGTTACCTGTGGGTTGGGAACCCCTGAACTGCTGACGTCCTCACGTGCCTCATGTGGAGGAATTTAGTCGGGTGTATTTTTTGGAATGCTTTCAGAGAGGTCTACGCTGTGCTGTAGGGTGGGCCGAAAAAAACTATTTTTTTTATTTCTAAGTTGGAATAGTGCAGAAAAGTTGCGAATTATATCGACAAAAAAAAGAAAAAAAAAATCATCAAAATCGGTAGACATCTTCCGGTCGCGCATAGGCCCTAAAGTTTGACAAAATATGAAAAAACTTCACTTTTGCGATTATTTTTTTAAATTTTTGAGTTAGATGTTTTCGTAATGGAATAGTTTGTAACGCCTTCAAATAGGGCCTAAAAACATATAGTGTTTTAATTTGGTTTAGATCAGCTGATATCTTCCGGTCACGCATAAGTCCCAAAATTTGCCAAAATATTGAAAATTCCCATTTTTACGCATTTTTGGTACTTGATAAAAAATTAGTATTTAAATGTAATATCCGTCGTATTTTTTTTAAAACGAACTGATATTGACACTCTGTAAATTGGAACACTTTGCTGTCCAGATCATCCATGCCTAACTTCACCAGCAAATCAGTACCTTCGGCTACAAAATAGAGAACAGTACTAATGGACTGTGCAGAGCCGATAACTAGTATACTATTTCAGGAAGGAGAGAGAGGAGTACAGTGAGAATAAAGAAGTGGGAAAACGAGAGAGACAGCTGCAATAGGAAATAGAGAGAAAAGAAAGAATGTGAGAAAGAGAGAACATCCAGCACATCCCGTATCCTTTTTAAAACTAGAAAATACGTACTTCAACCATGTTACATAAAATAAATAATAAAATATTACAACGTATGTAAAAGTGGACATAGTCAATGATTAAAAAATGTACAAATTTAGCCATTTTTACCCATTTATATACTACTAAAAAAGAACAAAGACTATTTTAAATCAGTAAGGGATGTTTCGATTTCAAAATAAGAAAAGTTTTGTATCCATGTCAACATAACAATAAAAAAAATTAAAGCTTCATAATATCATTCCATTACCTTATAGGTAACACAAAAATTTTTGCAGTCTAAGGTTGATAAAGTTGTTAGATGTTTTAAAAATTATGAATTTAGTATTACTTAGCAAATTAAAAGGCACAAGAAAATCTCTAAAATTATATAAAATAATAAATTTTTATTTACGAAATCGTTTCTTTTTTTTCTTATACCATAAATATTTTCTATTTATTTTTAAAGAGCTTTCTTAATAACACATTAGTTTACCGAATTGATTTGTAAAATAAACAACCATCACAATTTACATATAACTACTATGAAGTTGGAATATAATATTGCAATATAAGTAAGTTATCAGAGCAAAAACTAAGTTTGAGTGACAGAAAGAATCCTTAGATAAAAGAAATGCTTGTTATATGAAGACCTAAAGATCTGATTTGGGATACTTTTTGCTTGATAATGTCCTCTAGGTTGTCAATTCAGAAGTTACCGTTCTTTCAAGCAACTATCGTATTATGTGTCAACAATTAACGCTTTATTCAGTTAGTTGACGGAAGTAAGGAAGAATGTTCCTTGCCTTTTATCGTACAGTGGAATGACAGTTGAACTTGAACTATAGTTCTGATGATTGCGAGAAAGAAAATAATAAAGCCTGTATTTATTACATCTATCAGAGCATTGACAGTTACATAAGACGATTTCCTGATAGAGACGGGTAGAAACTTAATGAATAGTAGAGAGATAGTATTTTAGTTCATATTAAAGTGATATCCTATTGAAACAATTTGTGTACTTTAAAGAAGAGGTTCCGAAATTAATAAACCTTGATAGGTTTTTGTATGTACTGTTGAAATTTTACTCTTATTATTTTAAATGTGTAAATTTATTTCTTATAAAACATATATTACTTATGTATATTCGGATATATTTTTTCTTTATTTTCCATCCTGTGTTTTAATGCACAGCACACACAGGATGGTATAAAGGGTTTATAGTTTGTACAAAGTTTAGTATAAAGTGTTAAGTTTGTACTATAGGGAAAAAGTATAAGATATGCATTTTAGACCAACTAATGATCTTCAATACTTGTAAATGTTAATGTCTTACACTATTAGAATATAACTGTTTGCATGCTATTTTTTAGTATTTCAATATTGTAGAGATTGATTAGAAGGAAGAGAGAGCATAGAAATAAGGAATATAAAGACTTCTTGATGCAATTAAAGGAGTAAACTACCCTATATGTATAATTGGGTATGTAATTAATGCAGCATTAATTCTATTTAACAATTATGATTATTAGAAAAAACTTCGTAAACCAGGTTTTTGGAGTTCTATAATTTACAATAAAATTTCAAATCAAAATGTGAACATTAAAATTATATCTGTCTAAAAATCCAAGGATAAAATTAAAAACTATATTTTTCCTAAATAAAACTTTCTGATATTTGTCCTTTTACCTGCCGATGTTCCCAAATGGGAACATCAATTTATTGAATTTTTTTACCACTTAATATTTTATGCAGGAAATTGATACTTGCTAGAGAGCTACATAAATGTATGAATTTATTTGACATGCAACAATATTTCACATACTATTTAACCCTTTTTGTAAAATTTAGGTCAAATTTGCAGATTTTTGGCTCTTTCAAAAGTTATACAAGTTTCAATTTCTGCTAATTTTAAATAAAATTATTTTAAAATAATTTTTTTGTGTTTCAGTAGCTTTAGTAAGCAGCTTTCCATTAGGCTTGACAGAATAACTTTATATTTTATATTTAGAGAGTAATTACCCATTCCCTGTTTATGTTCCCAAATGGGAACATCGGCGTTTGGGGTATAGTTTTTGGGGGGATTTTTTTACATGTAAAAATTGGAGTTATTCCTTATTACCCTTACTTTTTTGAACTTTTTATGTCTAAAAGGATCTAAAACCGGTTAAAATATATACTTTAACTTTCCTAATGAATAATATTAATTTGTTCACCTGATTTATGTTGAATCATTGCCGAGTCTTTATAGAAGATAACCACAATAATATCTATATTTTCACCTCCCAACCCATTATTTTTAAGTAATAATCATAAGGGGTCATACAAAGGGCATATTTGAGGTACTTCTGAGGATTTGCGTATTTATTTTGTTCAAATGCTCTTTTTTACATAATATTTTGAAAAAAAAATTGAAGAAATTTGAAAATAATGAAAAGTATGTACAGTTGAAATATTCTTCTACCGTAAGTTGGATTAAAGAGATGTGTAATTCAGTATAGAATATTCTATAAGAAACTCAGTTTTATTTAATGAATGGCAATAATTATGGTTATCACTTTTAAAAACTAATTAGATTGTAATACAATTATTGGATTATATGCTAGGTATCTGTATAGAAAAGTAATTAAAGGTAATTTTTCACACGGGAACAGAACTTTTTAGCTTCAAAACGCATTGAAACACTCTTTTGTATCTTTTACACCGAAATATTACCTATAGTGCAAGAAAAATTTAAAAAAAAGTGTCTTCCATGTAATAAACATGTGAAATATTTCTAATGAAAATTTTAAAAATTTTATCCAATCATTGAACTATGGCTAATACAGATGAAGAAACTGTTCAATACCATAAAAATGTCCAAAAATATTAAGTAGAAACCGATTTCAGTCATTTCATTTGAATAAATTGTTAAATATAGGCCTTTTGGAAACCCCCCTAAAAACTTCACCCCAAACGCCGATGTTCCCAAATGGGAACATGCTCAAAATCACCCTTAAGATTTTTTTTCTGCCAAAAAAAGGTAAGATTGGTTTTATCAATGATAAAACAAGCCATTTAAGCTAAAAAGCAGAAACTTTTCTTTGAAATTTGAATTACGGCGTTTAAAAGGTTAATCTTGTTTTTTTTCTACATATAATAGTGGGCCTCATGAACTTAAGATTTCTCCAATTCCGGAAACATTTATCTCATTAGTTTTATTCTACATCCTATTTGTATAAAATATTTTATAATATGTTTACTTCTAGAAAACGAAATTGTTTTCTGTTATAAGGGGTTTATTTGTTTGTTCCTACAAATATAATTTTCCTTGGTTGATATATCAGCATGTGTGAACACTTACAAAACACATTTTTAAAGTTATCCCAACAATTTTCCCAAAGAAAATGCACCCAATATTGTATAAAAGGAACAGATTCAGAAAAGGTGAGCCATCTTATCTTTTATTACTAGTCCTTAGCACTTGTTAGATACGCTTCATCTCTTTACTTGGAAAATAATTGGCTATGCAGTAAAATATAAAAGGGTTTATTTTGTACAATGGAGAGAAAGTATGAGATATGCAATTTTAGAGCAACTATTGATATTTCATGCTTGTAAAAGATTAATTAATATCTTACAGTTTTGGAATGTACCTCATTGCATTATATTTTTTTAGTATTTTAATGCAGAATAAAAGATTGATTAAAAGGAAGAGTAAAGAAATACTAAAATATAAAAACTTTTGGTGGAACAATATTTATGCAATTATGTATTATTGGTTATTTTATAAACATAAAATTGATTTCGAGTTTAATAAGAAGAGATAATTTAATTAAAATTAGAATCTGTTGCAAATAGTTTAAAATCTAATTAGGGAAAATATTTAAATACATAGATATTCATATTTTTAATAATAGGTTAAGAGAGGAATAAAATATCTTATTTGATCAAATTTATAAATGCGCATAGTTTCTACTGATATTAAAAGAACACATTTAGGAATAAAAACAAAATTGTTATTTTTTTGTGATTGTTTTTTTCAAAATAGTTATAAAGTATTTCCCCCCAAAACTTACAGAACAGAAGTTTACTATCTTTATTCATAAATCTTAAAATCACATTATTTTTAAAGGCTTTTTTATCTTTCCAATGGTTGAGATTATTTTTAAGCATTCTAAGTATCATTGCCGATGCTTATGATGTTCTAAAAACTGAACACCCAAACAAACTTTTAAATCCTATCCCAGATTTTTCCGTTATAAAGTTTCTAATTGGTTTTTATATTGAACTGCTTAAGTCACTTGATATTTATCTTCATTAGAAAAGATATAGTTTGATGTGTAGTTAAGCCCTGACTACGAATAAGAAGCATAAAAAATTAAGAGAAAAACCTTGCACAGAAAGAGACACGGGAAATTTATGGACTTTATTAAAACTTCCAAAAGAAGAGTGCCTTTCAAAGAATATATTTTATCTTTATATTTTAAGTGAAGAGGTTTTCACCCAGCGCTATATAAACGTTTATAGCCTTTATTTCTAACCTCACGCATGGCTGGTCATAAATTAAATCTCCTTGAAGCAAAAAATTACGAAAAAAGAAGAGTAAAGAGAAATTTGGAAAGTAACAAGAGACCTCTATGAGGAAAAATATAGGATCTAAAGCGAATAATCGCACTTCAGGTTTGAAATGTTGACACTTAACACATAAGATTTTCCTGATGTTTAAACAATATATTTCTGGCAAGGCCACGCAAAAATTTCTTTTCTTTAGCTTTCTACCTCAGGTAGGGGAAAGGGGAAGCTATGAGCATTTTTCTGGTTACTTATAAATTAGTAAAAGTCAGTGTTATATAGGATATTTGGGAATATTTTATGCATTTTAAAGGAAACTAAAAGTACAATGATGCCAACTTAACTGATTATTAATAATGTTAATTTAGTAATTTAAAAAAAGTGTGGGAAAATATTTATGAGCTAAACGCATAAAATCCTATAAATTTCAGCTGAAATTTGGATTTTATGAATTGGGTAAAGTAAATTTGAATCTTTAACCCTTTCAATCCTTAGCCCTCTTACTATTAAATCCCACGGAAAATAATTTGGGGCAGCTAGAACTGAAAGGATTAAAAGACAAACTACAAAAGAAATTCAGAAATAGGTAGTAGGATATTAGATACGAATTTAATTCTTTTCCTATTCCCCCAAATTATAATTTATAAATTATTTTATAGTTGAAAATTAAATTTTCCCATAAATGATTTACTTGGATAATACCCTACCCATCTTTGATTAACTTGGGATTTAGTATATTAATTTTTCTGATAGTTTTCTTTAAATATTTTAACTTTCATGAAACTTTAACTACGTAAAAGGTTAAAAATGGTAAAAAGAATGGATTTTGATGGGGTTTTTTTTGGGGGGGGGGTTAAAAATCTTACTTAAATTACAAAATAAGTACTTAAATGGTAAAATTGTGCTCGATATTTTATGGAATTTTTTTCTATTTTCTGATATAAAACTTAAATTCCTGCTAGTAAATATTATTTTTCTAGAATAATTACTGAATGATATCGTCTGTAGGTAGGTACTTGGAGAAAAGTTTTCTTGTAAGATTGATGCACTAATAACACATATCACAAAGGTTAAAAGCATTATGATTTTTTTTTGTTAGAAATTAATAAAGTTTTATCTGATGGAGACTGATTATTCTATTAAGAGAATGTCACCTATTCGAGGTAACGAATAATTGACCTTCCGTGTGCTTCATCACACTGGATAATAATTACTTGTGATCATCATAACTGGACATCTTTATCTTAGTCAAAATTCTACATTAAAAATAAAAATACTGTTTCCTATTACGAGTATTTCTTAAAGAAGGAATAAATATATCAGAAAATCTAAACTCTCCAAATACGAATCTGACACTAAATAAAAGAAGTCCATTAGTCCCATCCTTATCTTTTGGTGATTGAAGAGAATTGTTTTCCAAAATAACTTGCCTATCTTTTCATCAAATAATGGGCCAACCCACCATGGGAGTGTCAATTGTTTAAGCTTTGACAGATTGCCGAGAGTTTGAAAATTTGTTACGTCTGTTTAGTATGATTGCTTTTGGAATTGACAACGTTTATTAATAAGATATTTGAGACTTAATCAATTTTGAAACCACCTTGAGGTGATTGGAAACATGCGCAAGCCAATTTGAAAAATTCTGATGCGTGCTCAGTTTTTTTTTGTCGTCCTTGGTGAATTTTTCAAGAATTTAAATAAGGTCAAGTTAAGTTACTATACATTTTAATCCGTTTTATTGAACTAAAGTGCGCGTAGTTTAAACAATAAATAGCTAAGAAAGTTTTGAAATATATGAAAATAAACTTAAAGTCATAAAAATTATGAAATCAATATAATTTGAGTTCTTCTTGTATTCAATTCATATGTAACAATACTTTAATCTGAGTTAAATCTGTTGAATAAATATTAATAGGCTATCAATTTTTTATAGCAGTGTAATTTAATTTTATATAACTTATTAATATGTAAGTTAACCATTACATTGAAATGCAATTTACGTAAATACTAAATATTAAACAATAATTTTTGATTTTAAATTATGTTTTATTAACTAATTACATGTTATGATTAATTTTTAAAATTGGAATCTAAAACTCCTTGAATATTTGAAAAAACAACCCCGATGAAATAAAATAATAAAATAAGTAAGTACTATACCTTTGGTACTATATTCATTTAATAATTCTCTTTATTGTATAAAATCTATTACATATTAAAAGGTTCTTCATTGTTTCAAACAATCTCCAATTTAAATAAAGATTTATTCTTTATACGTTAATCGAGGCACAATGCTTGATTGAGATAGCTATACGAGAACTCACTATGACTGTCATTTTACATTAAGAACAATTCAATTCCCATAAGAGTTGAGAGATTCGCTTTCTCCCAGCATATTTAGCTGACAAGATTTAATAGGAGAGTGATTTATATCAGGTTTTACTTCTTTCCAACTGGAAATAAATAGTACATTTATGTATTGTTCTTTTCAGTCTTGAATGATTGAGCGTCGGAAGGAATGGATAAGAATGATTTATCAATGGGACCTAATTAGACTTTCAGTTTTGATTTTTTTTCGGAATTACAATTCAATTTATGTTTAAATTCATTATTCATTTGAGAATTTTATTAAATAAGAGCTTAAAGAATGTCTTTATACGTACGTTAGGGAATCGTTTTATTTAAGTACATATTACCCTTAGTTTGTTAACGATGTTTATTTAGTTGTGATAATGAAACAAATAAGGAGATCATTTTACATTATACATGATTTTATATTTTTAAACTTTACAATGCATTTAGTTAGTTTTATAGTGTCTTGTAACGTTTTTGACCATTACATCAAACACTTGAATTATTTATTATTAACTTAAGCTGAAGTAGCAGCAATATTTTTAAAATAAGCATGCTTATTAAAGCTTTTGTTAGTTCATTAGGATCTTAAAAATAAGTATAAAGTTCAAATTATAAAACATTCTACGGGCGTAGAAGCCAAATTGAAGAAGTCGAAATTCCCAGTGGTTTTATGACACCTGTAGAGCTCACTAAAAACTTATTTGATGCCGCATCATCATTACCATCAGCAATGTAAAAGATATATTTTGCAGAGGTTAAAATAAGAACGCCCCCGGGTGGACTCGAACCACCAACCTTTCGGTTAACAGCCGAACGCGCTAACCAATTGCGCCACGGAGGCACATTCTACGGATAATGTTACACCATTAAATTCCTTAGTCTAATTTTATCAGATATCGTAGAAGCTGATAAGATGCACTACTCGCAGTTTAGCGAAGCCTTTTGCGGTAATAATAACGTGCGTTTGATTTAATATTTAAAATTGTAGTGCTAAATTTTACATACATGCTTAATTTTTTTGCAATATACTCAAAATAAAAAAAAATAAAATATGTCATGACATGAGTTAAAAATGATTAAAATAGTATATAAACTTTTGAGTTAATTTAAAAGAATTTTTTATAATTATCTTGAAATTGGTGTCCGGGTTGCGTAAATCAGGAGGGTACATTTAAATCGCAACTGGGGGCGGTTACTACAGTTTTAATCAATCAGAACACTATTTTCTGATAATGAATCAGGATTCAGGGCTGTATAAACAAACGCTCCTTTTTTATTTGCTCTCATTCTTTGTAATATTCTTATTCTTCTTTTTGTTAAGAATTTGATTACGGATCTTTTATGTTATAGTTATAAAGTAAATGGGCTTTTAAACACGTATCAAGTAGGGTTTTTAACAGGGGTGAAGCCAAGGAGAATTTAGAGATATATCCTCCCGCTAAAGTCAGATTTTAAGAGATAAAGAAAGAGAAAGACCTGTTTTGACCGTAGAAAAGACATTAGTTTAAACAATACCCCCTGATATTCTAATACCTCCCTCTGAATTTTTTTTCTTCCTATGCCACTGGTTGTTAATAGAGGTTTTCTTTTATGTTCAAATTCAAAATCTTTGAAGTTAATGACGAGCCCTTATTCAAGGTTCAGAAAAGTGCTAACTTTGGTCGTAAATATATCCTCGAATATTTAAGATTAATTTTCTGTGCTTTTTAATGATATTGCAAACAATTTTTGTTCTATTATCTTTAGTTCCTTAATTAATTTTTAAACTATCTTAATTCACCGCTAGGATCGCTGAAAACCGTCTCAATGGATTCAGCATGGTCATTTACCTAGGGGTACTACACCTTACTTAAATGACACTAGGAGATGTTATTTCCATATAAAAAAAGGGAAAGGGACTTTTGAAACACCATGTATTATGCAAAGTGAAATAATACATTTTTTATTTACACATAGCAATTAACAATTAAAAAGTTCAGCAATGCATACATTTTTATCAACTCTTTTTTAACATTTTTCTTGACGGTAAATTTACTTAAATTTTCCGAGGCCAATTTTACATGATGTCGCTATGTGTTCAAATAATAGCTTTCCAGTAACGAAATGCTAACACAAACTCTAAAAGAGCATTTTATCTGGAGTGTTTGAAGAAAATACAATACTATAGAATTTATGGTTTAATAATAAGTACATATTTCAGAAAATTACAGGAAATATTATCTGTCATCCTGACAGGTATCATGTAAATGGGACCAAAATATTTAAATAATGTTTAATAGAACATTGTGTTAAAAACCAAATTTTAATGATGATAACAATCTTTATTTTTAAACTGAAAAAAAAGTTAAACGCTTAATATCCAATAAAAATAAAAAGAAAATTGAGTGAAAGTGATCGAGAGCTGAAGGTAATGCTTTTGTATTTAATATCATTGGGTATTAATTTCGTGTTAATGCAATATTAAAAATCAAGGTAATGGGAATAGACTTTGAAGTTAAATATCTTACCTAGACGATGAATTATTCTTCGAAAAATAAAATACTGTCTGCAATAAAGAATAAAAAATGGTTAAAAATAGTTTCCACGGTAAATAAACACATGTTTTTAATATTTGTTGCCATTTCTTAAAATCTGAATTATAATTAAAAAATTACGATTTTTTAAAAATTTATTATAAATTCTTTAAACATTCCTTTATCAGTTATTGAATTTAGAATTACTTTTGATTCAAAAAGCGTTAAACATTTCTTAAGCATTTTTATACATCCGCATCGTTCAAATTCTTTCAAAATGTCTTATTGAAAAGACAAATCTTACCATAAAAAAGCTAGAAGTTACTGACACATTCATTTCGATTTGTGGCAACGGTAAAGAGATGTCGGGAAACAGCCTCATCCTTCTGTGAGATCAATGACTTCCCCAAATCAAACGTAGCAGCCAAAAGAAAATCTTGTCTAACCACAATGTGAGAAAGACGCTGAAGAAAATAGAAGGGAATTGGGGTACGAATGTCTCTATGCATAATGCAGTATGAACATCAGATGTCCTAAAACATGTGCGAAATCTCAATCTTTTCAGAGAAATTGCCTCCTAACATTCGAATTTACTTGATTGATATGGCATTGATAGCTGTATTGGATGATAAAGATAAGGAAAGACTGAAATATAAAACCAATATTTCTTGACTTGATATTTCTTACTTTAAAATATTGTGCCACATAAATTATTTGGATATAAATATAGGAATTTTTGTTTGATTTTCGATGTCGTTATGATAAGGATAAATTTTTATTTTTTGTTTAATGCTTATATTAATGATATCAACTACTTGAAATTTAACTTTATATAATATTATAATAAGATTTTTTTTCTTTATCCCAAACATTGTGCAATATGGATTTCTTTACAAACATTCCTTCATTTTTTAGAAACAACATTCAAAACGTTTCTTATATTAATAGAATCCTGAAACAACTTTTATTTTAATTTTAATTTGTTATCCTTCATTTATAAAAGAAAATAATCTGACTTCTATAAATGTACGTTGTATTTTTGTGAGAATATCTTTTTAATCTAATATATGTCCTTAAACGTCAAAAAAAAAGACGTTTCTCATAAAAGAAAGACTAAGATCATATTTCTAACTTATGTCAAATATTAGCAGCTTGATTTCAGAAACTTATAATTGAGGAATATGCATTTTTAATCGCATTATATCAGCTTAAGCTTCTAAATTCTCGATTTATAAAAAATCTAAAAAATTTCTCTGCAATAAAGCAAAAAGTTGCGTATTTGAAAATAGATTTATGTCACAATTTTTAAAAGTTTCCAATCTGACACAAGCACAATGAACCGAAAAGAACACGTCAAAAAATTACCTCGGAAAGGAAAATTTTCTATAACCAAGTTTAAAAATTTTAAACTTCTAAAAATAGTGTCATTCAAGCCATCGTATGGTAGAAAAAAATACAAAATCTATTACACAAGGTTTTGAGTCCGGGAATGAAGCCTGAAGGGCAGTTTCCTGTGAAATACCGACAAAGTAAAATGAGACCACCAGAATCATTGAAAGTTACGGAGGGAATTTGTGATAGAAATTGTCTGGAAGAGAAAGATTTCAGGTGATCCATAAAATTTCAAACACCATTTCCTTCTCATACAGATCATTGAATGACTTTAAGTTTCAAACTAATAACGTTTTTTTAACCAGTTTTTGTATACAAGTAGGCAATTTTATGTTATTTTATTACGCTGTTGGTTACTTGTTGAAAATTTAAAAGGGTATTTAAGGAAGAGTTAAGTTACTGAGATTATATAGGCTACTGCATAATTCAGAATAAATATTTAACAATTACGTTTAAAGTATCTTTATTTTATAAAATAAAAAAAAACAGGTTAAAATTAAAAAATTTAAGAACATTAATTTTTATTTAAAATAATTATTTTAATGAATAATTATAAAACACCGTTATGATTCATTATGGAAATCGTGTTATTTAAAAAGGTATTTACGGTTTCTGTAATACATGGAAATGTTAAGTGTTTCTATCTCATAGTTTCCTCTTGAAGATGCATTAATTTCAATAGAAAGAGTTTATTTTTTCTTAAAAAAGTTTAGTTGAAAGTTAGTTGTTTTGTTTTTTAGAAAATTATTTAATTAATAATTCAAATTTCTCATGTTATATTTAAAAACGTCCAAAGAAATTATTTGCTATCTAGTTTAAATATTTATGATTAGATCTTTGAATTAACATTTAAAGAAAAACTATAAACTTTAGTTTTTATGTACCAAAATAAGATTCATAAATAATTATTCCATACCTTCTCCTTTTCTACTGACGGGGAGGTCCCAAATAAAATAAACGAATCCGAGCTTAAGGCTTAACTAAAGGAGATATTCCATCATAGTGTGGTCTTTTAGCTTAAACGTGGTTTATCCACTTTGGTGGTAAAGAGCTTTAGCTTAACTCGTGACACTCTTTTTCTTTCGCACTCTAAGATTAAGAGTGCTTGAGGAGAAGAAGAAGGAGGAGAGTATATAAACGATGAATGAGGGTACTTTTTCCATACTCAAGCTTGATTGTAATGTCGACAACAATTTAAAAGCTTCTTTACAGATAGTTAAAACTAGAATAATTTAAATATCCCCCCCCATCAGGAAAACAATCAAGAATTAAAACTCCAACGTTGATAGATATTATTAAAGTTAGTTTGTATTAATGCAAATTAATTTTATAAAACTGTAGTTTTAATTATGCTTTAAAATCGAATTTTATTACCAAAATTATGAAAAATGTGGGGAATATCGAATTTTTGATTAATTTTATGCATACAAGTTAAACGTGGTAAGTAAACTCTGCAAATAAATTTCAAAAAATTGTTGTTGCCTAAATATTTCACACTTATTTTAGTCATTGATTTAGTACTTTGTTGTTTTAATGTCACACATCAGTGCAAGAAAAATTTTACGGAAATTTAAAATAAACCTACAATTCCTGAAAATTTTAATTGCGCAGTTTCAAAACTTAAGTACAACATTAATATTATTAAGATAAAACTAAATTGTTTAAATAGTTTTCTATATTTATGTTTAGGTATAGCACGTAATTTAATTAGAAAACATAATTAGTTGAGTTAAAAGTAATGCATAACAAAAGTTACTTAGAATATCTAATAATATATTTTTTTTAAAAGGGATCTGATAAATGGGATGAGTTATTATGGTACATAAACATTGGGAAAATAATAAATGCCACACATAAAATTATTTTTCTTAAAGACAATAAATTATACATTTAAACAAAGCCCAGCACTACGCAAAATATTTGAAAAAAAAAATCCAGCTATTAAAATAAAAAATATGGGAACTTTGAAATTAACATCTAAACTGTCAAATGCAAGAAATTAAATTAAAGAATGACTTCCCAAGATCTTTATTAGAAAAGTCTTGGCAGCGTTGCAAAGTTGAAAAATAATCCCATTCATCCCGTATTAAAGTTTATACCTAAAAACACACAGTTTAATTGAAAGATCAATTGCAGTTTCTTTTTATTTTTAAAACATTTTAACATTTTAAAATCTTGTTTAAAACCTTATTATACCAAGTTATAGGCAGTTTATAATAAAAGATGATTATAGAACATGTTTTCTGTCTTTTATTATATTGTGTCATAAAGAGTGTTTAAAGGGGGATGAATGAAAAAAAAATGCAATGAACAATAGTAAAAACACTTTTTAGGTTAAATAATAAACGTTATTAAAAGTATATTTTTTTACATGATTTTAGGAGGGGGTTTTATTTGCTAATCTTAAGGTAATTTTAGTTAATCTTAATGTAGATTCAGAGTATCCCTTGAAAATTTTGTAGAACCTATCAAATACACAAAAAACCCTTCATAGTATCTTATTTCAAAATGTCTTAAATACTTTTATAAAATAGAATTATTAAAAATACATATTCTAATATTCTTCACATTTAAACATTTTCTTTTAAAGTTATGTAAAAGATTATTTGATAAAAAATATTTTAACTTCCTGAATATAAGACGAAAATATAAAAAAATTAAGAATATAAAAATTACCAATAATATTTAGTTCAATATTAAATTAATGTTTTAAAATTTATCTTATCTCTAAACTTTTCATTCCAAATATTTTTTACGGTTAAAAGACGTGTTTCGGTATTTATTCAAAATTTCACGTAGAAAAAGATTTTGTCCTTTCATCTTCAAACGTAATGCATTTAAGGATTTAAGATAGCAAAAAGCTTTCTAGAGAAGGATTTAAAAGAGGAAAAATTCCTCCGTTGGATTCTGTATAAAATGATAGATAAGTTCTGAAAAAGGGATAATTGTTTTTCAACGCATTTATGCATCGAAAGTTTCAAGATATGCTTCACTCAGCTGTAAAAATCTAACAAGAATTCAAGGAAAGATAGTTTAAAAAGTGCTTGTTTTCCCTCTCAATTGAATTATTTTCTTAAAAAAGTCAAATGAAAAATAACCCCGTTTTGTACTAAATGCAATAAATTTAGGAACTCCAAATACATTTTTATGCCTCCTCGTAATTTTATTGTGAAGCTTGCAAAAATATACTTTGTATTCTTTATTATTTGCATAGTTTTTTTCTCTCTCTGAGTAAAAGTAAACAAAAGTAAGAAAATATATTGCATTATACGAAACTATCGTAAGATGTTTGTATTTCTACATCGGGGGATAATTTTGTGTAAAGTAAGACGCAAGTTAACCTATATTAAAGAACTAACTCACCTATGTTGATTAAGGTAAAAGTACGTTGCTAATCCATCGCTAAAAAAGAGCAATGAAATCCAACTTAAAAAGGTAATGAATATGTACATTTAAACATTCTTATACCACATAATGGGTTTATAAACTTTTCTCGTTAAATACGAGTCTCCTTTTAAAATGGATTTAAAAGTTCTCCTGCATTTGATACTAGATCACTCACTAAATGAAACTCACTTAAGTCACCATTATAGTAACTAATAACTGATAATAAGAATCCATTATCATGCCATTCTTATTATCATGCCATAATGGTTGTAGTTTTATGGAGCAAAAGTTAGGTAAGATCCTATTAACACAAGTTTTTATACATGCATTTAAATTTTGGATGACTTATGATCGTTTTTTAAATTTTCCATTCAATTCCCAATATCTTTTGCCTCAAGGTATCTAATGTATTACAACCATGCTTACTTGATTTTTAAAGACCGACAACCACGAAAAATTTCTAAACTAAAACTTTCTTTTTACTTAACTTTACTTACTTTAACTTAGTTGTCAAAAAGTATTTCAAATGACTTAAAAGCCATGGTATAAATTATAAAAATGAAATGGTTAAACTAAAAAATTGTAAAACTTCCATAACAGTAAGGTGATAACTTCTCCCATTTCACGTTGAAAAAGTAAAGTATGCAACAGTTGGGAGAAACAATAGAGAATGATGGTTTATAATGCAATTCTAGCAGTTATGAAATTGAAATAATATATCTGAAAATTATATGGTGAAGGTTTAAAGTATTGACTAAGGAAAACAGTAAATTTACATAGTGTTTCAAAAATCCATCCTATCTTTACACATTTAGATTCTTTGCGTGGATTAAATATAAGATACATAAAGAAGCATGCTCTACGACGCATATTTTTTAGTTTGTTATATGGAGTATTTTTTATGGCACAAAATCCCTATTAACATATTTTTTGGAAAAAAATATATTACGTTATATTCGATAAAACTTAATTTTTTACATAGCGCGTTCATGCATGTTAAGTGAATATTTTTTACATTTTAGTCTGCAAACATGAGCAAATAATAATGTTCTTTTTTCCATAATCTTTTTTGCATAAACCGGATATAACTTTATACATTTTCCCGTAGGCACTGTTCTTGAAAACTATAAATCGTAGAGGTATAGTTTTTCGGGCATTTAATATGATCTCCACATAAGAAATATGGTTAAAGATTTTGGGTGTACTCGTTGAAATATCCTATTTATAAGCATTATAAGATTTTAGTTAAAACTTGTATTTTTAATTTAATAAAAAGGCGCAATCTCTTAAAGTAATTTATAAAGTTTCCATGCAAAATAAACCATAAAATAAAAATAATTCTCTATGTACTCTACATTTATAACCACAACCATCCATATAATAAGAAACTTATTTACTAAAAATTTAGATTTGAAATAAAAAAATATTCAAATATATTAAATGGACCGACCTTGCTAAGCTTCACGCCTGTAGTTGGTCGTCAATATTTGTATTATTAAAATACGTTAAGATATTAATTAAGAAAAATTAATTGAACTTTCAGAAACAATTAAAACATACTATATTTTACCTGATTGTGACACTCTTTAGAAAAATCCTTTTTACCAAGTTTAGGAATAATAATGAAAATAAATGTTTAAGTATAATAGAAATGATGTAAGCAAGATGTCTGAATTCTTTAAGCTTTGGATTAGAATTAAATAAAAATGCTACCAGTTTCTAAAGTAGTAAGTAATGCAAAATACTATTTGAATTTTACAAGTAAGCTATCATCACGAGATTTCAGGAGTTCTTTAAAAAATGTAATGATGCTAGTGGATCTAGTTTATCACCACATAGTACTTACTTTAATCATCCAGGTCGTTTACCATGTATAAATAATCGCTAACACTGATACCATCTAAGATTGAAATAACCGCTTTCTACTGCCCCTAATTTCTCTTGAGGATTTGCTTTAATAATTTATCACTCCCATTGGCAAAATCCGACAACAAAGTTCTCAGAGTACATCACAAACATGGTCTTGACTTGCTTACTTCAAACATAGTTTGGGAGTAACAGTTAAGACACGCGTTATAAATCCTTAAGATGCTTTCTCATATCCCTATTCGGATTAGAGAGACAGTATTTCAAAGTGAATGAGATGTTCTTTTAATTTTAACTTTAATTACGGTTGTTTATGTAATAAAGTTAAGTTGGGGAGTTCAAATAACTTTTATACTAAACTAATGACTAAACTTGTATAAGTTTATTTATATGTTTTCCACGAAGTATTTCAAAAATAAAAGTTTGTTTATGAAAAGTGAAAGTTTATGAAACTTTGTAAAAATATACGCCATTATAGATTGTAAACAAAAACTATGTAATAAAACAATGTAACTATAAAATGTTGTATTTTCCAAATCTATATTTATTACATCATCACTTGGACCAAATAAAATATACCTATATTGCATGAAATTATAACCATATTAAATTGACAACATATCAATTGATATTAGAGCAACATAGATTAATATCGTAATGATATCAGGGATTCATCTGATGTTGGTTAAAAAACAAACATTTTGTATGTAAGAATTTGAAACGACATAAGAAAAGTTACAGTATTAAACTTTAAGATTCATAATAGATGATAGGTATTAGAAATATTGAATTAAGTTATTAAATTATTCTTTTTTCTTTTAAAAATACACATATGGTGTTATTAAGAGAATCAAAATATTTTGAAATAACCAATTAAATTTTAATGAAATCTCAAGTTAAAATCAAGTTCAAATTTTTTAAATTTTAGAAATTTACTTACATGTTTGCCTTAAAATGTTTTTTCTTTTTTTTTTTTAAAAAAAAGGTTGGGTTGTTTTTAAAAATTTATAGTTCAAGCGTGAAATTATCATGAAAAAACACACAATCACAATGACAGCTGAAGGAAAATACGATTATAAAGAAAATTTAATAACTTTTTTCACTCTACTTGAAGTTATTTTTTTCTTTTCGTGTACTCTTTACAAATTCTGCATATCGTAATTAATTTAAATTGGCACCAAAAAATTGTCAAATAAAGTATTATATAAATGATCCTTTTTAACTACCTACCCATTTAAAACTTTAATATTAACATAAATTAAGTAATATTTTTTATAAGATGGAAAATATTTTTTATAACTTTTTGGAAAAATAATAAATTATATTCTGAAAAAAAAATCAACAGGATATAAAAACAAGTTTTAAAACTAATTGTTTGCCTAATGCAAACACGGATTCCAAATTCTATCCCAATTGTACACTAACTTAAATCTGATAAAAACTGCGCTGTTACAGAATAAAAAGACTTGTAATTGTATCTAATACTTTTTAGACCTATGCACTAGTTTCAATTTGAGTAAACTTATGAAAAACGTCGTAACCCTCAAATATTTTCTAAGCGCAAAATATAAACCTTAATCGTGTTTAAGCCAACTATAAATGTATAAAAAATAGCTACCTGAGGTTTTGGATTATCGATATGTATAGCTCGACATTTCCTACAAGTCCAAGAAGAAAATCTTCGGTATAGAAAAGATTTCTTTGCTTCGAGTTTTATTTCCAGAACTCTTCCTCCTGGGAGATTTATTCGAAAAAGAAACTTTCAACTTAGAGAGGGAGATAGAGGCAATGGTTTATCCAAACTAAGCTGATAATTGTATTTTTCCTTGTAATCAAAATCATGTAATGGCGAAGACTTGTTTGGAAATGGAACAGAAAAATGGAGGCTTCACGGTAATCTGTTGATTCTTGAATGAAGGGAGAGTAGAGACATTTATTAACTCAAGAAAGAATATGTTTTTAGAGGTTAGATAAAACTGAATTTTTTCTTTTTATGTATAGAACTGTATTAATTCTATTCTCTCTAAAAATGTTAAGAAAAATCAATGATATTATTGTACTGATACTTTATTTACATTTTAAGAAACGTTTTTTGCTAACGTTTTGATTCCCTAATAGTAACATGGGCAGAAGGCTGCCAAAAATGTTGAGTTACACAGTGAAAACTAGGCCGTTTGTATTGCAAAAAATACTCTTTCAATAGCGCGCGCGTTGCTATTGAATATTCTGAAGTACTTCTCTTTAAAACATTTTATTTCATTTTTACCAATACAGTAAATTAGTTTACATATTAAATTAAATTAGCCTATTAACTAAATGTTTAATTGGCTTAGTAGACTAAACTTAAAATTTCTAATCCACTAAATAGGATTGAAATGCATAAAATTTTTTTTAACTTTTTTGAACTCACATTTTGTTATCTTATAAACGTAATAAACTCATTTATCATCTAATAACAAAATTATTTAATGTTTATGTATCCATATCAGATTTCATTGCTTAAATGTGAAAGAATCTACAGAGTATTCTGAACTAAGCTAATGCAAATTTTAGATGGCAGGAAGATTTGGAGTGCAGTTTGATTATCTCTTCTTTAGGGATCTTTCCACAAAAAAAATTAAGGTTTTACTGTAAAGAATAATTTATTTAAAATGTTTTCGAAAATATTACCTTATTAATGTGATATGAGAAATTGTTTTGATAAGTTTAGCTACTAGTGAAATATATACTCTTAATACTCATAGAATTAATAATTTGTGGAACGGTAGAAATATATTGTAAAACATTTGACTAATATATTTATTTTTTATTTTTACTAATATGATTAGATAACGTTATACACATCCTTTGTGAAAAAATTCGTCACAATTGAAAAGCTCTCAGAAATTTCCTAAGCATATTTCATTTAAAACTAATAGGAATTATGTAATATTTGAAAGAGGAAAGAAATATGGGAAATGTGTGACATAAATGTTTAATTAACACAATGACTCTTCGTTACTAATGTGAGTAAAGTTCTTTATTTAGGTAGTTTTAATTTTACTAAACTAGTACTAGTAGGTAAGGAAAAATTTAAGCATGGATAAAGAATGAAAATAATTAACTTAAAATCCTTAATGGCGAAACCTAGATTGTTTCATGCACGAATGTATCAAAGTTAAAAAAAATTAAGTTATTAATGTGTCCAAGTTAATTATTAAAATCATATTGCATTTTATGTTTCTTTTTTATTTGTTTTTAATCACTTTGTAAAAAAAATTAAAATAGTTTCTTATTTTTAGTATCATAAACATGCTCATAGGATTAAAACTTAATTTAAGAATCGTTTTAGGATTTAAACTTATTACATTAATTTCTAATATAATACAAAAAAGTTTAAATTATTGTCTGTTAAACTGTTCTAATTTGTATTTTTTACAAGCTTCAAGTTTGTGTGAAATTAAATCATATCAAAATAATTTGCACATAGTTTCTTTCCGAACCAATGAAAACAAGGTTTTGATACCTTTTGATACTAACTCGTAGATCTACTTAAAATTAATCATACTTCTTTCGGTTTTGGTGTGTACAAGGATGTAAGATGCCGTAACACACTTAGAAGTATAAAACGTTCATTGATTAAAAATCATGCAATTTTTTTTAAAATTTAGCATGAAGCTATTTTATGAAGATTTTAATTCTATTTAAATTCAAAATGGAAATTTAAACATGATGATCAGTCATAAAAAACTCTGTACCTGATACTCTTTTCTATCTTCAAAATTATTTATATTATTGAAGACTTACAGTTTTTTTTAATTCATGCAACGGTACTAATCCTTAAAAATCAGACCCTGAAAGAATTAAAAAGAAATGCTGCTTTTTATAAATTTTGAGCCCTAAATCAGATGCAAGATATATATTTTTAAAATTAAACTGTTAAAGCTTATTCTGCAATGACCACTAATGTGAAAAAAATATTATTTAAGAACGAAATAAAAATCTTAATTTAAAACTTGAGGCTAATGATTTTCTTTACACCCATTTATAGTTAATATCTGTGATTACCAAGAAAAGAACTAAAGAGTAAAACTAATAATCAAAAGTAACTGAATAACATGTATTTGTCTGGAAATATCTTTAAGTAACTAACTACAAAGGAAAAAAAGTTACTAACTCAAAAATAACTTTGAAATTCAATAGAACGAATTATCAAGCATCTTTTTTTTAATCCGAGTTTCAAATTTCCTCACTACTATAATATTGTAATCCATAATGAGCCACGATGTTTTATCTAAAATAGTAACATCTAAATTACTTAAAAAGGGATTAACATACAAGGTATTTATTTATCTCAAAACCAAAACTTAGGAAAAAGTTCTTAAATGAGTCCCGAGTTCGGTCATACAATTTTTATGAAACCTTACTCATGAAACTAATTTTATTAATAATAATTATTACCTCATGGAATATCCCTAAATAAAAATATTTTAAGGCTTTTTATGGTTAAAATTTTGTATAGACTTCCTGCATTAGAAGTCTTTGCATTTTCCAATAAAAAACTTATATCGTGAACGTAAGATGTTTAAGTTAATTTCTAACACAATTAGATTAAATTAAATTAAAAGATTACCTAAAGTTAGATTAAAATCTTTCCGTAGTTTTAGGCAAAAGTATTCCTTGCTCCATTTTAAACTTTATAAACTGAGTTTTACTGTTAAAACCATCTTTTCCTTCCTCCTACTAGATGCTGACAAAAAAAAAAAGTGAGGTTTCATAAAAACTAAAAATATTTTAACACGGTGCATAAAGCGAATTCACAAAAATGTAAATTAAATAAATTTAATTTGATCAGTTTAAAAGATAACTTCACGCCGGTCTAAACAGAGAAAACGCTCATACAAAAAGTTCGCAAATGCCCCACGCACGCCGGTAAACGCACAGAAAACACGAGGGGAGAGAAGATCCCGAAATCGAACGATTTCTCCCGAGGGGTCCCCCCGGAGAAACAAAGTCTTACCTCCTCGGATGCTAGTTTCCAGCTGCCCATCCACTGTGAGTCCCGCTCAGAGTCCGATGCAATCAAGTTTCGTGTGCGGCTGGCACTCTTCTGGCAACTTTGTAACACTGGTACCCTGTAGACGTTCCAGAGTGTCACGTGCATCTTCGCCGGCCAATCAGAAGAGAGCGGCACTTATTTGTCATTTTATTTTAAAGGATTTGCTGGGGTTTGTTTACATTATTTTCACCCTCCTCGGAAAATTGCGCTTTCCCCCGGCGAAACAGAAGGGGTACCTTGTTTGGGGATTTTTTGTTCGATTTTTTGGGGGGTCGGAGCGCTTCTGGGGGTTACGGTGTGTATTGGGGGGTGGGATGTTTTTTGTTCGGTCTGGAAAAAGTTTGGGGTCGGAGATAAAGTTTGGGGAAATAGTTCTTTGCAAAAAGAAGTCTGAAATACCATATTTAAAAAGACTCGCACTTTAATTAAAAGTTTGGTTTTGTTGTAGATTAAATTTTTACCTATCATATATACGCTTTGGAGTATAGTCAGACACCGATAATGAAAAAAAGAATATAAACAATGCTGAATTCCGTAATAAGATAAAAATCAAACTTAAATAAAATTTCGAAACACACCAATATGTTTTCTGTAAAACTTTCTTAATACAATTGTCTTAAATAATTACTGAAACAAACAACAGTTGTTTTACATTAATTCTTGATCCACTTTAAATATCGAAGTTTGAAAGAAAAAGCTAAAAAGCTTGTTAGGTACCTTATAAGATTTAGAAGGAGCCAAAGTCACGAGATTCCAAATAATCTTTATAATCTTTGTAGAGAATATAAATATAAATATTTTTTTTTAGATATTGTAACTATTGTACCATAAGACTTTTTTCACTACCAATTCTATTAAATAGCTCTTACATCTTTGATTTTTTTGTATTAAGCCATGATACCTACTTTTATTCAGATTTTTTACCTTTATTTGGAAGTATTATAATGCGTATTATAGTCATACCGTCAGGAGAAAACCTTTGACAGAATAAACAAAACTCTGAAAAGAAGTGCCAAATGATAGCCACACAGATTTTGCACAAAACGTTTTTTTTTTAGTGCGAATTACCGTCACCCTCACCCCTGAAATTGAGTGGAAAAATCTGTTCCCATAACAATCGCAACAATATTGTAAGTCGTCAAAAGTTTTCTCCTGTTGGTATGACTATACATTATGTACAGTAGGTAATGCCATTATTAATGTATTATTATTAACACAAAACTTAAGTCCTGTATAATTCATTTTCATGCTTTTATCATTTTATGGTACGATTTAATATCATTTTAGTTTTTCTATACGGATTAATAGTCAAAAGCATTAAAAACTCTGTTAATGTAATCTTCTTACGAGATGAAATGCTTCAGTATTTTCAATTTCAAAGAAAGGTTTGGTTAAACAGCTTTAAACGTAATAAAGATAAAATAACACGAATGTAATAATTTATATTTAATGCATGTTGAAATTAGTGTATTATCTATAAAAAATATTGGTAGCACTGAAAGAACATTACAGCACAGTTCAAAAATTTTTTTGAATGAATTTGAATTTTTTGAATAAAAAACACTAAAAATTCTTAATTTACTGTATTTTTTCCACTGCAATAATCAGCGTGTGGATTTTATTTTCCAATCAAAGTTTCACTTAAAAAGAAGCATAACTCATTGCTTAATTAAGTGTTATCAAGTACCTAACGTAATTTATGAAACTTAACGTAACATCTAACCGGTTAAAACATATAGATATATTATGGACAATGTGATAAATCCGAGCATTATTAATAATGCCCGCGTATTTTTGGCAAAGTGATAAATACTTACTTATAGATAATGTCATTGAATTTATCACATTGTCCTCTTCACTTTGGGCATTATTAATAATGCCCGGTTTATCACTTTACCCGTTACATATATACAAGTAGTTCATCATAATTTATCAAAGCTATCGTCATTTTGAATAGTACTTATTTAATGGGAAGCGTCTATAAACAGCTAAATTTGCTTTTATATTAAATGTAGTATTTAATACCAACATACCGGTTCAAATAAAAATGCAATATTGCACATTTAATTCACACTATTAAAATGTAAACTCTATGCACATTGTTATTTCTTTATAAATCTCCATATTTTCGTTTCGTTATAACTCTACTTAATGAAAATGAACTTTTTAAACAGCTTCATTTGTGAAATAAAGTGTACATTCAGCACTGTACTTACTTGAAAAATGTTCCTTCGCTCCTCATAAACAACAGGTTCCTCCCAAGGGTCAAAAGAACATTTATCTCCACGTAATATTCTATTACGAAACTCTCATCAAAGGCAACAGGCATGGCCATGAGCTGCCTAAATCTTTGACAAGCCGGGCTGCGTGACAATAGATCAGGTTCGAGTAACGTATTAGGATGTCAAGCAAATTGTTCTTTTCTCCCCTCGCATTCACCGAAGCTGTGTTGAAACAATTTATTCCGGTATTCAAATTCGAGCGCGCAGTTGTTTAAATCTAGCGAACAGGAATTTCCAGCAGGCGGATACAATTTTAAGTTTGTTTGACGAATAGCCTTTCTGTTTCTTGCGGGAAATTCTCGACGCTTGCTCCCTTAACAGTCTCCGTTGGAATAAATCTTCGGATATTAGGTTTTCTGGGAATCAAGTTACAACTGGGGGAGCGGGTTGCAATTGTACTGGATTTGAAAGTTGTCATTTGAAGTTTTTCGGCGGGGCTGTTATTTGGTTTACTGCTCTGCTCATGCATCTGTTAAGCCCGCGGGAAGGACGGGCTGGGAGAAATAATAGAAACTGGTTTCCATTAGTGAAGCTAAGGTATTGCTGCTCGTCTTAAGAAAGAAACCCATCCAATTTGAGTTCTTTAATCGTGTTATTTTGGGTGGGTATCTTGGAGATAGTGACTGCTAAACAAAATAGTTTTTGTCTTTTGGAATAATAATAATTGTATAAGATTCAAACCTTATTTAATAATACTACCATCTCCACTTTTTTTGTAAAGAAGATTATATGATGAGTTGAATGAAAAAAACTTTTAAAATGTTTGATAAGGAGAAGTACCAAACGATAACTTTAAACAAGCATGTTGTAAAATAATATGAAAAGAAAATTGTTTAAAGTATTATAATGAATAACTATACTCTTCATTTAATTCAAACTAAAAGTTCAATTCCATTAGGTTTTGAGTTTTTTAAGTTCATTTTGTTTTTAATTATTCAACTCTGAATTACTTCTTAACATATAAGGATACAGTATACAGGGTATTTCAACAAGTCCGTCAAAACTCTTCACAGAAAGATTCCTTGCGTGGAGTGATGGAATTTGTCCAAAGAACAAACTGACAATTTTATCAACTTTTTACAACTACCAAAAATTATTTTAAAATCAACGATTTTTAATTTTCGAAACATGTGACGTCATATCGGATAAAAATTACTTTATTCCACGCTGTGCGCATGCATGTACAATGAATATTTTTTTTAGTATGCAAACATAACCAAATAACCCTGTTCACGTTTTTTATTAAACTTTTTTTAGCGTAAACCGGAAGTGAAGTCTTACCTTCTCTATCGCGATATTTTCAAAAACTATGGGTTGTAGAGGTATAGTTCCCTGGGCATTTTTATAAGCGTATAATATATATTTTTGCAAGATATTTTTTTCTCCACGCAAAGAGTGTCGCTGTTCAAAGTTCGGGCGGACTTCACTCTTTATAATTTTATTTATAAGTGTTTGAAAAAAATATATAAGTAAAATAAAACATTAGAATAACTAAATAACATTCATGCAATTCTATAAAAGAGTTCTGTTTTAAATACGCTATAATACTCCTTTACTATTTTATGAAACATAACATGTGTGACAATACATTTTTAAAGTTATAGAACTTTTGTGATATTGATATTAAAAATATCTACATACTTAAATACTCTTTTTACTTTAAGTCGATTAAAATTACTTCAGTAGTTTACTCCTGTGTTACTTAAATATATAGTCTGAAAGTAGCCGCAGCTACAACTGTTATTTTTCTCTTGTGACGGCTGTCAACACAACAAAGTTTCAAAAGACAGTTTTTTGTGGATTTTCTTACTGTTTATACGGATATAGCAAGAATAAAGGCTGATATATTTTGCGCAGTTATTTTGTGAGTATTGAGTTTAACACTTATATTTTTCTCAATTTTATTCATTTTTTCTATTTAAGAATTAATGAAAATTTTAGGTGCGGTTATACAGTAGAAAGTATCCGGAAAAACTCGAATTAGTTGAATACCAATAAAAAGCGTAGAATTTAGGAATTGAAAAATATTTTAAAAGTGTTTTAAAAAAAATTTTTATCCGCCAAGTTTAACACCAATCTTTTCATAAAAAAGGTGTATGTGTGATTACCATATCTTAGTTCAACTGTGATAAGTTTTTGTCTTACAACGAAATATTTGAAAAGTCTCAAAAATTTCAAAACTTTAAAATTTAACTACCCCAAATTCGATATTCGAAAAAAGGGTGACGAGGTGCAAAACTTCATATTTAAAAGTATGTGTCTACAAAAAATAATTTCTTCTGTGAATAGATTTTGTGGGGGCAGTCAACTCGTAGCAGAAAAAAAAATAATTCAAATTTGAAATTAAATATTTCTAGAACTTATTACTCCATCTATCAGCCCCTTGGCACTAAAATAACCCTCATACATTTTTCTACATATGGTCAAAATTTCATACCTTTCGGTTTACAATATTTTTTGTTAAGGGAGAGTTCAAAATGTGTTCAAAAACAAAATTTTCAAAATCAGCGGTGACAGCAGTCACTGCTGCATTTTTTTTTAATATAGAGAAAGAAATAAGATTCTTTCTCAGAAAAATTAGATGCACACAACAAACCACTGTAACACAACAAAACCACTGTAATAAAAAAATACAAAAAGGATGAAAATAATAATGAGGGTCTTTTAAGATAGTTTAATATACATGTGATCATATGATCCCACTCGCATCCACTTGCACTGTTGCCAACTAGAGAAAAAAACGCTGCATATTCTTACCCGACGGCGCACTCTTACCTCCTTTTCCCCTAAGGATTTTTATAGAAACTTTCAAACATCCCCTTTCAAAATTGGTGAAAGAGAGGATTTTATTTAGACATTCCTTCATTTGGAAAAAAATCAACGTTGGAGTGAAAAAATGAAAAAAAAAAAACCTTTGTGGACATTTACAAAGTAAATATTATGCAGTATTTTCCTAAATATTAGAGTAATTAATTATTAGCTTTCTAGTGTGGTAATATTTACTTTTAATAAAATAGTACTGATTGTCAAAAGCTGGCTTACCAATCAAATATTTTTCATTCCTTCTTCATTAGTAATCTATTGTTCAGAACTTTACTCCTCCATTATTTCCTGTTTCTAGTAAAAGATACAGTATATACGTAAACTAAAAATAAATAATCAAATTATATTTGAGCTTTGAAGAAGTAGTACTGTTAATACAAAACAAATATTTAACACGAGTTCTTTGTTGAAATTCTAATAATATAGCTTCGTAACTTTTTACCTTCGTAAGAAAGAATTTATTAAAATGTATATGGGGGATTAGAATAACTTTAAATTGCTTAAAGTAATTATGTATTTAGGAAAAGTTTTAACGCACACAAAAAAATGCCTGTAAAGAAAAAATAATAATGATGCCGATACTAAATGCATTCAAATTTAATTCAGCTATTAGCTAAAATATTTTGATCTTTCATACCTTAACATTATTAGAAACACGGAAAATTAAAGAAATTCTCCAAATGAAACTCTACAGAAAATAAATGAGCGCCAAAGCTTTTTCGCAAATTGCAATATCGAATTTTTCTAAGACAATATGTAGCGTTAAAATAATGATCCAAGATGATCGTTACATTTAATCTTTCAAATAATTGAACGGAGTTTTAATGATATTTGAAGCGTTTTTAATGATTGTATTCTAAGCGTTATGCAATAAAAAACTTATATGCGCTATGCGGAAACTGGAATTTCTCCCCTTTCGAGAGAAACTAAACGGTTCTAACCATTTGTAGACTTTTAATAGTTCGATGATGGGTATGATTTATGACGATTACTTTGGATGATAAAGATGCAAAACTTTGACATCTTTCTATTCAATTTTTGAAAAGTTGGGAATGGATTATTGGCAACTATGGTGAGAATTATTAGCCCAATTCCTCTTTTATACAATTTTTCTTCATATCCTGGGAATTTCCCATAAATAATAACATAATTATAAATTTATAGTTTGAGTGGAATGTAAAATAAATTATATTTTAGGGAATACTGTATATACTGTCGATTCTAAACTTCACTACAGTTATTGTAATAGACTATACAATACAGGGTAATCCTAACTTTAGAGGGTAGTACTTTTTTACAAAATTTTAGGGCGTGTAGACTTCCTAAACACAATTTAGAGCTACATAGAAAGGGAGGATCTACAACTTAAATTCCTGAGAGAACAAAAGTTTTCAAGAGCAAAATTGAGTTAATGTGGAAAAATGGCTAGGGGTAGAAATAAAATTTAATTGCTAATTATTAAGTTTTAATTTATTTAAAAAAAATCTGTAAACCGTTTTAGTTAAGAGGTTCGTCTTTAAAATGCTACAATAAAATGTCCGTTTCATTTTCACTGAATTTTATTCAGGGTGTTTCGAAAGTATGTTTCACGGCTTTTATAGTCTGTCATAGTGACTATATGTTGAACCCATTGAGACGGCTCAGTAAGCTTTTAGAGGCAAAATGAAATTACGTAAATAATTGAATAAAAACTTAAGAAGAAAGAACGAAAATATTCAAAAATTGTGTACAGAATCATAACTAGAGCAAAAAAAAGTATCTTTAATATAAATATTTGATACGCGTAGAGTTAGCAATCCTAGTTACCTCTTTTTAGACCTTAAGAAAGGGTTGCCATACGTCATAGAAATTTCCCCTATTATATTATGTGATTTCTCTTTTATTTGAATTTAAATTCGTCATCATCCCTCGTTAGTCCCTTTTTCAAAAGTCAAAAAAGTTCCAAGTTTGATATCTACAGATCTCTAAAAATTAAATAAATTTTACGGAAACTTTTTTTTGATATTGCATACAATTTTAACAGAAATTTTAGTATTACTTCCTCATTAGTTTTTTAATTATTTTTTTTAACTTTCGTATTTCGCTGCTAAGAGTTTCGCCGTCTCATTGGATTCAGGATAGATACTGTTATGGGTACAACTTACTAGCATGCCCCTCCGAGACGTTGTTTCAATATAAAAGTCGTGAAACAGTATTTCAGTAACCCTGTATAGTTCTTGTAACAAAAGAGCTTTTTCTTTTTCAATGATCTAAAAAGTGCAAATTTCAGTCTTAAATATCTCCTGAAATATTAAAGATATTTCATGAAGTTTTTTCTGTAGGTATAACTTTAGTTACATTGCGCAATTTTTATAAATGAAGCTTTGGTCTACTTCTTTAAATTTTAATTCCATTCCAGTGTATTCAGTATGGTCAATTTACTATGCATATATCTTACATCTATGACTCTCCAGGACATATTTTAAAAATTAAAGCCGCGGAACGGACTTTCGAAACACCCTGTATAAAAAGTATTACTCAATAAGAAACTGTATTTATATTTGCCATCTCTAGTTTAAAAGAATTTAAGAACCTATAAAATTATGGATTAAATTTATATCTTTAATTAAGTCAATGAATCTTTTTAACATACCTTTCATAATAAAAAAATAAATGTAAGTTATAAATGTTCATGACAATAAGAAATATTAGTACCATAAAATCTCAAAACAAATTTGTTATATTAAAACCTCAGTCTTACATAAATTTTAAAACATGTTTATCATGATAATAAAAGAAAAAGCCAATGAATTCACACCTTTAATTCCTAGGAAGAATGTATTATATGTTCCTTCAACTGCAAATTTTACTTTAAGGAGTTAAAATTAAACAGAACATGATATATTTTTCTTTCACAAAACCTAAATGATGTAAATGTGAGAAAGATAATGATAGAAGAAACTCCAGACAAAACCCCCAACAAATGATAACTTTCTGTTTAAAGTATAGCCTCTGGGTTTCATTAAATCGATCGTAAGAATCACAAAAGGATACTCTTTTTTTTTTCAAGAAATGAAGATAGTTTTATTGAAGGTAGTTTTAATTTACCTTCTAAACTTCTTTAAAGAAAGTCGAATGCATTACATTCCCTTTGTCTAGAGTATTTTTACATTTAAAAACAAGTTAAGTAGAAAAAAATTAAAGAATACTGCCGTTTTTCATAAGTTTTAAGAGTTTTTTAATAGGTTTTCTTTATCTCTCGAAATTCATTCAATTTTTTTGTACGTTTTGTCTAGTTTCTAGTAGTTTGGTTTTTTTAAATATATTTTTCTTTTGAATTTTAGACTTTTTGTAATGTAATATATGTAATTGTCAGAGTTTTTAAAATTTGTGAAATTTTCCCATGTGTGTATTAACTGCAATTCTAATAGACCATGCCGTAAAGCTATAATAAGCTGAAACGCAATTTTATCAGAATTTTTTTATTTTGAAAAATACCGGTAAAAGTTAATGATTTCAAGCTTTTATTTTGTGTAATATTCCAGAAAATTTGGAAAGATTTGTGATGTTCTTACCTAGAAGAAAATGATTGCATAATTTAAAAACAAAATACTTCAGTTTAATGTTTACAGTAAAAATATCGCTGTTTTTACAACTACGCGAAACAATTGCTAGGGAATTAATTCATTTCATCGTTAAGAAAGTCTAAATGAAAAAATACCCAGGAAGTGATAAAACAAATACCATATTAGTGAAAATAACGAATTTTTCTAAATGCACAGCAATACTATACTTAGAATCATTTATAAAAGATAGCGGTGTTGCTTTGGGCAAAAATAATAGGTGTTGCAACTCCGTCTATTCTAACGGTACGGATTCGACTTCCGGCATGTAACTAGTGAAATTATGATTATGTTATTATGATTATGGGTGTGTAGACTGTACCCGTGTTTTATGTGACGGCACTGTACGTTTACTATAAAAGGGATTCATGTTAGTGCATTTGTAGATAGAATTAGATATAGTATTTAGAGTTTAGCTTGTTGATTTTAGATTTCTGTTAGATGCTCTTGTGCTGTGTCTTTAATAAATCAGTTTATAGTTAAAAGAAGACTTTTAGTAGTTATGGATTTACTGGCACAAAAGGCACAGAGTCGTGTTTTAAGAACTGCCTTCACAGTGACTTTGGACAAATTAAATGCCGAGCTTCAGGGCCCAGTTGTGGACTTGGGGGCTATTGCGATCCTACAGGTTCAGTTGCTAGACAAATTCTCGAGACTTCGATCTGCCCAGGAGGGTGTATCCGGATTACTGCTGCAGCAAGAAGATGAGGGGAAGCAGTATGAGGCCGACTTCATCGAGGCAGAGGCGTACCGGGAGAAGTTTCTGGAGGCCGATAGCTGCGTTGACAGGAAGTTGGCAGAGACCTCTCTACAAAAAGAACCGGACGGTCTACGAGGGGAACCGGTGCGAAAGTTCAAACTCCCAAAGTTGGAATTGAAGAAGTTTAATGGGGACCCAAAGGAATTCCTTTCGTTTTGGAGCCAGTTCGAAAAGATCCACGAGGATGGGAGTATCCCCAATGAAGATAAGATGCAGTATTTGGTTGCATCCATGGAACCGATGTCCAGGGCAGAGAGATTGATCAGTAGTTATCCGGCCACCGCCTCCAACTACCCCAAAGCAGTAGAGCAACTCAGGGAAAGATTTGGGCGAACGGATCTTCTGGTACAGATTTATGTGAGGGACTTATTGTCCATGGTGATGAGAAACGCGGCCTGCGGTCGTGTGAGGACTGACCTCTAGAGGCTCTATGATGAATTAGAGGGAAAGTTGAGAGCCCTAGAGAGTCTCGGGAGAGCACAAAAGAAGTTTGGAGACTTTCTTGCCCCCTTGGTGGAGAGCTGTCTGCCGGAAGAGGTCCTTCTGGCGTGGGAGCGATCTAGGAATCATCAGGAACTGTCAGACGCCATTGCTACAGCAGAGGGGAAGACTCGCTCTTTGGAGAATCTAATGGAGTTTCTCCGACAGGAGGTGCAGGGAGAGGAGATGGTCGTGCTCTCGAGAACTGGTTTGGGACTGGGCTCTGGAGCCTGTGAAATGGAGCGTCCTAGCTTTAGTGGGACCTGTGCAGATGAAGCTACTGCTGCAGCTTTAGTGAGTACGGATCCCACAAGTACGAGAATGCTTTGTATCTTTTGTGAGAAACCTCACAGGAGTTATAAATGTTTTTCGGCTAGAGAAATGTCTTTGGATGAAAAGTTAAGATTATTGACGAAAAAGGGAGCTTGTTTTACATGTTTAGCAAAATCAAATCATGTTAGTAGGCAATGTCATGTGAAATCGAGATTAAAATGTCAATTGTGCTGTTCAAGGCATTACGAAATTATGTGTGACCAAAAATCAGATAGATTTCAAAATGTAAAAAACAATTCTAACCCTCCAAATATGAATTCTAGTCCCATACGGGAACTTTCCCTTTCCTTTCATTTCGATAGAAATAAAGTGGTCTATCTTCAAACGATTTGTGGAATTATAAGAGGTCAGGGTCGCGAAACACGAGCTCGGATTCTAATGGATTCGGGATCGCAGTGGTCACATGTTAGCGAGAGAATAATTAAGCAGTTGGGATTACATCCCCATAGATATGAAACAATAGTTCATTCTCTGTTTGGGGGCACCCAGACCAGACCCCAGAAACATGGTGTTTTTTCTGTTGAGTTGAGAAATTTGAAGGGTGATTTTTCTTGCTGGTTTGAAGTACTTTCCCAGGAAAAGATTTGTGGGTATGTTTCAAAATTGACAGATCAAGATGTGTTAGAGGAGTTGCAAAAAAGAAATATAGAGTTTTCAGATTCGTTTAGTGAAAATTTAGAGATTAATTTGTTGTTAGGAGCCGACATGTTAGGAACTATTTTAATTGGGAAAACTCTTGAGTTAGAGTCAGGTCTAACTGTTATAGAGACTACTCTGGGGAACACAATAATTGGGTCACAAAGTTTCTGGCGAATCTAGTTGCCTTTTGACAGCAATATCTGGATAACCATTTCAATGCATGTTGGAAATTTTTGAGTTAAAAGATTTGTGGGAATTAGAGGCTTTGTGATCTAATGCAAGTAGAAAGTAAAAGCAATTCGTGTGAGGAAACTTTAGATAATTTTCAGAAGAATTTAAAAAACCTTCCAATCACCCTGTAATAAAGTTGCAGAGTCATACCACAAAATGTCGTCCTTGTTTTGATGGATCTGCATCTGTAAAGGGTGAGCCTTCTATAAATCAATTAATGTTTAAGGGGATAAATATTTTGGAGTTAGTACTGATATCTTGCATAGATTTAGGCTTTATCCCGTAGGAGTGAATGGTGACATGGGGCGTGCTTTTTTAATGTCCTGTGTCCCCAAATTCTGTGTCCCCAAAGGATCGGGATTACTTGAGGTTCTTTTATCCTTGTAATGAAAAAGTTGTTTATAGAAATAGGAGGATTATATTCGGTTAAGTCTCATCACCGTTTCTGTTAAATACATCTATTAGACATTTGTTGGATAATTCACCATTTGAATACAAGGCTGTTGTGCAAAAGTTGAAAAGTTCTTGTTATGTGGATAATTGTTTATGTTTTTGAGTGATTTTCTTACACTCAAAAAGGTGGGAGGATGTTACAACTCCGTCTATTCTAACGGTACGGATTCGACTCCCGGCATGTAACTAGTGATATTATGATTATGTTATTCTGATTATGTGTGTAGACTGTACCCGTGTTTTATGTGACGTCACTATAAGTTTACTATAAAAGGGATTCGTTTTGATGCATTTATAGATAGAATTAGATTTATTTAGAGTTTAGCTTGTTAATTTTAGATTTTTGTTAGATGCTCTTGTGCCGTGTCTTTAATAAATCAGTTTATAGTTAAAAGAAGACTGTTTATTTACAAACCTGTTTCAACAATAGGTAAATTATCATAGTTTTTTAAGTACAAAAATATACAAATATTGACGAAAGATTAATATTGATCCTTGGAACGAAATCGCTTTAAAAATGGACATTCACAGTTTTACATTCCCGAGACAGTGAACAACACACCTCATTTTAACACTCAACAAACACATTCATACAAAAATAAAATTCTGTATAACAGCACCTATATAGGAAATATTTGAAAAAGAATGTGCCAAAAAAAAATACGTAACTTTGTTGCAGAAAATGTAGATAATTTAGGAAACGGAAATCAAGCTTTCCCAGAATTTCTAAGCGTCTTTTCACTTACAAAGGGGACTATAAATAGCTTCGCGGGAGGAGCTACAAGTGATTATAGGGGAAATTTATTTCACTTCCTACAAGTATGGTACTTTTTATTAAAGGGGTGGATGCCTTAATATCCTTATTTTACATTAAACTAGTATTTAAACAACTCCTCAAATGAACTTCAAAAAATTCCATTGTTAAAATTATTTTATAGGAATTAATAAATATTCAAGCAAGGAATTATGTTTCTACATTCTCTCCTAGGACCCCTTAAAATTCTATTTAAACATCTTTGGAAGGAAAGAGGAAATATCAAAAAATATTTTAAAATAAGATATTATTGCATTAGGTATCACTTATTCTGTGTTGGTTATAGCAGTACTGCATACTAAATATTTAATATAAAAATATAAAACACCGAGTTTCTAAAAATAAATCTAAGTATAATAAGTATATAACTAATAATATCCCTCTGAGAAGACGTTTCAACATTTTAGTGACATTTGTCTCATGTGTATCAAATTATGGAACTTAAAATATAGCAGTACTGTGTGTGAACACTTTCAAGAATATTGAAGTTTTTATGATAGAGACCAATTCGAACTAGGACTGTTACAAATCTAATAGAGGGTATAAAGCAAGAAACGATCGTATATGTAAAAATATACACAGAAGAATAATATGAAATAAAGCTTAGAAGTGATTATAAGCTATGAATTTTTTAAAAGAACTTTTAATGATATTTCTTAGCAATACTATGAATAAGCAAGGGAAGTTTGTTTTATGTTAACGGGTGCATTGTAACTATGCCTTCAGGTTGTATAAAGTGATATATGTATTGTTTCAAGATAGGAATGGTAAAGGCTTATTTTAAACTGTATAAGTGTGAGATGGGTGTGTGTTTTCATAGTTCGTTTATTCTTGGAAACTTTGACTTCTGCACCTCAAGCTTAATGTACCTAATTTGTTGTTGCTCAAAAAAGTACTTGCATTCTCGTTGATGTATTTATCATTTTAAAGACAAAAATATGTTAATTTTCTAATTATTTGTTTTATTTGTAATTGGAACATAATGGCTTAAATGCTTTTGATACCAGTATCAGTTTCTTAACCGAACCGCACGGTGAAAGTTTTACAAAATGAAGTTAATGCCCGATATGTGTCTATACATTTTTTCAATTTTTTGTTTGTAAAGTATAAAAGTTTAAAAAGTGAAACTTGTGACAAATTTTGCGCTTAGGGTACACTCAATATACTTTGTATTTATAATTAAGTTTTAAAAAAAATGTAAGAGGGACACATTTATGAAAAAACTAACATCATAAATTAACAAAAGTCATGTGAAATATTATAAAATTAAATAATATTGAAATTCCTTTTCAAGCATTTTAGAGTGTAGTTTCTCAATGCGTAACTATACAGGGTGTCCCAAAACGACCGCATAAACTATGCATAGCTAGATTCCTCGTTGGGAGTACATAAAAAATGCCCAAAGAAGTGCCCCTCTACGATCCATAGTTTTCGAGTTATAGGAAAAACAAAGTATGGCTGTTACCCCACTTGGCGGCCATAGAACCGGACCCCCACGTCCGATCCAGCGGCCGGGGATTCCATATTGAGCCAACCACGTATACATTAGCACAGAAATGCGCCGGAGCCCCACATCATGCTTAAACCAAAGTCCCTGTACTGCCGCTAAAGGTATGTCATCGAGGAACTCGGTTAAGACCTCATTGAGAAACACAAGTATGACTGTCCCGAGAGCCGTTCAGGCAACAGATATGGTCCAAGCAGTCGATCCCCGAGTATGCCGGCCCATACGTTATGAGACCAACGTTCCTGATGTTTCTGCTGCCGGATTGCATGCGGATTGACCTGGGACCACAGTGGTAACAGCCATACTTTGTTTTTCCTATAACTCGAAAACTATGGATCGTAGAGGGGCACTTCTTTGGGCAGTTTTTATGTACTCCCAACGAGGAATCTAGCTATGCATAGTTTATGCGGTCGTTTTGGGACACCCTGTATATTAAAATATTTCAATGCGTTAACTATATTGCAAGAACCTTTACATACTATAACAAAATTCATATTAAGATTCACACACCTTTAAAAGTGAATGTTTAAAATAAGGTGATAAAAAAAATCTCATAATATTCTGATACAGAAATTTAAATTAAAAATGAACCAATACCTTTCGATAAAAAGTAGCTAACGATTTACTTATAAAATATTTTACGTGATCAATATAACTTCTTACTTTTACTTTTAGCTACTTTCATTCTACAAAAGACAAATCTATCTAAAAGTCATTGTTCTGGAAACAATACATTTGTTCAGTGACAAAGAAACCAACAAATCTTAAGCCATCTCAGCAACAACCCAATAGTTCAGAATCATTTCTATACAAATAATAAATTTCTTACTAACCTGCCGTTAAAGATAGAAACCTATGTCTCAAGTCATGTCCAAAGGCTTCTGCCGTTAACAATCAATAATACAATAAGTGTACGGGTTAAGAAAAAAAGAAACCTTTATTTCAGCTTCTCACATATTCGATTGGAATAATTTGGCCATTTGATTTCACAGGTGACAACATAATCGGGGAAAAGTGATAAATATTTACGAGAAAGTTTTGTGTTCACGAAGCAGCGATTCTGCTACTTTCTTAGCTTCAAAGCTAAGTGTAATAAAGGTTTTCTGTTCAATTTTCTTTTAGAGTATTTTTTGTTGCCTTATGGTCTAGCGAAGGAAGTAATCAATTTTTTTCAGTCACTTGTTTGAAGTTCTTGAAATTTTCTGTAAGTAGTTCTCTGAACAGAAAACAAATAACGACTTGCAGTTTATCATGCTTACTTTATCTTTTACTTTGAAGAAATAATTTTAATTTATATTACATTTTTATTCTTTAAATTGTCTTTCCATATAGTAACTATTTTGCATTACAAAACAAATTGCTTCCTTTAAAATTCACATTTTTGATTTGCATTATGAATTTTCTTAAATGGAATTGTGAAAACTTATTAAAGAAAGGAAAGGTAATAAATAGAATTGACAACGCGGTATTAAATTGTGTTGCATATATTTTATAATAGTGAATGATTTTATGATAAAATTTGGTAAGTATGAACTGTCTCTCAGTCAATTAGAAAAATATTATCTTCCTAAAATAAAAGAACAAAGACCCTGAAACAATTTTTAAAATTTTAGCAAAAGCTTATCAGGAGTAAATTGAAGAAGAAGAAGAATAAAGAATAAAGAGGAAGAAATAATGCAAAAATTAAACAAATAATATGATTTTTAATAACACAAGACCTGTAGTAATTAAACTTCTATTGTAATCTGATAGTTTTATAGGGGTTAGCTGAAGAAAACCAAGATTATATTAACCTGCATTACCTTTGTAATTTTCTTCCTGAAATATTAACTTATAATGAATTTTGTGAGCTGTTTTTTTTATCTTTAAGCGTATTTATATTAAAATTATCTTTAATAGAGAGAATTAACACTTTTGAAACATTTTAATGGATATTATTAGTCTTCCTTACAATGTCTTACAAAAAACTTTTAATGCTAATTTCCCCTTAAAACTGTGAATCTGTAGGTAATGTAAACGGTTACGGTCAAAGCGATAAATCTGGTTGTTATTTATTAGTTATAACCGCGTATTATGGTAAATATGATAAATAAAGCAAACACATATAACATTAACTAGTTGTTCACATTATTAATCCCTGATGAATTTTAGTTAACGTGAAGACTTTTTCCAAAAAAGATAGTTTGAAATTTCTATTACAGATTTTTTCTCGTAGGCTGAGACAATTTTGGGCCATTCTTCGTAAAACGCAAAGAAAAAAAACACCCAGAGTCACAGGGAATTTTCACCCTTATTTCATTTAAATATTTTAAAGATTTAATTTCTAGTATTAGTACTTAATTTCATAGTACTAATACTATTCCAAGTAGTTTTTCAGAAAAAAATATGGTGTAAAATACGATTTTAAACTTTAAAGTTTTATTTAAACTTTAAAGGTGTAAAAAGTCATTTTTTGTCCGTCCCACTTGTACATGATTACATTGTACCAACATTGTACATGATTTCTAGCCTATAAATACTAGCTATACGTCTAAAAGCAAATTGTGTTTAGCCCCTTTAAAAAAAAAATCAGGCGAATGCAAATAATGTGTGTTTTAGAATCAGTTCAGTCATCTGAATTGTTTTGAAAGATGTTACATCGATTATTAAAGTCATCAAGTTATTTTATGTTAAACGTAAATATTGAGCATGGTAAATATTCTACTATCACGTCCGTGGACACAGGAACTACAAACAAATATAACAGTTAAATTATGCATTTTAAACAGTGTTCGCTGACGTAACGAAAACTTACTGGCAATGCTAATAAATCCATAAAGTTATTAAACTATTTTCACTACGTGACTAAATTGAGTTTATGGTAGCTGTAACATCATCCTGGGGGATAAAATGCATAATTTAACTAGGTTATTTGTAATTTCGCGTGCGTGTGGTGTTATCTTTACCATATAACGTTTTTTTGTAGCACTTAAGAGTTTTCTTAACAAGGTTAGTTTTAAATGAACCTGACTTGTAATGATTATCCGATAGGAAAGTGACATCTATCTTTATTGACTTATTCAGTAAAACCTCATAAATCCGGCCCTTGTTTATCCGAATCAATCTAACCTGGGATGTGTCATCATGCGATTTTCAAATAAAAATTTAATTAATAAAGATCTCTCAATGAGAATGGAAAATATTAGATTTACAATGAAGTTTTAATGTTGTTTTAATAAAATCTAACATCAAAATAATTAAAATTTAAAAAATAAGATTTTCTAATCTAGAAATTTGGCGGAGAATGACCATTTTATTAATGCACCAAATTGGTACCTAAGTATGTGAATTTATTACAAAAAATTCTCGCAAGTATTATAAGTAGACCTTTTTTTTGCATCAACACTATTTTAAAAGATACCTTTTCATACCATTACAAAAGGCGGCTCTTACTGCTCTTCTACTTAAGGATGCAAAAAGACCAAGATAGGATTACCGATAGAGCACTCCTTATAGAAGTTAGAGAGGGTACAGAAGAGCAAGAGCTACCCGTCTAACTAATACTATTAAGTAAACAGAAATCAATTGAGTTATATTGCTTTTCTTCATTAAAGTTGAGACTTGTAGACTTCTGTGGTACTTTTATTGAAACCTTACGCAAGTCCAAACAAGCCAACACCTGACAACATGAAGGGAGGCTCTTCATCAGACCTTCCTCCTCCCAGTACAAGTGCCTTCTGCTGCATGTTAATACACTTTTAACGGCGCCTTAGCTCCATAGGCGGTCATTAGGGGAAAATTGGCGCAAATATATAGAAACAGCCTCCTCTTTTGGATGAGCTAAATATTTGACATTTCAAAGGCTCGACAGAAATGTTTAATATAAGGCCCAAACGAGCCTTCGTTTCAGTGGATCGGCATAATACCTAAGTCGGCAAACTCGTAAAGGGAGGGTTCTATCATGAGCAGCGCTCAACATATTTTATTGCTGTCCGGCTGCTCATTTATAAACCATAACCGTTTGAGAAGTTTTAGACGCTGTGGCGTCGTGAGCAATTGACCCGATCCTAGGCACTATAAATGACTTCCCAAAACTTTTTTTGCGGAAAAATATTAAATTTCTTCGGCATCAGGGGAGGAAACCATAGTAAAGAGCTTAATTCCTTTATTTTTTTTCTTTTTATTCTTCCCCATCCTCGTTTAGTGTTTTAAAGGGTCGAATTCTTGATGACTTTCATTTTGTTTTCGGTTTTTATAAACAAGACTGAAGGGCATTTCCCTCTTCATATTACAGCATCAACTATTTCGATTCTTTGGCAATCGAAAGTATGCTCAGATGAAGAAGACTGGTTCATGGTATTGAATCGCTTTGGGATCGTTCAACTTGATCGGGCGTTGACTGACTTTGGGAGAAACCTACATACTTATACACAGAAAGACTGTTTAATTATCAAGGCATTTTTTAAGGCTTCTAAGAACAGTTTTCCACATACAATACAGATCCTGCTAGGGATTTTTGAAAAACTGTTCAGAAAACAATTATTACGATATTCTTTTATATAATCTGCTGATCTCAACTGCTAATATAAAAAGTTAATCTTGACGGCTTTTGTAAAATGTATTTGAATTCGCACGCACTCCTAGTTTAGTTTTATTAGGTAACGTTTTTTATTGTATTCAACCTATTATTGCTTTTTTAAATTTTAAAACTAGATATGACCCTAGGTATAGTATTTCTAAATTCTAAAGCAAATACTATTTATATTTTTTAACACTCTCAATTATAAGTATCTGGTTAGAAACTATCCATTTTTCAACGGTGAAAAAGTAGAAACCTTTCAATATTGTAGAGAGAACCGGGTTATAATATGTAAATGTAGTAGATAATAAAGTCATAATTATTCAGAATCGAAATGGAATGAGCAAAGTGACTAAATCTTATGAAATCATTGCTTTGCAATTGGTTTTCGAAGCATTTGTGATTAACATGTATGGAAGAATCAACTTAAAAACCCGACCAGTTTTAAAATTTTAAAAATATTGTCAGCTCCAATATAGATTGCCTTTTTTTTATCCTGAAAATTCGGTAGTATTTTTAAATAAAAGTTTTAAGTAAATAAAGTAAAAATATTTTTCTTTCTTAATTGCTAGGATTTCGAATCAACCAAGCATTTACCAGAAATGTTTTTTTTTATATTGGGTAGACTCCCCTGGGTATCATTAAAAATGCCCCTAAAGAAGTCATAAACTGTGTGCATTCATCATTTTAAACAAAACAGATCGTATTTATTGACCAAGAGTAATTAATGGTATCCGTAATCATTACATCAGCAGCAAAAAAGAAAAGAAAAAAGAACCAAATAGTTTTGCAATTTATTGCGTTATTTCGGAGTTTTTTACACAGAGACAGACGCAGTTAAGTAATAAACTCGCTTTATGATTAGAATCTATCCTGCGAAGCATTAAAAAGTTGAATCATTTTTATTCAAGTAGCTCATTACATTTTAAAAAGTAACTTTCTGCGAAACTCATTCTTTCTGAAATTAATAACCGACCATGCAATATAAACCTTCCCCTGACCGCAGTCAAAGCCGCGCAGCAAAAATACTTTTTGAAGTAATAGTTTGTTTTCGAGGTTTCATTGATGCGAGAAAGAATGCCCCTTCCCCGATCGTTAGAAACAAAAAAAAAAGACCAACTTACCTTTGAATTTTTCTTGCCAAGCTGACTAAAACCCCTTCACTCATGAGAAGAAAACAGTCAAAAAAACTTTCCAAGCCGACAAGAAGCATAATTCTTTACGAAATTTGTGAGCTCCATGCTTCAACAGCTATGTTTAAAGTTTAGTTTTTCCATCCAAAAGAGTTATAAGCACATCACTTCGCTGCAAATTCTTTTGCTTGAAAAGGGAAAGAAATTGTTTTCCCTGGTGTCTTTTATTTCCCTTTCTAAAGACTAGGATAAATAAGAGGCTCCTCATCTTGCAGCAGCGGTTCTTAAACTTTTGCTTCGCGCCCCCCTTTGTAGGGTTGGAAAATTTCTGCACCCCTTTTGTTTTCTACTACTATATTGAAAGTACAGGGTGTGCAAAGAGTCTGGACACTTTTTAAAAATTCCTAAAATCTTGCCGAATAAAAATCGGGTTTCAGTCTCATGTCAGCATCGTAATGTCACGGTTTTTTAAGACGATAAAAATTTTAGTTCACAAATATTTCAATAGATGGCGCTAGCATAGTTAATCGGTATCTGTGTTCGATTCCGAATTAAACATACTTTGAAGCAGCTTCCCTCTGTACTGTATTCGAAGGTTCATAGTTTGTTCCTTGTCCGAAATAGAACCCTTACTCAGTGCCCGAGTGTTACCCGGGGCGGAGACTCTCAGTGTCACGCCAATTTTTCATTTTTGTATTAAAAATAAAGGTAATATACGATACGAGTCTTATTGTGATGGTCCAGGGTGTCACCCCATTTTAAATTTGTGTTCCTAACGGCATACAATTTATTAGAATTAAAAATTTAATTTAAAAATTAAAATAGTTTTTAATTTCATATCTTGCAGCATCGAGTTATGAAGTCAGTTATTCTTGAGTCATACATATCGCGCGCGCGTGGACTAGCACTAAGGTTGAACACTACTCTTTCGGGGTTCGAGGGTTCGTCGCCCTTATCTTTGAAAATTAACCTTTAAAATTAATTAATTCAACCGTTAAAATAGATTTTATCATATTTTTGTACATTCCTGGATACAGATGTTTAGTGCAAACTTTACAATGTGCAACAATGCAGATTTGGAAAGAAAAAAAAAAGTGCGAATCACTCATTAAAAGTATGTCGAAACCAATCAAAGTAAAGGATACCGGATACCACATGAAGTATTACATTCATTGAAATAGTGAAAGATAAATTATTTTTCACGAGGGATAAAAACGCTTTTTGAATCAAAAAATGTCCACTGTTATGTAGTTGAGGATTAGGACACGAAAAACAATTTACTTAATTAATAGAAAACTGAACAAGAATAAAACCACAAATGCACTTTTGAAAGGTTATTATAAAGTACATCTCTCTCATTTTAAAATTTATATAGTTTTAAAAGTTAACTTTAATTAGAAAATTGACACTATAAGGTATGGGTGTCTTTATTATAATAGACAAGTACATTACAAAGAGCTTTAATATTTCCCCCTCTCTTCTGAATTTTTGGGATTTAAAAGTAAATTCAAAGAGCGCTTTCCATTCCTAAATCTTCTGCTATCACTGGGGGCATCTCACCACAATTCTCTTGAAATTACTCTACTCCAAAGAGGTTTGCTTAAACTTTTTAGAAAGTTTAGTTTAATTAAAATAAGATAGGATACGAGTTTTTTGACTGTTACTTTCTATCTTTCCAGGAGTTTCAAAAAAGAAACTAATTATTCTGAACTCTCGAATGAAAGAGAAAAGCGATTAAATTTTGGGGCGCTTTAAATTAGAAATTCTATCGTCACTTTCCATTGTTTACTTTTTGCGTTATTTAGTATTAATAAATTTACTTCAAGAAAGCTTTGCTTTCCCCTTGCTTATGAGAGCATTGAATAAAATCAACCACAGGCACCAAATGGTAAAGAATTTCACTGTACAGAGTATTGCAGTTTCACTTTTTATCACAATAACAATTCTCGGTAGAAATTATTTATGGTGTATGAATGCCTTCATAGATATTTGTAAAATAGTATTTTACAGTGCTTTTGCTATGTATCAGAAGTTAGTTTGATCACCTTAAAACATTTTTGCGTGGTCAAATGATAATAATAATACTATATATTTATTGAAAAGGTTATAAGGTTGAAAAAATATAAATCTTATTAAAAATGAAAAAGAGTTTAAGACGCATAAAAATCACGTATTATTTGTGTGAGAAAACGCAAAAGCAATCAATTTCGAAGGAGTACAGGGTGAACGGAATGTCCGTATTAGACATTTCAAAAATTTAGTACATCTCGAAAAATAACAACCTGATCAAAAAAACGGTCTTCAGTTTCGGCATCAGTTGGTCGGGGGATTTTTTTAAAGAAAATTAAAAATTTGGGTTCAAAATTATGTTTGGGAAATGGGAAATGGGCGAAACGACTGGCTTTAATTTTAATTTTAACCATCTACCACAGCCTATGAGCCCGGACTGTTTTTATCCTTGTAATTTCCTTATGTCCAATTATAATAAATGGTTTTAAAACATTACATGAAAACTGAACTGGGGCCCATTTATCCTTATAATATCCTCTTCCTTCCAGATTTATTTTAATATTGAACACAATAAATTAGTATCCCCATTTCCCCACCGTGCAGCTATTTTTGTAATTATATTGTTAGGTCAAATTTGAAGAAATATATTTATGTAAATGTTACGGGCAAAGTGACAAATCGGGCAATATTAATAATGCCCTGATTTATAACACGGCTACTGTCCGTAACATAAACACTATATGAACAACCCAGATAGATTTTACATTTTTTTTGATGTTTCATTTTTTAAAATAAACAAGTTTGATATTAATTTCACAAAAAAATAAACATTTTAAAATTTATTATAAATTTATAAGGGTTCCGTAGAGAATAAAATAATAAAATTTTGAGTGCACTGATTTTAAACAAGTGGTTAAACATGCTTGAGTAAAAATATCCAATTTTTCAAGTGTATAGATTGAGAATAATTTACTTAGAGCAGGGGTTCTCAAACTTTTTAACATCGCGACCCACTTTTAATTAACAGAATCTAACGCGATCCACCTCATTTTCAGTTAAGGTACTTAATATTTTCACTTTCAGGCACTAATTTCACAAGGGAATAACATTTAAATAAGAGTTTTTCAACCTTATTCACGCTTAAGTCCGTCACATTTTTCTTATATTACAAGCAGAGGTTAAAAGTAGCTTTTTAGAAAATTAAAGAGGTTAAATATATTTGAACATTAGTAGTTCAACTTTTTAAGTAGAGAGTGCAACTCAAAGTCTCACGTTAAAAAGGGGTGTCTGGTGGGAGCTACCCCAAGAAAATTGTTTGTTAAATAAACACAGGGTTTAAAGCGTTTAAAAACTAGTTTTTTTAGTAATCTGGGGGTATTTTGTAGTTAAACAATTCTTTTGAAATAACAAACAACGTTTAGGAACAATTCTTTAAAAAAATTATAGTATCTACTATATGAGTGAAATTTTGCATCACCCAGCACATTTAAATTGACAAGTTTTTCTAAACTTGTCTTTTGCTTTTTCAAAGCTCACTTTAGCTTTAAAGCGCATTCCACATCGTAAAATTAAAAAAAAAAAAAAAAAAAAAAAAAAAAAAAAAAATTCAACATTAATTCAACATCTTGTAGCGAACTATCAAAACTGACACGAGTGGGTCACGACCCACAGTTATAGAACCTCTAACTTATATAGTAATTTATGTTTATCAATGCAGCTCTTATTAAAAGGTTCTATTACTTTATCTTTATTCTAGATGGCAGCACGTTTGTACTATAACTCATTTTAAAATGTTTTCTTTTTATAGAATTCGCTGAACATAAGAAACAATAATAAATTCAAGCTATCTTTCGCGTATTAGAAGATATTATATTGCGTCTTTATCAGATGTTAGATGTGCGGTTTTGCATCTTTCCACGACGATTTGAACACTACATCATCACTTTCACTGGAATTTCTTAATAAATGAGTTTAACCTTAATTAACCTAAACTTAATTTTTTTCTTCAAAGCATAACACAATTAATAACCAAATAAGTCCTATATAGTCTATGATTTTTACTAAAGTCAGTTAATACATAAGGACTGCAACAAGTAATTTACATTCAATTTTTGAATTTTTAATGTGAAGTTATATGAGATGGGCATGAAAAAGCAAAGGACCTAAAACTGCATAAATGATGTTTGATAGCCATATAATTTAAGGATTCAAAGCTCAATAAATATTAGAAGAGCTAAAATATATTTACATTTTTTTTTTGTTTTATTTACCAATTTACAATGATAGCAGTATTGAGCTAAAAAATGTAAGATTTTTTTCATACATAAACAAAAAAATGTGTTCAATACATTCATTTAAAATATAAAAAAAACATCTAAAGAATTCTCTTAATTTTACTAAACATGCGTGGTGAAATGATAGACGTCACACAATCTCACTCCTCTTTACAATGTTTCTAAAATCTCTAATCTAAGAAAAAAGTAAAATCTTCGTTGAAATTGGTTATTTTTTAAACTTATTTAACCTAAAAAACTCCACTCCATGGTAGTTTACTCCCCGAAATCTTTGCTTGTTGGCACCATAAATGAAGGGCAAAATTTTTTCGTTGTTATCAATTATTTTTTATGTGCTTGTGAGAAGGATAACCATAGAATGATAAAAACTCCAACTTGGATTAATTGCACTATTAATAACGTAGGTAAAGAGCAGACAATTGTTTCGGGAATCAATGAACCCTTCGTCAGTGTGTGTGTTAAAAATTAGCAAGAATATTACGGGTGCCTCCGCAGCCTTGCTCTTGTGATTTATCAAACTTATCTTACAATAATCTTATTTCTTATAATCTATTTTGTATTTATAACAGAAAGGGTTTCTCGGCAGGCAAAATTCGAATAGTCGAAGGTTCCACCACATTACGACGATCTCAACGTTATACATACGTGAGAGAAAGCGTTTTAACTGAAGATGCCTGACAAAGTTTCAAGCGAAACGTTTGAGCCTTTACTACCAAGACCTCGACAATATCGCCCGAAAACTCTTAATTCGTATTTTGTATTTTTTGGACGGCAGAAAACAACAACACTTTTTCAACAGAAAAAATAACTTTTAACTCTTATTTGACTAATAACTAAAATTTTTGAGTCTTATATAAAGTCGAACCTTATAGGGAACTGAATTATAACTTATGAATACAAGTAATATGCAAGCAAAACTACTTAATTATGATAATCATTTACAATTCAATTTATTATTAAGGATATTTTTTAGTTGAATATGCACTGTCATGTCACCCACCTCGAATGCTAAGTTATCAACATTCGAACAAAATCGTCTATTCTATATCCTTTATGTACCCATTGGTTCACTATTACTGGTTTTGACGATAGCAGCACAATAAGACTGCATAACTGGGATGTTTTGGTATTCAGATAAGCGAAAGGAAGCTTGATACACTGGAGTTTCCGGCGTCAAACCCTATCAGTTTCCTTGCATATGAGTTGGACATCTTTTAGCCTGGTGCAACGAATTCAAATGTTTTACACCATGAATTTTAAAGGTGCCATTTGAAATTTTAATTTTTTTTTATACAGCGGTTTTCAAACTTCTCTAGTAGCACAGCTTATACCAAATATGTCAAGTTTAAGTAACTGCAACTAGAAGTAAACGGAATTTGGCCATACATGACAAAAATTGGATGAATCTTGAACGTTTGTGCTGCTTGGGATATTGTCAAGTGTTCTGGACGTTAAAGTAAAGGAACAAGTATCTTTGGGTAAAAGTTTTTTGTTTGTAAACTGCTGCTGTTCTAAAAACACTTAATAATAATAATTAATAAAACATATTTTTTAAAATTATTAACACTTGAATATTGCCACTTAATTGAAATGAATAACTTTAAGGTCTATATAGTTAATATACTTCGAATTGTTACTAGTAAACTATTTTATTCTAAACACCTGTAAAACTGTTTGTGCTTATTGTTGACATAGTAATGATTTTCTCTACAATTTCCCACTATAGTTGTGCTTTTGAGAATAATTTGTGTGTTTGGGAAGTTTACGAAATGTTTTCAATGTAGTTATTGTTATTATTGAAATACGTTAGAATTAGGTAGAACTACAGCACATGTGTGAAAATTGTTTCAATCATCTTGAGTGATATTTTTAATTAATTGTTTGCGCTGAGAAGTTAGTACTATCTGATATATGAGTTTCCAAATATTCACTTTAATAAAACAAATTATGGCGTTTGAAAAAGTAAAAATAACTGTATTAAATTTTACAGAAAAACTATTGTTTTCAAATTGTTTTAAATTTAAATAAAGTTATTGCTAATTAGTAATTTTATCTATATATATGCATAGAACTGTTTTAATTGATTGAAATTTCTTAAGCAATTAACAACCATTCACAGTAAAATGTGATTTTAATTTTAAAGCGTTTGATATGTTTAAATATTTAAATTTAAAACTATTCGTGTCTAAAAGCAATTAGCCCAAAGTTTATTTTAACTACTTCTATCCCTACTTAAAAATCATTCTAATAAATTTTAGTAATTTAAATGCCAGATAATACTTTTATCGAATCTTGTTACAGATTGGAAAAAAATTAATTTACTTTGACTTTAACTGTTAAATAAGAACATTTCTAACTCGAGGTTGTACCGTGTTTAAATTAATTTAATAAACAAAAAATTTTTTAGCACTTATTGGTTCTGATTTAAAACTCCATAAGGTTTATTAACCCTCAAAACATCACAAAGAAAAAGTTGATTTAAAATGTTAATAACAAATAAGAGCTTTCTATTGGAATGTAGTTTAATTTTAATGCCTTCTAGTTTAAGGGGTTGGGAGTAAAGTCTAGTGATTAGCCTATCTAAATAAATATTACTTTCTTGTAGATAAACTTTCAAAATCGTTGATAAGTATTTAAAGAAATCATTATTTACTTCCTTGCAGAAGTTACGGTTTTTCTCTTGATGTTAAAATAAAGGCACGAAGAATCATTTTACTAGATTTTCGGACAAAGGTAAGCTAGATTTGAAATAATTTTTTACGAACTAATTAATTTTAGAATATCTTTAGAGACAAAAAATGTTATAAATCATTTATATTCTATAAATCCTCTTTAAATGCTTTAATGACTGTAATGTAAACTTATTGTAAAGACTGATTTCGAAATGAATAGAGCCTACTTAAAAAACTTTAATCAGTGATTGGGATTATTTTCTCTATTTATGATTCATTTTAATTTTCAGTATTTTTATGTTTTTAATAAATAACTTCATTTTGATTACGTTTTTTAACTTTCAAAGAATGTTTTTCAAACTGATTGACATTCTTTATATAAGTGTTTTACAGTTTCTTATTAAAAACGGGTTTTTCTTTTTTTTTTTTACAATTTAAAGTTAAAAAATCAGGTTTAATACTGTATATGTTAGGCTCAATGACCAAAATCGCTCACTGAGCGAAAAATACGACCACAACGCGTTGTGGCATTTGCGAAACGGCTACAACCCGAAATAGTCATTTTGAAAAGACAGGATGCGTTTGGGGGGTGTCGTAAAAAATATATGGTTTGAATCAAAATGAAAGTTTTGTTTATGAGAGATAGTTTGGATATAGAAAGTTTGAATACCCAGGTTCGTTGAAGACTTCTTCTGATTGTGGGGTGAAGAATGATAAAGTTGTATGAGAAGGTAGTTCATACCTTTTTTTAGTTAGTTAGATACAGTCTAGAATGACTTACTAACAGTAGAAATAGAGTGTCTTGGTATTGGCAAGTTGATCAAATAATCGAAGTTCACATAAATATATCTCATTTATTTCGGGTTAAAACATACGTATGGATATAAAAGTGTGCACGAAAATTCACATGATAATTGACACATTTCGATGTTGCATGGTTGACACTTTAGATTGGCTGGTCCCACAAGTTTTACGAAGAGACACTACTGGGAACACTTTTTGTAACAGATCATACATTGACGGATTTTGTCGACACATCAGGTGGAAATCACGGTGAGTGTCATATCGGTTAGTGGTGATTGTCACAATCTTGGGGTCTGGTTCGGGAGATGGAATGATGAAACTTGGAGCCGCGGACTGGACCGCACGTGCACTCCGAAAAGAAACGCCTCGGCAGACCCGCCTGGGTCTCCGAGAAATATCGGCAATCACTACATGTTAGGGACTGGAGCAGCAAAAATTTGGGGGGAAATTTGAAAAGGCGAGAGAGAGATTAAAAAAACGCGTGCACAGGGTTAAATACATGTATTGTAAACCTAGGATGGCGAGCGCCATAAAACCACAATTAGCCAAAAGCTAATTAAAGAAAAGGTAGGAGAGGTTACTGGAGTGTGGAATTATCACAATTTAATTTTGAATATTGGCGATAGTAAAGAGTACGTTGAGATGGGAAAGTTATGTCTTGACCGGCGACAGAGAGGAGGAAATGAAGGGAGTGTTAATAGATTTGTAGACCACCGACCGAAGCAATCTTATAATTACTATTCAGAAATATTCATGAGAAGCGCGTGATACAAAAAGCGAACAGTTTGGTATGGGAAAGGAGAGAAAAAATGCTTAATGCCTGAAGAATCAAAGCGGGAATTTTAAAAGTTATAAAGATTATAAGCACCCAAATAATATTCAATTATGATGTGGTGAAGTTCAACACCACATTCCCCCACAAGATCAAGTTTTGAACAAAAGAATTCCAGGATGAGGTAAAAATGTAAATAACAAAATGAGAAAAAAATAATATATCAAATAACATATCAAGTATAAAATATATAAAATAACATGAGAAATAAAAAGGCCAGTACTTCAAATAGACATAAAAATCACGTACATGGTATCAAATTAAATTATACACTGATATCACTCTTCAAAACGAATCATATATCATTGGTATCTCAAAGTAAAAATATTCCAATGTCTCATATCTCTTCTCTTCCCTTTTTTTGTATTAAATGCAAAAATCTTTTCCGGATAAGAACACCAAAAGAAGTCAGAACCAAAAAATTACTTGTTTTTACCATTATTCTTCTATTATTGTAAAAATTAAGTTGTGTGCTAGCACTTGAACCACTGAAAAGGATAAACTCAGGAAGACATCCAGGAGTCAGTACCAAGACCAGCTTAAAATACAAACTCAAATCTGTGTGCACAAAAGACAAGATATCCCCAAAGCAAACCCAAAGGAGTAGTTCGTAAAGGTAATTTTGATTGCCAAAAAATATGTCAAATACATGACAACAAAAATTTTGCTATTCCAAAACAATATTAATGCATTAAATTAAGTTAGTGTGTACCAGGTAACTGACAAAAAGGTGTCTTAAATGTCAACATCTCATTTCTTCAAAATTACTTAAATGGAGATACCAGTTTCTTCTACATCTATGATCTTCAGCATAGGATTACCAATAACATCTATGAACTTCAGCATAGGATTTCCAAAAAAACAAACATCTATGAACTTCTGCATAGGATTTCCAAAAACATCCATGTACGTGCATGGGATTACCAAAAGATGTGGGCATAAAACATCCAACAAAAATAACCCTTAATGTGATACCAGTGGAATATATGGTGCTAATTTCTTCCTTTATCTGAAAACCATGTAATCTGTAATATATATTTATAACATTGACACTAAAAAAAGTATATCGTCTGCGCAAAAGATTATAATATTACATGATTTTATGATAAAAATATACATGAATGAGAAGCATGGTGTAGGAAGTGGGCTCATTAAGTCAAAGCAATCGGTTGAGACAAAAACCATATCAATTGGTTTCATAATTTGCAATCAATGCCGTATTTCTTCGCATTTAAGTTCTTTCATGCTTAATATTCATTTAATCAGTGATCGCATTCACAAAAGTCAAGGTTCACCTTCTCTGTTTAAGAGTTCGATAGTTCAAAGTTTCCTTGATTCACTTATCTTTTACAGCAGCCCTTTTTTTTACTAAATATGAATAACAGTTCATAATAACACTATGTCCATTTTTTACACCATTTTACGTTAAAGAATATGATACATGAAGATTGTATGATTTCACAAGAAAAAACATAAATCGGTTATTTTAAGAGTTCACTATGTGGCTCTTTAACCAATGGAAAAAATAAGTGCACATAAGATCTAAGAAATTGATATAAATATACTTAGATAATATATCAAACACTGAAAAATGATTAAGTATTTATAATATGTTGCTTGATGAAGTAAGTATTGAAATACACAAGTGCCATACGAGAACAAAAAAAACACCCTGGAAGTAAAATTGCTGTTGATAAAAAGTAAATGTACTAAAAAAAATCCGTAAAAGAAAGTGTAGAATCAAGGGTGGTGTTTTGGGGACCTTTCTCAGGTTTTACCATTTTATTCGGGAGGCATACCCTATAACCCCAAGAAATAAATTTTTTGTGTGTGTCCTTTTTCTTATGGGAAGGTATAACCCTTAGGAGTGCTAAAAATATTGCCCATGATAACACAAAACAGTAAACACAAAAACAAAAAAAATAATCATGAACCAGCATTACGTTATATCGAGAAAAAAACACTTGTGACCAATAAACTTAAATAAAAGTGACTTAAAAAAGTATTGACTCCATACAACTTCAATGACTCATGACATAATAAAACTCAAGTGACTTAAAATTTCTCATCAAATTCAACAATATTCTCAATTCTCAAAAAATCAACAAAATATGCACATCTCTGGAGTCATAATCAAATCTCATTATTCTCAAATTCTCATTTATTATATCATTGCAGTCGAAGGTAATGTTGACACCCTTGACTGGGATTCGATACCCAGATCTTCCACATTATCTTGTGGATGAGTTAGTTACACCATCGAGGGCATATGTCAAACAACTACACGAAGAAGAGCTAAAAGACCAACCACAATCTTCATTTGGTACTAGGTAAACATCATTTGTAAAAAGAAACTACGTCACTTATTCACAAATTTCTCAATGGTCCCTTTTCATAAAAAAAATACTATTTGTCACTCAACTAACACGAAACAAAATTATACGGGCAAATATGAGGATAGAATCACAACGAATTTCGGAGTACTTAGTAAAAATATAACTAAATAATAACTCAATATACTACTATAATATGCAATAAACTATGAAAAATATTTACACTGAATGAATGACAAAAATATAACCATAAATACTTGAATGAAAAAGATGATCTCGATGAGCACAATCAGAAGAACTGGTCACGATGTACCATTTATGTCGTAAAAAAATAATGGTTTGAATCAAAATGAAAGTTTTGTTTATGAGAGATAGTTTGGATATAGAAAGTTTGAATACCCAGGTTCGTTGAAGACTTCTTCTGATTGTGGGGTGAAGAATGATAAAGTTGTATGAGAAGGTAGTTCATACCTTTTTTTAGTTAGTTAGATACAGTCTAGAATGACTTACTAACAGTAGAAATAGAGTGTCTTGGTATTGGCAAGTTGATCAAATAATCGAAGTTCACATAAATATATCTCATTTATTTCGGGTTAAAACATACGTATGGATATAAAAGTGTGCACGAAAATTCACATGATAATTGACACATTTCGATGTTGCATGGTTGACACTTTAGATTGGCTGGTCCCACAAGTTTTACGAAGAGACACTACTGGGAACACTTTTTGTAACAGATCATACATTGACGGATTTTGTCGACACATCAGGTGGAAATCACGGTGAGTGTCATATCGGTTAGTGGTGATTGTCACAATCTTGGGGTCTGGTTCGGGAGATGGAATGATGAAACTTGGAGCCGCGGACTGGACCGCACGTGCACTCCGAAAAGAAACGCCTCGGCAGACCCGCCTGGGTCTCCGAGAAATATCGGCAATCACTACATGTTAGGGACTGGAGCAGCAAAAATTTGGGGGGAAATTTGAAAAGGCGAGAGAGAGATTAAAAAAACGCGTGCACAGGGTTAAATACATGTATTGTAAACCTAGGATGGCGAGCGCCATAAAACCACAATTAGCCAAAAGCTAATTAAAGAAAAGGTAGGAGAGGTTACTGGAGTGTGGAATTATCACAATTTAATTTTGAATATTGGCGATAGTAAAGAGTACGTTGAGATGGGAAAGTTATGTCTTGACCGGCGACAGAGAGGAGGAAATGAAGGGAGTGTTAATAGATTTGTAGACCACCGGCCGAAGCAATCTTATAATTACTATTCAGAAATATTCATGAGAAGCGCGTGATACAAAAAGCGAACAGTTTGGTATGGGAAAGGAGAGAAAAAATGCTTAATGCCTGAAGAATCAAAGTGGGAATTTTAAAAGTTATAAAGATTATAAGCACCCAAATAATATTCAATTATGATGTGGTGAAGTTCAACACCACAGGGGGGACCTTATTTACTGCAATCACACGATGCAACGGACGAGTTTTGAACATATTTTCTAGATGTAATAATGGGTAGATGTGAAAAAAGGACCTATTTTTTCAACTTTTATATTTTACCCTTTTTTTCCATCTTTGCTTCCTTTTATTGTTTTCTCCTGTTTTTTTTTATTTTTCTTTTCTTTCTTTTTACTTTTCTACGTTTGTCTTTTTATCTTTTTGTGTTTATTTTTCTTCATTTATCTATTTTTCTTTTCTTTTCATCTTTTTTTTTCTTTTATCTTTTTCTGTCCTTTCTCTTATTTTTTATTCTCATTATTTCCTTTCTCGCGAGTGATACCGCTATTCTCCCGTTCTCTCTATATTTTTTAGAGTTTCTCCGTTATCCCCTTAATTTCTCTTTTTTCTTCCATTTTTCTCTAGCTGCCTTTGGCTTGTCCTTTTTTCACATCTATCCATTACACTGGGCAACAGTGAAAATGTCAAATTGATGAAAACATCGAATTATAAAACACGAATGCTAAACACGAATATGGCAATAAAAATTCGATCTTGGTTCCGGTTTTTTCGTAAAGTTGAGATTTTACTATGCACGATAAAAGCACAAAAATTCATTTAAATTGCCTTTTAAGTGATGTTTATCCCTTTAATTCTTAAAGAAATGACCATGAAAACATGAAATAGTCTTGCCAAAATATAATTGAACGGTTTGTTAGCTCTTTTGATTATACTCAACGTCTAGAATTGATCAAAATACTACGTCCAAAAGTTGGTTACAATTGCAAGCATACACTATCTTACTTTTTTCTGTTTACTATGCTAAATCTAATTTATATACTCTTAAAAATACTCCCCGGGCTTGTCCCTAAAAAATTACCTAGTTATAGGATGTGTGACTTTTAAGATATTTACCGTTTCAATCCCTGATAAAAAGCCAATTTGTGTTGTTAACATGAACTTTGATTTACTCTGATCATATGCTCCCAAAATAGTTTTTATAACCTTATAGATGACATTTAATGTGTTGAATTGGTAAGATAAGATATCTAAAGTGTGTTGAAGGGGTATTTAGACTCTTTACAATGTTCATGATATTTGTATTTTCAAAAGTTGAACGCAGATTTGTTTTATTGAATACAGAGTTAGCCGACTGTTTCACTCAAAGAAACATCCAAATTTTTAAAATTCCTGTTGAAAGTATCGGTTTAAGTACTCCTTGAAGTGAGCACATACACTCAAATCATATTTCATAAACTAAATACGATTTAGGAGCTTCTGAATGCGTTTATAAGTATCTTTCATGCGCTCAACCTATTTAAGGAGAATGGAAGGGAGTTTATGACTATTTCGAAGCAAAATCATTATTTGACTTAATTTTGACAATTTTTTTTGCAGATATGCGACTTGCTTACATGGTCTGAGACTATTTTCGTCATATCAAACCTTCTGTATACATGCGAAACACATTGTTATAATTTCTATCAAAATAACGATAAAATTTTGTGTGACAGCGACAAAAAATTTGTATTATAATATGTTTCCTGCATGTTTTGTAAGCTTGAAGACATAAATAAATATTAGTCATATTCATGCTTAAATTATAAATTTATCCTGAGCAATCTTTTAAAAATTGCAATATTTCTGCACTAATTACAGTATATCATGACCCCTCTTTATTTCTGAAACAAGAACCAACCCAGAATTTTTAGGGTGATATTCGTGTTTAGCACGTCAAAATCAGTAGGAAATGGCTGTTTTTGTTATTTTTACACGAACTTCGTCAAAAATTGTTGCCCAGTGTTATTAAGCATGGAAGTGTTGTTTTCCTGACACCTTCGAACTCCATGAATATTAAAAGGGAGGTACAGTTTGTCTTTTTACGTTTTAATATCATAACACGAACACAATAACTACATCAAGTGAATAAAGAAATTGGAAGGAACTTTCTCCGTCTGCTCCCTGACTTGCGAGGGTCTCGAGTGGCTTGTCTCCGCCCCACTACAAATTCTACTGGTTAAGGGGTTGACGTCATTGAGTTTAACATGTGTTCTGTTATGAAAAAAATTTTAAAATCACCAAAACCTAAATGTGTTCGAGTTTCTAAACATTTATCCAGAATTAGCTTTTATACAACAATGTTAAAAATTTACTTAAATGTTGTGATTTTTATTAGAAGTATATTTTTATAAATTATTACGTATTAAAATTGAAGTATGTTAGTTTTTTCCAGTAATTTTAGAGTAATTTTTAAACTTTTATGCAGTGGTACTAGGTACATTTACAAATTGGAAGTAGGGAACTCTATACATTTTTGCACTAAAACTTATTAAGAGTTGTATTTTCTTATTGTTGAGTTGTGTTTTTAAAAACCAACCAGAAGAGACACTTTTTTTACCATTTATCCCAGTTTTATATATATATATATATATATATATATATATATGCTCATTTTACGTCATTTTTGTTCCAAATAATTGTAAAAAAGTCTCCAAACACCTCCATCACCAAGTTATAACTTTTAAGGTTTAACTCTTTATTTATTTAATAAAAAATATCTACTAATAAAAGAATTTTCTAATTTTTGTGTGAGATAATAAAAATGAGTGTAAGAATAATATAGTATTTTGTAGACATTTAAAAATTCTTAAGGGTCTTTCTCAGGCCGTTATCAATTAAGAGGAACTCAATAATTGCAATAATTGTTCTTTTTTAAAATAAGAATTCCATTTTAATGTTCTGTTTCCTTTTAAGAGTAGGTATGTTCTAAGCTTTCAAAGTAATGAATAATTCTTAGGTTATTAAATTTTATAATTATTTCAGACATAAAATTTTCAAGCAGAAGCTATGAAAATACAGCATATGGATCATTTGTTGTTCTTGGACTCATAAATAAAAATGGTAAGCTTTCTACCATATCATCTTATTTTCATTCCTTGATACGCATATATAAAACTTAAACTATTTTTCCAATATTTTTTTACAACTATTTGAGGGTTATATATTCCTTTAAAAGTTAATTAACTTAGTAATTATGTAAAAGTGCTATTGTGCCTAATGTTAAACTCTGTATACTATTAATATTCATTAAGAATTCCATTATATTACTTTTTTTAACATTAAATCATAATATACATACATTATGAAATTTAACATTTCTATAATTTAAACTGCATCTTAATAAAAAAATATCATACATTAAACATCTTTTATGATTATAAAAATTGGTTTAGTAGAATGTTAAACAAATGCATGGTTAAACGTGAGAAATACTTAATTGAACTATATATTTTCACAGAGAGAAGTTAAAAGGAATTGGTCCATACCTACCTATAGTAATAATCTATAGACAATAATCTATAACCATTTTTTTCAATCATTGTAATATTGATTTAAATTTCAGATAGCACTTCTTTTACTTACTATCTTTCTGCCACCAATGCTTACGGACGACGATTTCTTGTCAAAAACATGTGAAACTGTATTTACAAACCTAAAATGTGAGTGTAAGAGCGAAGAAAATTTAATTCTTCCACCAATATATAATGATATGATTAAAAAAATAAGAATTAGAGGTTGTTCTAATGTGACTATAGAGTTTGCATCTCTCAACAACCTTCAGCTTGAAGAGATGGAGTTTCTTAATATTGAGCGTCTTTTTTTTGAATTTTATGCATTAGCTACAATAAATGATATTTCTTCCATAAGGATAGAAAACGTTAAAGATTTAGACTTTGATGTTCGTTCAACTCAAGGAATGAAGGGAGTTAAAAGTTTCGTCATCAAAAATTCTTTTGTTAGTGTGTTGAAAAGAGAATCTTTCAGCTTCATCAGCAATATTAACTACATGCTAATCGAAAACACGACATTTGACTCAGTAGAAGAGCTAGCTTTCAACATTCACAACATTAGCACTCTACATATCAAAAATTCAAGGTTCAAGTCTTTTGAAATTTCTTCAATTTATATTCATGACTCTGAAAAAGTCTTGTTCGAAAATTGCGAGTTTTCAGAAAGTGTAGACAATACATTTGGTCTAGACACCGTGGATTCTCTTACTTTTCAAGATTGCACTTTTGGTGATTTGGAAACTACCTTCATCCATTCCAAAGACATTAAAACATTAACGTTTACAAACTGTACAATCGAAAAAATTATGCCAGGTGCATTTGCTGCAGTGGAAGTGCTGGAAAAAGTTTCTTTTAAGAACAACATGGTCAGAAATGTCTTTCCTGATTCTTTACCTCCTTTTCAGTCATATAACTATACCATTGAGTCTGAGTATTGTTGCAACTACTTTCCGTGTGATTGCAGCATGTACTGGATGTGGGAACACAATGCATATCACCCTAACATATCTGTTTTCGGAAACAGTCTGTGCATAGATGATCCTATGAAAGACCTGTCCATGTATGTTCCTGTCGTTGATTCAAATAATAACTGTTCTGCATTAGATTTGAAGGTGATGGAATCTTCCCCTTTACCTAGTGTTGAGCCTTCTGACCTTCCAGATATGATTTCATTAACTGCAAGGAGTCAAGGTGTGTCACAAATATTGAATCTTGAAATCTTGTCTTCTTGTGTGTTTTATTTGATATTACTAAACGTTATGCACCATTTTTAATTCAATGTATCCAGTGGCGTAGCCAAAAAAAAATTTCGGAGGGGGATATTGATATTTGGGGGGGGATATGAGGTATTTTAAGTGGTGTTCTATGGTCAAATAAAGAAAATTTCCAAGTTTCGGGGGGGCATATATCCCCAAATCCCCCTCTTTCCTCTTTCCAGAGAAAAACTTCTTAGTTACTGATCCGAATGACACATATCTGATATCAAAATGTCCGGATTCTTTTCGAGGATGTGCATAAAGCTGTTGGATTTTTTAAAAAAAATTCTCAATTTTAAAAAATTTCCATTTTTTTAGATTACGGATAAGGTCGCAGTTACAAAGCAAGTACTGCCAAACAACTTATTATGCAACCAATCACAACAACTAATTGACGCCATGTTTTATGATGAAACAAAATTTTTCACGTTTTAAAAAAAGTAGGGGAGACTGGGGTCAATTGTAACAAAATTTACAATTTGATCTCAAACTAAGCCAGGTTTCATGTTAGGGGGGGCAAGGATACTTAACTTTGCTCTTGATGTTGTGATTACTGACTAGAGGTTGACTCAACAGTATTTCCCATCTCCCCACCTCCCATGGCGAGCACTTTTACACGTTAAATTTTAGCGTACTTATACAAAGGACTTGAACTGTTGTACAACTTAAAAATATGTGTAATGAATGTGAGCTTGAAAATGGGGGGTCTGGGGGGGAGAAATGTTTTTTTAAAATTCACCCCTCAAAGTAGTGTTTATCTCAAGATTGAGACATTGTTCAGTTAACTCTGAAAGCAACAAAAAGTGCAAGAAAAGTAATTTAGATTTGCAGATTTCAGGAAAGTGTTTTTAAAAAAGATTTAAGAAACTGAGAATTTAGGGGGGGCAGCTGCCCCTCCCTGCAGTGGCGTAGCTAGGGGGGGCGGGGGGGGGGGGCGGTACGCCCCGGGTGTCACCCGTCTAGCTATCTTGGGGGGGTGACACCGGAGCTCCACACATTCGAAAAAAATGAACATAGACTGTACTTCGAAGGTTTCCTTTTTATTTGATATGAAGGCGTGGGTCCCGATAAAAACCGGGACGAGTGTCAACATGTCAATCTACTGCGGTTATCCGGGGGAATCTAAAGTCTAAGAAACCATTGACACATAGCAGAGAGAGTCACGGTGACACCCTTAGTCAGGGAAAGGAAATATTAAACAGAATGTCATCAGTCATCCTACTAGAGGACAATGGGAGTGACACCGGAACTTATAAAATCTCCGTTCATCTTCACGCTAAAAGTATATTTTTTAAAAATAATATTAAGAAAACATTAAAAAGGGTGTCACCCAATTAGAAAAAGTTTGGGGTGACAAGGGGACATTATTTTTCCGTTATTTTTTACACAAAAAATACAATTTTGAAAAATATTCTAATAAAATCGTAAACAGGGCGTCACCCTACTAGATAACAATGGAATGACTCCGGAACATAAAAACTACGATCATCTTTCCATAAAAATATACATAATTTTTAAACTTATTTTATTAAAGGAAATATTAAACAGATGTCACCCAACTAGAGAACAATGAGGGTGACACCGGAACTTAAAATCTCCGTTCATCTTCACGCTAAAAGTTGAATTTTTAAAAATAATATTAAGAAAACATTAAAAAGGGTGTCACCCTATTATAAAAATTTGGGGTGACAAGGGGTTCAGCGACCCAAAATCTATAAGAATGACTATTTTCATCAAAGAATTTTTTCATTGTTGAACAGTGTAATATGAAATTAGTGTAAAATGCATGGATAGTATTGTATAGTACGTCACATTACATAAATATAGAAGGAGACGACAAACACAAGCCACTTCTATTGTATTTAGAAACTTAAGTACACTCTCCTTTTTATTAAAAAAGGACAAATATAAGAGGGCATAGACGTCATTTAGTGAGGGGGGAAGAAGAGAGCAATTGACCCCCCAACCCCCAAGGTTTTCAGTGTTATAAGAAAAATATAAAAGTACCTTGAAAATTCTGTAACTTACAAGGAAGCATTTCATTACATTCAAAAAATTTCCGGGGGAGGACCCCCAGCCCCCCTTGAAATATCTTGATATCTATTTATATTTTTCCACTTGAAAATTGCATGGTTTAAACAAGGAACCGTTCTCTTCGGATGTAACCAAAAGGGTTTCAAGAGTAGCTAAAACACTACTTTTAAAGGCAAATTTTCAAAAATTTTCTGGGGTTTGACCCTCAGCCCCCCTCAAAATATCTTGATATCTATTTGTAATTTTTTTCCCTTGAAAATTGCGTGGTTTACAAGAAACCGTTCTCTTCGGATGTTACACAAAGGGGCTCAAAATGAGGTAAAACACTAAAGAAAATTTTCAAAATTTTTCTGGGGGTAACCCCCAGACCCCCCCTTTTTTACTTGGAGTGATTATAAAATTGTGACATTATATGCACCAGAATTCAAATACTACTTTAAAGTGATATAAAACTAGGTATGGGGTTTAGAAATGGTGGCCCCTGGGGGGGGGGTGACACCGCGAACTTCCGCCCCGGGTGACACCCACCCTATTTACGCCACTGCCTCCCTGCACCCCCCCTGGCTACGCCCATGAATAGGACTTACTTTTTCCGACGGGCCATATTTTCACCTGCTTTGAAAACACGATTTTCATTAAGCCTTTTAACAGGAATGCAGAAAAATAATTAGTTGTTTGACTGCTGTTTAGCAAAGTTCAGTACATGAGGTGGTGACATCTACCGTCAGAACAAAAAAATGAAAGTATTTTGATGGGAAAAAGCCGTTTTTACGAAACGCTGTCTGCCGGTACCATATGGTACCGCTAGGCTTTCCCGGGTTGGTGATGGTGAAGAGTTACAAACAATTCACAAAAACTTAGGACAAAAGTTAATTAGTAGATTTAAAATCATTGAACGGTGCTTAAAAGAAAAAATATTATTTTTGGAGTAGTTAAGTATGGTTTTGTAAAATCCTTCTGGAGAGGAATCCCAAATCCCCCCCAATTTTCTGGAGCCAACAACGCCCATGAAACTCACATAAAAATGAGCTAGTGCTAGTATGCTATTGATCTTAATTTTGCATATTGTCCTGTAAGCTATAGTTGATAAATTAAGATTATTGGTTCTGTAAATTTACTTGCATGTTCATGAATGAAAATTATTGAAGGTTAAAGTGTAAGTTAAGGTGCGGGTGTGAAACCCTTTTAAGCAAATTTGGCTTGTATTGTTTGTTTTTGTATATTTTGTGCTATTGTGCTATGAGTTTTGTTGATGTCTATATAACTGAACATATAGAGAGTTTTCATTCTACTTCTAAACATAAATAAAAGTTTTACACCATAACAGTTTTGTTTGACTGACATCGTATATATGTTAAGGCCAAAGCCCAAAATCGGCCGCTTCGCGAATTTGCCGACCAATTGGCCGGCCAATGCGCGAAGTGGCCTGACTTCGGGCTTTGGCCGTAACATATGTTTAAATAACATACATGTTTAATAAAGGCTAATGCCTAAATCTAAAATTTAAAGTTTAGAAGAACAAAGTTTGAAGCAAACTTTTATTGTGTAGAAAAATGTGTGACTAAGGCAAAAATGTTACTTTCACACAACATACGTTAATGTTTGTAAAAATCGTAAACACTTACAGCTTCCTTTTTTCTACCTTTCCTTTTCCGCTTTTTTGCAATTCCATTATACAAAATGAGGTAATAGATATACTGGCCACCAAATATGAGGAAATTAATTTAACGAGATACTTTTGAAAAGTTACCTGTTTTGCTGTTTTGAAATTATTTAGTAGTTTTCAACAGACAATCCTGGCATCGATTACAAAAAAAAAACCAAGAAAAGGATAAAGGTAAGTTGAGTATAGTTAGGGGAATAAAATAAATCTACTCTTTGAGTAAGTACCTACTATTTTACAGTACTACTGCTGTTAAACAATTAAGTAAGCAATTACCTTTTTATAAGTACAGCTACTTATTTATTTTTATGAGTCTTCGTTTATGAACGCTCACGGTTTCACGAACAGAGAATAACTGGATTCAAACATTGTACTGTAGACATAAATGTAAAAAAGTAGGTATAAGTAAAACAAATCGAGGGAAAATTAAAGTTATTTCCTAGTTAGCTTCTTTTTGAAATGGGATTATATAAGATGTAGTTTTTATAAAAGAGATAGTAACATTTTTTTTTTTACCTTGAAGCATTACAAAATTTATGTTTCTAAAAAAATAACGAAAAAGTTGGTGAATGGTTGTTTAAAGAAAAAAAGGAGCAGTTTTAAAATGGAATAATTTTTTACTTATAGTTAAAATATAAACTCACGTATATTTAAAGTTTTATTTCAAAACGTCAAATAACTTTAAAGCTTTAATGCTTGATTTTTTCCAAAGTTTAAGAAATGTCTAAATTTCTGTATGTGGCGTATCAAATCACAATGGATTTATTCCTGTTTTCTAAAAATGGGGATGGATGTATCAAAACTCAACATCTCAAGTTTCAGAAATTTTTCAGGAGAGTAAAAACAGGATGTACTACGTACATACACTATTCGCTTAGTTTTGACGAAATCACACGGCTTACTAGCTTTTTCTGGGGAAATATCAATTTTTGAAGAGATGTGGTTTTGACCACACACGTAAAAACCTTGAACTTAGGTCAAAAACCAAAAAAAACCCCCATTTTTTTCAGCAAAGAATATGTTGATTTTTAATAAACCCTTCCTCAAATATTATGCACAATATTGCTTTTAACTAAGAAAAACTTTGAAAGGGAACTGTTTTCTTTAAAATGTTTAATTACTGCTATGCTTAGGAAAAGATTACAGTTGGTAATATAAGCACAAAATACGTAATTTTTCATTAATTTATCGTTAAACCTTTACTTTTATGTACATAATAATGAGCTTTAATGAACTTAACTATTTTATGAACTACGAGTTTGTAAACAAAAGAGAGTTGTCTGAAGGCAATTCAATATTCAGAAAACAGTTTTTTATTTGGAACCCTTATAAAAATAATTACGAACAATGAAAGAGATGCTTTAAGGAGTTCAGGAAGAAATAATTCTTTAAGTCATTAGGATATTCTAAAATCTATACGAAGCATTCTTCATTAAAAGGTCGTATATTTACATTTAATGCAACATTGTAAAACTAAGATGTCCGCAGATTTACATACCTTGAAAAAATAGTTCATTTGAAAGGAATAACCGATGTTGAGATTGGCGTAAGAATTTCATTACATAAAAATTATTTTACAAACTAAATAAAACTTCAGCTTGACGATCAAAAAGGACAATTCAAGGACAAAATTCAGCATATTTAGTTTAGTGGTAAAAATATACTTCTATACCAGTGCGCTCCAACCCGCGGGTCGCATACGGCACTCGAAAATATTTTCATGGCAATCAGCCACAAAATTAAATGCTTATGAAAATTACGTAGAATTTAATTCACTTGTCAGTTTTTATTTCATAAATATATTAAAAACCCGTTTTTACGTGTAGAATTTTCAAAAAAACTTTCAGGGGAGAGCCCTGTTGAAAAGATACATTGAAATAACATCAGTAGACACTCCGATTGGGGGCAATAGTTTGTACATTTTAAATCATGCCAGGATTTCTAGTTTCTGCAACTTAAAAGAGTTTGGTTTAAAAAAATATATGGGAATGTGGGGGCTAATGGAACCTTTTTAAATAAATGCTAGGGTAAAAGCATAAATGCAGTTATGTATATTGAATGAGCAAAAAACTGTTGTGGAGGAAATTTCATGTATAAATCTTTACTAAAATATTTATAATTTTGAAAAAATCCATTTTTCCCATTAGCCCTGTGCCCCATTAGTACCCACTTTCCCCTAAATCAGAGTTGGGCAAAATGTAATCAGATTAATGATTAATGATTACGATTAAAATTGTAATCATATTACTTTTTTTAACCTGATCACAATTGTAATCAAGAAAGTAATCACATTGGAGATTAATGATTACAATTGTAATCAAGAAAGTAATCACATTGGAGATTAATGATTACAATTGTAATCCCATAATAAATCTTGTTTACTTTTTATGATTGATTATGTTAAGGCACAAAGAATGTTGCCGGAAATGGTCCGAAACTTACCGGAAGTGGTCCGGAACTTAGCGAAAATGGCCCAAAACTTACCGGAAGTTGTTTATAACTTACCGGAAGAGGTCCGAAACTTACGGAAGTGGTCCAAAACTTCCCAGAATTGGTTTGCTATCAACCGGAAGTGGTCCAAAACTTATCAGGCCACTTCCGGTAAGTTGTGGACCATTTCCGGTAAATAGCGGACCACTTCTTGTAAGTTATAGACCACTTCCGGTAAGTTTCGGACCACTTCCGGAGAGCTGCGGAACACTTCCGGTAAGTTGTGGACCCCTTCCGGTTAGTTGTGACCCACTTCCGGTTAGTTAAGGTCACTTCCGGTTAGCCAAGGACCACTTCCGGTGAGTTGCGGACCACTGTAATTAAGTTGCGTCAATCTGTTCGACAAATGTAATCTGATTACTTTCAATCAGATTATTAATCTGATTACAAAAGTTATCTTATTGCACCCATCTATCATATCAGTATCGATGCTATAAGTTGCAATCAGTGGCGGATCCAGAGACTCGGTTTGATGGGGGCGATCTTATTTCGTGAGCATTTGAAATACATTGAAACCTGTATTTAGGGACCTGAAATTATTGTTATTGACCAGGTCCGTAATAACCAGACTTTCATTTCGGGAGGAGTTGACTCAACATTATTTCTAAGGTACTCCCCCAATAAGTACGTGAAAATTTAGATCAATAATTACAGGTAGAACTTAAAAATGTCAAAATTTTCTATACAATGTTAAAAAATGAAGTAAAAATGTGGGGTCTGGGGTGTCCTTCCCCAGAATATTTTTTGAAAATTGTCCTTTAAAAGTAGTGTTCAATCTCATTTTGGACCCTTTTGGTTACATTCAAAGTGGACCAATATTTGCAAGTCGTAGATTTTTAAGGAAAAAATATATAAAAATTTATTTATGAAAACATTAAAAGTTAAGTTAAGCAAGAAGAAAAGTTAAAAGTAAAATTCCTCTTCATCTTCGTGGCACACAGTACTCTTTACTTTATTAAAATGAATTTTAAGTACTAGTAAAAATTCGGGAAAATTGATGATATATCGGATAATAAAGGGGAAAAACGGAAAAGTTGTACCAAAATTGAAAAGTTACCTTTATCCTCTAATTTGCAGCCTCCGATTATTTTTCTTCGTAAACCTAATCCTTCTTCGTTGTGGGTGAAAAGCTGCGATCATCACTTTTAAGCTATAAGCATCAGCTACAAGCATTGGATAGACACTGTTGTGCTGCCGCATTCAGCAAAAGTGTAAACGCGAAACAAAACAAGAGACAATATCAACTAATACGTATTTCCAGTGCTTGTCATGCATACAACTGCTCCCCCTACGCTGGCTGAAGTTTCCAGTGTTCAAAGTTAACGAGTTGGGACTTGCAAAAAGACCCGCTCACAAAATGACTGCAACTCAAGTTTTCTCCCGATTTTACAGGGAAAGTACATTTTGACTGAGGGTGAGAGGGGGCTTTTTTTGAGTGAGTAATGGGCCCTTCCAAACTTTTACGACCACAGGAGAAACGCATGTTTCGGCCTGAAGGCCGGCAAAAGTGACTCTGTTGAGGGGGGGGGGGGCGATCGCCCCAATCGCCCACCCCTATGGATCCTCGCATGGTTGCAATTATCATTTCACCTTCAAGTGTAACTTAAGAAATGTTGCAATTGGTCTACAGTTGCCTGTCTGAATTTAGTAGTCAATTTTAAAAATTAAAATGTCCTAACCTTTTGAGAAAAGTAATCCCAACCTTTTCTCTTTGTATATGAACTAAATTTGGGAAAATTCAGTTCAAAATTAAGGTTTTGTTTTTTATCTGTAAATCCCTTAAACTTTAAACACTCTTCTTGCTCTTTCATTTTCAAAACGTTTGAGAATTGCCTAATTTCTAAAGAAAGTTTCATCTTTACTATGGATTAATTTGCCTTTTAACAAAAAAATCTCCAATTTTAATGATCCAGCCAGTATTTTTACATTGGATCTTCAATGTAAGAAAATTCTTAAGGGAAATGCATATAATAGTGAACCTTCACTATCGAAATAAAGGTTCCACTATTTAAATAAGTTTTACTTTCCCGTATTAAAATAGGAAAATGTAATTTTCTTGTTTTATTCTGTCTCTGACCCTCACTTCCAAATAAAAAGTTTCATTTGCCCTCGGGTAGCTTAAGGTTGGACCACACTGTTTTATGAAACAGAAACAACGAAATTAACTATGAACTAAAACATAATTAGCAAAATAGAAGGTTGAGGAAAAAATGTAAAATATCCCACTGAGCAACTAGATCTTTGTCATAAGATAAAACAAGGACCCTCTCTAATAGCATAGACAGAAAAGGGAAGTGTGGGGTCATGTGCTGATAATTCCTTCGGCTAAAATACAAGTTGCCTTAACATGGCAACGGAGGGCAAAAGAAGGTAAGGAAGACTCGTGTTAACATCAGAGAAGAACGGAAAAAGGAGATAACCCCGGTGGGAAGGTCGAACTGGTCAGAATCAAGATCAGCTTTGACTGCCCACTTGGTATGGCTAAAAGAAAAAGGTTAAGGGCCTATTTACCACTGGGCCACGAACAGAATTGATAGAAGAGAAGTAGAAGGTAAGCAACATAGCAAAAAAAAAAACCCCAAGGAATGCCCTCTGAAAATATGATACTCTTTCCCATTTTATTGGGAAACAGACCCTTATGTACAAATAATTTCGGTTGTTATTAAAGTTACCTAAAATTATTATTTGCCTTCTAACTTTATTTCTATTCCCAAGTTCCCACATAACAGTATTTCTTTGTGTTCAGAACAGGCGGGGTTTCGAAACATATTGCGTCCGGCAGAGCAGGTCATAAATTTTAGGCTGAGATTTGATTCCTACCCCTCTCAGCAGTTGGGCTGTTCACCATAGGGAGTACGAAATATTTCCTGCATCCGCTTTCTTGCACTTATCGCTTCCTGAATTTCCCAATCATCTGAACCCTTAGCAAAAGTTAACATCATCTCAGTAATTTACAGTTTCTCTCGGAGACAATGTTGTTCATAAGAGTAAGTAGTATTCAATTAAGTGTGACTTCGTTTGGGTTTTTTTGTAAGTTTTGAAACTAATTTTTAATGGGTGAAAAGATAAATCTTCTCTGAATGGACTTTAAGGGTAAAAAGAAATATTTACCTCGTGTTTGTGCTTTTAAATTTAAGTGTGTGATTTTAGTTCACTATTAATATTTTAACTTTAAATAATCACAGTTATTTTTAATTTCTTGATAGTGTACTGAGTAAATGTAAATTTATACATTTATTAAATGTATTAAAATATATATGAAATCAACCTGGAAATAAAAGATAAGTTTAGAGGTATTTATTAAATTTAAGGTACTATATAAGGTTCCTTTTACCTTTTATTTTCAATTTTTATCTACCTAATACAAACCGAGGCCTACCTAATATCCAAATTATCGATGAATAGGTGTATGTTTTTATAAGAATACTTTTGGCTACATAAATAACCCCTAAAAATTTTATGATTAAATCACTGTAAGAGCAAGTTTAAAAGTAGATATTGAAACATTAACTACACCGAAAATGAAGAGTTGGAATTACAGCGATGAAACATTAAAAATTGAGAACCAGTACTAATTAATTCTTATTTTATCGAGATATTGAGGAACAGTTCACAATATGGGTAAAAAAAACTGCCCCCCTATTTGTTTCCTTTTCTACACTTAGATTAACCAATAAATAATAAATGCTTTAACTATTGTAAATGAGTAAGACGATATTTTCTAATGATGGTATTAAAATATCCTATGTTTTGGTCTACTATTTTAACACAGAATAACAATAAAAATCCTTAGAGATGAAACGGTAGGTTTTGTAATTCTATAGGTAAGTAATATGATTTAAAATATGTTTTAGCTATTTTCCAACTTGTTTAGTTTTTATAATAAACAAAGGTACAAATTTGTATATTTTTGTAACATATAACCCTAAAAGAGTAAGCGTTTACTTGATAACATTTCATAAATATTGTACAAATGAGATCCATGTAATATTTATAGTGTCATAAAGAGTCCTAGGAAATGCAAAGTACCATCCTAATATTTTCTGCTGCATCATAAAAACAAATTAAAATTGTCGAATCACTGAATTGCTTAAAACATTTCAAAATTGAATTTTTAAAGTTAAATTTGCATTAAAAATAACATTTAATGTTTTAATTTTTCACAGACATAAAATCCCATTACGACCATTTATAGTTTGTCTTAACCTTAATAGGATAATATTTTTATTGGATCAAATTTTAAAAATTGGATTATTATTAATTTTTAATGAAATTTGTGTCCATATATAGGTACAACAACCTGTTCTCCCTACAGACAAACTCAGTTGTGCCTGTAAACACCCCAAAAAGCTGAGTTGTATTTGAAAAAGTTTAAAATGAACATTTTTTTTTGATAATTTACTTTTTAATGAACAATTCTTTACATGTTATAAATTGGAAATCGATTTTTTAAAGTAGAGTACTCTTAGAGCGTAAATGATAATTTAAATTAACTTGATTGATATACACATCTTGATTTCTTGCCGAAAATACATAAATAGAATATTTTTATCGGTCATGCTGATTGATCTGATCATTTCACAGACCCAAAAAGAAAATCGATCGCCACTTAGTTTGGCCAATATTTTGCGATAGTAACTTTCGCAAATCTTTATCAGTAGAAATTTTAATTTTTTCTTTATCATCGTACGGAATGTTATAGTAAGGCTACATATTTTATACTATATTTTACATTAAATGCAAAGTAGAATAAAAAAAAACTAGTTTAGATAAAATGTTTTCCTCTAAAATAACAATAACATATTTGCCGACAAATACATAGGCATTGAGAAGAAATTTAACATGCATTAAAATGCATTCATTTAAAGAAACCCGATACAGAAAAGCCAATTATAGCAACAGACACATCAAGAACGTGATTAGTACAACATCCTATGGTGTTGTATTCAAAATTTTATGAAAAATAAAAGGACTGCGGTATGTGGACTTTTAATATCCAAACAAAGCAGTCATTATATCGGAGATTCACCACTTACATCCCATTTAATCATATCACCATAAAAGGGAAAGAAAAACATTAATGTACTGTCACTAAAAGTAAATTTGAGCATCTAAAAACAGTAAATTTGGTATACTTACTTAAAATTTAATTTCAAAAAGATGATTTCATGTTAGCAATTAGATAGCATCTGTTTACATTCAATATTGACCACCAATTCAAATTTCCGTTTATTCCGAATTTTAAAACTGTAAGTTGTACAACTGTCCTTAGCTACAAGTCTCCCCTGATTAAATATCAGGAAAGTTAAAAATTAATATTCCATGCCCACAAAGTCATAAAGAAAATTTAAAGAGATAGTATCTACTTTAAAATATGGAGAATATTGTTGATATATGTAGAATTTACATCTGAAGATATATTACAGCCAAATCCGTATAAATCTTTCACCTCTTGATAAAGAAGTGCGTTTTTACTTTGTGCTGGTATCATTTACTCCTTAATGCATTCTTTTTAAGAGCATAGAATAAAACAGCCTTTCTCTATTTCAATTTCAGGTCTTCATTTTTTGTCTCGGATTGGGAATTTCCAGTTGTGAAGATCCAAAGTGCGTAATTAACCACGAGTGTGTCTGTGGAGATGATTATATTCTATGCGATTGCTCTGGAGAGGATCTTATTTTGCTACCTTACTTTACCAAGCATGAACCTGTGGCTATTACAATAAAAAACTGCGCAAATGTTAAAACTTTTCATGCCGTTTTCTCCTTTATGCATATTACAAGCTTGGAATTTCGAAACATAGAAAAACTTGATATAGGTTCTTTCGCTATATCGAAAGCTCTTAGTGTTTCAAATGTGGTCATAGAAAATGTACAGGAACTCACTTTTCATGAATTTAGTTTCACTGGACTGGATGGCACAAATTCTGTTGAAATTAGAAATGTCACAGCAAGATTTGCCGAGTTTTCCATCATAGGAAAGGCCATCGATTCATTTGTGATAGAAAATTCAGTATTGATTTTTCATATATTGGGAGTTATTTTGATAAACAGTACTGACATAGCTATCAAATCTTCGATCATTGACGCCGCCAACAACTCGGTGATAATGCATAGAGTTCAATCATTTGAAATTTCAAGTTCAAATTTTACACCGACTGTCTCAAGAATGTTCAACATTGGGTCATTGGAGACATTTAGTGTCACCAAATGCATTTTCGATGCTTTATCTTTCGGTGTTTTCTCAGTGGAAGTTGATCATTTTTTCTTCGAAAGTAATCAAGTAACCCATAGTGATACGGATGCCTTCATATACTTGAATGCCACGAAATCGGCAACTTTCTCAGACAACGTGTTTGAAAGCTTGGACGGAGACTCAGTGTTTCCCAACCCTAGTAATGCCTATACCAATTCTGATAGACAAGATGCCTTCGTAAGAAATGGGTTCTACTGTGACTGTTCGCTTGCGTGGATGTTTAACAATTCAGAAGTGTACTCTCCTTTGATTGAAAACAGCTTTTGCGTCAACTATAGGAAACTTCCTCTTCTGAAGTTGCTTCCCAAGATTTACTCCTGTAGTCCTGAGGGGCTCGAAAACTGGGCAACGAGCTTTGAGAGTCTGACTTCTGCAAAAAGCAGTGCTATAATGACTGTGATTTTTAGAACTGAAATATGTTTATTGATTATTTTGTTGACAGTTTCATTTCTTGGGCATTATTTATAAGCGATATTAATGTTAATGTTTGTTCAGAATATTTGAGTTTGGTATTGAGTGTAGATTTTATGGGAGCTTAAAGGACAGAACAGACTAGTCGGACTATCATTCAAAAAGCCCTAATCATGTTAGGAGTCGTCTATATAGTTTTTCGTGAGAGTGTAGTTATTTATAAAAGAATTCCTGGTAGAAAGAGGAAGCAGTGCAAAATGACCGACCCTCACCATCATTTTCAAGAATCTTTTCGTGATTTTCATCTTATTATGGCTGGTAATTTATGAGGTCTTCATTCCTGTATGTTGTCACTTAAGGAACAGCATAAAATAATTTCCCAACTGTTTAGGAAACATGGAAAACTAACTTTCTTAAACGTGCATTTGTATGGATGAAGCCATAGAAAAGCAGTGAATAGCAGAAGCTCTCGGGTGTTTTTGACAAAACCGTTTGTTTCAGGTAACATCCACAGTTAAATTTTTCCCACTAACTATTCCCACTAAACTAAAACTCTAACTATTGATAACTAACAGTCTGATATCTACAAATTTTAAAGTTTGGGAAAAATTTCTCAAAATCTTCTGCGCCTAAATGTGGATACATATCCTTCCTTCCCTTCCCATGGCTAAGTCTATGCCTAGAATATCTTAAGATTTAAGCCATCCCGAATGGCTGGTATAGAACTCGGAACGTCATGTACTTCGGATGCTTAATCTCACAATTGAGGGAAAATGCTTATCATATCCAAAATTGTTTTCTTATTCTCACAATCTTATTAAGATAAGATTAGGAGTAGATGGGGGAAAATAACATTTTAAGCATCAGCATTAATATTTTCATTATATAATATTTTAAGTGATGATAGGCTGAAAAATAATTATGGTTTGAGATTAATTATAAGGTTGCATTGTCTCTTTTAAATTACCTCTACCTATCAAGTAACATTAACAGGATTTTTTTTACCTTTGTTTTATAATTTAAAGTTATAATAAAACACAGTAACGTATGTAAAGTATGTAATTGGAAAATATACCCCTTTACATATTTGGGAGAATGTAAATTTTCATCCGTATCTGGGAGTACTTTCCAATGTAACATAAAAGACAATAGTTTTCTGTCAATAAATGTAAGTGTTTTAAGTGATTGTGTCAGTCTATAAAAACTTGTCCATGTACCGGTCCATTATATTACCTGCTTATCACCATTGGGGTATTATGGCCATCTAGGCTTCGGCCTATTATATTCTTAATATTATATGTTAGCGTTTGTGAGTGTTTCAAGTTACATAGTTTGTCCAGGTTTGTCATTTAATCATTAAATAAATTTAAATTTTCGGATTTTACTATTAAGCAAGATCATAAATATACAAAGTCCCCTAAAAATGTTCTTTGCTTTTGAATACAAGTATGTTAAAATAAAAAAAATATCAATTAATCAGTCAAGATTCTGGTTTATTACGGAAAAACAGCATACTATACACAATGCATCATGTTTTTCTGTTAAAAAAATATTTACAACAAAAACATCACTAACACAACGATTATAACATTACTAACAGTTTAATAAAACAGCTGCTTTTCAAGAATTTTTCTTGGTGCCTTTTGAAATATTTAATCTTACATTTAAATATTTACAAAAATATTTTTCGCTAACGATTTCAAATACTTTTGTTTCGAAAAGAAAATAATATTGATGAAATAAAATAGAGATGAATTTTTGCAAATCTAGCTGTAAAATCATGAGTTGTCTATGCTTTTTCTGTATACTCCTTCCAACGACACTGTGGAGTAAGAATCACGATGTTGCTTCTTATTAAAAATATCAGTTGAGCTTATTCTTCTAGCAGAGGCACCAACCAAAGGAAAAGACGAAATCTTTGTTTCTCTTTCCGTCTGAAAGAAAAATCGGGCTTCTTTTGAACTACTGTTTAAGTAAAATAACACTTAATAAAACTTCAATTTAGACATGTTCAGAAAAAATTCAATTATCCATGTTTATAAAACTGAATATCATCATAAAATGTTGTGGGAAGTAAAATGTTTGCGAAAATCTCAGTTTTAGAAGGTTCAGTCACATATTGGTAGAAAAAAAAAATTCAACAGCTTTAAATCTTTATTAATGTACATTTTACTTTTAAAACGAACGCAAAAATTGAGCAGAGTTTCTTTTACTATACATTATTAAAATATGGAGAAGTTAAATGTTTTTTTTTTTTTTTTAATTTTTGAGTTTTACCAATAGGATTAGGGTATAGCTTCCTATAGTCATACCACCAGGAGAAAAACTTTTATGTGTCTTACATTATAGTGGAAATTGTTATTTAAACGAATTTTCCCTCTTCATTTCAGGGGTGATGACTTCATAAACGCTGAAAAAACGTTTTTTTTTTGTTTTTTTTTACGAAATCTGCGTGGCTATCAATTAGTTTTGTACTTTTTTTTTTCAGAGTTTTGGTTCTTCTGTCAAAGTGTTTCTCCTGACGGTAAGACTATAACTTTCCTTTAAAACTAAATATATTATAAGAATATTAAAGATATAAAATTAGAGATAATGTTAACAAATTACTAATTGACTATTTTTAGGTTTTAAAATACTTTTGAACGTATATTTACCGTTCTTGTTTTTGGATCACATTTCCATAAATTATAAAAGAATGGAGTCATTAACTTCTTTTCCACTTTATGTTTGTCGTTCCCTATGAAGATAAATTTATTTTAAAATGCCGAAAATTTATAAAAACATAAATATGCACTTATAAATTTATAAATTGATACTAACCCATTATCAAAGATGCTAGTAATCCTACAATGATGACTACCATGCACCCAACCCCACTGTACCATAAATATGATATGCGGTACAAAGGAAACACATATTCACTGAAAGAAATACTAAGTGCATTAAAAGAAAGCAGTGAACAAAGTGAAAAAGTAAAGTAAACCTTACTTTAAAAACTAGGTACTACACAAATTAGCTTACAACAGCTGTTATCAAACTGTGGGCTCAAGCCAAGGCCCGGGCCCTTCCCTAAATTTGGACTAAGTGGACAAAAACAAGTAAATTTTTAAAGATCAAATGTCAAAATTTTTTCTGGGGGACCACCAGACCCCCCTTTGTACTCTGTATCACTTGCACTTTTTTATATATTAAGTTTAACAAGAAGCAAATCCTATCTTACGGTTTCTAAAAAAGCTACATTTTTAAGGAATTTGGAATAATTTCATCCTTTTCTGAGCAAAATTTAGGTATGGGTCTTGCGATATAAATTATTAAATCCATACGCGGAATCCATCCCAAACAAATTTCTTTATACGTCAATGGTGTGAGTATATCAAAAAAGTTACAATATTCAGATCTGGACCAATGTTGGGTCCAGGGATCTCCAATAATTCCCAAAAAATAGCTTAGAATTTCTTTTATCACATTAAAACTTTTCCGGGAGAGGACCCCTCGACCTCCCATTTCCATTAAGCAGTTGCTCCTAATCAATTGTATTCAGGTATTATAGCTTAAGCTTCATATTATTATTGCTTTGCATAATGTGTTACTGTATCAAAGGGGGCGCGATGAATGAAAATTGGGTCACCAATATTTAGATTTGAGAAGCTCTGGCTTACAACTTTATGGGAAAATATGTGTTTTAAAACTCGCGATGATTTCCATACAGTGACTAAAGTTATTTTGAATGCAACTAAAATTACTCGAATACCAAAACTTAATTTTGAAGGAAGTGGTACAGTAAATATGCATTTCCCACCAATTAGACAAACGTTTTTAATAAAAAATATAAATGGCTCTGATAAAACAACAGTAACAATTTTCCTACATTTTTGGTAGAGTCAAATAAGGTTGATATTACGTAGCTTTATATCAATATACTTTTATAAGTTAGATATTTTTAAAACTGAATAGTTTTAAGTGAAATAAATGTGTTAAACTTTCCACCCAAGCATTGAAATATTGTCATACCTTAATAGGTAAAACCTAATTTAGTTTTGACAAAGAGGCAAGAATGGACGTATTTCTATTCTAGGAAGGCATTCAAAACTGGGAACTTTCTCTTCCTTAAATATCCAGTTTTAACTCACATAAGCTAGGGATAGAGATTATTCCTGAATTTCTGAGTAATTTAGTAGTAATTAAAATATTGTATAAAGTTACCTTTGATAAACTTCAGGTACGACACTAGTGGCATTGACGAATGATTGTGTTACATTTAAGTATAGTTCTTGACATGATTCCACTGAAAGAGGAGCTGTAGGATGGGGCTGTTTGTAAAGAATTGATCCTACACATATCCACATGCAAACAGCCAATCCACTGACCAATCCAGTCATTGCAGCCTATTAAAAAATATTGAACCAATGCTTCATAACACACTGAGAAATTTGTATCTCAGATCCTTTTGAGTGCAGGTAAAAAATGAGAAATTTGTATCATTGTTTTAGTACCAAAAAAATTAACTTTATTTATGTATTTTTATGATTTAATATAACTGGATTAACTTCTATTTTAAAGATTTATTTTTTTAAGGATTTAAGTATTTTTGCTGTTATATCATTTTATAATTCATGTTTATCAATTGAACATAACCATTACAAAGCAAATTTAGTAGTACCTGAAAACCAATATAATGATGCACAAATTTAGAAGACATGAAAGATTGTACTTCATATTTACGGTTAGTTTTCAAAAGCAAGAGCTAGATGAAGTTCAGATTTTATACTTACAAATGCAGATGGCCAGGGGAAAAACATACCCAATGTGTATATGCCTAACATTGGTCCCCCTAGAGCTCCACTGATACTTAGGGCAGCCTGATGAAATAAAGTACACGAAAAGTTGTAGTTGTTTTCCTAGTATTGCTTAATTAATTTGTATGAATAAAAATTAATAGGAACTACATCACAATGTCTTACCTGTAATACAGTGCCTGCCATATTTTCCACGACAATTACCAGTAGAATGGAAATCACCCCATAGATAAGGGCTAAAATGTTAAAATACTTTCAAAAAACTTTTAGTAAAATAACTTTTTAAAGATAAAAAACTTAAGCATCATAATAGTATTCTTTAAAAGGGTTATTATTATGGACTTACCTAGACATTTTGCACACCTCGTGGCGAATAGTTCAGTCATATTTGGGGCAATATAACTCCTCACCAAATCTTCCAGTGTGTTTGCAGATAAAGAGTTTAGTGAAGAAGATAAAGTACTGAAATTTAGATTTTTTATTACCAGTATCTAATGAAATGTAAAAATTAATATTCTAAAACTATTATAAGATAAAAAAAATTCTAGAAATGTTATGCATTTAAATTTAAGAAGTATTAATTCTGCTATAATTTTAGTTAGGCTTATACTGCTCCTAAATCCAGATAACTAATATTTTCAATTTTAGATTTTTGTTGGCACGAATTTTTACTAAAATTTTTATTCCTGTTGCATACGTCATTTTTTAGAAAAAAAAATATTTTTGTTTTGTTAAATTTTAAGATTAATTGTCAATTTTTTTAGCTCTATTTTTTACTCCTATTGAACAAAACTATTTTTTAAGAAATAATTTTTCTATATTTTTGTTAAATTTGGAAAGATTAACTGTCAATTTTGTAGTTGAGGAAAGAGTACTACCAGACGATTTCGCGGTCTTCAAAAATAATTCAGAGAATCAGCTATGGAAACATGCACAAAATGTAAAAATTGTCCAATCGTGCTGATATTTGTCTTTTAATTAAATGCCAAAATTTAGTTATCTGTAACAAATGTTAATTTAAGATTTAATAGTAAGATAAATAACCATTGAATTAACTTTCGAAACAAATTAATTGTTGAAAAAGAAATAGAAAAGTTGAGCTACCTTAAAGCACCACTAAAAATTCCAGAAACAAACAGACCAGGTAAACCAGGGAAAAATCTAAGGTTGTCCATCACATATAAAGGGAAAACCTATATGAAAGTTATAAGTTATGAATACAACTATGAAGTAATACATTGATGTTAGATTCTATAGGTTTTAAAAACTAAGGTTTGTTGTAAACATTTACTTGATTCGGTGAGCTGACTTGTTTAGTTTTAATAGGATCACAAGTTGAATAGTTGGCATAGATAATGAGGCCGACTAATATTGTCATTGTAACAGTTATAATGTTTCCAGGCAAATTCAGCCAGAGTACTCTGAAAATTGATCGCATTAAATTTCAAGTAATTATAGTTTAAGAAAATATTGTTAAAGATAAATAGTAAATGGTTCTTACAGTTTAGCTTTTGATAAAGTAGGTATGGTAAGAGATCTTTGAACCATTGCCTGATTTACGGCATAAATACTTAGCCACGTGAAAAATCCACCAAATGTCAGGGACCATACTGTGTGTCTTACGGTAGGATCAGGATCTATACTACACAAAGAAAATTAGAGTAAAGTAATTAGAGGTTATATTAATTATTTAGCAACATACGTGCGAAATTGGGAAAATTATTAAGTAAACTCTTACTTTAAAATCTCAGTTCTTTCACTGTTTTTAGCTTTATCCCACACTTCTTCCAGTCCACCTACATCTAAAGAGCCTTTGACAATGACAGTTATGAGGGCTATAAATATTATTATGGTCTGAAAAACGTCTGTCCATATCACAGCTTTTATTCCTCCCTGGAAGAAACAGCGGAAACATAAAGGAAGATAAGTATTAGTTTTTTTTTTGCTGTTTGAGCTATTTATTTAAAGGAAAAAAATCAAAAATCTTACAATTGTTGTATAGAAAGTGCACACTAACCCTATGGATAGAACACAAACCCATTGATGCAAACCAGTTACTGCAATGAAATATTCACTGTTAATATATCTTCGACAATTCATAAGTTTAAAATAAATTGTAAAGAATTACAATGATGTTTTAAAGTAAAAACAAAATATTTACCTACCTTGGGATAAAACCAGAGAGGGAGCATAAATAACAAAAGCGATGTATAGTAACTGCAAGAAAAAATAAATTTAAATATCTTACCTGTAAGAAATATATTTTATTCCACGGATCATTCAACGTTTGACTACAGGGATTTTTGAAAGGAATGAAAATGTTAACATACCTTAAGAAGTACAGGAATTATTGAAAATTTTTAGCTTCCAATTTTGAGGAGCTATATCATTAGAATAGCATATCATCATCTGATCAGTAAAAGAAAATTAATCGTTTACAATTAAACTTATTTTTGGAAACATGTAACAAAAGTTTTGTAGAAAACTTCATTGATAATCTCTTTAAAATTCCATCACACAATTTTCAAGGCATTAATACCTTTCCTTCCAGGTCACAAGTTGTTACATTCCACTGACCCACTCTGCTTTTGTGATGACACACTTGTGAAAATTAAACATTTAATATGACTTTGACTTTTCAAATTTACTGTCACAATTTTCATTTCTCTTGATTGCTCCATGTTTTTAAAAACAAAAAGCAGTGGAAGTAATTACTTTATTAGAAACGTGTAACAGCAAAAGAAAGAGTTTTTAAATTACGTGGTCACAATGTTTAAACTTTCCATTGGTCACATTTTGTCACACATAAAAATCATCATTCGTCCTTCTAAGTAAGTGACCTTCCTTGGGAAAACCCATAAGAAAATGTACATAAAAAGTCACTTTCAAATTTGTAAATTCTTGAGCGTTCTAAATTCTATGATTGGAAGAAACTTATGTTCTCCACTAGAGAAATTCAAAAATTTATATAAAAAAAAAACTTAGTTTATATATGATGAACGAAAATGACTCACCTGGGTTATGGTCGAAATCACGAAGCATACTGTTCTTACAAACTTGTTATACCGTTTCTCCAAATACTGTTGGAAAAATAATCAAGTAAATGCTATGATAAATAAATTTCTTGCATAAAAAATTATAGGGGTTACGGGAAAATTACCTCATTGATAGAAGAAACTTGTAGTTTATAAAATACTGGCATATAAATTTGTGCAGTAACTGGAATCATGACACAATAGGAAATATTGATAAGCCAGTACTGGATTCCATATTGGTAAGATTCAGCAGGGACACCAAGTAGGGTAATTGCTGACAAAAAAGTGGCCAATACAGACATGGCAACTGGAATCACGTTCATTTTCTTTCCACCAAAGAGGAATTCTTTCGTAGTGCTTTTCTTCGCTCCCTTAACAGCGTAAAATACACCAATTCCGGCAGAAACAGCAAGCATAGCGATACACACGCCATAGTCAGCTATGTCGAATCGACGATTGGATTCTAGATCTTCGTTCATTTTTATGGTTTTATAATTGTTTCATTCAGTATTCTGAAAATAAAAAACAACAATTAACTTAATTAGGCATGAATCAACAAAACTTTTTTTACTTTTGATTTTTATAACCTCATGGTGAAAACACAATATTAGACTTGGTTGTGTGGTATTTTACTTTAGCTTAAACCCTTTTTCTTTAATATTGTCCAGTTTAAAATAATTTAAAAATATTTTAGTTCCTAATTTAGTATGTTCACAAAGAACTTTTAAGTCTTTCTATTTTTTAAAGTTTTACTCAAAAATTTTATCTTCATTGTTGATAAAATTTAAAAAATTCTAAAATTTTTAAGTTAAATAAATAATAAAATTATTTAAGTTAATAAAAGTATTGCATATCATCACGTGAGCAGCGTAATCTACATAATTAAATAAGTACAAAACATTCTAAAATTATTTTCTCTTCCACGTAAGGTAATCTTAAAACTCAGGCGTAATATAAATGTAATGAATTACGTATAGAATAAGAAAAACCAAATCAATAACGATAACATTGAAACACAAGCAAAACTTACTTTAGAAGAAATATAGTTATAGCACTGGTGAAAGTGTGTCAAGTCGTCAGAAAGTCAAGTCGACTATACGTATCAAATCAAAAGAAGTAAGTTTCGAAGAGAAAAAGAAGTTCTGTATGTTGTATATATAATATCTAAAAGTTCAGGGAATAAAATTCAGTGGAGCGTGACAGTTTGTTGACATTGAAGTTGAATTAGGGATAAATGTTCTAGGAATATTTGCTTGCCTCTCTCCGTAGAAATGTTTTTCGTGTCTTTTTGGTGAATCTTAAGTCTCAAACAAGCTTTTAAAACGTTTGGTTTTAATTGGGTTCTTACGTTTGTAAAAACGGAAGTGTCTCTATAGTTGACTTATTTAACTTTATTTGGTAATAATTTTAATCCACTTATACTTCAAATATATTTCCCATGATATTTCCGAAAAACTAATACGAAAAGGATAGTATTACTTAAAAAGGAATTTTTACTTTGGAAAAACCGTATATTTTCTTAAACAATAAAAAGACAAAACTAAATCAATGTGTAAAAATACTGTAAAGAAAACCACGTGAAATAAATTGAAAAAAAAGAACACTGAACTTTTTAAATTTCTCTTTGGAATTTATTACATAATGGAATATCATGGAAAATGAGAGAGGTATTTTTTTTCTCTTTATTTCAATTTGTAATAGTGAAGAATTGTTTTATTTAGTCATCTAGGAATTTAATTACATATTGGGAATATCATGGAAAATTAAAGAGGTATTATTCAATTTGTAATAGTGTGGAAACGTTTCCTTTAGTCATCAGTAAGTTAAATGTGGGTATGTTGGGCCATTGACTCAGCAGTGGTTACCTAGCTGATTAAATAATACGAGCTAGACATCAAATAACGTCGAAATTCTTGGAATAGTAGATCATGCTATCTGGAGAGCAGTTAAATAACCTCCGATAACACATATCTGCATAGGAAGGAAATTTAAGTCTTTCAATATAACACCATCGGCCGAGTGACTGAAATTTATTTGATTCTGCTTATTGAATCGCGTTAAGGAAACGATTATGTTGGAACTAATTCTTTTTGTATTTACTACCATTTGAATGATTTCTAATTTTTACTTTTAGTAGAATTTTTAAATTAATACTAAAGAAAACTTACTTGCGAATTTCGTTTTTTCGTCGATTTTGGGGGGTGGCCATCACTTGTAGCATTAGCTTTATGACAATAAAAAATTAGTTCACAATCATGTTAATACGTAGATGGCGCTAAAATAATTCAAGAGATGTCGTATTCGATTTTGAACATAACCCACTGTACTGTCCAGCATCATAACTCACAAATTGCATTAAAAACAATGATTTATAAACTAATTTCATTGTGAAAATAACTTTTACTTTAAAAAATGAAATGCCATGAAAAATAATTTCACCCTCAGTAATATCTTTTAAAAGAATCCTCCAACCAATCGAAGTCTTACCCGGTTTTTTTTTTAGATTTTATAAATTTTTAAAATGTCTACAGACTTTTCTTTCTCTTAATTTAAAATATTTTACCTGATCTAAATAGAATTTATATGGTGGAAATAATAAAAGCCAGATTAGGGTAATCTAAAACTAGGATGAAAACAGTTTCCAAGCAATCGATTGATATTTATTAATTAAGAATATAAGCTAAAAACTTCTTTATTCCTTTATTTATTTTACATTTCACATTTAACTTATTGCACACATTTCTATATTGAATTTGTTTTTGCTTTATATCTTATAATTTAAAATTTTAATTTTATAAAATGTCTCTCTTTATCGCTAGGAGCCTTATTAGCTGTCTTAACAGATTCCTCATTGTTATAATACTTTACTATAGGAAATTTCATCCCTTTATTAATTTTCTAATCTGAAGGTCTGAAACAAACTTAACATATCATCCTGTAACCAATATGATACATTTCTGAACAAGATTTCACACTGTCACTAATTCTTCTAACACTGTCACTAATCGTAAATTAAACGGAACAAAGTTTTATTATTTCACACTTTAACTCTCTCTCTATTGAAGAAAATATAATCAATATACACATTTTACAGAACACTATTTTGAATGCGTTCATATTTTATAATTAAACCAGTTCTTGTGTGTTTGATACAAGGTTAAAGTACTTTGATGTTAATCTGATGAATTTTTAAAACGAAAAATAATGTCTTAATCTTAAAAAAAAAAACACTTCAAAAAGTTAATTTTTGCCCAATCCCCAATTTTATCTTTAATTGAAAATCCATAAGTTAAACTTTATAGGAAGAGATGTTGTTTTATATCAATAAAATCTTTAAACTTCTCCATGTCTAAAATCCAAAATCATTTTTACTTACTTTGAAGCCTAGACACCCAAACTATATTTTAAAAGTGAGCAAAACACTTGCTACTATCTGAAAGCTAAAGTAATAATAAATGCACTCATCTTTTTGATAAGAATATATAACCTTTTAATTCAGACAAATTTGTATAACCTAAGGTTTTCCTGTTTGTCAGAATTTTGAGTTACTAAAATTGTAGAGAAAATTACTTTCTATGATAGTGTCGTTTTCTTGTCAAGTCATCGGGTTTGAGTGATAAGATAAATATATCTTGTATTATAACATAAATTGAAGCATCCGTGTTACAGTTTTATGCTTTCTTTAAAATTCCTACAACTTTAGGTAAGATGTAACTTAAAAATTAATAGCTAAAAATGTATTCTGAATTTAAGTGTCATAACACAAACATTTTTATTGTTCTATAGAATCATAGAACTTTTCTCTCAATGACCACTGCAATTTCTACTATTGGTCGTAAGTAAATTGAATAAAAACATTCAGTGCAACAAATTTAACCATAAAATCATAAATAAGCAGTTGTAACAATGTATAAAAACTTTTGCTTCCAAAATAGCTTGGGGATTCTATCACAGTATGAGTAACGGAATGGTAGCTATGGAGTAAGATGTTAGTAATTTTTAAAACTCTGAATTCTGAAGGTCTCCCCTTTCAACTATTTCTCATGAAATGAAAGTGTACCAAATATTTTCCCTATATTTTAATATAAACACGTATCGTATCTTGATTGAAGTTCTAATCCTGAAGCGTTTCACAATACTCCGTTGTATGCCGCAATTATACTTCCTCTACAAAGGGACAATATAGTGAAAGGACGGTTTCCAGGCGTTCTTTAAAAGAGTCTTTTCGGAGAGGGTATCTTCAGGGATTATGTATGAAACTTTAAAATATCCTACTCTAAAGTTATTGCAGAGGATTCGAGGTAAGCAAAGGTTAACACAAAGCAAAATTATTACTATAAGTGAAAGCATTAGAATTATTAATTATATTGTTTTATCCTCCATTGAGGTGGAATGTTACTTCCACCAATGACTGTGAAATAAAAGGTTGAAAGGCTCTGTTATTTCATCAACAAAAGACCTAAACATCTTTCAGAAGTGGTACCCTCAGCTTCTAGGAGGAATAAGAAAATTCCTTAGATAATAACGATTTATTAACCAACTAACGTAAGTTGGACTCACAACACAGGGCCTATGCTAATACATCCAAACCCCTCGCAGATTCCATATTAATTGGATGGCTTTAAATCTACTTTTGAATCCTGTGTTTGCTTTTTCATGCAAACCTTAAGTATTTTTCAAAAGGCATTCATAAATCTTGAGATGAGATCGATAAATCATAATATTCAGTCAATATCAAAGATTAAATTACAAATTTTTTGAAAGCTTGCTAAATAAAAGAATTTAAGAAATACAACTTACTTACGAAGGAGAATAAAACTTTGGTACTTTCAAATAGAAAGCAATCTAGGAAAATTAAATTTAGATTACTTAGGTGGTTTTTACCATAGTTGAATTCAATACCTAGCAACTTATTTAAAAAGAGAGGGGATTACTAGAACTAAAAAAATATGTGTAATTTTACTTGTAAGTTGGATACAATTTAAATTTAGGTTAAACAATCCAATATTATTAGGTTTTGACTGCCATTAAGTTCTATTCCTGTAAATATAATTTTTTATTGTAAATACTAAGACAAAGTCTGCCTCGGAGTTCGGTATTTTACCAGTATAACATTTACCATAGGATTTTTCAAAGAGATACTTACAACAGAGCTAAGAACTGAGGTGGCAAAATCAATTAAAGATACATTTCAAAACAATTAAAGTTTAATATTGAAGAACATTTCTAAACTTTTAAGTTTTAAGATTTTTTCTCTGTTTGAAAGCTAAAGTTCTTCCAAACTTTCGAGCACAGTTAGGATCTTTAGAAGCTCCGTCCTCTTGTATAGTCAAGCTATTCATGATAAGCACAAAAAGTTTTATAAAATCACTGGCTCTAAGGAGAATAATCATGACTTCTCTTAAAAAAAACTCACCAGATGCCTTTTAGGGAGTTTAAAATAAGGAAAAATATTTTAATGACTTTTAATCTTAAAATTAGTTACATATTTTCCAACACAGTTTAAAGTAGTTATTTTTTTGCAATAAATGATACTATAGATTAGTTAGGCTAACTGCATATTTTTGTGATATTCTAACACGTGATGACCAGAGAAAACAATAACTTTTGCAAGAAACTTATAATTTTGACCTCCAAATAAAAAAGTAAGCCTTGCAGTAAATTATATCATTTTTTCTTTTGAAATAATTGCCCAAAAAAAAATCTAAAAGAGTAAACAAATCCCATGCCGCTTATTTAAATCGAAGGAAAAAACCTCCATTCCTATTCAGGAAAATTAAATCATTCCAAAACTGTTAAATTCTGCCCCCTCTTACCAACATATAACTCGGCGCAATCCCTTTTACTAATTAGTCCCCCTCGAGTCGCTCAGGTACTATCTGGTTTGGAAGACAGCCGCAGTTACGTCACAGAACGTCATCCAATTCAACCTCCTGCACCCTACCCTCTAATTGTACCTCATCAATACAGGTGAAACAAGTCAGCAGCGTTGAGGGTCCAAGACGCAACCTAATTAGCGGAACTAGGGAATTACCCCAGAACCTTAAAGACTAAGCGGGGAAACTCTCCCTATTTATTACGATTAACTACAGATTAAGGTGTCAATAAGTAAGGTTCTCACCTAAGGTGAAAGTGATCCTCTAAGCCGCTTTCCTCAGATGCCGCCCACTTTCACATGAGATGATCTGACACAGGATCGGTTTGTTCCACAGGAATGTCCAAGTGCGAAAAAGTGACCTACTGCCTGTGGCTATAGCTTGGCGTGCGTTTCGCTCCCCATTCCTTTCTTTAACAGGTTTTGGGGCACACGCTAACACCGAAAAGAGTGATGGGGTCGAGAACAGATATTTATTTGACTTTGATTTGGGTTCGATCGGCTTTAATCTAATCGCTCGATTGAGCAGTCTGTGGGGGAAGTGGGTATCTATATGGAGTTTTCGGATAGGGAGAGCGATGGGGGTGATGACAGAGTTTGACAATATCTGATGGACGAAGTGGGCCAAAATCGACTGTCATTTCCGTGGTCTCTTGAACTTTATTGGTGTTATCCGTGTTCTTTTGAACCCGGTCTGTCTGATAACGGTTCGTTACTAATTTAAAAATGCTGTAAACAAAATGAGTTTTACTTATTCATTAGCGTTTTTTTTCTTGATTTTAATTGGTTGGGAAAATTTTAGCCCAAATTGTGATGCAAAACACGGTTATAAAGTACCAAATGTGATTTTGAATTAAAAAAAATAGTTGGGTATAAATAAATATGACATAAATTTAAGTTTAAACATTTATGTTTGGAAAATGCATTTTGATTTTGATAAATATTTAATTGATTGGTAGATTTTTATCCAGGAGAAAAATAGTCTCTAAATAGGAAATCGATCTAAAAATGTAAGCATAGTTAATGACACAAAAATAATTTATTTTAAAATATTTTAGTATCAAATGCAGACGCAAATTCAGCGTTCTTAGATCTTTATTCAATTACATAATATTTGTATTAAATAGGATAATAGTTATTTTTTCGTTTGTAAGGTTCTCATCATTACTTAAATACAGAAGTATATTACAGTTGGTCATAGAAAATTGTGTTACACCATTGTGAAAATATAAAAACCTTCTCAACTTTTGAAAGATTGCACCATATTTTTCCCTATTATTTTTAGAATAAAGTGGTGGGTAAATTGAATTTAAAAACGTATTTAATATTAAAACAAAAGAAATTCACGGATAGCATAATATTTTCTACAGAAAATTATGTTACTCTAAAATAACCCTATACCCTATAAAAAATAAAAACCCTAAACCCCATATAAATAAGTTGTATTTAAAACTATTATAGAGTTGATTAAAAACAAAGCTAAAAAGTCATTAAAATTTTAAGCTAAGAATCCTGGAATCCTAAAGGATTTTGCTTCTTTTTATTAGAAAAAAAATAATGAAACAATAGAACTTCTTTAGATCAGTTAGTCGTGTTATATCAATGAACTATGTCACATTGACAGTAAGGAAAGAGTTAGCAAACTTCTTTATTGAAGAGCCAGATTAATATATGAAAAATTACTCAATAATCCATACAAGTGTAAGGAAAATCGATTTGCGTTTCGTTTAAGTGTTCAGAATGTTTGACATTAAACATTTTATGAAAATAAAAAGAACTCATTGAGGCACATTTTTGCAACAGTTTAACTTAGGAAAATTTGACCCTATGATTTAAAATAGCAATGAAGAAAGTAATTTTTATGTGTTTTAGGCATTTCAGAATCGTAACACCTAGAAGAGATGACCTAACATCCGATGTTAATAGAAAATATAAAATATTATTTTTGCGAAATAACTCAGATGAATCTGCAAGTCGGATGACAGCCTCAGAGAAGTCTTGTGTGACCTGAATTAAAACTATAAGAACGAAGTTTCGAACGGGCATTGATCAAACTTTCAGGAAATCCAAGTGGGAAGTGAGACCAAATCAACAAGATTCTCACCCCGAGCATTTAAATTACTCATTATAAAACTCGAGTCAAGCCGCTTCCCGACAAGTACCGTTGCCTCCTTTTCAATGTCAGCAGTGTGACGCTGACAGCACACAAGGCCAGGGCACGCCTCGCACAGTCACGGTAAACAAGCCCCGCGCGAAGTTGCCAAGCGCGCCCGTCAGTCACTTGCGCAGCCGGCGGAACCCGCGTTTTGCGGAAACGAGGTGTTTACACTACTTTGCAGTGACGGAACGGATGGGTTGTGAACGCGGTAGTTTTGGGATTTTCATCGCGGATGGATGAAATGGTTGAATGAAGAGGCTTTCCTCTTTGTGAAGGACGCAGAGGGTGTTACTCTTTTTCACTTGAGATTTTCGAAAATTTTTGATAAACCCTGGAGTTCCGGGATTCCTGCTGCCAAAAGAACCGGCTATCCCGGAAAAGTAGCACCTCTGTGCTATGTGAAATAATTTTATTATGGATGTTTTTTGAAGTTATTTTCAATAAATACTTTTTGTTATATTTACTGCTTTTATCTACGTTTTAATGATATTCTTAGGTAGTATTTTCATTTTCCTTACCCTTAATAATGCTGAAATTATTGAAATCATTTGACAATATGAGGTTCAAGAAGCCAGCGGAGACGCTATTCCCACAGTAATAAGTCAAAGTTACCATGTCATAGTTACCCATAAGTCATAGTTACCATGGTGCGCTATGGGATTTAAACTTTAACCGCCGTGCGGCACGGGTTAATATTAAAGTACCGGAAAATCCTTTTGCACATTTTCATTTCTTGGTTAAAGGAAAATAATTAAGTGGGGTCTCCAAAAATGTTTTCCACATTATAATAAGGGACACCCTAATGTATATCTACTACCATAAAATTAAAATAGAAAGTTTATATCTTTATCATCAGTCTATAAGTTTTCCGTCCAAGGTATAGGAGGGACATTTCTAAAAAAAAATTAAACAAGTTCTTCTAAAAAAACACAGTAAGTTAAAATTGTTTCTACATACAGTTAAGTTCTATACAAAATTTAATGAAATAGTAATATAAAATTTTTAAGAAAACCTTTCTGCAATTAAATTTTTCTGAGTGAGAAACTTTTGTTGCCCTTGTCAAAGCATAATCTAATTCATCATTACCATAAAATTTTGCTTGATTTATGTGGATACTGGAAATTTTTACAGAAATTTCATGAACTCTGTTGACACTATTTTTCTATAGTATGACTGTGTGTGTGAAGAATACTGTAGTACCTCTACCACAATTACCTGAAAAAAATTTAAACCTGAAAATCAATCACTACCAGTATACTACACAGAAAACAAGATTCGCCTCCTTGTTTCATCAAAGGATAAACCCCCCTTTTTGTTTCTTTACCAATTCAAACAATTTAAAAAAATTCCTTCACCTTTACAGGATGGGAAGTTAAGTTGGCATTTTGAGAGGAAACCACTGCAATGTGAGGTAATTTCATAATGATAAAGATCATTTGATTAGCCTTTGATACTTTTTAATTCTTCATATCCTGCCCTGATGAGTAACAACATGATAAGTACGTAAGTTTATACGTAAATTCAAGAGCGTTAAAGAAACCAACTATGTCACGAATGCCCAGATCGTGCTTTGTTTCATTTGTCTGTATATCGTTGGGATTTCCCAGAAAACGGGAAATTGCGGTTATCTCTAAAAAAGCAGAAGAATAGATCGGCGTTCATAACCAAGCTCCAAATGTTACCTGATCGTAAATTCCGTTTACTTTCCATAGAACTGTGCCAAATAACAGCAATGCTATCACTGTTGCTAGTTCTCGTGAATACAGCAGCTTCTCAAGTGCTATATGAAGAGTATGTTTATTTAAAAAAATTTCCCATTAATTTTAAGTTCAATTGTATCAGAATTTTAGTTTACTGAATGAAATAGCTAATTATGATTATTTCTTTTCAACTCGGAAGTACATAAAGTAAAAACTAATAATAAAGTTGTATTGATAAAAAAGTTAGTATTGAAATTATTTTAAGACAACTAGAATTGATTAATGTTCCTCACTGAACTTTTAAATTTTTAAAAGTTAATTAATAATGAGTGATAAGTTTCAAATAATAATGAAATAGGTAATAAAGAATTTTTAAATAATGATGAAATGAGTGTTAAAGAATTTTTAAGTAACCGAATTTTTTTATTAATTACAAAAATTGTATTTAAATTTAGATGTTTAATACACATTTGTTTAATCTCATTTTTAAACAAACATAGAAACCATAAATTTTGTTAATTAAAAAGTTCATTTTTTATTTTAAATATAAAAGAAAGCAGTAAATGTCATTGATAAAGCAATTCCTTGAACTTCAAATTATGAAATAATACTATGAAATCGTAGAGAAATTAATTACCTATTAATATGTTTTTTTTTACAGATTAAACGCTTTGAGTTTACATCCTAGGACATTCCATCTATCACAGAATCAAGAATTTCAAGTCATCCATCAAGTATTATGTGCAGGTAAAATTGTTTTACTTCTAAAATTTATTGAAAGAATTGAATAGTTTTTTAAATTACTGGAATCTTATGTGTTATCCTAGAACTGGTTCTATATCGATAAATATCTTTAATTTTCAACGACTATAGTATAATTCAAGGCATCACTATTGCTAAATAGTTTTTAATTGAACATTGGATAGGAAAATGGAATGGTTATGTACAAAGGTCACAAGTATCTCATTACATTTGTTAAAAATTTCCTTAGGTCTTCCATGCCCAGAATACAATATTATTCAAGATTATGCCTACTTCATTCAGCTAAGATCATACAGAGAGTCAACATATCTTAAACTGACAGCTCCAATTACCTGTAGATTTAAACTTACCATGGACGATGCTAAGAAAAGGTTAAAAAGTTATATAAAAGGTTAGTTATTTGTATTGATTTCTGAAAATTTTGCAAAATTCGAAATTTTTATTGATTTTGAAAAGAAGATAAATTTGACATTTAACTAGGTTCTTATCAGTGTGTTATCAGGTATGACTTGTTTAACCAGATTTTTCTTTTGATAGAGAAAAATGTTTATAAATTTTTTCCTGTTGTTTTACCAGTAAACTTCTTTGAGTAAAAACAAAATGATTTTTTATACAGGAAATAATAATAGAGAACAAAAATATAGTGCAACTCTACCATTATTGATTGAAGTAAACTATGCAGGAAGTAAATCAACAAATCCATGGTGTGCAATGAGCTACGAAGCAAATTTCTATACGCCCCACTATTGGGGAATAATAGCAACACCTACTGAGGTAATTTCTGTATCTTTATTTTAAAGAGTTGTTTATTTATTCCAAAAAATAGTACTTAGAGTTGTAATTATTTGTAGTTGTTTTAGAAATTAGATTCGAGATTGATTTATTCTTGTGATAACATTACCATTGAGACCTATCTTTAAAATTTAGAAGGTTAAATTACATGTGGGTGTGCTTTAATTTCTTTACCCTCCCTCGTGTGTTCATCGGTGCCGTAAAATCTTGAAATCATTTTTACCATATATCCAGAGAAAGCTGGCCCTCAAAAAATTGCTGGTGAATATTGCGCAAAATCAAATGTAAAATACACATTAAGATATGCGTATTTTAAATTTATAAAGTGATATGTTAAACAGAAACTAGTAATTATTTCCATTTTAGAATATTAATAGGTTATCCAAAATCCTAATAAAAATGAAAATCAGTGAAAGCATTTTCATGGATTTCTGAACTTTATTTTCACTTTTAGATTTTACCTGATTTCAAACATTTACCTGAAAATTTACAAGTGTACGTCCATACCTTTGTTGGAGATGTTGAAGAGGTTTTTCTCAGAGAAATAGAGCTATTTAGAAGAAATTTAGATGTCCTGGGGCTTTGTTATAAGAAGTTGACGTTTTACATTGGTAAAATAACTTTTATATCTTAATTAAAAAACTGCTAAATATAGTTACATTAATGCATCATACGTGAAAATTATTACTAAATCGTAATAAAATTACAGCTCAAATTAGTTATGTAATAAACTTTTAATACATTTAAATACATTTTGATACTTTTACGAAACAATAAATTTATAGTAATTAGTAATACATACTCATACCTCTTATTTTTTATAAGATAAGTTAAATCGAGAGAATATTCTTTTTTATTTAGTTTTTTAATTACCTTTCTAGTACACTAAAGAAGTGGGCAATAAAACCCTCAGATTTAATTTATTTTGTCACAATAGCAAAAAAAAAAAATTATAAAATATTTCTGATGGTTTACCTTTATTTTAGTCAATCAAATCGAATTCAAATTCTGCCCAGGCCTAGTGGCCTATCAGGCAGTGCCTATCTCCGTTTCATTAGCATTCAGGCCTGGGATGTCTTTATTTTAATGGTCATTCATTATTTAACTTTATTACAATAGAGTTATTTTTAGAATTACGGATTCTAGATGATTCTCGTAAGTCAATTTTCCTTGAGTACATCGTACCAGATTACGGTATCCAAAAGTTATAGCTTTTTTATAATACCAAATAAGAACTCATTGGTTTTCTTTCATCACATTTTTAATTTTCATTTCTGTGCATCATTTGTATCACGAGAAACATTTAAACTTTAATTCATTTAATTTCTAAGTGTTTCGATACTTCTCAGGAGTTATAATCAAATTTCGAAAATGGAATTAATTTTTGACGAATATATTTCTTTGCTAATCACCATAGTGTATAAAAGCAGTCAATGGTTATAATGAGTATTATAATTTCGCATTCAAAATACAAAATTCCATTCTAACACTAATTTAAAGTTAATAATCTTTTTATTTCAATTTGTAATTTTCAAATTATATAATCCTCATTTTTATTTTATCCAGCTATATACGAATTTCCTCATAGCCCAGCTGACTCTAGAAATGAACTTTGGTTTATTAAGTGTCCAAGATGATAGTGAATTCAAAAGGAGAAATCACATTTTTAGTACTGTTAAATACTACTCAAACTTTTAGCTTCAAGACGGGTGTACAATAAGTTATACTGAATTTTAAAGTATGCAATTTGTTTAAATAAAATGTCCTAGGCTAAGTTTTTTCATTTATTGAACACATTCAATAAACATATAAAAAGGATTATTTATATCATGTAAATCTAGTACAAAAAAGAAGCAGATATATTTACAAAAGTACTCTTCTTCCATAACACGTTCAGCAGACGTACAAGTAAATCATTGTAAAACATGGTATAAATAGATTGTAAATAATAACTAAAGAATAGTAAATGCGTCATGAATAATGATTAGCGAAATCTAAGATCTATCGTTATGGTTTTAAAAATTGGTATGGTTATCAAAATTTTTATTTTTTACTCTGTAAAAATTAATTACTTTTTAATTTCTTCAAACCTAATTCTTTAAATAAAGTATTTAACAAGTTTTCAAAAAAAAAAAAAAAATTACAAGGACATAATTTTTTTACAAAATATGAAGCGGAGGGATTTTAATATTGAATTAAAATATATTACCCAACACAGGGGTTTACTTAAAATTCAGTTACTTATTTATAATAAGGTTTAATTGCAATTTATTTAAGTTTCATACCACAAAATTTGTTACAGAATAAATTTTCTACTAATAATGAATTAATGTTTATAGGAGTAAAAAGGCATAAATTCTTATTTTTACTGGTTAAAAAATATAGAAACTTAGTACATAGCTTATCTAATCTAATTATTATTAATCAACTTCATTTTCTTCAAATTGTATTAATAGTTGCCAATAATTTCAATGCATACAAATCAGTGGTTTTATGCGAATACTTCACATAATACAACTAAAGTTGCCTTCGAAAGTTTTAGTTACAACAAAATCAACCATGATTAATTTTCTCTATGAATTAAATATTTAAAAATAATATTTATAACACAATATAAATAGTTATATTGAAATAAATATTATATAACCTTGAAAATACATAAAAGAAAGAACAAATACTTGTAAGTCAAAAACGTTTTAGTCCATCTCTAAAAATGATTGTCTGTTGATCTCAGAACAAAGTGAATCACGCCGATGTAGAGTCGATCAATGATGAAAAAAATCAGTGAGGTAATGTATAAAAATTATTCGGTGAAAGAGTCTTTTTCCTCTTATATTATTTGTCAATGGAAGGTGTCACATTCGAGCTGCGTGTATAGATGAAGAAATTCGATTGGATTTCACCGTAGTTGGTGTTTGGGAGTCACTTATATATGCTACATTGACGACTCCATCACTTTGTATGGCTTTATCCGAGCATTCCGGTTTCAGACCAGAGTTACGGATATTGTTATTGGTTACAAGTTCAACTGGGAAGACAGTCTGAAAACAAGATAAAACTATAGATTTTTTTTGTGATTTAGTGAGGGGGAGTGAAATCTAATTAAACCCAAAAATTGTGAATAAATATATTTATTTTATAATGAGTCTTTATAGTTAATTACTTTATCAAAGGTGTTAACTAGAAAATAAGGTAATTAATACCCGCTGGATTTCCATAAAAAACCAGCTTATGTTAGCCCCTTAACGGGATCTTGGAACATTATTTTAAGACCTTTAAATGTTTTTAGGTTTAAAAAAATAATCTATCTTAAAATTATACCTTTGAATAAGATGTTTTGGGAAAAAAAACTTATATGGTTGCTATGCTTTTTTTAAATTACAATATAAATTGTTTTATTTAGGTTTTACAAATTTTTACCGAACATGGAAAAATGCAAATAGTACATATTTACCTTATTGTGCTTAACTTTGGAAAGTAATGAAATTAATTTTCTCGTTACAGGGCTAATGAGATCTTGTTTTATATCATCTTTTCCATTAGGACCTAAAAGAAGGAACGTATCAGTAACACAATTTTTTTTAAACTATTTCTTTGATAATTGCTTTTACTTTTATTCTTCTTATACAATTTAAATCTAAAAGTAGCTTATTAAAATTAATTAATTTAAGTACGAAATAAAATAACACACTTGAAGTTCTAATTAAAAAATGCAGATATTCATACAAACTTTATTGATACTTAGGTATTCCGATAGTTAATTAATACAATATTATTATTATGTAATGATTAATTTAAATTAATGAAAGAAATTTTAGAAAAGATAATAAATTCCATTTAATTTACACAATATAGAAACGCTCATAATTTTCTTACCCGTCAGGAAGCTCATAATTAATCCTACGATGATAACAATCAAACATCCTATTGCACTGTACCACATGTATGAAATTCTATAGATGAACAAAATATCACTCCTAAAAGTAATAAATCATAAAATAACTATGGATTTAGGTTTAATTAATGACATTTCGGGTTAGAGGGAACCTCGTGTAACGTGTAGATAGTGTCCAAAAAAAAAGTTTGCTTGGTAGGATCTAATGTTTTATCACTGCCCAGTTTTTATACTGCGGTTAAGTTCCGACTTGTCTGCATAATTTGGGTTATAAAGTAAATTTGTACACATGCTTTCTTATAATGTGAAAAAAGCACTTAAATTAAGCTCTATAAATGTTTGAAGTTAATCGTCAATTCAAATATTAGTTTCTCAATCCGTGATTAACAACTAATTAATATAGAAGATAAATAACTTTAAAATCACCTAAAACTTACTTGTTTGGTAATAACTGTACATTTGTAGTAATGGTTTCATTCCACATGTTCCCTGTTACATTGTAGTACAAATCAGTACAACCTTCAACAGAAAAAGGGGCAAAATTCTTGGGAACTTTACTGAGAAAAGCTCCAACTGCAATCCAAAGTACAATCACAATGCCCGATATAAGTCCAGTAAGAGCACCCTGAAAAAGTCATTCAAAGATACTCTTAAGAAAAAGACTCGTTATAATGTTACCAGAAATGAAAGGAGAGTGGAAAAATACAGATAACGTTTGGTAGTAAGAGAAAAATACGGGACAGAAAAATACAGTCAGAATACGTATACTGAAAAATACGGTATATAATTAAGCGTAAAAAATAGAAAGAACAGGGAGGTAGGTATGAAAAATTGTCGACAGATAAAAGAAAATAGTTAGGGAAAGGAGAAGGAGGATGAGAGAATTGAGAGAGAAAGAGGGTTGGGGAGTTATATAAAAACGGAGACAGGAGAAAAAAGAGAAATGAGAAATATAAAAAGAAATAGGACAGAAAGGTAGTAAACGGAGAGAGGGAGAGAAAATTTAAAAATAAAAAAACGTCATCAAAGTTTTAAGAGAAGAGAGTTTGAAAGAAAATAGTTAAAAGAAAATAAACTTTTCGAATGAAGAATTTTACTCACCCTGCCGTTAGCCCATGGGAAAAACATACCAAGAATAAATACTCCCAGAATAGGTCCTCCAATGACCCCAAATACACTCAAAGATAACTGAAATATTTAAAAAATATAACTAAGTTAGATGATCAGTAAATAAAAACTACAATTTAAATAAAATCCTATACCAAGTACTGACCTGTAATATTGCACCTAGTCTTTCGACTACAAGGACTAGAATGATACAAGCTACACCGTAGAATAGGGCTAAAACACAATGTATGAGCTTAGTTTCAAATCTGAGTGTTGAAGAATAATATCTTTAGCTATATACAGAGGTGGAAATGAATTTAGTACTAACCTAAAATTTTTGCAAGTCTTGTTGCCCACTTTTCGGATATATTTGGGTTTATGTAAGCCTTAACTATGTCTTCTAAGGATACAGCTGCCAGAGAATTCACACCGGATGATACAGTACTGCACGGTAAAGCATAATAAATATTCGTGACTTTTCATTTTAAAACATAGATTTAGTGTAGTTACGGGCAAAGTGATAAACCGGGCATTATATTAGTTATGCCCGAAGTTGAGGCGGGAAATGTGATAAATTCAATGGCATTTATCAATGAGTATTTATCACTTTGTAATTGTATTTATCACTTTAGTAATACCCGGTTTATCACATTTTTTGTGATGTGAAAACGTTTAATTCAAGTATTCAACCATATGTATAAGTAGTTTTCTCAACTTTAGGATAAAAAACCCCGAGTTATTTAAATAAGAAAAGGTTAGCAAATAAAAAATTTCCCAAAATAATATCTATTAATAAACTATTAAATGTTATTTTAGTTGCAAATGGGCACTTAGAATTTAATTTTCCCATTTATTTTAATGCTTTCCTTTATGTTTCATAAAACATTTTGTCAAAATTTATCGCATTAAATGATAAAAATATCATTATAAATTAATACAATATAGAATATTCACTGAATCTAACAGACATCAAGAAGGTAATTTTAGTTTTTCTCTTAAATCTCTAACACATTAAAGATGGCAGCACGATTCCTTTTAAATTATGTTGGGGATCATTAAGTAGATGGCAGCACCAAATTATTATTCCCAGGAAAGACTGGTGGATTGGTGCAGCTGGATAGGTGGATAGCTCTTAAAACTAAATAAAAATTTATGACAATTTAAGTATAGGAACTTAAAATTCCTTAAAAAACGCCAGGACGCTTATTTTTTATTGTTTTGTTACTTTTAATTCTAAAAAAATTAATTTAATTCATTTAAAAAATGAGATTTTCAAAATTACCTATTTTTTTAAATTTTAATTCTAAATGGATTTAATTTTACCTAATTGCTCCGCTGAATATTCCAGCCACAAATACACCAGGTAAGCAAGGCATCGTCCCCAAGGCATCCATCACGTATAAAGGCAAGAGCTGCATAAGAAATATTAGAATTTTACAACGTAATCACTCAATTTCTTAAACAATATATAGTTCTGGAATTATTCTTAATTTTATTTTGCACATTGGGTATGCCTGTCTAATTAAATTTTTATCACTTTAATGTATACAAAATATATTTAAATTTGTATTTTTAATCTATTATCTTTAAATATCTCGACTGAAACAAATCCACCAAGAAATGAACATTTAGTTTTAGCTTGCTTGTTTCTATCAAAAATTTTTCAAGCTTATCCTTATTTATAACTTCATGATAATTACAATTTAGTCATATTATGGAGAGAATGAGACACTAGGGGATACTTGAATAATTATATGGTTAAGAATAAAAATCACTGCTAAAGTTTTTTATATGGACTTTAAAAAGAAAAGTTGTAAAATGCCTATTTATTTATGGGCAGATTTAAGAAGGGCTGAAGTTATTACTGAGATTATTAGATTAAGACTGATTGGAAAACTGTATTAGACGACTTTATGAACTACCCGATACCCATAAAAATCAGCAATATTCCCTGGGAGGGCAGTTCATTTATGCTCCTTTTCCCACAAATCTATCAACGTACCCCTTTTTTATGTAATTTTTTTTACATAATTTGATGTTTACAATTTTTAAAACATGATTTGTTGAAAATCCTTACGAATACAATCTGAAACATTCCTAATTAAATTTTAATCGTGGATATAAAATAGTATGAACAACATAGGTATTACAGCTAATCTTCGAACGGCATACCAGAATACATTTTAAACATTAAATTTTAATTTTTTTCCCAGAGGAGAACAAACAGGGCCCTCTCTTCCTCATTTTCTATTAAAAAATTATTCCCGAGTTTCAGCATAAATTTTAATATCTATCTTCTGGGTCCAAACCTTTTATTATAAAATCTCCTTATTAAATAATGCAAGCATGTCGGGAAGACTGAAACTGAAAAAATAATTCCTACCTGATCAGGTGCTCCCACTTGCTTTGTTCTTATAGGATCACAATCGGCGTACTTAGCGTAGATAAGCATTCCAGCGAGTGTGGTTACTGTAACAATAGTGCTTAACCCAGGCAAGTTCAGCCAAATAGCTCTAAAATATTTAAATTGATGAATAAAGCATTTTGATGAAATATAAACACTTGAAATCAGACGAAGAGAAACTTTTAAATAAATTTTATGCTTTAAAATAATAAGTATTATAGTTGTAAATTGGAATATGCTTTGTGGATGTTTTTTTTTATACTTGTGTATATTTGTATACTTTTCTTGTTCAGTGTTGTTTTTAAGAACTATTAAAGTATTGCAAAAATAAGTTAAGTTTTATACGTTTGAAAGAGCACGCATTTTGTGGATAAAAATAGCTTCAAATATTACTTCATGCATGAAATATCAAATTTTGATTTCTTACTTTTTTCTAAATTTTATTTTGGTTATTAAAAATTCGTTTTTAGTTCTTCTATTAACATTGAATGAAAATGTTAGGTTCCTAGGCAACGGTTTTATGTCAGTCTTCAGTAGAAAAGAATAAGGAAAACTGTCTCCTTATTACATTTTTTATGCTCTTTTATCTTAACAATTTATTTGCATCTAGTATTATGTCATAAGTGCTCAGCCACGATTCTTTTTACGTCTGATTGTGAGCTCCCTTATAAAAGCTTGTTTTTTATAACTTCAGTTACAATGAACATATGTACAACCATATACATGATCTTGGATTCTACTTGATTCATCATTATATCATGAAGAGAGGTAATGTGTGTTTAACAAACAACTTGTTATCTGGCAGAGGAAATTTTTAAAAAGTTGACTACTTTGATAAAAGATTTTATTAGTGACACTGCATTTTTTTTATATTTCAAAGCTTTGCTATGACACTAAGCTTTTAATTTAAAAGCATAGCATTTTAAAGGTTTTAAAAGGCTTTATTTTCTGTAAAAAGTGTCATATCATTTAATTAAATATTCAAATTTTATCATTAATTAATCCCAATCTCTTTAAAGGAATTGTATTTATACTTTTTATGCTATTATTACCTATTTGAATTTTAAAAGAAAACAATATTTGTTCAAAAAAAAATAATAAATTTCAGCAATAAAATATTCTGTTTTGTCGTTGCTTTCTTTAAGTATGCAAGTCGTGTTTTCATTATGTTGAAGATAGGTTTTTTTTTGAACTACTGAAAATTATCGATGCAAAAAAATTGTGTTAACGTACTATTTAGCTTAGGAATTGAATTAGGTGCTAAGTTAATGTAACATTTTATGAGCCTGCGGAAACTGTAAAGAGGTCAATCGTTAACCTCCTAAAGCAACAAAGATCACCTATTTTGCATTCCTTCGTGAACTTAACGTGAACCTGTCTTGGCAGTTGAAGTTCCCGTTCACTTTCACATTACGTCGAAGAATGGCCTTATTTAAAGTATCTCCCGTCCCGTAAGTTAAGTCTGTTACAGCAGTAAATTCATAGTGTGGTTAAAAAACGCAGTAACACTAAATATTTACAGATTATTTATTGAGAGGAAGAATCAAAATTTGTAAATATTCATTTCTTATGCTACTTCTGCCAGCTAATGTTGTTTATTTACACTTCAAAACGGTTCATTATCTTTACGAGAAGCTAATGTATCCTTAATGGTCTTTTGGATGATAAATGAATGGTCAAAAATTACGATCTTGATTGTCTTGGTAATTCTTTTTATACGATGTGACACGTTACGTGTATGAAAGGTTAACTCAACATGAATTGAAAAAAATTCTGCTCCATTCGAATCTAGACCCTTCAGAAAATCCACTGGTATATAGTTTTCATGTTAAGTTCACCCTTCTTTCCCTCTCAAAGTACACAAGAAATAATACGAAGTTATTAAGTTCGCTTTATATTGGAAACTTTTCAAAAGCGTTTTTCACAAAACTACAATAAGTAGTATTGAAAATATTTGACTCATCATTATTAATATCGGAAACTTGATTTTGATAAAATTTAGGTTTGGATGGCATGTATATTACTTTTATAACAGCAATAAACTAATTGTAAGCAATAATACAATCGTTACTGGGATCCACATTAAATTCTCGAGGACATTTTCTGAGCTAAATAGCTATGCCTCAGTAAGCATTTCTCTTCTCAACAAATTCAGAATGTTTTTAAACAAAAGTAATTGTGAATTTTTTTTGAAGAAACAGCTACTTCAATGATTTATTATATTAAGTATTTATTGCAGCTTTTAGTTTTACAGAATTCATCTAGTTAAGAGAGTAAGAAAGAGCAAATTATACAATATGTATTTAATTTGAGCATGAATGATTAGTATGTTTATTATCCATTATTATATATACGACAAGAAAAGAGGTTTTAACACATTATTTTTTATTACTATATATCTCTTCCACATTGTGTTTATGGCACTTTTAAAAAATACTGAAGCTACTCAATAACGCTTAAGTCTTCATAGTAATTGTTAAGAGAAGAATGATTATATTTCCAGTGTCATCATTGCTGTCCGTGTGCCCTTACTTTTCCATGTAAATTTCGCTTGTTCTATTGTCATTCAGAGGTGTGAAAAAAAAGGAAGAATGTCTTCTATTCATAAGGTCCTATTACTCTTCCTTTTCATTCTAAACAGTCTGCCGAAAAAAATTCTCAATCTCTCGAATAACGATTTCAGCAGTCATGCACTGAAGGTGACACTAAACAAAATACTACATTCTGCTTTCTCAGTCGTATATGTGTTCTCTTTACCATAATAATTTTCGTAGAAGCAGTTGAGCATGTACTGAATTAAAGTAGATGTTTCTTTCACTAATGTATGAAAATCTACATTTTAAACAGTATTAATTCCACTTAGTTAAATAAAGATTTTAAATTGTTTTGTTTTCTTTTAACTTTTCATGGTAGTTTCTATTATTTTATTTACATCATTTTGCATCATCAATCCTCATGTAAGTCTGTACTTTAAAATATTTTGAAAGTCTAATTAAGAAGAATATTTGCAAAAAAAAAGTAGGTACTTACAGTCTTGCGCCTCGAACGCTGGATATCGTCAAATACCTTTGCACCATTGGTTGACTCACACCATAAATGGAGAGCCAAGTAAAGTATCCACCAATTACTAAACTCCAAACAGTGTGTCTTGCGGTGGGATCCACATCGAAGCTAAAATATTTTTCAAAACATCCATCATAATGTCTTTAAAATTTTTGTCAAATTACTTTATGTATAATTTTTATCTTATATTTAATAAAATATATTCGCTGTATTCATGGTGTTTAAAATAAAGAATCTACCATACTTAAATGCAGTGTACGTACATCATGAAAAATAATCGACATGGAAAATTATGATTAGTTGGAATATCGTAAAATTTCTTATAAAACTAAAATTAAAAGAACTCAATTAGTGCCCTTTTATTTAACATCACAGGCCTCTTAGATTGACAAACCTAATAAAATGTGATTATTTCATGTGGTAAGAAAATGATTCTGTAGATGATTTTAGGATTCTTTTTGAAACATCCTGTCGATTGAGTTAGACTAATCAGGTCATGAAGAGTTTATTAAATTAACCAACAAATTCATCAACAAGCAAGGTTTGAGTAGATAGTAGGAAATTTTAATAAATTTTACGTAAAATATTTAACCTACTGTAAAAAAATATTTTACATCTCTTTTTAATTGTCATTATGTTAAACATAACTCACTTAAAGAACTCGATTCTTTGTCCTTCGCTACTTTTCTTCCACACAGATCCGATTCCTCCTAAATCTATTGAACCTTTGATGACCACGACCAGCATAGCACCAAAGATTACAAAGACTTGGAACAAATCGGTTAATACAACGGCCTTCATCCCTCCCTGAAATTAATATAGAATCTGTATATTTTCATATACGTACATTAAATAGGAATGGGAATCTTATGTAGTTGATAAACGGTATTGAAGAGAGAGATTCTATTAATGTTAAAAGCATTAAATTTTTTAGCTGTATTAAATAGTTGAGAACACTTACTACTGTAGTGTAGAAGGTGCAAACTATAATTACATTAACTATGCAAACTATAAAAGTATTAAATTTTTTAGCTGTATTAAATAGTTGAGAACACTTACTACTGTAGTGTCGAAGGTGCAAAATATAATTACATTAACTATACAAACTATAAAAGTATTAAATTTTTTAGCTGTATTAAATAGTTGAGAACACTTACTACGGTAGTGTAGAAGGTGCAAACTATTCCGATAGAAAGAACGCAGAACCAAACTTTGAGACCAGTAACTAAAAAAAAACAAACAATGGAGGTTTTCATTTATGAGACTTTGAAGGGAATACTTTAACAATTTTTCAGAAAACTCTTCGTTTATCTCTGCTTTTATCATAATTTGACTAGATTAATCCCAACAATTCTTTCTACCTACTATAAATGGTACAAAAAGATATTGCTCTTTTAAAAATGAGTTATATCTCTACTTTACACGAATTCATATTCACCAGGTGCTTAGCCTTATGCTACATTTATTATTCAATTCCATTTGAAAATAAATGGTTTATCAACCACCTTATATGTTAAAGCAAATAAAACTGACGACAATCAGGTGGAAAGAACAGGTTTTAGAGAACATGTTTTCTCAAGTTCCTTAAATGCGAGAACCTTACATGTAACTTTTTCATATAACTGATTTTTTTGAAGTTTCAGAAAGAAGGTTAAGAATTTATATCTTTACTATCCCAAGAAATAATTAGTTTACAGGAAAATATTCAAATAAGTAATTTGAATGTGTATTCTAAATCATATGTTTTTGGTAAAACATAATGCTATTATGTTTTGTTATCACTATCTCATTAATTTTTAATTCTTATCGTACCAATGATTTTAATATCTAGTATAAGTATAAGTACCAATAAACAAATTATTTTTCAATTTTTAACCTTATTTAGCTATCGGAAAAAAAACTTTAAAAAAAAACTCCTTTATAAACATAAATAAGCAAACAAAATTATCTTAAAATTCGAGCTAACTAGTTTGTTTACTATTTGCTATATTTAAAAATTCTTAGATAACTTAAGATACAAAGAGAGGCACTAAAACATATTAGTTTAAAATTAGAATTATATTTGTAACATTAATGTGTTAGTCATTTAATGTGCTTACATTTTTAATTAGTTAACAAATATTTTTCTCTCTAGGATTTTTAACGAATTACAAAAACTACCATTTATTCAGCTCAGGCTGCAGTTGAACGATTGCAAAAATAACAGGACACTTTGTTAAATAATTAAGGCAAAATTATTCCTCAGATGCATTTATCTAACATCATCACTTTTCAGCATAAAATTAACATGGTAACTTGCCTTTTTTCAATCAAGTGTATATCAGTATAATTAATAAATTGAGTGGCATTGGTTTTAATTTTGAACAGGTGACAAATACTTATAGTAATATCTAAAATTCTGAACGGAGGAAAATTTTTAAGCTATTCCAATTTCATCAACGTAGAAATTTTTTTCGGAGGCAATCAATGCTCGCTTTAAGAAACCGCTATTTTAAGATAACCCACGATTTTTACAAACATTCCCACTGTCCTAGTAGGGCTCTTTATTTTCAAGTACAAAAATTTTAAATAAAGATTATGTAAGTTTAGAATAAAAGTAATAATATATACATCACCTAACATTATAACCTATTTTCATGTTTAAAATATTCAACTAAATCTTTTGTGTTTATTCACATCTATCTTTTTACGGTATAATACTTGCAAAGTTGGATCAGTAACACCCACCTCGTTCAGAGAACACACTGGCTTTCTGAGAAGAAATTATTGGACCTGAAACCTTTTAGTCACGGAACACTGACACTCCATTACTAGGCTATTTTATTATGTTCGCAGCATTATTCAAATGGCATAAAACTTGTTTTACTGCATGAAAATAGAATTTATTTACAGTGTATCTGAGAGTAAGCACCCTTTCAGAAACCTACCTTTTATATTACATTTGAATACTTTTCTAAACAATTATGTCATGATTTCTTACCTTGTGACAAAGCAAGAGAAGGAGCATACATCACTATTGCCATATATAATACCTAAAACAAATGTTGTTACGTTACTTGCTTAATAGTAATTAACTGAATAAAAATTCACGGTTACTTCATATTTAAATACCTAGTTATTTCCATACCTTAAAAAATAGTTTATGTTTGATACTCTACCTGTTATCAAGTCTCTAATGGGGTAATACTATTTTTTTTTATCAGGAAAGATTCCTTATTAAGTCTATCTAAATTAATTATCAGTGTGGGTAACATTTTAAAAACATATAATTTTGAACAATATTTTTAGACTTTAATTGGGAAAGTTTTATATTCCTAATATTGAACTTGTTTTATCTTTTCAACCACAAAAAGGTTCTTAGTTTTTTATATTAATTTATTCTATTTCATAAAATATATTACTAACAAAAAATTAAGAAAACTTCCATTTAAAACACTTTTAAAGGAGTTTTCTTGTGATGAAATCATAAATATATGTTTGCAAAGTTCTGCTGTCAAAAAATAATGTTTGAAACAAATTTAAATTCTGCTTAATTTTTTATAAGTTTTATACATTAAACACCTTCACAATTTAGTTACTATCTACTTATGCTAAGGTTATGCTTCACACATTTTCTTTTTGTCAAAATTTTAAATTTAATGTTAATTGTCTTGCTTAAAAGGTTATTTTTACTTTATAAAGGTAAATTGAAATATGAATTGTTAATTAAAATCATATAAACTATTCCTTTCATGTAGTTAAACCGAAAAACAGTTTTTACTATCATAAAGAAATTAAAAATTCAAATTTGAATTTTCTTGACCTATTCTTCTTTTAGCACAAGAACTTATTTATACTAGAACCCACACTATTATTATTTTCACGACTTATTTTTTTTATTTAGGAACAATATTAAAGGTTTAAGGAATAATATTTAAGGTTCTCGTTCAGGGAATATCTAATATGAAAGTGATAAATTAATATTCTTTATTGTAATTTACACCACAAAGAGTGTAGCATGACGTTATGACTTGTTTCAGGATCCAACTTCAACCATGTCAAGCATAAAGTTTATTTCCTACCTTCCACACCAAAGATTAGTAGTATCATAGAGCAGCAGATCGAAAACTTTCTCCCGTTTAACACCTTCAAGTTCTCCAGAAAATTATAACTGTTTTCTCCTTGATTACTGCAAATTAACTCACTCTATTTTGGCAACATTGCAATAGAGAATGCTATAACTGTTTTAAAACGATTTATATCTCTAGTTTCAAATTCAAGGCTAAGCGTTAAGGTTGTCATTGAATCCATGTGTTATTTTTCTTTCCAGTATAATTTACGCTAGAGTTTCGATAGATTAAACTACTGTTAGAGCACCTCCTCTGTTACATAAACTTCCAGTTTCAAAATGCATTCCTATCCATGTTTAAAGAGAATACACCTGAGAATATCATCCGAAGTTTCGATAATTTCTGATAACAGAGCTCAGATGCATAATAAGTAATTACCACATGATGTGAACAAGGACGATAAAAATGTAGACATTCGAAGGTTGAATCAGATATAATGTATCTTGTCTGTCCGTGGATTTACATTTAATAGTTTTTAATCTTGTGTTAAAAATTGTAATTTAACATTTATGTAGCAATTACTCGTACATATACATATTTATGCTTTTGATAATTTCTCAATCTATAATATTTTTATCATGGATGTCTCTAGGATGGTGATTGTAAGATTATCAATACTCACGAAGAATCTCTCATGTAACAGTTTACGATATTTTAAATTCTAACATTATATTTTCATAAATTTTGAATTTTTTTCTCCTTTTTCCTAAGGTAAGATAGCACATTCGAACTTAAAAGTGCATATTTGTAAATTTTATAGGGTTCGCTGAGCTCTTAATCTGCCTGGCTATAAGTGTATTTTATTCTAAATTTCTTTTATTGGCATTTGGTGGATACTACTGTGTTCCCTGAAATCAAAGGCAAGAGTAAAAAGGTTTATAAAATGCACACACAGGTTTATAAATGCACAAACTTTTTTTTCTACAAAAAAAGGGAAAGGCTGAAATCTATTATAAGCTTTCTCTTTTAAATATTTCTGGGTGGTTGAAAATATAAGTTACCAGAAGTTAAAGATATTAGGAAATGGAACAGAAACTTTCTAGGAGTTTTGTTTAATTTTATTCTGAATTATTTAACAACTACAGAAGAAATCACAGATTCAAAAGTATTGTACAGATCAAATCGCAGAGACTGAAATCAAGATGAAGCTTACGCTTAGAAGCTTAGGATTTAATCAAAAACACTCTTGAGTAAAATATCCTGTCAACGTAACATCCTTTCATAAATGACAAAAGACTCAATGAGTATGAATAACTCATAAAAGGGTCATTGACATTTTCGATTCAACGATAATAGTATATTTTTGTCCAATCTAATGGTGCACACTAATACAGTTCAACCCATTATTGTAAAGCCGTAAAAGGAAGAACTATCGGTTATACACATTTTCTCCCGTACGGGCTAAGCAATAGGCATTAATTATTAATGTCATTTTTAGTGAAAAGGAAAAAGGTAATTTTATTAGTATTATTTGGTAAAAGGGAAAAAAGCAAAGGTTTTCACTTAAAAAGGTTTGACTTACGAAAAGTCAACTACTAAATTACCATTTAAAATAAACCTTATTTCATTAATTTTTCTACTACAAAAACAATTTGATAGCAAACCAATATCTATAATATTATGAAAGATATAATTTGACAATACTGAATAGATCTTCAAATTTTTTTTTTCAATAAAAAAAAAAGAATAGTTTAATGATTGTGTGTGTTTGGAAATACTCGGTTTCTCAAGTATTTGAAACGTATTTGAACATGAAAGTATAACAATGGTATTTTTACAGCTATGTACCTACTAAAAAAACTCACCTGAATACTTTTTAAATGATTTTAGTCCAGATACTCAATGTAAATAAAAAAGAAACGACATACCTCCTCATTGATGAAGAAATATCAAGATCTAGAGTCTAGACTAATTAAGCAGGATGATATATTCTTATAAAAATTAATAAGGTATGGAAAAATAATACTACTATCTAATGAACAGTACCTTATTGAACGGTAAAAAAGTAACACTTACCATTTGAAATGTGAAAATTGATGAGCATATGGTCCGTACAATGCGATTGAATCGCAGCTCTAAGTACTGAAAAACGAAAACAGATCAAATATGCATATTAAAAATAGTTTTCAGTATTTAACGTTTTTTCGAAAGGCATTACTTGGGCTATTAAGTTAATCAAAAGCTTATATTTATCTCTTATTTTCTACTAACTCTGAAAGGCTTATTTATACTAAGAAATCTTTTTTCATGTGGATAAATTTTATATCATGAAGCTAAAGCCCTTAATGAATCACATAAATTACTGTTTATGTTTTGAAAAGACTTTAATGTTTTGAAGTTACTCTTAAGTTACAAAGAATATACATATAAGAATGCCTAAGAAAAAAATAAGAATAGGTGAAAAACTAATTTTGGAAAAGAGGTCATAAATGAATTAAAAGGGGATATTTTTAGTCTTTTATTTTAAGTGAACACCGATACATTTTCTATTGTTCTGAGTTCGGTGTTTTAATTTGATTAAATTTGTTTCTATTTATGAGGTCATGCGTAAAAATCATCAAAATTATTAAAATAAATAATTTTATGTACTAACTATGTACTCATTCATTATATAACTATAATGAATCATAAAATAATGATAAAAATCATCACACACGTGCCGTGATAGAAAGATAATTAATTTGAGTGAATTCTCGTCCAGAGATATCTTTAGGTCTCGGAAATTAAAAATTCCACCGCCATTTTAATAACCCATAAAACTCCATTATATTTGTCCATCCAAATAGATTAACCCTGTGATGAAAATTTTGATATCATCACGTTCATGAAAATTTAAATCTTCCTTATTTACCCTTGAAAAGATGTCCCGAGACATGCAATTCATTGTTGATGTCATCCGCTCTGCAAGCAAATCGCTTTTTCGATGTGTGGCATAATTAAATCTGATGCATTTCCTGACACTGGCAAGTTCCCTCGTTTCATTATAGAGATTCTAATATCATTAATAAGCATGGTAGACACACTTAATAGACGAAGGTCATTCACTAATTTACCTAAAAACGGAAATGGCAATCGCGTAACCTAAAATGAACGTTTTTCTAAACTTAAATATTTTTCTTAATTTGTTGACGTATTCCGAGATCAAATTGCCTAATAGTAGTGTGTGTTCTGCCCAAGATCAACCTTTGTAATTAAATTACATTGAGGCAGGTTTCTCCACTCCGGAGCCTACTCTTGTAGATTTCCCATTTTCAAAAGTCTAAAATTTAAAAAGAACTAATTCAAACTGGTTTAGTCCTGACTTGTTAGTCCAGCCGTTTACCTCTTTTTTGTTTAAGACTTAGGAATTTGGTGTTTCTAATATATTTATAACCATAAATTAATAAAACATATAAGTAAAATTTTTGATTAATTTGATGAACTAAAAAGTCTGAATTCTTTAGAAAATTGGAATTTTGCTCATACCTACTTATAGATTATATGAGTACTTAGTTGAAATCAAATGAATATCATATTAATCATTATTATTAATTCCCAAGCATTCATTTGTTCTTTTCTTCGAATAACAAAAGAAATTCATAATCCATTAACTTTCAATAATAAAGGCCCGGTTTCTTAATCAACAGGTCAATACACATTTATTTTACAAATTGAATACTGCATTCCTTCTACTTAGTCATACACAATTAGAGCTACCTCCATTCAATGATTAGCTTTCCATTCTTCTGAATGAAGATCATTTGTAAACAAAATACTGCGAGGAATGAGTAACAGGAGAAAGTGGAAGGATTTCTTCACAAAAAAGGTCATAGAACAGGTTTATGGTCTTTAGTGAACATCGCTTATTGTGAATTTCGAAAGAGGAAAGCAACAACCTATCAGTTATGTCATAAGAAAAGGGGTAGACCCGAAGAAATAGCTGCGATCTTAAGGATTTTCCCATCTCACGAAGGTGCAATGCTGGGATTGTTTGGACGTTGGCATTGCCTCATTTGGGTAAAAGTACCAGGTCATACTGGAGATGGTAATGAGACCGTTTGGTGTTTTAAATACAGATGAAGGGTTTTCATTCGTTGAGGTGTTTTTTTGTCCCACATTATGGAAAAAACTTCAGTTTAACAACTTGGGGCGATGCAATAAATCATGTTGCATTGCGAAATAGGATAATATGAATTGAATAAATTTTTATTAAATACTCGTTCAAGTATAATGAAAGGGGTTTATTAAATTAGAAAATGGAACGAAAAGGGTTTTGAAAAGAAAAGAATTCCACCAAAAATAAGTTAAAATAAATTCTTAACCTCCGTTAGTGGAAAAATATTTTTATTTGAGATTTTATGCAAGTGATTTAACTATCTTGAAATCGGTTAGTTTTGAAAAACAAAAAAATAAATTTTCCATTTGATTAGACCAAAAAAAAAGCTTGGAAAAATTCAAGAAGAACCAAGTTTTCTTAACATGGTTGAGACTTCTGATTACAAATTTTATAATTCTGCTTTAAATCTAAAACTTCAAGCACGTTTTAGTTCATTTTATACAAAATGGTACTGGTTTGTTATTAATTGCGCGTTTATTTTATGACATGCATGTCACGCGGTGTAGGCATTCAAAACTTTGTATGCACATCTGAAGTGGATCGTATAATGCTTTAACGATCTTGTTTTGTAATTTGTTGAACAGACAGCAAATAGTAATTAAACTGGAATTTTTATTTCTTTACAAATGTGCATTATTAAAAATCTTGTTCGTCTTTGAAATAATTCTCAAAGTAAAATATCGTGGAAGAAGAATTGTAGTAGTTTTCTAATATGACTACTTTTAAATGCAAAGTAAAACAGCAAAATTTATTCCGAAAATTAGGCTTGAAAACGGAATTATTAAAAAATAAAAATTAAGAGGTAATTTTTGGGACAATAGTACCGTACAATACATGATAATGTTTAAAAACAATCTCTTAAATTTTTCATTGGACAATGTATGACCCTTCATACCTCTTAAGTTACCAGAAGAAAAAACTTCAGAAGGAAATCTTATTTCTACATGAGTTTGCCCTAAGATTACGAAAGAAAAAACGAGTATTAAGAAGAACCGATTTAAGCGCCATTCTAGTTTATCTTACTTGAATATTACTCAAGAACCAGGTAAATTGTGCAACGAAGAAAAGTTACACAAGCGAACCCCTGGGGATGGACTAACAATTCTCTATCTCCTAGAGGTACCTTTTGAGGGAGCAGAAGCTAATTCACCTTGACCCTTCCAAAGTGAATAACCTCAGTTACCCTTCGATGATTAGAATCCATTCCTACAAAATAATTTCTTTTTGGGAGATCCTGCATGATTTTTATTGATCTGTTACATTTTATAAAAATATTGCAGAATAGGACACTATCTAATTTAAGATTAAAAGTATTCCGTTAAAAGTATAGATATTTATCTTGAAAGAATATCGTATAAAATAGCTGAATTTTATTAACAGTTATTTAAGAAATATATAAAAAAATGTTAAACTTTAAGGATGTTTAGTTTAGTTAGAGGAAATAACTTAAATTAATATGATCCCAAAATATTTGCAACGTTCGTAAAACTTTTATAGAAAGTTTCTTACTCTTACGTTTTCTGCTCTTATTATGAACATCAATATTTTATCTTTTCCTGTTTAGTGCTAAATTTCATCCAGATAGAAATAGATTAGTACTGACTTTAAATCATTTGCTTTTTATACGGTTTTAGAATATAATGGTCTAAGAGTTATTTTACAAATAGTTTTTCATAAAAATACTTCCAGTTTATAAAAAAACAATTTACCATGTGATAAAAAAGAGAGAGAGATAATGAGATGAATTGTGATTGGGTTTCCTTTAAATTCCAATTTTAAAAGTTATTTTTTTACTACTACTTATTTAAAACCAACAGAAAGGGGACCATGTATAAAAATTTGAATATTACATTTCATTTTAGTTTTAATTTCAACTTAAAGCACCTCAATCAGCTGCCTCAAATTAAGCATTCTCAAATGAAAGTATGTTTATATGTAACTAAGAGTTAAGAAATTAGATATGTCAAGAGAAATAATTGAGAGAAACAAACTTTTGAAAGATCGTTAGGAGCAGATTCACTAGGTAAAATGCGAAAAACTCTTAATTTCCACTCATAAACAACGGGAATCAGTTAATCTACAGATAACCTAGATCCCAGTGTAGAATAACTAATTTTCCACTTTAGCGGTAACATAAATAGAATCATTTCAATGCGGATACATGAAATAAAAACTATTAAAAGTAGATGAAATATTGTTGAATTTTATTATCCTTCACAGATTTTGTTGCAAACAACACACGTGAATACCAATGACACAAGAAGAAGCAAAAAATATTTAAGCATACAATCCACATAGGACCTTGTTACAGATATTTTTTAAACGTATTTAAATGCTACTATAAATTTAACTTAAGCGGATTGTTCTTCTATTACAATAGATTTGCATAATACTTTTAGTCTGCCCTTAGACCTTCAAACAAACAAGACAGAGTGAACAAGAAGTATCTCTCTTTTCCTCCATATTTTTTAGAACAAACCAAGTACCTCAATGTTAAAATGACGAAAGAATCCCATTGTATTCAATTAGTTTTTTCATAGCCTAGTGACAAAAAAGAACTTTCTGTGATATTTAACCTTTTAATCTCGGATGGATGACCACAAAACTGACCGCTTGACCTATATATCAGGGTAAAAAATATTTTTCACGAACGCTGGACAATGGAATAGTAAGTGTGAAGAAACTTCCTATGAAGATATACGCAATTCACTAAGTCAGGATGTCTAATATTTCAGGTGATTCCACGTGAAGTCCACGTTAGATCTTTAAACTTGAAACAATGTCTTGTGAAATCATGGAGGTAAAAGGCACCTGAGTAAAATGAATAGGTATCCTGAACCCATTTAGAAGGCCTACACAGTGTTTTGACCGGCAAAATAAGGAAGTTAAAAAATAATTAAAGTAATTATTAAAAGAAGAGAGGAAATAAAATCGAAAAATACAGTCAAATAAATCGGTACAAATAGGACACCGAAAAAAATTATAAAATCATCTATATTTGCAAATATTATTTTAGAGATAGGAATTTTTAACTATTGTATTACTTGCAAATATTATTTTGGAGATTGGAATTTTAACTATTGTATTATTTTGAAAAAGGGTTGTTTAAAATTTTTTAAAAACCTTTCCTACATAGGGTGGGCAGAAGAAACACTTTTTTGAAATCGATAAATTCAAATAATGCTGAAAGGGTGCTTCCAGGTTATAATAAATATACGCATCGCACTGAAATTTTTGAAATTTCAGGGAAATTTGGAATTTTTACTCCACCTTATAAAAATAACAATTTTTCAGTACCGTAAAACGGGGTGAATCAGAACGCAGTTTTTGCTTTCAATTCCCTTGCAAATTACTGTCATGGTGAATTCGTGATATGGTGAGTTATTTTAATGATATGAGCTATTGAAATTAGCCAAACAAAATGCAAGAAATGATTTATAATAAGAATTATGATTAATTTAGCGATTTAGTGAAAAAACAAGAAAGAAGCTGCTATGCCATGTCTTATTTAAGATTTGTTATAGAAAATGCCTTATCTGTATGACAGTATACACTTTGTCAAGGGCGAAATCTGGGGAGAGGAGCTATAGGGGTGCATCCCCCTAAAGTTTTAAATCAAATAGAATTTAATTAAATTTCTAGATTTATGAAAAATTCTTTCATTATTTAGACATTAATCTCTTTACTTTCATGAAAAAGGGTGATAATAAGGCATTTCTGAAGTTAATTGATGAAAATAAATTTGTTTTTGAAAAGTTGTTTTAGAAAGTTTTTGGGATCTTAGCCTCCTAACACGACGAAATTACAGAACAAGACATAATATGAGCATGTATCACGTGTTCGTATTCACCCCTCATCAATATTGATGCCTATTGCAAAATATGAATCAGAAAAATAAGAATTTTAACTGGTATTCCGATTTACCCCATCTGGCGGATGAATCGGAACACCAGTAAAATTAATAGAAAAGGAATTAAATTTTTTTGCCTAAAATTTAAAGAACAGAACAAGACAGAATATTCCAAAAAAAATTCACCAAAAATGTTTTATACCTATTTCTTATTTTTTGGTTAAAAGTTGAAAGTTCAAATTGTTCTGAGCCCCCCGTTTTACGGTATCTCTATTTTTATAATGCGTAAGAGGGGATCTTTAGGTTAAAGAAGAAAGGTCAAATGATACCTTCTTTTTCTCCATTGCATTTGAAATTTTGCCATTTCTTGCACTTTTTATGTTTTTTTCATACCTCTTTTTCTAGGTGATATGGGGTAGTTTAAGACGCTTTCTATGATCAAAAACGTAAAATTTACCGGTTTTGGAAGGATACATCCCAAATTCACCGCCATTGAGCGTAGCTAGCTACAGTATTGTCTAGGTATCACCAAGGGACCCACAAGACAAATAATAAGTTTACACAATTTTTAAGTCCAGTATAGAAAATTTTTCTGGTAAAGAGGTACTTTTTTCTGTAAAACTCTGTATTTGTACTCAAAACACACTGTCATGTGGTTTCCTTTATGTTTGAATTCAAACTAAAAAGTTCAGTGGGTTTTTTTGTTAAGGTAGGACACGATGAATACGAATATTTTAAAGTTATCTGAAATGAGTAAATTTATATTCTTCAAACATGCTAGGTTTTATTTAAATATTTTTTTCTCTCCAACTGAAGGACTCTACGCGATATTCTTTCTCGAAGTCTGATTTCAAGTGGAACAGATATTTCTCATAAATAGAGGACGGGGGTAATTAATATTCATCACGGTGAACTTTCACAAGAGTTAGTCTGGCGAGTAAGTGAATCGGTTTTGACTTCTCATTGTCAGTTTTCGTTAAACATTAACCAATTAGACCGAATCTTAATCTAATAAGTGCACCAGGTGTGACGTGAATTAGGAACATATTAGATAAGTAAATTCGTTTTGATAATATTAAACATTTGAAACCAACCTTTTTTTAGGTGTACCCATTGATAAATTTATCTACATTGTTTTTTTGTAATACCGTTGTGAAATTAGGTCTGATTTGTTTAGCTGAGTAACCAGATGTTTATCATTTCATTATACATGCGATGGAAAATTTTGTTGAAATAATGCCAAAAATTTGTTTATCGAGATCAAGTGATTAGTTTTATTATCTTTCTTAGGTTGAGAGACATATTTATAACTAAATGCCGTGTTATTTGACTGTGCATTTTTTATTTTAATTTGGGTCTCGGTGTATTAGCCCTGATTGACCATTCTTCTGGTTGCTTGCGGGTATAGAAGGCAAGTGATTTAGATAATTGGAATTAAAATAATGAATACTCCAATTTAAATTTAATGTTTAAAAAAGTTATCTCATTTTGCATTACGTAAAACTTTTATCACTTTAGACATAGATACGTCAATACTAATCAAATCAGGGAGAAAAAGAAATTGGAACACAGAGAGAAAATTTTAAAAAATGATGGTGATATGAAAAGAGAAGTAGAGTAAAAAATGACTGAAAGAAGGAAAGAAGAATGGAGAAAAATCAAACGCCTTGTTTAGTTGCACTCAGGCATTACCGACCCATGTTAGAACATTAATTCTTGTTTTTTCGAGAATGTTTCAAAGTTTCAAACTTCTCCTTTTTATGACAAAAATGCACATTTTTATTTAATGCATAAGGGGATATTTTTATAGCAAATCAAAAAGAAACTTTTGTTTAATAAACAAAAGAATTAAATATTAGACCTTGAAAAGGAAATTTGAAGAACACCACAGAACAGCTTCCCTTTAGAGTTATTTTTTGAGGCTCTACTTTAAATGATCCTACTATATAAATATTAATCATTTATGTATGACTCAAAAATGTATGTCTTTGTTTTAGAAATAGTGGTGTTATATTAATGTTTCCGAAATATTGTAAAGTACTAATACTTAAACAACATTCCTCATAATAGAAATATTTCACCCCTATGTAACAAGTAATACATGAGTAAAAAAGTTTAAATAATATCTTCTAGTAACACACACGAAGATACAAAACAGTTTTGAGTAAAACTTAACGCTCTTTTCGACGGGCTAATACATATATGCATTTTTTTAAAAATATCATTAAAATGTAAAAAAGAAAAAAAATCTTACCTCATATACACTGGACAACCCCAGTTTGTAAAATAATGGCATGAAGACATAAGCAACGGTGGGAAACATAAAACAATAGGCGATGACCACCATCCAAAACTGGGTGCCGGTCAAATAAGTCTCTGCGGGAATGCCCAACATGGGGATCGCAGACATAAAACTGGCCAAGATGGACATGGCCACAGGAAAAACCCCCATCTCCTGGCCCCCCATGAAAAAATCCTTGGTGGTCTTCTGCTTTCCACCAGTACAGGCATAGTACACTCCAATAACAGCCGAGACTCCCAACATAGCAATGAATATAGCATAGTCCGCTGTGGTGAATCTGGAGAGCAACTCCTCTCTCGTTGTATGATGGGATTCCATGGTGGGAAGGGAGTTGAAAAGTACCAAAGTTGAAGTGGGTTCAGTACCAAAGTTGGGGTGAGTCCAGTACCAAAGTTCTCACCACATGGCCAGAGCTGAGAGAGAAGTGCCGGCTCCGCGATCCACGAACTGCCTTTAATACCGGTATGAAAAGTAATCTCATTCAGCGAGGGGAGGGAGAGAGTGTGAGGTCACACAATGCATTAAGTGTGTCAGACTATGAAGATGTGAAAGTTTCTAAGTCCGTGCGGAAAACGCGGAGATAGCCTTGATACACTGAAAACATTACTACGCCTGGACGCGTGTGTCGCTTTTCTCTATTGTACTTTTTTTTCTCTCTATCTACAATTGGCTTTGCATTGCCGCTTTGGCGGGGTTTTTGCCGCACGTGAACGGGTTTCGTTCACGTGACGCCCGAGGACCGGCGGATTTCGGCTTTTCTTTTAGTTAGAGGAAAGTTTTAGTTGGGGAGAAACAATGTGTAATTGGGAAAATTTAATTCGTGGATGTAATTAAATGCGATAGTTAATGCCCTGTGATTGCATATACGGTCAAACCTCGTTTAGGAAACCGTCGTGGGACTAAAAACACAATTATTTGAGGTTAACTATAACCAATGAACTGCTATAAAATCATCAGTTCTTCATTGGGGACACGTAAAAAAAGTTAGTTTTATTACAAGATAGTTTACTTTTTTATCACTCAAGATTATTTTTTGAGCAACCGGGTTAACTTGCTTGTTGAGTCACATAACTTGTGGGGAAAAAAACGTAAGGATTTTCCATTTTACGAGAGCAAAAGATAAATCTTAAGAACGTTTTAAAGATTTTTCAGGTTCTTAAAGGTGTTTCAATTCTGCTTGATAAATGCACAAAATATATTCTTATATTCAGGGCATTATTAATAATGTCCGGTTTATCACTTTTCCAGTAACACACACATTTCTACAATACAACGTAAATATATCAAATTTTCTCACAAATATATATTATTTATTTAAATATATATTTGAACTATATGTTGAATTGAAATTAAAATATTAATGCAAACCAGTGCTTGTTCATTTTAAATGAGATTTTAAGTTTCACTCACACATTCACTCATTTTTTAATTATTTACTTTCTAGTAATTTATTTGTATATCTAATAAAGCCTTATAAAGCCCTATTATTTGAGCCTTATAAAAACAAACACTACGCACATGCACGATTTCTTCATAACAGAACAAATATAAAATTGTTGAAAAAAAACCAATCGCTTAAATAACAAGAATTCATAGATGAATAGGGGAAAGGAGGGTAAGAATGCGCAGCAATTTTTTCCACTGCTGGCAGCAATAAAAGGGGAAGCAAGTATGATCACTTGGACACATGTATATCATGCGCTATCCTAAAAGACCTTCATTACTTTTATGCTTATTGTATTTAATTTATGAGGTAAAATATGGATTATTTGAGCTAGCATCAAACTTTTCTGCCAAGAAATTTTAATTGTTTTGTAAATAAAGGACTATTGTTGCTTTCAAAGTGAATACCAAAGTGAGGTATAGGTATTTCCTTCAGAACAACTTAGTACCGTTAGAATTCAACCGCAGTGAATTTTAAGGTTGATTCAAGAATACTTATGTACGTCCAAAGACACTTTCAGAATTATCACTTTTGATATTCATTTTGGAGGAATCATCCGAAGTGAAAAGTGTGAATTGGCGTTTCACTCTTTACTCCTTCACTTTCTATACAAACTAGCGATTCACAGGAATGAATCACTTAGGATGAACAGTGAAAGTGAAACAGTGTGAATGATCCTTAAGAGTATACGCACAGACATAATAATTGAAATTTTTGTCACAAGAATCATAATTTATCTTACTCTTACCACATGGAGAGTTACGGGCTACAATTGATGAGTAAATATTTATATTTACCTTTGAATGCTTACAACCCCTTTAAAGCTGAAATCTAGCTCATGTAAAATGTTGGAAAAGTAGTAACACTGTGATCCCCCCTATGTATATTTCAAGAAGATTGAATCCTGTTTGAGTTATAAAGAGAAGTGACATGAGGGAGGAATCTTCCAATTACGAAGGAAGTGGTGCATTTTTTTGTGATTTATGGCAAGTTTTCAGAAGTATATACTTTTGAACTCACTTCCTGCGCCACACCAGGTTCATTCAGTATGCATTCATTTTTTTATTTTTAACATATTTTTGTTAAAACCAGAATTTTCCCTTCTTGAAGGTTGATTTGGGAGTCAATAAAATTAAGTTCAGTAAATTTTTGAGGCTCAAGCTTTTAAATTCTTGATTTTGTAGAAAATCATTGTTATGTGTACTCTTACCTTTCTTTCCCCTGTACCATATTTACTAAGATTTTCATTATTTCTCTCTCATACAATCAGATAACGCTTAAAAGCAAGAAAAATAATTTTTCTGCACAGAAATTTATGCATGAAATTAAATGCAAAACTCTAAAACATTCACTTCCTGAGTTTCTAAATAAATGAATGGATTGCAAATTTTTATAATTTTGTTTCAATAAAACTGATTTAAGAGAGTTCAGTGACATTTCACTTTTGTGTATTACAAGGTTACGGTTACTGTGCAAAAACAGATAAGAAAAGTTCAATCAACTAGGACAGAAGATTAAAAAAAACAACAGGCAATGTTTCCAGTAAATATTTACGCCAATGTCAAAATGTATCTTGGCATCCACGGTCACTATGAGCATTATCTGAATCTTCAGTGATTTCCGTTTTGACCCTCAGTGCATGAGAACATCAGAGAAAAAAATACAATCTTATCAGGAGGATGAACTACATATCTTGTATCCGAGCTAATTTTAGACTTTGGTAATGACTTTTGAACACAATTTTACCATTAAATCACTAATAGTTTAGCTTCATGTGTAATATTAATTAATTCAGATTTGGATTTAAATTGTACTTTTTTATGAACAACATTCCTTTCGATTACATTCGATTAATTTGATCTTTTCTATTCTAGATAGTGAGAGCAAAAGTGGAACACTTGGAGCATTGATTAAGCTTCAATATCTCAAAATAAAAATCCTACATAGTTTATTTAAATTGTACTTTCACCAAAGAATTTTTTTACTTCAAAGGCTTCTTAAAAATATCACTTTTAATAAATGAAAATTTCCTTCATAGATGCAATAATTCGTTGCAATAAGAATTTTAGAAGTTATAAAAAAGTATATAATGATTCAAATTATAAACATTGTATTAAAAACTACTTTTTTATCGCAAATTGCCTTTCAAGATTTAATCAATATTTCATATTATAAACAAATATTATATTTATATTTTGTAAACTGGTATCTTAAATATGACATTTTAACCATTATATTTAATAGAATTTTTGAAAACTAAAATGGGATATTTTGCAATTGTCTATACTTGAACTATAAAAAAATTGCACAGTGTATTTTTCATGTTTTTTTTTCATGGTGTATTTTCAAGTTTTCTGATTCAGCTGATTTCTGATTTGTATTGAGCTTTTAAAAGGGGAAATAAACAGCTGTAGAATATAACTTTGATTTGTTGATGAGTTTCATTATTAGTATAAGATGAGTTTCATGATTAGTATTTCGACAAAATTCTTACCTATCTTTTCATTGCCTACTCTTAGCCGACGATGTATGAATTCTATAAAATTAACTGTTAGTGAAATTCTAGCAATGCCACATTGTTCAGAAGGAAACATACCTCACGTTGATAGGTATTCACTCTGACATTAATAATAAGTTATTTTTTTAAATATGTTTCCTTCTCAGAAAATTTAGATGCTAACACAACAAAACCACATTTTGCCTGATGAATAAAATTAAATAGAAGTTGGAAGTAGTAATGACAGTCTCTTGAGATAGCTGAAATTATAGGCATTAATAAGGCCCTACTCGCATCCACTTGCACTGTTGCCAACAAAGGGAAAACATACTCTTACCCACTTTTTCCCTATTCTGCTGAAATATGCGCCTAGTACACATCTTGATACAAAACTAATTTCATTAAAATTTCGTTACGTTTACTATTTTTTTTACTTTTATTTATTTTTAAACTTCTTTGTAAAATTTTCAAAAAAATTACAGAAACCTACAAAGAGCATATATCACTCATTTTGTAGGTCATCGAAGCAAACCACAAATCATTATTATCAAAAATTAGTGAACGTCATCTTCCAAGAAGAGCTGGAAAAGCGAAGGTTCCCCCGCTTCGCTACAGGAAGCTCTATTGTTCTTAAGACTTATAATTGAACAAATATAAGCTAAGGGATAACTAGGGTAATTATACTTAGCAAGGAACCCCCACCCAGTTAAATATAGATAAGGAGGGTCAGAAATATGTGTCACACATTAATACTCAAAAGTAGTACCAAGGGAAATTCTAAGTATCATCCGTAACCATGTATTTTCTAGATGCTTGATAGAGTACTAAGAGGACAAATGTTTTAATTACTCATTCTTAAAAGGCGTTCATGGTCACTGGAAATGACTCCTGATTGCTATTCATTATATCAAATGGACGAGGCGCAATGAAGATTTTCACAAACGTGGCTAAGAGGCTAACAAGAGAAAAATATGTATTTTTTGGTTATCATAAATGTTTTAAACCACAGATGCGATGTAGTTTCGTATGCAAATGAGCTGTGTAAAGTATAATTTCAATTCATTAAAGGAAGTTTATTATCAATTTTAGATACATAAAAATTACATGCATTAATGAAAATGATTATTTACCCCCCCCCCCAATTTATATTTTGCTTACTCGGATCACTTTCTTGTTAGTATGGGTAATATTGGTTGGATGTGATGGATAATTCGTATGCTGTAAAATTTCAGAAATATTGTAGTCAAACAAACTTTTTGTAATGCAGTATAGAGGTATTCTGTATACTTTCTGTTGGTCGTTTTAAAATTTATTAAAATATTTTCGAAAGAAAATAACTTTTTTACCGATGTGGATTTTAATAATTATAAACGTTTACAAAAGTAAAAAAAATTGAATTATTCAGTTTTGAAATGTTCCTGTAAACTTTGAGGAAGTATGCTATTGTCCGCATATGACCTCTTCTGTGAAAAACTGTAAAATCTTTTTGAATTCCTAAATAGGTCAAAGCGCTAAACCTTGAACTGGTCATCTCCCAAAAGACGAACGATGCTGGACAAGAGATATGAATTCATTATAAACAAAGAATCAGGGTTTGATAAAAGAACGGAAGTGTTTCGTTACAGTTGATAACATGAAGCTCATCGCGGCTTTTATAATTAATAAAGCATTAAGATATAAATTTTTATTGGACCAGTAAATTTCTATTACAGCTGTTTGTTCGTTCTTTTTTTTACGGAAATCAGTGGTATCGTAAAGTTTTTAATGCTTTAGATACACTACACAAAATTCCGGGGGAAAAGACTCGTAAACTTTCTCCTGATAAAAGTAGGCAAAAGTAAAATAAATAAATATGGTTAAATGTAGCATTTGAAACTTTTAAGAAGCATTCTTCCCATAATTTTATCTTATCATTGTTAAAAGTACTGTACTATTTTTCTATAACTTTAACAGAAAAAAATAATTAGCGAACTTGAAACCCCTCTCCCCTTTATTTTAACCCACAGGAAAAAGGAATGTGTGACTGCAAACTGTATAAGAGAGTAAAAGAACATATGTGTGTCAATAATGTTTTACTAAAATATACAAAATAGACATATCATGAAACCTTAATTTTTCGTGTACTTTAATATTTTTACCTGTAGCTTTTAAATTAATTTAAAAAAATTACATAAATTAAAACTTTTGCAAAATCAAAATACGGTATTAACTTAACAATGTAAATTTAAAATTCATAATTGTTTGTTGAAGAAAATAATTCTTCTCTGAAAAAAGAACATTTATTTACTTTATAAATAGCCCCTCGTAAAAATAGTAATAGAACATCAAGCAACTTTACCTTTGAACCGTAAAAAATAGCAAATTTCAACTCAAACATACTCTCACAATATGGACAGAGTAAACAAACCAATTTTCTGCAAAAAAATCATCAAAAAGAACTGTACTTTTGTCATATAAACATTTGTTCTTTTTTTACCATTTCCCAAGATCCTAAAAATCAAGGTCTTTTTTCTAAACAGTTCTCACCCAAATATAAGAACGTGATCAAACATATGTCACGTCCTTGTAAGCCAAATATAATAAGCCAGGTGCTATTCCAGTTCACGACAATTCAAACTCCAAGTGACACTTTCCAAAATAACCTCTCAACACATTAGGTATTTTCAACACAAGGATTACTGAATTCACCACGTTTTAGGAGCATTATCAATACTCCACGTATGAGTGTACTGTCCGTTACGTGGCGTAATGTAATTGAGATGAATTTCGCAACTCTAAGAGTAACAGTTCTGATCGAGTGACTTCGAATGGTCATTAAGATTATTTCAGGTGGTCACGGAGATAGAATTATTGAACCGGACTGTAACAAGACCGATGATATTTACTTCAGAAGGCTTTCCGATTTTTCACAAGTGATATGAATACATGGTATTCTGATCTGATAGCTGATAAAAGAAGTCTAAAATTTTACTTTACATTAAATTAGAAATAGTAAAAGATGTACTTCTTGCTTACGTTATATTACGAAGAAAGGCAATGAACTGTGAACAAATCCAGGAAAAATGTGGTTTGCGTTCAAAATTTTCCAGAGAGAATACGTAAAACTCATATCTTGTAGAAATGGTTTTCATAAAAAAATGTATTTACTTTTTAAAATTTTAAACATTTATGAGTATTATCTTCTATAAATGTTTTATATATAAATGTAAAAGTCTCAAAATGTATTCAAATGTTTCGACGCAACATTTTTTACGCTGTTTATTACGTTCTCGAAAATAATTGTATGAAATAATTCCACGAAATAATTTTTTATCTACCACTTTAATATGTAATCACACAAAGCAACAAATTGATTTTTGAAATTTCTGACCAGATTTCTTTGTATTGTTTCTTTCAACTCCATAACTATAAGTACAACATAGAAATTCTCCTTTAGAGAGCCAAATAAATTTTACATCATCCTATAAAAATGCCTTCTGAAAAATTAGTATTTCTTTTTCTTTTTATATTTATTTTTCTTATTAATGATACTTATGTTTGAAAATAATGTGTGTGTGACTTTTATAGTTTTTTCAGGGGTTGCTTTAATGTTACGTATTACAGCCGAACCCCGCGATAGTAAATTCTTGGTTGTTGTGAACTTTTTCTCGTCCGAGTTTCTATTTAACTGGTCTTCTATACGTAACTTAAGACTGAAATACAAAGCTGTGAAAAATTTTAAAATACGGAATTTTTACAATTTAGTAAGGTCTCCAGTTCTATGTGTTTTAAATTATGAGTTAACAAATGATTGAAAAATAGTTTTAGTAATTTATGTACCTATAAAATAAACTTACATCTGTCTAGAAATAAGATATTTAATTAATTAATAATATGATATTAATTAATTTAAGTTAATTTGGCTCTGAAAAAAGGGAATAAAAACCCAGCAAATCACTTATTGAAGAAATGTATGCCAAGAACGTATAAAATTAGTCTTTTCAAGTAAAGGAAATATTTCGATGCATTGAATTAAAAATGGAAAATACACCTAGGAAAAAGTGTTTGCACAAATACCTTTGAGAGCTTCTGTTTAAAAAATTAATAAAACTGTAGGAAAGAAGTATAAATTTCTTCGTGTGAGAATAATTACTTTAAATTTCCCTCAACCACTCCTTTGTTTTAAGAGAGTATATTTATTAGTTACGTACATATAGAATTTGAAACCAATTTTGAAAGTAATAACCGTAAACGAATAGAGGTCAAATGAAGGCTATTTTAGTATATCAACTGAGATATAAATCAAACTCAATTCCTTGAGCTTTGAGCTTGATTAGTGTTTATCTATAAAAATGAAAAAATGTAGTGATTCAAGAGCGATAGTATTTTTGTTAATTACAAAGTGCAAACATAATTAGCCTTTATAAAATGGTTAAAGGAATAAAACCACCTTTCAAATGTACAAACACGGTAAATTTTATTTCCGGTTACTTAAAATTAGCGTAATTTATTCATATATTCCTATTACAGGATATTCATGAATCATATGGTTAAAAATAGCTATTTTCATAATTACTTTCCTTAATCAGACCACTAAGTTCTATAAATAAGAAGTGTTTCATTGCCACTGATCACAAAAGAATCAATACACACCTAATTTATTTTATATACAAGCTTGTTCCAAGTTTTCAAGATTACAAGCACTGCCCACCATCAATGCACACGAGTCACTTGATTTATTAATAGTAACCATAAAAAAGTGGAATCTTCAAAGGTAAACGTGTCCATCCATTAACAAGGAAGCGCCCACGGCTTAGTTCTCACTCATGTTTCAACGGAACTCCAAGGCTTTACAATATTATCATGCAGAACAAAACTCCTAATCCGACCGAAACGGTTTTGTTTTCGGAACTTACGCCAACCGTCTGTCCGTCAAGCGGGTGCATTTTACTTTTGGTTTTCACTTCACACGAATTATAATTATGAATGCCCTTGCAAAAGTATACTTTTTTGAGGCTATAAATAATTGATTTCCCCTCCAAATTTGTTTTTTGAGGGAAAAATTCTCATAACTAGTTTGCATTATAGGATAGAGAGAGAGAAATTAAAAAGAAAGTTATTTTTAAAATCTATGCAACCGAATTTTATTTTCGGTACCCTTCAATGAAATATAAAATTAAAATTTTTGCAGTTTCTATCTTTAAGATCCGATTCAAATGAAAGTTTTGAAGACTTTGTACAGTTCTCTCTTTTTACACTCTCCATTTTAAAAAGACATTTTTAATAAGCTTAAACATTTTTTTTTTGGGATTCCGTTCACACTGGATCTAAATCATACAATTTTATCCAAATTTAAAAATTAATTGGTTTTAACTTGAAACAAAATTTAAAAAAAAGAAAAGAAAAAATATGACCAAAAAGAATGAAAGCCAACTTCTCAAAAGTAGCTGATAATTTTAAACCATAAGTCAAACCATTGGAAGCTTTTTAAAAGGATATTCGTGTTTGGTTTCATTAATAACAGTAAAGTCCATTTTTCTTCGATGATTTCGTGTGTACTTTTTGATTCAAGGGGGTAGCTATGATAAACAAGGTCTCCACAATAACAGACCCTTTTTAAAACTGTCAACACGAGATATAAGTCACTAAAGACATGAAACTTCATTGAGGACCTAAAAGAAAGATTAATTTCCTTGACAGAAGAAATATTGTTCTTAAATGCAGCATTCCGCGCAATATACTCAACAACAACTCACATAATTGCAGAAATCAAATCTTAGGATATCGGTTGACTGCTTAAAAACATACTAAAATTATAGTCATCATGTATAACGCGTTTATTTACCGAAAGTTATGAAAACAATGGAACTTCACATCCAGCCTTGAGACACGAGAGAAGCACCTCTCACGTGACGAGCGACGTTAACTGGGAATACACCGAAACCGAAATTCTCCGGGAAACCCGTTCGATCTTTGAACAGAACGCGAGACGTTTGAGGATTTTCCGATGTCTCACCAGATAAGCCATCCTTTCATTCCAATAGAGTTTATTCAGCAGAAATTGTCATCTATGGTTGCTATAATCATCGGTTATTCGGCGAAATAATGGGTAATGAGTACTTTTAAAAATGGTTTCAGATGTAAAGATGATTTTCTGGAAGTTCGAAGTAAAATTTTCTTGTAAAACCCCGAAATGAGGTCTTCTTTATGTGCACAGCTTTTCAATAGACATTATCATACCTTCTTCTAGTTCATTGAAAATATGTTGTTTTCATTTGGAGTGGTGTTCTTCAACCCACAAAGAAAAATGAAGAATTTAAGTGGTGGAGGGATTCAAATGTTAAAACATATTGCATTATATTACTTTGTGTTTTACCCCATTTTTAGATGCATAAATTTATAAATTGCCAAGAAAAAATGTATTGAATAAATTTTATTCACGTCATTAATCGATCGCACGTGGAGACGCCAAGAAATTCTTTGAAAACAAATCCTATTATGAGAGCCGAGAAAAGCACGAGACGCTATGTCTAGCTCTTATTGTTGTTTTCGCATACATTTCATTTGGGCGGGAACTTTTTTGCTTATAAGTTTTATTATTGTGGTAATTTTTTATTGTATTTGAAATCTTAATAACTTGTGTTTTTTATGCATATACATACTTTTCGTGTTAGAAGTATAGGTATACAGTACATTCAACTAAAATACTAAAATACTAATTCGACTAAAATACTAAAAGGTTTTCAAGGGAAAAAGTTTGTTGAAACTCCAGTTGGTGTTTTGTTGTGAAAGAATAATCTTTGAATCTGCAAATTTTGTTTCGACGTTTTCAAATTTTAGCTAAGAACTTTGGATGACTCCAAATCTGCCTTTGTTTATTATTAAAATACGTCCTCAAAAATTTACTATCAACTAACATTTGTGTTGATGTTAAATTTTAGATTATAATATCAAGCCATTAAAACGTTAAGAAATAAATCATTGTTCTGAAAACGTGAAATCTAGTTAGTAATTTAAAAAGTTTCTGTTATTGCCAAGGCCCAATTTAGAAAAAATTCTGCAGTAGGCACACCATGCTAAAAAGGGGCCCCCATATTATATGCTAATCATAAAAAAATTCTGTAACTGACCATAATTAATTGGTAGTTTTCTATTAGTCTGTTGACTTTTTCAAAGATGCCATTAAAAAGTGCCCTAAAATCCTAAGTTTAGATTTATAGTTTAGAAGAAATAAACTGTCTATCTCAATCTATGCTCAACTTTTTAGATAATTTTGAGATTTCGGGTGCCCTTAAATTATGGGGCCCCTAGGCCCGGGCCCACTTCCCTGATTGTAAATCAGGGGCTGGTTATTGCAAAATTTCTAATAAGGAAGTCTACAACCCATTATAAAATAATATGCCATTTCTGACTTTCTCTCACTTTCTTTGAATGAGAAAATCACAATAACTCTTTCCACGTATAGTTATCAAACTTTTTAAGCCTCCTTGTAAGGGGACATCCATAAATTACTTGAGGTGTTTTTTACAAAATCTGGACCCCCCCTCTCCCCCTTGGTGAGATTTAGTGAGATTTTGCTGGACCCCTCTCCCCCCAAGTGAGATTTTCTCAACCACTAGTTTTGTTTTATCGGCATAAAAATTACCATCCACATCTCAAAATTTTGATACAAAAACACATTGAAATCGAAAACATGGTTCTAACTTGTAATTATCACGACTGACTGGCTAATGATTTGCTAGTTTGACTAATCTGAGCATTTTTTCTGAACTTGTGCTAAAAAATTTAAAAGAAAAACACGTATATTTTCTAAACTAAAAGTTGACGTGAGATTTTAATTGACTCCCCCCTCCCCCCTGGTGAGATTGGGTGAGATTTTCCTGGACCTCCCCCTCCCCCCTTTTTACCTCACGTAATTTATGGATGTCCCCTAAGTACTTTTATTTAGTACCCCTAGTCTTTAAGCATCCAACTATTTAAACCTTGCGCTTACTTATTAAGTACGACTTTTCTAGAAACCTACTTTTCCTGAGAGGTTTCTTGCGTGAATTATTTCTTCGCATATTAATTTGGATTAAATGTCATTCTTTTCAGTAATCAATTTAAAATTTAAATCACGAAAAGTCTACTGTAATTTGTTTATTTTTCTGACAAATTATGTTTAAGAAAATTATGTGACAGTTATTTTTTGTAAATACAATTGGTGATTTTTCAAAAGTATTTCAACATCTCCAAAAACTTCATTGTTTTAAGAGAACTAATTTATTAATATTTGTCTATTTCAAATTACTTATTTTCCTTATGCAATGATTGATGAGAATAAGTTAATTTCAGCAAACATTAAAATCATGAGATAATTATAAATTTAACTTTGCGGAATACTGGGATGAAAATACAACGAATGCGTGTAAAAAATGGGGTAATAACCATCTTGGTACGCCTATGTAGTTATGTATTTAATTATTTAGTAACAAGTATAAAAAATAATTTGATTATACATTTACACTAATTTCATTCAAATTGTGAAGCATTTAACAATTGGCACTAACGCATTTAATTAACATTAAAGCCATTTAAAACAATTAAGAAATAAGTTTAAAAAATAAAATAGTAATTTTTATTTTTGATTTCTCTTAAAAAAGGTGTAATTTCTATTTTTTTTTTCTATCGGTATAAAAATAATTAGAGAACACGTCATTAAGAGAATAAGCTGCAGAATGTTTAGAAATTTATGACAATGTTTAACTACATTACAGGGATGTTGTTAGATATGCTAACCGGCAACCGATTTGCGTCCTTAATATTGTTCATTAGGATGTGTAACTGTAACTCTAACTATTGATGTTTACTTCTTGTTCTACGTGTAATTGTATTGTACTCTACTCTGTTCTGTACTCCACGATTCATCTTCAATAAACTTGTTGTAATTTAAGTACAATGTACATTCAGTTAACCTCAACACATTTAAAAAATGTAATTTTAATGTTAAAAAATATTGTTCTTGAAAAGTGGTCACTTTTAAATTACGTCCCTTGTTTAACAAGAGGACAAAATGTGACTAGATAGAATTTGACTGGGGGGAAGATGAGTTCAAACATTACATCAATCCCCAACTTTGAAACTGTTTTATTTTTTCATTGCAGGAATGCTAACAGAAGGTAATTTTTCCACTTCTAGTTTTCATAACACTAATGAAAAAGTGAAAAATTCTCAAGTAATGAAAATAAAATATTATTTTACGTAAGTAAAATTTGGGAATAATTTTTAGTTTCGAAAAAGTGACATCACAATTTGGTTACTAAAATGTGATGGATTGTGATACCGGGAGAGGAGAAGGGAAATACTTGAAAATTGAGTGGCGTAATTTGGAGAATACGCCCTAAAGTAAAGGGACAGTTAAATGTTCATTAAAGATTACTTATAATGTTTAAATTTTTAAATGTTGTAATGAAGAAATTTCTCACAAAGTGGACTTTTCCGCTTGCTAATATCATCGTCCGTTGCTAAGTTTTCCAAATAAGCTATCTTTCCTTTTGCAAACTGACAGAAACAAAATTTCATCTTTGATTTCCAATAACGTTTAGGGGTCGAACAGTATGATTTGTCCATACAGATTTTTGTAGAAACTGTCGTGGGAATCCCACTATGTCATCTTTCTTGACCTTGTTTTTTTGACCCCATCATTAACGGTTGCAATATCCATCATCATTAATCATAGAAGGGTCATTCATTCTTTCGAATATTCAGGAAACGTAAACAGCATCTGATACACAACTAATTTAAGAAAATTTAAAACTTACACAAAATCCCTTACCCAAGTTGCCAAGATATCACCAGGAATTATATGGAAACTTCTCACGAGATTAAAATGATTCATTCATATTTCATTTAATCCTTTCTTCATACTTCTTTATTGACCAAGTTTCCACGAGATGGGATTCTAATGTTTAAATAAGATCTTTTGAATGGTAAAAGGCATCAGTGAAACTTATAAAACCTTGAGTAAATACTCACGGGAACTAGAGATATCATGGCTCATTTGAATCTCCCGGAAGTTTGATTTAAATTCTTCTTTTTTCATGAGTATGAGGCAAGGTTTGCATTCGTCTTTAGGTTTAAAGAAGGATCATTCGAAAGCCAAATAAATTCAAACACTCAGAAAATAAATTTTACTTCAAATATTCAAATTATAAAAATTATAACGAAGATGTAATTTTAGAATGACTGATAAAAAATAAACGGATCTGTTGCTGTAATTATAATTTCATTTTTTAAAATCAAGGTAAAAGAACAGGCTGATAAAACAGAGTATCAAGCTATTTACAAAAAATGCCTTTTTGTAAGTAATCAAGTTTGAACATTATAGTTTTCCCATGAACCGAAAAAATTAAAAAATACAGCATTAAGTATATTTTATTTCCACTTTTGTGATATTTGATTATTATTAGAAAAAAAAATATGAAAACCCCGAGTTTCTTTCATTCTATCAAGGAACTCGATCATATAGTTAATTTCTACTTTCATTTTGATTCATTATCCTCATAAAACCCTATTTTAACAAAGTAAATGTGATACACAGTATAGAATGTTCTAATATCCCTGAACTTTTTACTATCAGTCAAATGATAAACGGTTTGAAAATATATCAAACATTTAATCTTTATATTACAAGGTTTAATTTCGAAATTCCGAAAAAAAAATCAAAAACTTAAGTTTCAATTTTTTATGAAAAATAACAGGAGATATACCTATACTTTTCATTTACGTTAAATTTGTTGAAATACCAAACAAGTCTTGAAAATTCTTTAATATTAACTTTTTCTTCTTTCATTGCATTAATATATTTCATCTACTAGCTTGTATGATCTTTAACAATTAATTTAATCATCATTTAGAGTAGATATATAAAACTGTGTCTATTTATTGCATTAAAAGTTCTTAAAAACTCAATAGTATACAAATCTACTCTGTCGTCAAACCTATCATAGAAAAATAAACACTTTTCTGGTAAGGAAGAAAGTTGGCATCTGACAGTACGCATTTCAAGTGGGCAGAGTCCTTACTTTTAGACTAATCCAAACAATGAATAACCGGTAGGAAAAACCTGCTTCGTAGAAATGGGACATCCAAGTCTCTCATTACCCCGCTGGGTTACCGTCCAACTCTGACCACAGATGCTGTAATACACAAGACCTCACGTGACCTATTTTTCTGTAGCATCCACCTATGGAAAAGCGTTGCCACACGTGATAGCTTTGTTTACCTCCAGCAAGGGTGGCTTGTTTAGCGGAAGTTCGAATAGCCATGGTGAAATGGTGAAGCTGACGAACTCACCAACTCATGGATGTAAGCATGAAAGGGGAAACATCCATCCTGGGCTTAGAGAGGGAAGATACGTGTGTGGAATGATGACTTTTATGTTCATCTTTATAAAACATAGTTTTGGTATTTTTTTCAGACCTTGACATATATACTACAAGTTCAAAAGATGTTTACAGTACTTGGGAAAACTTGGTACTTTTACTCTTGGTGTTCGAAACTTTGTCACGAAAACCTTGATATATTTCGGAAATTTACTTTTTCTTTTCTTCATTTTGTGAAATTAATATCTTTATTTGAAACTATTTCCCAATAAAACTATTTTTAAACTGGAAACCTTTTTGAAAAAATCTTATCAATCCATTTTTAAACTTTTTTTTGCATTATTAACATTTTTATCACTATTTTTAAAACTATATTAAGATTATCATATTCATTTATGTTGTATAATTTTGAATTTTCGTGTTTCCAAATATTCCTAATAATGAAAAATTAATACCATGCTTTTTTCTATTGTTAACCGTGTTATTATGCAGCATAAATTATTAAAATAAATAATAATAAGGTAAACTGAATATTTTCTTAAAAATTATTTTGAGAAGGTCAAACTTTACTCTATACATCTTCAGAATATATTAGGAATGACAATAATAGAAAAAAAGAATAAAAATATGTATAAATTACGACCAATGTGTTAAATCCTGGCATCATTAATAATGCCAGCGCATTTTGGGAAACTTTGTATTCCTATTTTAGTAGAATTTTGAATTTTCGTGTTTCTAAATATTTATAATAATGAAAAATTAATACCATGCTTTTTTTTTCTATTGTTAACCGTGTTATTATGCAGTATAAATATTAAAATAAATAATAATAAGGTATAAAAATTATTTTGAGAATACCATACTTTACTCTATACACCATCAGAATATATTAGGAATGACAATATTGGAAAAAAGGAATACAAATATGTTTAAATTATAGGCAATCTGATAAATCCAGGCATCATTAATAATACCCGCGCATTTCGGGAAAAGTGATAAATACTGTGTTATAATAATGTCATTGAATTTATCACACGGCCCTCCTCACACTTCGGGCATTGATAATGCCTGGTTTATCACTTTTCCCGTAACATATATAACTAATTTTCATCACAATATTTCTTATCATCCCTTTATAAAGCACTGCTCTGCGTAAAAAAAACTAAATCTTGAATTTCGTCACTAACAACAAAACACAAACATGAAGAAGATATGTTACTAAGCATTATCCTTCCTTTGTATAACCATTTAAGGAAAATAATGAGTGCTAATCTTTTAAGCCGATTACAGAATGTAGGTTAGATATAGTAGATTACTTTTGTTCTCTTAAGCTGATTTACAATTGCTTGGACTTTTTAACTACTTGTTTGAATTTAATCTACTGAATTAAATGGCAGAACTCTAGAAAGTGGTGTTTAGCTGTAAATTTTACACACCATTGCAACACACATATTGGGTGAAAGAATCTTGAGATGGAAAATTATCTGCTATCAAAATTTAATCAAAATCCTTTTTGAAACATAAGTGCTTCAAAGTTGGTTTTAAAATTTAAAAATGAGCAAATACAATTTCAAAACACTTTCAAAGAATTTCAAACTTTATTTTGTTTAAATAATGAGCCTATTTTCAAGGAAGTAGTTTCCATGCCAGCAACCATTACGGACACCGCAGTGCCTTAGAGCTTAGAGGTGCTCACATAGTCCATATGCTTATATTATTCCAATAAAATTTTAAAAAATTATGTTGAACATGGCCTTATACCCCCTTATTTTATTTGAATAACTAAAATTTTCATTCTTACAAGAAAAGGCAACAGATTATTTTCCCCTTAAACTGAAATCGTCCTTATGACAGAATCATTCTTACGTCGCTTAAAACAGTACCAATATTTAATAAACGTTCATTAGTATTTAAAGAAGTAAATGATAAAAATTTTACCTAATGAAAATAAACTGTGTTTTAAACTTATAAACTACTTATGTTTGTTAAAATAATCCATTTTGCTAACGGATTAATTTTTAAATGATTACTTTCATATTAGAGCACCTAATGCATTCACTTTAAATTGAAGATATTTGCTTAAAACAATAAGCTTTCAGGGGGATGTTGAAATTATTAAAAAAAATGAACTTGGATTGGGGTTATAAGATGAGAGCGTTTTTATTTTATTTTCTTGAAAAAAAAAATAAATTATGAAAAAGGGGGAAATAAGGAAATAATTCACAAGAAAAATAAGAAACAAAAAAAGTTTAGCTCTAGTTTTTCAAAGCGAAATTAGAGGAAAGAAGCACACAAAAAAAACTTTTTAATATTCGTACTTTAAAATTGTGCAGAAGGTTTTAGTTATATGATTATGCATAGATGGCGACAGCAACAATTTTAAACAAAAACTTTTATTGACTGTTTTTTACTTTTAAATCTTATAAACTTTTAATGTTATATTTAGAGTGTTTCTGCATGGCATTGACGGGGAAATGAGAAATGTGCATCAAATTGTAACCCTTTTGACCCCTCTGGTCCTTATATTTTCCAACCAATGCCACTAATATGCACTAATTTTACACATTTAAATAATAAGTCTGTGTGTTCTTGAATTAAATAGCAGTTTTACTTGACTGAACATACCATATAAATTTTATGTGTATAACATCTTTTTTTCTTTACGTTTATGTTTTTAATGTTTTTCTTTCTCTCTCTTCGTCTCTACTTTCTTCACTCTTTCATCGTTTAGTCTCATTTCTCTCCTCCCCTCCTCTTACCTCTTCCATTTTTTTTTTACCATTCACTATTTATTTCTTCTTGTTTCTCATACTTTCTCTCTTGAATTTTATTCTCGGGATCTTCCTGTTTACTTTTATTTTCTTTGTCTCTCTGTTTTGTCAACGGGAGGTGCAAAAGCGGTTCAAAACACAATACCAGAGTAAATGACAAATGTTGCAAACATGTTGGTTAATATTGTAAAATAATAGAATAATAAATATTCAAATCATGATTTCTAGAAATGCTTTATTCCTTTAATTAAATTTGTTAATGAAACTGATATTTTTTAAACCCTAATTTTTTTTTACTATGAATGTCTGTCCAAAAGCATTTTGATCGCTCTGGAAAACATTTTATTATACATTATTTCAATTTAATACGGGTGCTTGGAGTGATATGCTTTATTGGATGCGATTGATATTATATCTTCAGGCAGACTTTAAATAATAGATATGCTAGATTTTTGATTTATTCCTCTTTTTCAGTGTCAAATCTGTACGCATTTGTTATTTTAGCTCTAAATATCGCTTGAGATTAATTTGAAAATACTTTCATTACTTTTCGAAATTTTATTTAATAGCTCTGCATAAATTAATACATGCATAAATTCTTTAAAAATCTATAAAGCAGGTGAAAAACTAAATGATGAGCAAGATTGTTTAAAGTCGTCTACTCTCTTTGAGCAGGGAAACAATTGAAACCATTTCTTAAAAATAATACGTAGATATTTTACTTTTAGAAATAATTTATATAAAGTACCTGACCTACATAAATAATTCTTCAATTGTTTCTAACTCATATTGTCAAACTCATAATATCAGAAAATATAGTTAAAAAATTCCGCCAGGAGTCTATTAATTTGCTCACATCTGTATTTAAATAAATTCCCTCGCAATTTAATTTGGTAATTTACCAGAAAACTATTGAAATATCTTTTCATACTTTTAGATCTTATTATTAGTTTTAAAGGCATAAAAAATTTTAATAGCAAGTCATTTGCTTGGATTTAATCCTGAAAAAGTTTCTTTGGAAAATATTGTCTTTTTTGACAGAGAAATAAAGATTTAGGATTTCTATATCCGTCCTTCATTTCAATGAAAACTTAAGAAAAACCGTTCCGCCTTAGAAAATCTATTTATCACTTCAGTGAGTGATTTTTTAACTTCAGCGAATGTGATTCTATTTGGTATGTTTCACTCGGCTACTTTCTTTAAAAAGCACAAAACAAAATAAAAACTCAAAATTTGAACTCTCTGGAAACACAATATTCGTTCTTCCTTAGATTTCCGATCCAGAAAATTCGTTTTCCCTGGAGCTTCCTTGCTGTGACCGTCTCTAATTCAGTGAAAGACTTGCTCTATTTTTTGGTTGACTGATCAAGAGTGGCGATATCAAAGGGAAAGACCCTACTACCTGCTTTCTCTTTAAGAAGAAACAAACAAATAGCTATTGAGTGACTTGTTAATGCCGTACCAATCAGTAATAGAGGTTGACGCTCTTGTTTCCCTACGGAATTCCTTTGCAGTTACGATCTGAGTTTACATCAGCGTTTCCCTTGAATCAGTAGACATCGCGATAAGACCTACATTATTTCTCATTGCATCTCCAACTACTGGTCTCTCGAGACGGTCTTTCTGAAAGCTCCACAACTGCGTATTGGCTAGTATTGCACCATGAGGAAAGATTATGCTGACCAGAGTGATTGCTGCCCTGACTGTGTAAATGAAAATAATGAAGCTGAATCTTGCATCCAGTGTGACGATGACCAGTGTTGCAGTTGCTGTTGTAGTTGCTGTAGTGGAAGTGAATCTGAAGTTGAAAGTCGAGACGCGAATAATGTGGAATCGAACCCAAAATCATTGGAAGAGAGATTCAGAGCCCAGAAGAAGAATCTAATCTCGAGCCTTTCGATAACTCGTACTAATAGAGAAAGAGCTACCATTCAAAATGTCCTGCAGTTTGTCGAAGCGCTAACGCACTCCAGCAGCTTCTTGAGGCGATATAACCTGCAAGAGGACTTCTGTCTACAGTGTCTGGAAGAATCTTTTAGAGATCTGTACACCCCAAATTCACCAACATTGAACCCCAGTTCACGGTGCGGCAGTAACGGATGCAATGTGTCCCCGAACGATGAACCAAACAGGAATGGATCTCAAGCAGATGGTTGCCTAGAGTGTTCTCCACCATCCAAGACAGCTGTAGAAGGACACCGAAATCGGAATAGGCGCATTAGAAGACGTATGAGGTCCCGAAATTCAACTCGTGGTCCCTCCGATAGGCAGAACAGACCTATCAATTCAAACCCCGAGCCTGCAAGTTACGATTCTGACTGCTCCGAATGCCGCAGAGGAATACCCTGTCAGGATCCCCAAGAGCTTGGAGAGACTTCCGAATGTGAATGTTGTCAAAATCCTACAAACACCAACGTACCTACACACCAGCAAAGGGGTTGCAGTAGTGAAAAGTGTGCAGATTGCAACCAGAATTCTCGCTCGATGTCCGAATGCTGTAGCAACTTCCACGATGGTCACTCCATCTGTCCTGAAAGCTGCTGTGAATCTGATTATGAGGCTTGTGGAAGGTCTGAAGCTGAAGGAACCTCTTGTGCTTGTTGTAGTAGCTCCACATTCACTACGATTCGACCGGGTAGGCCGGAACCAGCGATAGAATACGGAAGAGATAGTTTTACAGAAGCCAGTGATAAAGAAAGTGAGCCTTGTAATTGTGAGGAATGCAGAGATTCAATAGAATGTTCTGACCAATCTTGTGACGAATGCACACCCGCGTCACGAAATTCAAATAGAAAAAAGAAAAGCAAAAAGTAATTTTTGTGATGCTTTTGAAAGCAACTTATTTTACGCATTGAAATATAAAGATGCTAATTAAGATTATTAACTTAATACTCACGTTTCCTCTCCATATTCACTCATTATAATAATATTAATTCAAAATCAATGTGCATCAAAATTGACCTTTTAAAGTTATGTGTCACAGAATGTCAAGTGGAATACATTTCTATAAGAGGTATCTATTTAAATTTTAAAGAAATTTTATGCTCAATAATCTGGCTTCTAAATGATTTTTTTCCTCTCTAAATATTTACACATACTGTAATAATGTTTACATATGTATTTACAGTTATATTTTTATGTTATAATTTTTAAATATTAAAATTATATATTAGACTATTATAATTTTCATAAATATTCAAAAAATATTTTTTAATTTTAGGGATGCTATGTAGTGTTTGTGAAGGTTCTTTATAAAATCAAATTTTAGAAATATGAATTCTAGTGTAGCATTTATTCTTTTTTGAAGATTATCTTGCTATAGTACAAAATATTTTGAGCGGATCAATGTATAATATATTTTTATTATAAGTTTCAGAAATTTTATTAATTTAATTTAGAGTCCAAACGCGTGATGTAGGAATTGCTTTCTCTTTTTTTATGGCTTCAACAAAAAATTATTTTGTACAAGATTTTATTGTACGTATTCAATTCATATTTATAGCAAAACAATTGTCTAGAACTTTATAAGGCAAACAATTAAGACTAAGTATAAAACTTCAAAAACCTCATATTTTTTCTTTAAACTTTTTCATACTATGTTAAAGGCCCAAGTTGTTTTATTTTAAAGAATCTCATATTGATAAACTTGGAGGCAACAACAGAAATTTTACATGAAACTACTTATATTTATGTCTTAATCATAATGTTGATGGTATACCCTTAATATTTTCTCAATATATTTTTATTTTTTTCTCTATAAAAATTTAAAACCTTTTAAACCGTACAAAGTCTTTTTATCAAAATAAAATCTTTCAACGTAATGAATGTAATTTGTCTTAATTAACTTTTGTGAAATTATTTGTCACTGTTATTTTATATTTAGAGCTTCTTTTTTTATTACATAGTTAAATTATTAAGATGTTAATGGAATGTGAGGAAATAAATATGTCAAACAAAGCAGAAAATTTTTGTAAAAATACTTAAAAAGATAAAATTATTAAACTAAAAAAAATATTTTACTAAAAGCAACAATTTAAATTATGTATGAATGACTTTGTCTCTGTTATATTTTGTAAACAATGTATTCTGCAGTCAACTAATTGCATAGCTGCCAAGAATTCCGATTTTTTCCCCCCAAATTTCAAGTCTTGCTAAAAAATACAATCTTATTAAATTAATCCGAATTTTAGCTCATTTTCCCGTTTTCTGTTTTGAATTTGGAACAATTTAATAAAATTAGGAAAAAATTAATAAATGATTATATTTTTGTAACAAGAATGGAGGAATCGCAACTGTTGGCAGCTATGTAAATGCCAAACACAAAAAAAAATCTTTATCAATCCATCGCTTAATATAAAGTAATGGCTTCATGAGCTATTACACTAATATTTATAAAGACACTTGATATTTCAATGTAACAAAACACTGAAAACTTTTCATAAAACAAATGATGACATTTACTAATTAAATCACATCTTATAGTCCCACCGCCAAGAGAAAAATGAATGAAAAAAAAACTTTGAAAAGAAGTTCAAAACTGTATACTTTTTTGGGAGCAAGAAAGAAAAAATGTTTGCGAATTTGCAAGCTTCTTTATATTAAAATTAGTCTTACCTGAAGAAGTACCATTTTCACTCGTTAAAATCTCCTCAAAAATTTAAGATAGTACTTTGATTAATTTATTCTATGCGGTGTTTTGATATCGCAAACAATTTTCCTCTTGAATTTTCCGTTACATCTCCTTTACTTTCTGCAAAGCGGTCTCAATGGATTCAGCTTGATCACTGAATTTTCGTTACATCTTGCTTCATCACTAAAAGAAATTTCAAATAAAAGCCGGGAAATAGACTTATAAAACTCTGTTACCTATCTAGATAACTTTAAATTAAAAATATTAAAATTTAAGATCTTAAATGAGTTAAATGAGTGGAAATTAAACTTTTAAGGTGCATAAATTCTCATAAATTTCAAGGGAACAAAATGAAGGTTTGAGATCAGGCTCTTCATTAAAAACTATAGTTTCATAACAATTACCAACATTTATTAACTTACCATTCAACATTAAAAATATTTAAATACAGGATTATATATACAAAAGTTTCCTTTAACGTCAATTCGACAGCATAACAGAAATCAAAGCCATCAGTTATTTTCAGGTATGATGTATGTGCATTTTGTGAGAAGGTAATCAAAATTATGAAGGTAAGTGAAAGTTAACTAAAATAGACCTTGGGAATAATAGTGATTAACGTAATTAATTCCAAATTACTATTTTTGAATTTTTATATTACTATTTCCAAAACCATTAATCTAGCGCTTCGAATTTAAACAACTTATGAATGTTTGCTTAAGACTAGGTTTCAAAATGAAACTTCAATAATAAACCTCCAAATTTGTATTAAAGGAAAATAAGGAAACAGTACAATGTTCAAAGTGAATGTGAATTTGAATGAGAAAAATATTTAAAACAATAATTCAATTAAAACATTTTTAGAAAAATCTTACATTTCTCTCCAACTAAATTATAGTTTTTTTAAATAACCAAAGGACCAAGAATATATAGTTGCAATTATTAATTATGACTTTGACTATGAAAACCCACAGGGGAGAAGGGGGACCTTCGAACAAAAAGGGCATTTTTTACTATTTCTCCTTATATTTTTCCTTGTTTTTCTTCATTATTTGTATTAAGTAAACAGATTTATAACGCACTCTTAAGGGATGTAAATCCCCGAAGTGTGCAATTATTTTTTCTCTTCTTTTGTTGTTGGTCCTGTATATGTAAATGAATAAATAAATGAATAAATAAAAATAAATAAATATGTAGTATTTGAAAGATATTCGAGACTATACATTCGAACGAACTTAGGAAACATTTGAACGCCAGTATAAATAATGCAAAATTCATTTTTAGAAGCTACTAAACTCATTAAACATTAAAGTTTGCCTTTACAGCAACCAATTAATATGGATATTTGGCAGTATTCAGACTTTTTACACTTAGAAAAATTTCAACGATATTTTAGTGCAGATTATGTTTTTGAAGAGGAAAAGAGTATTACGAGATAAAACTCATAACAAATATAGGTATTGTCTATTAATAAAATAAATGAGAATAAAATGCAAAAAAAAAAATATTATTCAGATTATAAGAAAAGTGAGCCCGTTAGAAACTCAATACCCATCTCCTGAAATTGATGGTTTAGAATGTTTAGATAAATTTAGTAGGATGTCATGGTAAAGGATGATGTGCAACAATTTTCCATACAGTGTTTCTGCTTTGTTCTAACCATATTTTTTGAAATCATAACCTATAAAGTTATTCATTTATTAAGAACTACCTTTACTGCAAACCTTTAAATTACTTAATAAGATAATAAATCAATTTATGTATGTAAGTAGGTGAAACAATTAAGGTTAAAAATCACTATTAGTTTGAAAATTTTAGTTATATTATTAAACAAAATACCTTTCAACTGGTTTTATAAGGGTTTAGAAAAATAAGTGCAAAAAACCTGACTGACAGTAAAGAATATTATTAAATAAACTCGTATTTTTATACAGAAAGCCATCTTTTTAAAACTTATCCAACTTCTATCATATACCAAGTACTAAGTTAAAATTGGGGAAATCTTAAAAGCTGTGAATTTTAAGTTAGTTACTTGAAATAATTGAAATAATAGACTAATTAAATTTAAAACACCTTAAAATACTAAAATTACTTAATATTAAAACTAAAATTGGGAAACAAAACGTTTTCAATTTAACTTTATTGATGCCGCAATAGAATGCAAGGCAAAATTTCTGTTTAATGAAACTAACTTCTTGATTGAATTTTCCCACGTATAAAAGGAGAAGAAACTTTAATTCGCACCTTCCAAAGCAGGCAATTTTCAAACTCTAAGGATTCCGATGAGCCCACTGCTCTGAATATTTAGGCAAAAGATGGTACTAATACAGCTACTACTTGGTATTTGTTTTTCAGATTTTTAAATTACATTTAACACAGAGATATGTGGTCTGCTTTAATGTACCCCATGTGTGAATGTGCCATTCTCTGCCACATAATTTCAGCTTATCTCCAACTTCGCTTACATCACATAACAAATAAAAATTTTAATGAACATGAAAACGTCATGTTCAGTTTGTCAAATATTTGCCCCTTTTTAATATTCCAAAAAGAATGATACTTCATAATTTTCCATAGTGATCTAATTTCTTAAAATGTATCATAAAATAAACCAAAGTAATTTTACTCAATATGAAGGTTTTGCTAGTTACAATGCATTGATAAGCAATGAACTCGTAACTGTAAATTTCGGCGCATAAACAGTAATCTACCTCCAACATTGCACCATACCAATTATATAATTTAACTTTTACAAAACATTGAATTCTCTTATCAATCATTTCACTCTAAATATAATAAAACTACAGGGTTTAATAAACAAGATGTGGGATGTAATTATATATCGAAGTTTTGTTAAAACTATAAAGAAAACTTAGTCGTATTTAAGTGGTAACCCTAATTAAAACATTATACGCTACTGGCGATTGGTTGGCGTGGTATCGTTTGCTTACACCAATTGATTATCCTGGCGCCATTTATTAATTTCTTTTTAGACTAAATTTTGTATTGTCTTAAAAAAATCCCCGACCAACCGATTGCAATAATGAAGAATTTTATAATTCAGTAGTTTTTATATATTTTTACTCAATATAGTACTTAGTACTTTACTATGAACTGTTTTGAGTTGATTTCTAATAGATTTATTAACTTTTAACTAATATATTTTAAGTTAACTTCTAGAAATCCAAAAGTTAAACGATTGTATCAAATTTATACTTAACCCTTTCTTTAATACTTCTTTAAAAATTGCTATAAATTTGCTGCTTTAATTTATGGTTTGGTTTGAAGCTTTAAAACCCATAGCAACATCCGATAAAATGCGTAAAACCATTTTCAGACGCATTATTTTTCACTTTGTTAAGAATCATAATCGCAAGTTTAAATGTATTTTTTTCAGATCACTTCTTTTATATTTTTAAATTTAACTTGATTATCAATTAAAAAAGCAGTAACAGATTAATAAAAATATTGTTTCTTAAATGTTTAATTAAGCAAAAGAACGAGTGATTTATTTTTATATAAGTTCTATTATTTAAAATAACCAAAATAAAAATAATAAAAGAAATCACATAATTTTAATATTTCAAAACAAAAAGCCTGCAATGTTAAAATAGAACATTTTCAGGTTTGAAGTAAAGTTTATTCAACTTTTTAGTAGATGGCAGCACTACTTTTATAATGGCACAACTGAACGATTTTCGTTCTGTTTTGATAGCTTTCCAGATTTCGGAGTTTTATTTATTAATTGTAACAAGATTGAAAAATCTATTTCATATTTAAATGTATTTAATTCTACTTAATTCTAAAATTTCTGTTTATTTCATGCTTAAAGGAATTTTATTAAATTTATTTGTCAGTTTTAAGAAGGAAATATAATGACAAAATAAGGACTTGACAATGACTAGAAATGACTACGACATAAAACTCATGTATTGAAGGTAAATATAATTAAGCTTTGATTTTTGTAAGTGTTTAAAAATATGGGTATTTTTATTTTTCTTATTGAGTAGATATCTAGTGAAAGCATAATTTTATTTCCAATTTATATCCATCAGTGAATGTTTCCCTCCATTAACGTTAAATTGAAAGATATTTAATGACAATGGGAATTCAGTTTTATTCTATTAAAAATTCCTTCTCTTTAGGGATTTTTTCATTTATGCTTTAGACAAAGAGGAAATATAATTTTATCTTCTATTTAAATTTTTTTAGCATAAATATACTTTTAAAAATTGCTCAGTTTTGAGATGGAACTAAATACAACAACATAAAGAAAAAAAACAAATATAAATAATGAGTATTTATAGTAAAGTTGCCATGCTGAATTTATTGGGGCAGCTTACAGCGCTTCTGTAGATGAAATATGAAAATGGAAACATTAATAAACAACAATGTTTAAGGGAGTCTGGGGTCATATTTTAAAGCTATGTTATAAGTATGTTTGAATTTCATTACATTACTCTTTTAATAATTATATACATTAGAATATTGTTAATAATATTATAGGGAAGGGTAGTGTGTTTTTATTTATTGAAAAAAAAAATTGATGAAACAATTTCTCTTCAATACCTTAGCCTTTCATACGCAACATATATTTTTTTTCGGAACTTTACTTGAAGTATTTCAATACGTAATTAATGAAAGAAAAAAAAATGAAAATAGGTCCAAGGTACAACACCGGTATTGTACCTTGGTTTCAAGGGTAGTGTACCCTTGGACCTGTGTTAAAAAACTAGTTGCACATCTAAACTTAATAAAATGTTTGTGGAAAAACTCAAGGAACAAGTGCTTATTGAACCACCCAGATGTATAAGCATATAGATTTGGTTGGAGCACTTTTCAGCATAAAAGTTATAAAGCACTGTTTTTTGTCACAAAATTATAGATTTCCCTTAAAATTAGTGTCAGTCATGAAACTAAATCATACCCAGCTTTTAAAATCAAAACATCTTGTTATCGTACAATTTTTTATCTGATGGTTAAAAGGTTGCGCTACAATGTGGATTTTCTATAACAGTGAACGATATAGTGGAACAAATGAAGTTCAATTATAAGCAGTTCTACTTAATCACTAAATATTTTCATTTTTATAAAATAATTCTATCAAACAATCAATTTGTTTTTAATTTTGCGAAAGCCTCGTGATTGCAAGTGACCAGTGTAGGAATCCATAGATGATTTTTTCAACTGTATCCACGGATTTTGAAATTTCCATTCTCGCTCTGATTCTTCCAAAGGCTGTCTGTCTGAAGGCCGCAAATCGTTTGTGGGATTAACTTCTTCTCCCCGGTTTCTTGTTATGAAGTAATAAAAGGTTCATAAAGATTACTTGGGTGCGTATCGTAGATAGCAGACACACTCTTGTATTTATTTCCTAGAGTTTAAGTGCAGTCGAAATTTTATTACAGCGAAGATGTGCTAAGTTTTCCTTCTTTGGTGATGTAAAATGTGGATGATTCGGACATTCGTTGAATCGTTGTTACCGTCTTGAAATAGATTGAGGTAAAAATCCCAATTCAAAAATGGAACTAAAATTAAATAATTATATACATTTCAGAGAAACATAATTTCTTTTACAAAACTTACTTATACTCCCTTACTTGTCAGCCTCCTTCCCTTAGCATGAAAAACCTACCTACACCCATGACGAAAACTTCCAGTTCTTTACCCGCATCCCAAACGATTGCACAAAGAAATTCGAAAGGATTGTGAAGCATGTAGCTCGACAGGCCCATGTTGATTTGGGTCAAGGAATTCCTAAAGCAGAAATCTAGTTTGGCTGCATCTTCTTAAAATAATAGTTTAGAAAATATAGCGATTCGCATAAGTTATGCATTGATGTTAGGCTTGAGTATGTGCGGGGGTCAGGGTCACTCGTAAAAGTAATATCGTGGATTGTTAAATTGAAGAGGAAGTAATAAGTACTTTTAGACAGAAGATTCAATGAAGTCTTACACCTCTTTGCGGTCAAGTGTCATGATTTTCATCAGGAAACAGATGCTCACTTGAGTATGGGGCTCAAATATACGCATTATCTCAGGGAGAACGTATGTTTTAAAGTGGTGTATGTCCTTACAAAAGGAAAGTTATATTGGGTAGCCCAAAAGTTTTTTGTGTGTTTGGAAAATAAGTTAAACTTAATGATTTAACATTATTAAATACATAAACTTTTTTGTGTAATTTTTTATAAAATATGTAAAATTACTGTTTTTATTGAAAATGCAAGAGAGAAGGTGCCTTTTTTGTTTTTTGAATGTGGGAGTCATTTTTGGTTAAAAGTTTCAATTATATATATAAGTTTCGAAACTAGTTTAAAGTTTTTAATATTTTATATTTGAAGAAAAATTAAGAAGGGTTTATGATGTCATAAATTCCATTAAACAGACTTTATCTATGGCCTAGTAATGTAATGTAAGTTTTTAAAGTATGAATAAGCTTAAATCTTAACACACAATTAGTTTCAGGTATTGATTTTCAAAATAAACCTTTTACGATGGATATACTTGATTTGCCTTGAGAAGAATGATAATTTCTTTGATTTTTAGGTTTTTGTAATATGTTTAATTTTTTACAAGTTCTCCAAAATGAGGAGGGTTGCAATAAACAATTACCGTATTTATAATTATTTTTATTCCATATGGATGGTTGAAAAATAAATAATTTTGTCGCAAAAATTCTTTGATTCTGAGCTAAATTATTTTATATTTAATTTCGAAGTTCGTCTTTTAAAAGGGCACGAAAACGACAACTTCGTCAAGAATAGTTGTGTGACGTCAGTTGGTGCAGAAAAAAGTCAGTTGGTACAAACGAACAGCCAATCAAGAATAGATTTTCAATAGTTTGTATCAAATTACGTCACGAGCGTTTCGAAGGCAACTCAAGTTTAGCTATTTTTATTTTCAAATATAATAATTAAAAAAAATTAAAACTTTTAATGCTGATTTTTGAAATTAGAACCATTTGTTTTACTGGGAAAATGGATTTTTTCTATTTTTTTTTAAAAAAATAGGAATTGTCCATAAAATAAAGGGGAAAATTCAATACATTTTAAAATTGACTGTTATAAAAAAGGTAGTTTCCGAGGTTTTTCTAAGGATAAACTGCTTTGAAATGGTAAGTACACTTACAACTCCCATAGAATACCCACGAATACATAAAAAGGGTATTAAACTGTTAAACTATTTGAATGGTCGGGAACTCTGTTTTTAACAAGGGAAAAACGGAGGGGAATGCAATATAATTTTTCCTTTTCATCTTAAATATGTAAAATGCATATTTAAAAGGTCGCAGATTTCCTAGACGATTAATTTACATCCAGGAAGGCAACATTTTTTAGATAAAGATATTGCATATTTTTCGAATGTCATCATGCGCTCTAAGAAATTCCCCGGAATAAAATGATAAAGGATATAAGTTATATTTTTCTTAAGTTGTTACCAAAAAGAATGCAAATAAAATTCTATATCTCTGCTTTTAAATCGTTTAATCAAGTATGGTCTTGAAATTAAAGTTTGAACAAGTTGTGCGAGGAAAGACCAGAACTTGAATGACAAGATTTTTTTATGATTTCTAGCAAAAAGATAAAGCTACGCCACATTTATGGTTATTAAAGAGAACAAGGTATTTAGTGGACAAATGAAGAATTTAAAATCAAGCAATCAGCTGTACACAGCTTGATTTCCCGTACTTCATTAATTGCTGAATTAAATACGACTAATGCAAAAAGTAGAACTTACTTTTTAATTTGCTTTATCTCAATATTTTTAATTAAAATATCTTTTATTTTACATACATTTTATAGGGGAGAACAATACTATATGAAATAATTTTAAAAAACTCTAGCATTTTCCTCCATAGAAACAAACTAAATTCTTCGGATTAAGAATTTTTCTTTAAAAATTGCGAAATCATTAAACTGCCTAATTAGTTCTTTAAAATAAATACTGTACATAACAAATAACATTGAGTAAAAATAATGACACTGTCGATTTAGTTATGAGTAAAACTTTTTTCTAAGAGTATAAATGAGCTACCTAAATTATATTATAAGTTATACCTGATTTTATTATTTGTTAAAAGATAATTGATTCATTAATAACATTTCCAGCCAAATAACGCTACGAATTCAAACGGCATCCGTTTTATTGTCAGATAAGTAATTTTGAGGCTCTAAGTCGGTGCATACCTGAGATAAGTTTTTCTCGTCAGTGAATTTCAGACACACCTAAGATTTCCATCCCCCCTACTTTGTGGTTCCTCCTTCCTCTCCGCCTTCGTTCATGGATTTTGACCTTGAGTGAAAATACCAGGCGGTCTTGTGTTTATCTCAGAGGCTCGATAAATCTTACCTGTCAATCAATTCTTTTTATCTCTCAATTTAACTATCTCTCCGCAGTTTGCCTGGTGTAAGTTGACCATCGTTTTTCCATGCGTCACTGTTATACAAGAAAAAATGGAGAAACTTATAGTGTTAATTTATTTTATTTATTCGTACGAGATAGTTTTTATTATCTTTAGTGTAATTCCATCAAATTCTTCCCCCATTATATATTTATAGGGTTTAACAATTACTTAGTTGTAACTTTTTGATCTTAAACATGCTCGAAATAACCAAAATATAAGATAATTTTAATGCATTTTAAATTAGTTACAAAGAAAAAAAATAATGTGAAATTAAAAGTGGTAGGAGCATGGGTGTAACCAAAAATACATTTCAGAGGGCGGCAACATTCTTATATACAACGCCCTTTTTACTGAAATGTAGAATTTTTCTGCAACAGACTATTTACTAAAGTTAAATTTTACAACTAAAATGTTGAAAAATGCTCTTTGATAACTATAAACAAGATACTTTTGTAAAATAACAATATATGTTTTACATTTACTGTTAAAATTTGATAATTTGGTGTAACCAAGTTTTAAGGTTACAATATCGAAACTATTGGAGGTTGTAATATTTTTACCGTGACTCCAAACTTAGTTTCTAGAACTTAACAATATTTAAGGAAACTTTTTAGAAAAGAATAATTACATAAACGATGAGAATATTTTAAAGTAAATAAAAGTGTATTTCTATTCACTTAAAATCATCCAAGTATTTCAAAATAAAAAGGTTAAAAAAAAAAAGATATAATAAGTTTAAATCCTTCCGCAGATTTTGAAGTTTTTACAATCATTACGTTTGTGTAATCCCTTTTTACAAAAACAACTCCTCTCTCATCACAAATGTATCACAAACAACATATAGTATATTTTTAATAACAGGCCCTTTGTTTTAGTCAAAACTTATCTAACGTCCTTAATATTTTGACCGCAATGTGTTTTCAGTCTCACTCTTCACCTGATAAAAAAGTGCAGAGATAAACATGAAATTCTCCTCAAAACTTAATAAACAAATCGGTTCATACGGGAAACTAAAAAATGTATTAAAAGTTACCTCGGGTTAATGACGAATTCTCGGCATGTTTGATTAATTTTTGATGCTCAAAGATGAATATTGAACATCCAGTTATCAAAAATAAATAGGGTTCAACAGAAAATTTTTTAGAAATTTAATTTACATTTTGTTGAAAATGAAAGAGAAGGATAGAAAAAAAAGGGATGGAATTTAAATTAGGGAGAAAGAAATAAAACATTTGCAGTCGAACCCCAAAGTAATAACTTTCCAGGAATCATAAACTGTTCACAATTGCCAGAAGATTCATAACCGATAGTAATATGATTTACTCCACTATAGTGAGCCTGGGATATAGTGACATCAAGTAACATTGAACCTATTTACTGACCCCGAAATAAGCATCCTACATATATTTATAGTGAATAAAACGGAATAATTTTGTCCCTGACGGTTAACTATAACGGAATTCGATTGAATAAGGATGGTCTTTCTTTTGAATATAGATCCACTAAAAACAGACAGTTCATAGAATTCTGGGTTCTCTATAACGGGATTCAACTGTCATTTTTTTCTTATCATTCAATAGTCAGCTCCCAAAAGCACTGTTTGTGGAAGACTGCAGTAACCGTATCGCAGAAGGAATCGAAGTGCTTCCCACCTTCACTGGATTGTTTCGCACAGCTAGAGGCACAAAAGCTCCGGCAAGTACAAAAAGTTGTTACCAGGTCAGTTTGGAAAAAACTATGCCATAATAGAGTTGCTTCGCTGGAGGACATGGCGCAGCCTTTTAGCTCAAAGAAACTCTTTCCTCGGTTGTATTCTCTTTTGGTTTCTTCCAGTGGCTGAGCGTTGTTTCGCAAGTTCTTTTTTAACGTGATACAGAGAAGTTCTAATAAAAAGAGTGGGGATATGTACCAGTGATTGCCGTAAATAATTTCATACTGGCAACCATTCAAAACAGAAAAATTAATTGTTTAAATGGAGTATAATGATCTATTAATTATGGCTTTCTTAGTTTACACTCATTTACATTACAAGAGAAAAACATTAAAAAGCTTTATGTCATGTCAAACGAATTGGAAATATAAAACAACAATCGGGGAAAAGTAGGAGTAAAAGGTTTTTTCCAATACTATCTAGTTGATTTATGATTGAAAAAATAAGGAATTAACAAGAAAATCTAGTTGATTTATGATTGAAAAAATAAGGAATTAACAAGAAAACATGTAGTAAACATGTTGACTTAAGGATTTTTAAAAGGTTTTATAGTGATCAAAAGGAGGGTATTTTCATGGATTGTATTAGTTTTTAAAGAAATTAAATTTTAAGTCAAAAGGATAACTTTTCTTTCTTTTGATTTCTTAATGTAATAAATGGTATTAAGATTAATGATTCCTGTATGGTGATTCCCGTGTGTCTGTGGATAATTGAATTATTGGTTGAGTAGGTTACGGATGACCTTTTAATGAAACTAAGTGTAAAAACTTATATTTCTAAATACAAGCTCTGAACACATGTAATTCAGAATAGATTTAATAAGATTCAAGGCCTCTTTAAAAAGGAGAAGGCCTTGAGATAGAAAAATGTAGTTCAAGTACTTCATAGAGTCTTGAAGACCTTGCAAACACAAATGGGAAAATGACTACGGTTTTCTTCATGGGAAATAACAAACTAGTACTTCCATGCCAATATTAATTATTGCCAATCACTTAGCTTAGCACAAAGCTTAACTTAATCAAAACATTTTATCTTTTAAAAATTTTACATTTATTTTAACTAATATTTTACATTATTAATTTCCTTAATTCAGAAATGTATTTATTTTTAAGACATTTTCTTAAATAGTTAATAATTATTGAAAGCCAGTAATTAAGTTTATTAAACCTTTTCACTACCCGATGTTGTATGTAATGGGATTAGGAAACTATAACATCAAATTGAATTTAGTGACTGTGACATGCATAAAATAACTACTGTTTATTTTAAAATGTACAAATCATGTTAACAAAATCCTTTATTATTTTTTGCAATAGATATGGCAGAACTGTACAATACAATGGAACATCCATTTTTTACACACATTGTTATTTCCAAAAAGAATTCAATGAATCTTAAAGATCCTTTTTAATAAAAAAAACTTATGACAGAATCTATGATCACGATATCATTAAAGTTTCATTATCTAATTTTATATTTTTAAACAATACTATTCTCTTCTCTGTAAAGGTACTCAAACATTTATTAATAAAAAACTATTTCAGTAAATTAATTACTTCGTTAAATTTGTTTTGCGGAGTTTATCAATAATCTTAAGACTTTAAAACCGTAAATTGTTTTACAGTTTAAATGAATTGTAAACCCGTTCTTTGGACACAACACAAAGGTAGTCCATGCCACAGAATGTAGTTGAAAAATCGGTTATTACTCGTTGGCACTTCGGGGAGTGAAGTACAGAAGAGCCAATTTGCAAGACTGGCTTTTCCTCATTCTTCATCAGCCCGGGTTGTTTCTTTCACCCTTTCCAAGGAGCAAGCAGAATACTAATCAGGCTGTATGATCCTCCGAAGCTCAATACACGTGTTGATTATTGAAACCATACTTTTGACATCATGGAAGTCAATTGTATTGCACTTGATAAAAGATTTTGCCTTGTTAAACAAGACGTTTTGACTTCGTTATCATCACAACGCATCCATCAAATTATGGTCATCAATTTTAAAATCGCAATTTACAGCCACGCGGAATTTCCGCCATTATAAATTAAACTGATTTACCTCAGCTGGCCTACCAGTTGTTTAATTGCATTCCCCATAATTTAATAAGCAGCTATACATCTCAACTGTTACATTTTCAAACCTCTCTTCATACTCACAACAGAGCAGTAATGCCCAGGCATGGATGCGTACGATACGCGCACATCGCCATTAATTTCAAAAACCATAGGATCAATCCAAAAACGATCACAATAGCTTAACTTACGCAGTTGAACATTAGTAAACTCCAAAATAAAACTTCACATTCGACGAACTTAAGTTTATGTACATTTCATCCCTCCAAATCGGAACTCTTTTAACAGAGTTAAAGCTCGTATTCCTCGGAAGTCGTTTCAGAGTATTAAGTGCTTCTGAAATACTTCCAGAAGTCAGCAGTGTTAGTAAAAGTTACGATAAAACTGTTCGTTTCAGAGCCCGGACTGTCTATTACTCGCGATAGATTTATCTACATGGTCGGCGAGAATAAATTGAGCTTCACTGTCCAAGGGCTCTTCGCTGAACTGTACAAGGATTACCGTCGCTGAGGGTACCGTCAATCACTGATAGGAATGTCACACTTCCCCCGTGATGCACTGTTGACAACGAATGAGTCCACTTTCGTCGCAAGTGACGCAACGCAGTGCCACTAGGTCCTCTGAGAAGTGGTGTCTGTGGGTCACAGATTTCTTGCTGCCGCCGCAGATGGGGCACAGGAGGTACCTGTAGCCACCGCATTGCTGGCACACCCCTCCAACGGACTGTTTCTGTAACAGGTAATAAAGGGTGTGAGAAAGCTGTAAGTAGCATAAGGTTGAATTGAAACAAGAAACCAGGGTTTATACAAAAGTTGGAAAAAGTGATAAGTGGTCAAAACGTCTATCGTTTAATGTGTATTTTGCATTAGTAATACGAGAACCTTTTGGTTGGATGTGAACTCAAATTATCGTAGCAAAAAAGAAAAAATAGGGAAAAAAAGCTCGTAAATTTATAAAAAAATATGTTTTGATACAGTATTTAAGAAGTTTGAAAAAATTATAACTTTCAGATACTAACATGATCGTTTTTTAACCCTTTTTCAAAATAATTAAGAATTGAATAAAGTAAAATTTAAAATATTTTTGTTCACCATTAATATAGTTTTCTAACATCAGGTACGCAACCAAATGCGCAAATAGTGTGTTACTTTTAAGAACATGTTGGCTTTGGAAATTGTGAGTTAACTGACTGTGATGCCAAGCAAAAGTGCCATATAACTTTTTATTCACAGTATAGATAGTAAAAAATAATGCATAAAGGAGGGGTGGGTGTAAGTGGTAAAAGGAAGTAGTATGTATAAGACTAGGATAACTGTCACTACTTCTAAGAATACAATTTTAAGTACTTTTTAATTAATTTTAATTTTAAATACTAAGTACTTTTTTGTGAAAAATGTTTGAAGTTTGAAGGTATATTAGTATTCAAACATTGAGTTCACGTGATAGTGTATTTAATATTGATGGAACAGATCTTCAAAAGAATTTTTACTGATTCTTGCAAATAATTACCCATTCTACGACGCATCTTAATTCATGAAAGATTAAATGAAATCATGAAAGACAAATATTAGTGTATTCTTTGTACAACTTACTTTGTATGGTCGTAGGAGATCTCTTAGATGACCTATTTCGTTTAGCTGTTCAACCACTTCAGCACTCTGAAAAAAAAAACAATCTTATGAGTAAAAAATATTTATTTGAAGTTAATTTATTAAGAATTTTGCATTATTTTTTCCATTTAACAATTTACTTAATCACAAGCTAAATTTTACAATCATGGAAAATACTCCTACTATTTTATGAGCAACAATTTCAATTTCGCTATAGTAACTTTTATTGATTAACAAATTGGTATAACGAGATTTATTAGCACCCGGAAACCTAGTTTGCACATACCGTAAGACAGGGATTTAACGTATATTATCACACTAAGTACAATATTGCAAAATGGTTTTTTAGAAATTTTCAGCTTGATCTACACGGTTTTCTACAATAAATGAGCTGAACAGATAGATGTTTCATTATATATAATGCAAATATTCTCTCTAAAAAGGGAAAAAGAAAATTTTCTTCAGTTCGTGTAAATTTTTAGGCCTGTGACTGTGAAAAAACAAACTTACATTTTTTTTACTCTCAAATCATTAATAAATAGTTCAAAACTCTTTTGCCAGAAATGTTCCGTTTTTTATTACTAAAAATTTTCTATTTTTCTAATTTTTTAAAAATTTAAATTATGCATTTAGTTTTTCAACTAGAAAGACAATTAACTTCCTAATTTTTTCGATTTACATGATAAACATCCATTTTTATAAAACAAGGAAGAAAAGAAACTGTACTCCTAAACGCAGTTTCACTTTTGTATGATGATGATGAATCACACATTAAAAAAAGTTACTGAAAGGTTTAGTATCAATAAATTGTGTTATCTACTCTACTTTACACGGAGACGTAATACTGATCTTTAATCCTCGAAGGTTAAATTCTATACATATTTTCCGATAGCTTATATTTAGGAAAACAACATTTCATTTCATTGCATTTACATCGTTGAGCCTTTCAAAACAGTGAAGATGCTTTAGCGACTGGCATTCATAGATGATAGAGAAATTACGATGGTCTATAACTCAAGTTTACGATAAATTGTGTAAATCCACCTTTTCTAAACTCGACTCAGTGAGATATACGAGCATTTATTCCCATCCCATAGTCAAGGACAAAGATAGCCTGAGTAATTTTTCGGTCTTGACTTTTCTGGAATGTGTTGTTTTAATTCTGTACACATTTGTGTTTCTTGGAAGTAACAGAAATTCTGAGCAAAGTCAGAAATAAATCTTGAGAAGTAACAAAGCAAATGGAGTTACTAAATCACATGGAGACAAATGTATCCAGTCGAGAAGAGCTACAACTAGTTTTGCCTTTTTATTTATTTGTTGCTTTGATTTTGGTAGTTTCTACATTCGTTTGAAACATTCTGTTCACTTTTCTTTTGACGCAAAATTTTGTACTAATTTTTCCACCTAATTGTGAAAACCATTAATTATGTGTATTATCTTCAAAGTATAAAGTTTAATTTTACTTTTATTGACATTTTTAAGCTTTACTTCAAATTATTATAATTTTATAAAATTTTCTTTAACGTAAATATATTTTTTCAATCAAAAAATGTTCTTCTTTCGTTGGTACAATATTTCTTTAAACGTGTTTTTAACTGTTTAGCTAAATAAAATTTATTTATTTAAAGCTATCTAATGTAAAATCTAATGTAATGTTAAACATTTATTGATTAAATCGCAAAAGAATATGCTATATAGTAAAAGATCAAATTGTCTTTAGAGAAAACATGAGAATAAAATGTTTTCTAACTCATGTTAACCATTTGATGCATTTTGAGTTTCAATCTTTGTAGTATTGTGCGTTTAGTATTGAAGAAATGGCTTTATTAGTTCCAAGATTAATATTAGAAATGCCTACGAGTTAACAATACACAAAAAATTATTATCCTACTGCCAATCAGGTATCAATAACACCAAATAAGTTATGGGTTTGGTGCATCACTTTATACCATCTAAAAACACTTAAAATATAGGATGCCTAAGCCTAATATCTAAATACCTACGCCAAAAATTTTGAAGTTTCACCTAAACAACTTCAAAGTTAAAATTATAAAGGGTGTCTCATAGTTAAATCGGAAGTAAACGGGTAAAAAGCTAAATACTCACAGAATTAACACAACACTCCCTGTTTTAAATTATTCTTGCAAAGTTCATTCTCTGCATAACTGTAGAATAATTATATTAGCTCTCAAAGCACGTAGTTTCTTTTATCGGAATTCCAGAGTTGTTTTAAATTCCAGACCCATCCAAATTTTATCTTGGTTTGCCTACCAGTTCTTTAGCCCACGCGTCTACCATGTAGGATCGTAGGCGTTTACCGCTTCTTTGTGGTTTTTATTATAGAATTTCACATCACCATAAATACAAATGCTATACCCAAGTGCCCAAGTGTTTTTTCTTTCTAGTTTGTAACCTCTTCTATTGCCTTCCCTTCCCTCGATTCTATTAACTATAATTTTGAAAATTAAATTACTTATCACCTGTTTGAAGTTGTTAGATAAATCAATAGGTTTATGGAATATTTCGTTCTAAATTGTAAATGACTTGATGAATACAATTTGGTTTTGGAAAAATTTTCAAACGTAAATTAATTTAAAATAAATTAAAATATGATATTTGTTTACCATTTGGAACTATCAATGGTTTAACAAACTGTGTAATGATACCAACTTGGAACTTATATAACAGTTCACATAAAAAGATTATAACGCATTAAAAAGGGACTCAAACTTTATAAATTTTTAAAGAAATATTGGGTATATTTAAAATATCAAATACAATTTAATAGCAACTCCAGAGAATACCTCCAATAAAACTATGTTTTATGTAAACAAGAAATATACATTTTTTGTATCCGATCATAATTTCAACATTAGAACTTGTAATAAAATAAATAACTTGATGTGTATTATTTTCTAAATGCAACAGCATACTGAACATGATAATCAAGGATTTTAATCCGTAAGCAGAGTTCATACATTTTTTGTGAACAAAAAATGTCATAACAATCATGACGTAAACTAACTATAATTTTAAAAATTTCAATAGATTCAATAGACTAGTTTTACAAGAAACTAAATGTTCACATGCATCTTGTTACATAATAAACCCTGAACATATCCTGTCATATCCTATGAATTGCTCCGAAGGTTTTTTTAAAACAACGGGAAACTTGATTGATGCTCTAACATTACTTTGACAATTATTTAATTTGCTTTATTCAACTGAAAGTTTATCTAACATACAAAGTTTAGTGAGGATTTCTTTTACGGTATTTTCGATAGGTACACAAACACATAGAAAAAGTTATCACTCTTTCTCTTCAAAGGTATTTTTTTTTATTCCCTTAAAATTTGATGTAGGAAATTTACGTGTTCTTTATTTAATGAAAACACATACATTATTCTGGAATATTTTTCAGTTGAAAAGTTTATTCTTCGTTGATATCTGTGAATTGTATATAATTTGAAAAAGCCACCTAATAAAGACGATATAGTCTCAATTAATTTTGCCACTTTTTCTATTTAAAAATTAATAAACTTATCCGATTGCTTCATCCCCCTTTTATGCAATTATTGTATAATTTATTATTAGAAATAAAACTATTCTATCAGTAGGACTTTTTATAGCAGATAAATTAATTTCAAACATGATAGGAAGAAGATTGAATCCTGTGTGGATCATACTTAAAGAGTGGTGATATGAGGGAGGAATCTTTCAATTTTGACCAATCGGGTAAAAGTGCGCATTTAATTCTTTATTTTACGTGTGATTTTTAACATATTTTTTGTAAAAGCTAATACTTATATTTTTTGTAAGCTGATTTGTTAGTCAAAAAACTTACGTTCAGAAAATGTTTGAGGCTCTAGCTCGTAAATTCTCAATTTTATAGCCCAAGAACATTTTTGTGTACTCTTACCCTCTTTTCCCCTATACCTATATTTAAGAGCTATTTATTTATTTTAAATACTGCGTCCCATTGAAGAGCTAAGTAAGCAGGATTTAGTAAGAAAATTTTCCTACTAAAAATGACAAACAAAATTTCTGTAAAAAACAAGTTGTTTACTACGTCACTACGTGTATGACTTCCCCTCTCTTAAAGCATTTTTGAACTAACACCTGAAAATATTTACTCTATAGGTCTGGCGACATCATTTCCCGATGTTCCTGGTTATTTATTGTTTACTTACTCTCTGTTAAGTAAGGGTAAAAATGCGGTCATGTCATACATAAGGTCGGATTTCACCTTGGCCTATCTTACGCTCATCGAGTCCGAATGACCCCGTAAGGCCTTCAGGCTAAGGAATTGCGCCCAAAAGCATTTAAAATCCTTTTACGTTCTCGTATGAAAGCTTTTAAAGTAGGTATTAAAGATATGAATGTGTTCGGCTTCTTTTCATGTATAGTTAACCATTACTGTAGGCTGAGTAAAATCTTCTCATTGTGTACAAGTGTTGAAAAAGCATTTTTAAAAAATTAAGTATTAGGTATAAGGCGTTATACGGATATCATCACAGTAATATATTTTTATCACCATAAATTGGGGGATATTGCAATATATTTCACTAAATAAGAATATGGGATTGTATTGTATTGTAGCTTTGTAAGGAGATACTATGATATCCTTCCCGATCTAGGAATCTATTTGAAATCGTAGGATTCAAGAAGCATTTATTTTACACTAAGTCAAATTTAAAGAAGTTTAAATTTTTAGTCAGTTTGAAGCAGGTTACACCCAAGTTAATTGTTAACAATCTGAATAAAATTTTATCATAATTTGCATCTAATTTAAATGTAACACGCTTTATGCATCCTCTATTATTTATTCAAATATCAATTAAGATGTTTTTAATATTAAGACTATTAATTTTAAAAAGATAATATTAAGACTTAAGATTTTTAAAATTACTATCAACCATCACAACAAAGTATAGTGGTGTTCGCTTTTCATAACATCAGTGTGTTTTGAAGGCAAGAGTAAAAAACAAATTCATACGTTACTTTCTGTTTTTGTTATGAATCAAAATAAAAGTAACAAGATAATCTTGTAAATTTAAGTAACAATACATCAGGTTCGTATATTTATTATGTAACACAAAACATTTCCCTTTAAACATGGATTAATTCATATTATTAAGCGTAACTCTTTTTAAAGTGTTTGGTAACATTTTTTAAAGTTAAGACACCCATAGGTAACATTTACCCCATAAAACAAATAATTATTCTATCAAATTTAAATTTTAAATCTTATCATCAAATAGAAGTTTGAAAACTTCCCTGAATTTAAAGCTTATAGTGAAAATAAATTTTGCAACTTTATTTAGTTCTGTTTTAACTCCATTGAAAAATAAAAATATTGTTGCTTATTGTTGCTTTTGCTTCAATTATAAAGGAAGAAATTTTGAAAAATTCCATTAATGAAGTAACAAATGGAAAATTACTTACACCTAAGTGTCGTCCTTCTACGAAGATTTGAGGTAGAATCACTTTAGAAATGCCTAGCCTTTCCCTGACTTCTTGTTGGAATCCTCGATTCATGAAAACGTCCCTTTCTTCAAATTTCACCATTAAAGTTTCCAAAATTTTTCTCACTTTCCGACACCTTTCAAACGTCGTTCGTACGATACCCATTGAGGTTGTGTAAAAGACTATGCGACCAACTTCTTCTTGATCATAATTCCTCTGAAAAAAATAAACAAAATTTTAAGAGATGCAGAAATAAACTTGAAGCAATTACAAAATAATTGTACCATGCTAGAAATGATAAAGTTTTAAAAAGTAAACAAGGTCTGGCATAGTTATTAAAATTATTTGATGATGCATGAAATGATAATCAGGTTAATCAAAATTAATAATTCTAACAGCTTTACAGTTTAATAGTTTTCAGAACTTAAAATGATCAATTTATGAAAAGGTTCATCCAACACAACATTTAAAACTTTAAATTTGTGTTCACTTTTCATCTTATATGGAATATTCTATTTTTCATAGACAAAGGAGACAAACTTTCTGTTTATATTTCAAAAATCCATAACTATTACATCACTTTTAAACTAGAATTTCAATTGGATTCCATACATCGACAGTATCATTCTTTATTTTTCCCGATTAGATGATAAAATCAATGGTAAAATTTCCTATTTAAAATTTTACAGGAAAAAATACATTAATCAATGTACCAGATTAATTTGTAATTAGTAGTGACTCTCAGTTACAAAATTTGTGGGGAGGGCTTCACTAGTTTTAAACTTATATAAATTTTTCATAGATTTTGACCATTATTATAACTCACATAAAAATTCAAACCAGAAATAATCCTTAAATAATGCTATAAGATTCATTTAAATGGAGAAAAAAGTATCAATGCAATTTTTTTGTGTCATTTAACAATGTGAAGTTTTCTCTTTGCTCTTAAAATTCTCAGAAGATACAAGTCAAGATTTTATTCATTACTCCCCAAATAACTACAGGCTGAAACTAATTTTTCTTTTTGCCGAGAGGGAAAACCTCAAACCAACGCCCAATCTGTCCTCAGTTACATCACCACAGTTATTTCTGCCTTTTCTTTACTCTACATTGCATAAGTTTTTGTTACACTTTCGCCCTAAAAGTGATCCATAAAAAAGCCAGCCTTAAAAAAATGTGTGGGCATTGACATTTATTAACCGCTCCGACAACTTTTCTTTAGTCTTTTCTTATTTGCTTCTTTCAAAGCCGGTGAATCGGTTTCACCTAACTGGGCATAAACTATGTAGGACGGGATTTGTGAAGGAAGTGAAGTGTCATAATCAAAGCAAGATGGGTTAAACCTGTAAGACTTGAAGCACAATAAAAGATGACACTGGCGTTCTCCTTATATAAGCATGAAAGTGGGATGCTAGGTAATTCTGAATCATTTGGGGAGGAAAGTCTGCAAAAAAGAGATCAAGGCCCTTTCTTTAATCGTATAGAATCAATAGAAAAAAAATTAACAGATGTGTCCAACCCGCGGACTACGAGTTACGAAGTGCCCAACCCAACATGCATTGATACGGCACACAAGATGTAAATATTTTGAAGCAAAGAACTTCTACGGGTGATTAAAAGATGTAGGATTCGACATAATTTTACAAATAACCCTTAAATAAATATGGCTCACCAATAACGAGCCACATATAGTCATACCGCCAGGAAAAAAACTTTTTCAGAAAAACCAAAATTCTGTATAGAAGTACAAAGCCAAATGATATCTGAAAAATGAAATCTGCGTTTATAAATTCATTAGCGTCACCCCTGAAATTGAACGGGAAAAAACGTTCCCATAAGAATCGCAACAATAATGTAAGACGTCAAAATTTTTCTCCTGGCAGTATGACTATACCTATATCTTCTAGAATTTTGGTTATCGAAACAAAACTTTTTTACTTTACTAACTACTTTTGAAAATTGTGTTTATCTAACAATATGCATTTTAATAGTTAAAGAATTCAGATATTGGGAAGCTTTTTTTAGTGTTAGTAATCGGAAGCCAACTAGAAATGGCAAGTTTTGGAGGAGGCTTGTTGCTGCTGGAAGGTCTTCGATGTCACACAAATTTCAAGGCCTTCCTTATTTTATAAGACACAGTTTAGACTTAGACCACTCACCCTTTACATCGGTAAATATATGAATTGAATAAACTATCTATAATTATCTATACTAGTTTATATTGAATAAATCAGGGTTTAATAAAAATTCTACCTTTTGACGACGTCACAGAAAATTTTTAGCACTTTTTTATGCTAGTTCCTTTTTTATGGTTGCTACAAATCACTTAAGATATTATTCAGCGATATGTGGCGTTTTTAGGGAAATAATATCTTTCATGGGACTTCATTAAAATTAAGTTAAATTTCTGCGGCGTAAAACACCACAATGATATTTCAAGCCATAGATCACTGGTTGTTATCTCTAAGCCAGTTCTGTGGTGCCTATCTGAATAAAGTGCTTATCTTTATACTCGTTCGAAAAATATGCTTTTCTTTATTGTTAATAAGTACTAAGCGGTTCAACGTTTCTCCTCGAAAAATAACCATTTATTATTTCATCAGTTATAAAACAGTTTACTAAGTGGTAAAATTTGATGTACCGAAAATCTATAGTATTTTAAATTATATTACTAATTAAGATAAACTATATAAAAATCAAGACTAAGACATTTATTTTACACCATTTATACTTTCATTTTTTATTTAAAAAAAGGACGCACTTATAAATCCTTTATAAAAACCTACCATTATTCAAAAATTGTTTGGAATACAATTTTAAACCTTTATTTATATCGTACGATTTTTAAAAAATGTCAAGTGCAAAATGTCAGTAGAAGTATTGCTAGGAAAAGTAACAAATTTATTAGTAAAAAAACGTTTCATGCACCCATATTTTAACTTTTGATTTTGTAATAATTGTCGTATTCACATGACCTCTCTTTACCCAGGAAAAGAGGCTTACAAAAAAAAATGTTTAGAGCGACAACATACAAAAACATCACAATGTTAAAGAATTGTGTAATCATTTCACCCTTGGGTAAGTTAACTAAAATAAAAACTACGCAATAAACAAGAGAAAATTTGTTGCTTGATAAGAAAAGGACGAGAAAAAAACAAAATGCAGCTTTCGATTCAATACATCAGGTAAAGTCTTGGTACGTGAGTCTTCATTGAATTCAGAGCATACGGAAATAAAAGTTAAGTCACGAGAAGAAAAGCAAATAAAAGAGGAAAAATCCTCAAGGCAAACGCTATAAAAATATTTCCCCTGTTTAGACACTTCTTTTTTTATAGTGTGATGAATTCAAAAAAAGTCTGCTTTTCTGTTCGGCATGAGTGATTTAACTCAACAATGGTGATGTTTATTCAGCTAATGGCTTAGAAGGTGTGTTTCAAAGTTAAAACAATCTTTCACAAGTGCACCGTTTGCCGGGTTTTACAATTGCGCAGCTACCTTCTACTAGGTATGGAGCAGTTCAGTGCACCTTTTACCTTAAAAAAAAAGAAAAATTCGCTTTTACTTTGTTTAACAAATTAAAAAAAACCGACACACAGTACTAGGTTTATCTTCTACGTCCGTAGGAAAAGGCTGAAAATTCATATTAAAGTATATTTAATAGTAACAATTTCTTATACATTACACTAACAGGTGTTAAGTGTAGAGAAAATTACTTCAACCATTTCAGATAAATTTTAGTGGCATTTTTGCACTATGCTAAGTTTCTTTTTTACGTAAATTGGTGAAAATTGAATTAATGAACCTGATGTACAAAACATAGCAGGGGGCCTCAATGACAACAAGGGGAATTTTATGGCTACTCCCTTTACCTTTCCAGAAAAAGAATGCTATTATAGAGTATTTCAGATTAACTGAGGTTCACACAATACCACAAGTAAGAAATCCGTCTATGAGGATGAAGAAATATTTCAGATTTCACTGAAAGATTAAACATGGGTTCAGAGTTGTAAACGAAGACAAGGGTAACACAAATGTGTATTTTTATGGATATAAATGTGTGGGAACCCTAACTAGTAGAAACCATCGGAAAAATTAATGCAAATTTTTATCAATCGGTGTAAAAGGTTGATTTTATAGGAATATTTCATAAATGTTAATAAATTCTTTCAAAAATTAAGCGTAATAAGTCACATTATGAATATTAAGTTTTCACTCTTAATTTATGACTTAAGTAATTTTGTCACTTTTAAGTTGAGGTGCAAAATAAGTTATATTTCAAAGTTGGCAATCGTTTATACGGTCAATATTTTTGAAGGGGTCGAATAAGTGAAAGAAATATACTCGATGCGCAAGATAAATTTAATTTTTTCCAACCTAGAATACCAAGGATAGAAAACAAATAAAGGCGTGTTACTCCTCCCAATTTTTTTGTTACAACTTGCTAAGAATAGCTTTTACTCTATCCAAGCAGTAAAGAAGCGAACGAAAATGTTAATTCTGTGTGGTCTTAACTTATCTAAGAGGATCGTCATGTAGTGTCTAACAATATTTTCCTTAGTCATTAGACTTTCCACAAATCCACATAAAAATACTTTACCGAGCTCTAACATCCATTATTATTACGTTCATACTTAAAAAAAAGCGTTGAAATGTCTTTGATATATGTCATATCTACGTGATGGATGATCTTTAGAATCGATCTAGATTTTTAAATAATTCTTTAAATTACAGTTTTTATCTAACGGAATTATTATTGAACATCAGTGCGCTTTCCATGGTTGAAGTAGCTTCATCGATCATTGTAGTATTAACTTTTCATGGGAGAGTGGGTCGAAGATATTTTTTTCTACCCACGTAAAACTGTGTACCATAAAAACAATCTGGTTTCGTCATAGGTTATTAATATCTTTATGAAAGTCTTTCCGTTATCTCATGTTGGATATGATATGCAATCCGAACTTGATAAGTCATAATTCGTCAGCTTTTTAGAATCTGATTCTGCTCTTTCTGAATTGCCAAGTCATGATTCGCAGTACTAGACTGTTAACTATCGAGAAAAATCAACACACTTGAATTTGGAACTATTAATACTACTATACACACTATTTAATTGAAAGATGTCTTGTAAAGAATTGAAGTTTAAAGGGGGAAATAGGGATTTAAAAGACCAATACAAGTGTTAGGGGTGATCGAAAAAAAAAACCACTTTTTTTTTAATTCTATATTGCCGCTAGAGTGGACTTTCGACCAAATGACTTCAATTCAATGTAAAAGTAATTCTAGCTTGATACAATTTCTTCTGCCGTCAACCAGATACCCAAAATTAGGAAATCAACAAATATTTTTTTCAATATTAAAAGACGGTCTTCTGGTCTGATGGTTCTTGAAAAAAAATTGTGGAATTTTGGCCTAATGCCTTTAATAAAACGTAAAAAAATCAGCTTGACACGACTCTTTCATCTTTTTCTTTCACTTTCATCTTTTCCGTCTCTACAAAACTGGGAAATTAAAAATATGATATTGAGGCGCAGGTTAGCATAGCAGAAAAATGCCGTATCGAGCTAAAATTGTTCAGCATTTATCCAAAACATCACTCTGTAAAGTAGACTTGTACATAAACCATCGGTACATACTATTACGTTTACAAAAATCTGTCAACTAGAGAGTAACTTTATTTTTATCATATGATCAAAACATATCATTTGCATCCCTCAAGCGAAACAGTTGACAAAACAGAGAATACAAGTCCAAATTAAGCAAGTTTTCAAAGACTCGTGCCACTAACGGTTCTCCAAAATAAGGACTGCTTAGAACCCAACCAATCTTATCTCACACGAAATCTTGTAATCAATTCATCTTCAATTCGATCCCTAAAATTGTCATGTAAATCTAAATTGGCTCCTCCATCGAACCCATTGAACCGTAGGCTGCCCAGTGGCAACGAACTGTATAATTTCCAAGAGAAAAGCAACGACAAAAAAAATCTCCACGAGGAAAGGGCCCAGTATCGTCACTGCCATACGCCTGTCCTGCAACACCAGCCATGCAGCTGAATGCTAATTGTGCGAGGCAAGTGGGCTTGCAGCTGAATCGGCTTTTTGGGTGTGAGAGAGACAAAAGCGTGACTGCATGCAGCTCCTTTTACGTGCTTCTGCGACCAGGAGAGATGATAATGGCGTTAAGGAGAAAGGATAGTGGTCAATAATGGAGATAAGGATCTATAAAACTAATCTATATTGGGCTTGAATTAATGAATATTAAAAGAAGAGATTGTGCCGTGCTTTTTTTAAGTCTGTAGATGATTGGAAGGTGAAAGTATCTAATTAGAGGTCCCGAAGTGGGGAACCCCTAGTGAATGAGGCAGTGCGAGAACGAAAGGGAGAAATGTGAGAGTGCTATAGAAATAAGGGAGAGAACCACAGAGAGAGATATTATATATCCTCGTGCAAAAGAGAAATGATAGGGGTCAATGGATAATATGGATCTTTAAAACTTATCTATATTGGGCGTGAAATAATGAATATTAAAAGAGGAGATTGTGCTGTGTATTTTAGTTGATTGGAAGGTGAATGAAAAAGTAGAAGTATCTCATTAAAAGTCTCGAATCGGAAACCTATTGTGAATGAGAAGGGTTGAATGAAACACATTAGGTGAGAGAACGAGAGGAAGAAAAGTGGAAACGTTAGAATGCGAGAAAATGAGGAAGGGAACCACATTTAGAGTAAGAAAATTGAGAAAAGTGGGTAAAGCATCTTTCAGTGTTACCAAGAAAATATATATATAGTAGTTAAAAATCATTTCATCACCCTGGTTCATTTTCACGTTCATGTAGTCAATGTTTAATAATACTTTTTCATATTTATCATATGAAATATATGGATCATATGACTCCAAATGGAAATAAAAATGAACTTTTACAACAGCTTTTATTTCTTCATAGCTGGAGTAATCAAAAGGAGAATTAAAATCACGTAACAAGATAGTGATTATATCACTGATTAGAAGATATTTTATGCTCTTAATCAATATTAATACAGCATCAAAAATTTGAGTTTTATCTTTTTATTATCAAAATGTCTGAAAAAATACCACCTGTTTGTAATCTAATCAATTCGTATTTTCTTATTATCAATACTGATCAGAAGCTTCCAACATAGAATGTAAAGGTTTCGTCATCCTTTTCAGATTAGGTTTGAAAAGAAATTTTTAAATGTGAATGGCAGCATTAACTATAAAAAGATTCCAAAGCCTGATACACGTCAATTTTTTCATAAAAATTCTAATTTTTCTGTAAAAAAATTCAAATAGCGAGATTTTAGTTAGAGTTAACAAAATTCGAATACAAATGTCAAGAGGGAGGGTATTAAGATTTTTGTGATATCAAAATAACACACGCTTGTTTATCTGAGAAGGATCACAAATCTCTTCATTGGAAGAAGACTGACAAAATTCAAAGCACTCGTTGGGAGAAAATCCCATTTAAAGATAAATGCGAGATAAGGTTTCGTTAATACAACAGTGACATAAATTTTCTCTTCTGGCTGGATATTTCATTTGAGTTGGTACTCTTTTACATGAAGATTACCACCTTTCCATTTTAATTATTACATTTTAAAAACAAGAAATCTCTTTTTTTAGCTTTCTCAGTCTTCTTTCAATGTAGTGATATATTTACCACTCATGTTTCTTCTAAATGAAAGGAAAGCTATTATTACTTAAAAGTGAATCACCTTTAACTAAGTGATTTGGAGCCAAAACACGCAATATGAGAGTGAAGTGAGAATATAAATGCTATCAATCAATGATGAAACTTTAAAGTAATAACCAGAATGGCTGATATGCCATAAATAAGGGGGATCATGAATTACAACACTCGTTTTATAGAGTCAAAGGCTTCTTTCGAGGTTCAGGGTGTTCACAGAATACTAAACGAGCTGATCTATTGATGAAGCAATAATTGACTTTGAAAACCGACTCCTAAAAAAATTGAAAACGTGGGTCAAAAAAATCAATGTTACCATACAGAGAGATGGTTACAAGCTGCAATAACCTGTCTTTAAATAGGTGGAACCGGTTCCGGTTTGGCATTTACGGTTTTTCCGGCTGTGTTTGGCATAAGCATTGATATTCGTGAGTAACTTGTTGTTTATTGGATTGGCTAAGGGGCATTTGAGTCCAGGAGATGATTAACTAAAAGAAAAGCAGAGGAGACCAATCAGGACGATTTTCAGGAGGGTAAAGGGTTCATCGAACATTGAAGGACGAACGCTGGTGTCAGGTTTGTAAAGAAAGGGCTACTTAGGGATTCATAAAATAAGTGTGGTTAAAAAAGATTGTTAGAGGTAAAAAAAATATACGAAATCATTAGTGATTAATACATAGTTGCAACCAACAAGTGCCATTAAAACTCTAAAATATCGATGAAACTGTCCTGAAATTAAAGACTAAAGAAACATCTTTATTTAGAGAATTTTGATCCAAAGATTATATTGAAAAAAATTAATATTTTTTAAATTCATTTAAGTTTACGCAACGAATGTTTATAGTTTGAATTTTCATGATTTTAACGCAAACGGAGCTTTTATAAATGAAGCGTCACAGGGCCAATTATTTACCTCTTACCCAGAGGTTCACTTTACAAATCAAATAGTATTTACTTAAATTTTGACAAGTCAAGACAAGTTCCATTTCATCCAATAGTTTACTGTGTCCCGGGTTTACTACAGCGGCGTTTGACTGGTTTTGGTACTGGAACTTTATACTTTTCTAAAAACCTTCCTTATCCTTCTTAGCATCTGATTTTATGTTTTTATGCAAATGTCAATAGGGAATACTTTAAAAGCATAAGAGTATTTTAAATGCTTCTTCGATAAACTCATATGTAAAAAAAAATCATATTTTTTATAATGATGTCTGAGCCACAGATGTGCCGCATAGCGATCCTTAAACGGTTCAAGAGAGTACAATTTAATCCTCTTAGCTTCATCCCTTACAAACAAGAAGATCGCGCGTGCATGAAACACTTCACGAGATGGCCTAAACTAATCTTCCAAAAACATACATCAAAGCTTGACTTCAATCAAGTCCTAGAAATAGTATTACTTAGTGTATAGTGGTTCTATAAATGAGTAATGCCTATTTCGAGTTTGATATTTATATTTACTATACATTTTTTCGTCCACTCAAATCTTATATTTCATAAAACTCTTTCCGAAAGAATTAGTTACGCTTGATTGGATATTATATGTAACTATACATTTATTAGCTTACATGGTAATTAATTCTGAAAGGTGTATCATTCATGCTGAACGGTTCCATTAAATCTCTCTACCTAATATTAAATAACTTCATACCATTAGGCTGAACCCTTTGAGAGATATGTATCTAGTGTTTTGAAAAACTTTCCTCACAATAAATCATTTATGTTTTATTGTGTGGGTTTTCTATGTTAGGGTTTAGGGTTCTATTTTATGTATACAGAGTGCATAAATATAAAGATATTACAATCTTTTTGACAAAAGAAAAAGAAATATACTGGTTACGAGCTGTTATGATAGTTGTAAATATTGATACGTACACTCTATACTAGACTGCAACGTTACTTGACCCTGGAGAATCAAAACAAACTAAGTAGTTCCCAGGGCGGTGTTTGAATTTTGAATGAAATTAAGAACTTCAATTTAAAAATATGATTAGTTTGTTAAACCCATGTATTATAACGGTCTTTTTATCACGATTGATTTGCTTACCGAAATTCCATCGTAACAACCCATCAGGCTTTCTGTTTACGTACTTTTTCCTTCCGCGTAGTGACGTCATAGGGTCAGGAAACGTTGCAGTCTAGTATAGTACAGACATTAAAGGATTTCCAGAAAAAAATAGGTTTTCTGGGCTTAAGAATATTACATGTTGATAAATGCGGAATAAATATGTGTTTAAAGATGAATTTTCCTGATAGTGTAAGAACAGTTTCGGGGTCCCTATCATGCTTATAAGCCTTAAGTTTACCTCTGAAAAAGTTTGGAAAATCTTTCATACCTAAAGGGAGTATAGATGTCCCCTAATGGAAAAATTATTCTACTTCTATGCATAAAATGGCTGATCCATTGTTTACCAGACCATTTCAGTCTTTACAAAAACAAAGGTATTTAGTACATTTGCTCTTCCGGGTTTCAAGATTTCAAAATATCTGCATAAAATACGATAACAATTGAAAAGTGAAAGCTTTGTATTCATAAATGAAGCTATATTGGGCGATGATTTCAAAAGACAGTTTCGCATTTGTATTAAATTAATTTTTAACTCTTTCAGTCTTAACCGCCCCAAATTTTCCACGGGCGGTCTAAAATTGAAAGAGTTGAGTAAGAAAGTATCCTGTCATATTTTTGTATAAAGTAATTATGAAATATGTATAATTTTGTTAAAACTTAACCGGATCATCCCCTTTTACCAGAGGTAAATAATTTTAATACGAAACAAAAATAGAAAAACAACTAATGATCTGTTAAACGTTTGTTATAAAGCATTTTTTTATTAAGTGACATAACAGTCATAAGGTATATAAATTGTATTTCTAACAATTTGAAAATTAATTTTTACTCTCTGGTTGTACTGGAATTTAGCGGATAATCTACGGTCTCATTTAGACAGGTTAAGAAGAAATCTACCTAATTAAGAAATGATGTGATTCACTTGCATTACCATTACCTTCTCTAATTTAAGCATGGAAGTTTCTGAAGGAACCATGTTTTAACTCTATAAAATATTTAATGCAAATACAAGAAATGAAAAAAGGGAAGCACACAAATTTGCAAAAAATGAATTATAGTAAATGTTTACCTTAGTATTAATTTTAAATTGCTGCTATATATGTGGAAAAATTTTGTTGTGAGTAAAATCTTTCTTAAGTTGCTAACAAAATATGTAGTATTTTCCCCTTTCTTCCTAAATAATGGCTTCCTTTTAACATTGTATACCATTCTATAAATAAGGAATGGATTGTCATATTTCTCTCCTACTTTTAATCAACCGATAATATTTAAGAGGATTTCAGATGAAAGTTAATGAATAAATGATAGACATTTCATATTTTGATGAGTAATTATCATTATCGAAAATAATGATACAAAATGTTTTATACAAAAAACAAACAAAATGTTGTTCATTTTTTAATTTAAATTATTTAATTAAACCAATGCGTTTTCAATTAGCTTAAACAATATAGATCTAAATTTTAATATGATAAGAAAGTATAATTTTATAAAGGATTCTTCTCTGTCGTTTATTTATTATGCTCACTTATTTTAATTTTGAAGCCTAACAAAAGTATAAAAATCATTAATAAAAAAAACACACCAAAATTTAAGAAAATAAACCAATGCGATCTCAGGAACCGTCTCCCTCACTGCAACTGTCTTGTTCCCCAGGTTATTTACCTCTAGATTACAGACAACCCCAGCAGCTTTACCGTAGACGAAACAAACATAAAAACTGCCCAACAGAAGGTACGAAACTTTCTCGTAAACAAACGCAGGTAAGGTCAAACTTCCTTTCTTACCTGCCCATTTTTAGTTGAAAGGTGAGGGATTCCAAGGAACCTGTACCCCTCTAATAAAAAATAAAAAGCAATCTTCCCACCCCCCAGAGGGGAACCTTCACCCCACACACTGCCTGGAAACCAGAAGCAGGAATCAATCGCAGAGTGAGTCAGTAGAAAATTGCTTTGAGGAACCTCAGAGAGGCGCTCTATTCTTATGGTGTCAGGTGAAACCCAAATACACTCCCCCGATTCTTCTTCTGGGCAATTTTTTTTTCAAAAGACGAATAGATTTGGTCGCTCGTTTCCCAATTGGGTTTTATCTTACGCATTTTCAGCTTCAGTTCCAATGTGACGTTGATGGACAAATCGTACCAATCAATCTAAGTTTTCCGTTTCGTTGTGACAGGTATGGAATTAAAAATGATTAGAGACGTATGTTTCGCAATGCACTTTGGTTCAAAAGTTTCTGCGCTGTTATGAGGTTCTTTTAGATATAGGTTCCTTCAAGGCAAGCTTTCAATATGGTAAAATAGAGACGTGTGTTTTCTCTTATTTCTCCAAGCTAAAAAGTAATTGAATGTTTGTGTTATTATAAATAGATTAAGCAGTGATTTGGTGTGAGAAACAAATTATGGAACTCACTAGTTTGGTTTTAAAGTTTCTTTAAGAATTCCCCGTCTACTTTCGTCCTTTATAGGTAATAGGTTTTCATTAATATTAACTTTCTTGCTTTTTTCTCACCTCAACCGTTTTTTCTTCATTTGTTGAGATCAATTTAATAAGGGAGAAAAAAGAGAGAATACAGGTGAGAAAGAATTGAGAGAAAATGAAGATTAAAAATTAAGAAAATGGGAGAATATTAAACATGGAAAAAAAATAAGAGAGCTTAGTTTGGTTTTAAAGGGAATAAAAAAGAAATAATAAAAGGACTATAATAAAAAAAAGTATGTAAAGCATACAGGTAGTGAAAAGAAAATAAGGGACAAGAGGAAAGAAAGGAGGGGGAATACATTACTGTGAATGTATATTAAAACATTAAAAAAACTCGCCGGTTATTAAATTAATATCCTTCATAGAACATTACATTTAATATCCGTAAATTATGTGTCAATTTTTTACTCAATCAAAGTCTTGATTGAGTAAATTTTAAGTCTTGACCTGTTCGCTATTATGTTTGTAGTACTCCAAATTCCTATTAAAGTAGAGGCATGTTGTCAAAACCCTACTGCCTTAGTTTAACAATCATTTTTGCCTTCTGCATTCGGAAAAGTAGTGTTTTTGATTGTTCCAATGCATTCATCTGTTGATCTATTTGATAAAGTCCCATTGTTTTGGCAGAAGGATTGGTACCAATATCACGTACTCAGTACAGTTACATGGGGAAGACATCTTCACATCAATATTCAGTTCACCCACTTTTGGAAAATTTACTTTGCTGGTTCAATACAATTATTCATTCTTTTTTTAGTCAAAATAAAAGTGGAACTGATTTTAGATATACCTTTTGAAGTATTTGATTTAATTTAGTACCTTTTATCGTATGTTTCATCAGGAAATAGACTAATCTAAATGTAACAAGTTATTTGTGGAATAATTTAACTCATTCATCATCATTAATTTAACTCATTTGTGAACTATTTTCCCACTTAGTTATGATTTACTTATTTATAAACCGTTGTTAAAACTTTATTACTCTATTTTTTTTCATAATTGAATTACATAATTCATAATTTTTTCATGTGACATTGAATTTATTCATAAAAAATTGTAATACTGTTATTCACTGAGGAATATTCAATCATAAACAATTGCGTTACATTGTTAAGTTCCAAGATTTTTTAACCACATTTTATCTCTTACACCCATAATTTACTTTTACCTAACAGTGATCTGAGCAAATCCATTCCTAAAGAGCCGGTAATTCTTCTATTGCTATAATACCTTTTTCCAACCATGTTTTCTGTAAAAATGTTGCAAGTAGTTAATAAAAATATTTATCACCAAGTATTTAAATATAGGTATTGTTGATAAATGTGTTTTTTAATGTTATTAATACCTAGCTTGATTTTTTACGATTTTCTTTTCGATTAGCTAATAGTGGAGGAATTTGTTCCCCTCCATATTGATGATAATTGTATTACAGCCTTATGGGGTTCAATAGAAAGGGTAAAAACTATTATAGCGTGTTGATGCTTTAAAGATTTGGGTAATATTAGTTGAGCAAAAGTATTGTGGGTGATAAAGTAGCTTATTGACTCCCTAATGTCTCAGAGAATAATTATTTTCACGCAATAAACATGAACTAATTGTATTTTGTTAAAAAAAATCCCATATTAACACTAACCCTTATGAAATTTAAAAATGGAATACTACCAATCACATAAATGAAACAAGCCTTCCAAAGAAATACAAAGTTAAGACTGACAAGCTTCTTGATGCGCTAACAGCTTAATTGTCTGCTCATTTAGAAACATGACATATTTCTACATGGTCACTGGACCAAAGCACTGCTGTCTCATCCCATACATCAGTAGGTCTGGATCGAAACTATTACCTAACGGGAGAGAAAACCCTACTTCCTTAAGATTCGGGTAGTTTGGGAAGATCCTCATTCGATAAAGATGGCGTGTCAGGTGTACCACGGAAATAGTATACGGGTGTTGCTACAACGTGCATCATATGGCATATATAATAGGGGCGATGGTTGGATTACATTCATGAGTAAAATTTGCGTGCGTTCCAAATGTTTGGATGCATGAAATATATTTTAAGAAGCGTTTGGGCGAATTCACGGTCCTATATCTTTAGATCTTAACGGTATCACGTTTCTCAAGATGAGACTCATTGGGTGAAACGTACTGTATGACTTTCCTCTTGCTACAAAAAGGGGTTTATTTATAAAAAATAACTTTCTAGAAGAGGCTTATAAAAATGGAATGGGGTTATAATTATCCTTTTCTATTCAACCAAAACTTATTTATGTATTTATTCTGTTCTACCTTCTTTTTATTAAGTCTCAGCAAATTTGTTTAGTCTGGTGTTGCTTGAATAGGCGGTCAAGGATAATTTTGCTGTCATTGCAAGAACAAGTTCCCTAAGAAATCTTTTCAAAGGTTACAAAAGTCTATTGCGTATTACAAACCGGAAAATATATGTAAAACCAAATCCAATCGATTGCGTATTAACAATTTAACATTTTACTTCGTTTATAGGGTATATTGTTTTGAGACATACCTCGTTTTATGGCTGAATAAATTGTTTTTAAGGGTCATTTACATGAAGAAAAGTAATAAACACTATAGAACTGTCATTCTTGCAATCTAAATTCTCTAGTTCTGGTTTAATACTAATGAGGATTACAATGATTTCTTTTCCTCCAAAATAATTTCCATTAAAGTAAAATTGCAAGAATAAAAAAATGTATATTTAAAATAATGATGATAATAATACAATTAACCAATAATGCCCTCAAACCGTGAATTAAACAAAGAATATAGAATTTGAAAGAAAATTATGACCTCCATTTCATAGACTCTGAATCCGGATTTAAACTTTAAATCAAATTAGGAAGAAGAGAGTAAAAATAACAGATAGTGATATAAATAACGTAATAATACCCCAATAGTCATACTCGGTTTTAAGATTAACTATCTCTCAACCACACAATCGTATAAGCTCGATTCCAAGACCTTTCCGATTCAACAAACGCTTTTATATTAAAATTGGACTTCAACCATATAGTTAAAACTTTACTCCGTCAGAATATTAATGGGAAGATCTCCCAACATATCTATGAAAGAACCAGTGACACTCATATTCGATATATCCCCTTTTCAACAATCATAACGAATACCCCGGGAAACGTTTCTGAGATTGGATAAAAATCACGAATTCTTTTTTAGCAGTTAAGGGCACTTTCTTTGTGCTCGAGGTCAGCAGACACCTTTTAGGTAAATGTGCTCCACTTGTATTCAGTCTTTCCGATTGCGACACAGAATATTTCCCCCTTGCGCTTAACAATGGAATCGCACAATGGAAGCAAAACCTGTTAAATCGGTAAATGTCGTGGAAATACCGTTTCGCCAATATTTTCAATACAGTGGTGATGGATAGCTGTGTATTGGTTTTGGGTTTGACTTGTTTTACTGAGTTTCCAATGATGCGTTTCAGAGAAATCTTTAAAAGTGAATGTCTATAACTTTGAGGAGCGGCTTATACTAATGCAGTGGGCTTTTGTCTAAATGATCTAGGAACGGTGGAAGCTTTAAACTTAAAGGTGTTCAGATACACAGATTTTAAATTTAGGTTTATCGTACCTATTCAAAACTTTAAAAAAATAATAAGTGTTAACATGTTTCTGATGTTTTTCTATTTTAATTTTAACATGTAACTTTAAAAAGCAATAAATCTCATAATCATGAATTTTTAATAAATGTTTAAAATTATTTATGCGTCTCTTTTTTCGTTAGATTATACAATTTTTTGAAAGAAAACTGGTAAAATTTAATAAAAACAACTGTCTAGCTAAAACAAAAAAAAAAATAATCAGAAAATAAGTATGAGTTACATTCTTATAGCATATTTTAAAATTCTTCACATCGATAAAATCTATCGGGAAAATAACAACTTAACAAAAACAATTCAGGAAAAAAACAACTTAACCAAAACAAAAAAATTCAAAAAAATAGTGCAGTGTGAAGTGAATACATGCATTCACATTAAAATTCAAAAGTATTTTTGGGGACATGAAAGCTCGGAAAAAATAATATTTATTATAAGGTTTTACGTATTCAAAAGTAAGGTATTTTCACAGTTCCTTAAATGTGATTTAATAGTGAATTAAATACTTTTTGAATTTATACTTCTATTTTTATTTGTTACATAATTTTTGACATCACAATTAGTTTGCCTTGAAAAAAAATAACTCTCTTTTTTAAGTTGATTTAGTAAAAAAAAAAATTATCATGTAATTGAGCTCATATGCTTAACAATGGTAGCCTTATCATTTTAATTGTTATAGTTTGTATATAATGTAATAACTATGCATTTCTTTTAAACGCGGTAAATGTGATAATTTCTCTTTCATTCCCAACTCCGATAAATTTAAATACAGAACGTTTAAAATTTCACCAAAAAGTAATAAATATACGTTTACTTATGATATGTCCTATCTTTTTTTAAATAACGAGTAAAATTAATTAGAAAGAGCAACTTTAGAACAAAATATTGTTAAGGAATTTTTGCTATGTTTCTATTTGTATTGTATAAGAAATAAACAACTGCATAACTTAAAAATAACTCTAACCATGAATTACAACTGGCAGGTACAGGTAATATGGTGGAGCAAGCAGAGCAGTTATATTTTAAACCATGTTATAAGCATTTTTTTAGATTTATATCACAGCTTCACAACTTTCAATTTTTTTCTTACTGCTTAAAGTGTAAAAGGAGAAAATTAAAGGCTTCGAAGTCTTTAGAATAGAAAAAAAATGTAGACGGTAAATATTATTTTTTAATAACTTCCTCCCCTTAATCAACACCACATACAATCGAAATTAATTAAGATTTTTTTCTTCTGAAAAATGAAAGCTTCTCACTTTTATGTCATTTGAATGGATAACTGAAAGAAGTAATAAGGAACTGATTAAAACTAGGCAAGGAAATGTCGTGTAATCCTAAGCTATTACTCGTACGCATCAAATGACTTCTAAAGCTCAAAACAAGGCTTGTCTCATTAGAAATCGTCACATATCCTCAGCAATCTGAAAGCAGCTCATAAAGCAAACTTGGGCCCCATGAATGCAGTTCGCCCGAGGCTCGAAAATGGCAAAAACCGGCTGTGAAAGGCCATTCTCAAATCCGTGCACATTATTAACGGAAGATAATATATATTTCCTCGTAACCAGTTCAATTCGACCTTGAAGGACGAACTGACTTGGAACCCGCACTCAAGAGTGAGGTACAAACACATTGTCACGGTGCTGGTTTGCTATGTTTGAAGACGAATTCCCTTGTTTATGTCACATACATTTCCACCCTTCCTGAAGAAGATGTATGGGGCTTTGAACTGAACACACGTGTAAGAGACGTAAACACGCTCTTTGGTTGTAAGAACTAATGTTATGTTATTTGTAATCACGCAAAAAGATTGGCAGAGGATTAGATAATAAGTTATTTACATTTATGCATCATGTTATTGCTATCCAGAATTTTTAGGTGCAAAATATTCGAGGAAAAATACTTTTAGTAATATTCAATAATATTAGCTCTCTAAGAGAAAATGCCTCAGTATTACGCATTTGACTTCAATGACAGGTAAAATTACAATAATACTTTCATAAAAAGCAAATAACATTTTGCATGATTCCCAAGAAAAATATATGGTAACTGTTTTACAATTTTGAATCCTACGATAATTTATAATTTTTCATTTCATTCAACAATTGAAGATTTACAAATTTTGAATCCTGGGTTAAAAGTTTGTGTGTAAAATTTACTTCAAAATAAAACACAATGTTTAAACCATTTATGAAGAATAAATGAATGTGATTACTAATAATTTTCAGTAGGATGAATAAATATAAATTTAAAGGGACTGTTATAATGTTAGCAAATATATTATGACTTTCAAAGAATGATAATTTAGTGAGGCCTCTTTTTTGAGAGCATTGAGTACCTTGGTTGTTTTCTATCTCTTTCGTTTTATTATAATAGTTATCCATTATAAAACTAATATATTTATTAACTAAACAAGAAATAAGAGTTAACACATTATATCTTAAAATAAACTTTATTTAGTCTTATAAATATTTACAGTAAATAAAACTATACAGACATCAATAAATCTAAAATGCTAAGTGACATGCAATTTTGGAAGAAATAAAGTTTTATACAGTACCTTTTCCAGTTTTTATCGTATCTCAATGGCTTACTTATTAAAAAACAATTGTGAAATATCTTATTTCATGGAAACATCAGGGAAATTATTTAACTAAACTCTTCTCTTCAACTTTTCAACGAGTCAATTTTGAATAGGAGTTTTTGTATTAAATTTATTTCTGATTTTAATAATTCGCTTTTTTACTTACACAATTACTGTAACATTATAAATAGTTTATAATTTTTTTGCTAAAATAATAAGGTAATTTCTGAGTAAAAATAAGGTATCTGAACTGTTTTAGAAAATACTTTATATTTAGAAGTTAACTTTTATCTGAATGTCAAACTTATAGGTTTAAAATATAGGTAATACTTTTTTTTTAGTTCAGAAAATATATTTTATTTATCTTCTCGTGATTTTTCGAATGATGTGTTTGGACTCGTTTTTCATCCACTCTAGTATGAAGAGCTAATTCCTCCTTTTAAATACTGTTTAACTACCTAGCACGTATTTCTCAAACGGCTCTACCGGACACTGAAGCCAAAATAGCTCTACGGAGATCGGGCCTTTCCAGGTCAAACTCGTCTTGCTCCAAGAACAGGAGTAGAATGTGAAATCTCTCGCTTCACTGTGCCAAATATGAGCGCCGTGTTTCGTCAGAGCGTTTACGGTTTCGTTTCAGGCGGATTACGGAACCGTAGCTTCCGTGATCTCTGTCACACTGAACCGTGACAATGCCTCCAAGCTTCAAAACATGGCAAATGGAAAATTGCGCACGATCCACGTGTCACTGCCTCAAACGCGTAGGGATGGACCGACCACTTTCTCCGGTGGAGAATCCTCAAATTTCGCCGATAGGGGGTTACTATCATCGCCAAATTTTTTCTCCGATCATAAGGTTTCATTCTCACTAAATTTTCTCCGATAGCAGAATTCAGAGTACCATTTTTTAGCAGTACCAGAGTTTGAGGTGTCAATTTTGCGAACTTCTCTACAATAGCAAGATTAAGAGTACCTATGTTCAAAACTTTACTTCTACTAAAGTAAAATTCAAGGTGTCATATAAAAAGAAAAAATTCCGACCGATTTTAAGCTGCCCTTTTAATAAATTTAAAATTTTAACATCTTTTCACACCTTTTTTTCTCTAACTGGAGATCCAAAGACGCTATCATCACCTAATGTATAGCCGTTCTCGATGGGGTATTCTCAACAAATCTTCATAGATAGCGGATTTATCATATTTTTTGTACCAAATTTTCTTGTGTTGTGAAATAAAGTGGGTTTTGTTTAATTCTCAATAAAAACATATTTAGAGGTACTATTCCCGTTTAGCTCTTAATTAAAAATAAATAAGATTCCGTGATATTCTTAAAGAGAATATTAATAAACGGATTTACCTACCTTTTTAAGACTTATATTCCCAGGAGACTTAAGTTTTATTATAAATAAAAACTATAGCTACTACTATTTTATTTCAAAACTATTAAAATAATTCTTAAAGTAATTTTAGAATGAAAATCACTTTAAAAATAGAGTGAGATCTATTATAACATTTTGAAAGTCTAGAAATAATTATAATTAATAAACACAATTTGAATAAATTATGAATAAAAGTAATTATTATGTAATTATTACTCTTAAAGGGTTAACTTAAGCTTTCATAATTACAGACTTCAAAAACAGCTAGGTAACACGAAAAAATATATTTAAATGATATATGATATACAAAACTAAAAATACTAGAAATAGAAAAAATACTACAATGCTCTCAATGCCTACACTTCTTCATAAATAATTGAAACACACACATTCGAAACTGCTGTATAAAAGAAGCTAGAAATTTTAGTTCAAATCGGTACTAACTTATACAGTAACAGGTTGTTAACAAATAACTTTTGATAATAATACTTTTATAAACGTCTTACCCCTATCATAATAGCCAATAAAAAATAGATTTTTTGTCAGTAATAATTTACCATTATAACCAGATATAAAATAACAGCATAAAGTCATAAATATTCATAAACTCAGTTAACTGGAAGTACTTAGACGACATGTGAATTTTCATAACAAACTTTATAAATTAAAAAACATGTATACCAACTTCCATATAAGGTAATCCGTGTCTAAAAAGAATACTCCTAAGATATATTTACCATATCATGTTTCCTGAGGATGAGTAATAGTACTTCCAGAGTATGTTGATAAACCATACAATAAAACATTTAAAGTTAATAACTAAATTAAAGCAGCTTTATTAATCTACCATTTTAAAAGGCTTTATTTAAGCTAAAAGAAAAATCTCAATTAATCATGAAAATTTTAAGCTTTAAGGGGACCAGGGACCTTTAAAGTAGTAAAATAAACAATGGCTATTAATGGCTATTTCATAATGCGAAGTCAAATGTTCTCTCATATTTTGATGAATGCACCTAAAAAGAACTAAATAAACTAAAATTTCAAAATAAAAAACTTATTTTTCATTTTTTAAATCAAATTAAATTTTTGATTTAAAAATGCTCCTTGCGCATTCAGTTTCATTCAATTCCTTCAAAACTTTTTATGTTTGTTTCTGAAGTACTACTTAGAAACAAAATCAAGGATTAAATCCTTTATACATAAGTAATTTCTTTAATTAAAAAGCTTTAATTTAAAAATATTGTAATTTTTCCTTAAAAAACCTTATTTATCCATTTTTTGGAATATAAAAGTTGTTGTAACCAAGTTTCAGTCCTTAGTTATCTTAAACTTTATTTATTGAACATGTTTTAAAAGTTTGGTTACATTATTTTAATTAGGTATGCGCAAGGAGCATTTTTAAATCAAAAATTTAATTTGATTTAAAAAATTAAAAATTAGTTTTTTATTTTGAAATTTTAGTTTATTTGGTTCTTTTTAGGTGCATTTATCAAAATATGAGAGAACATTTGACTTCGCATTATGAAATAGCCATTAATAGTCATTGTTTATTTTACTACTTTAAAGGTCCCTGGTCCCCTTAAGACACTTCAGTTTCTCTTTTACTATTTATTATATAATGATCACTATTTCATTTTTAACTATACATTATTACTATAACTATACTAATAATTAAGTATAACTTCACATTAGAGAAAATATTTGATTGTGTTGAGATAATGTTGAAACTATCTCAAATTATTAAATGCTGGTTCTTCATGAAAAGGATAATTTAAGAAAAGAAAACTAAATATTTATTGCTAATAAGTTTATTTACTTACATATATAGTTTATTTACACCCCCTATATTAATTGAACTTTTGAATCTTAAAAGAAAACTTTTTTTTTTTTTGAAAAGGTAAATGTGAAAAAAATTAATGATGCCGTATGTCTTTATAAGTTAAAAACTGATTTTAGGAATTCAGTGAAGAGTAAAGGAAGTTTTTTGGAATAATTTCTTTTAGATGCTGGAATATCAGAGGACATATTTAATCATAATTAAATAGTATTCATTGAGGGGATGTTTCTATTTCAAAATAAGAGAAAAGAGAGAAGAAAAGAAGAGTTGCATAAATTTCATGCTGTTTGCATTATTTTTGATTTATTGTTTTTCAATTCATGTTCCTAATAACAAGTTAATTTTGTATTATTTGAGAGAAATTTGTGTTCTTACATTGATTAATTAAATTAGTTACTCTGAACTAAACGAAAATTTGTTTATATAATTAATTCCCATCTATTAACAACAATATTTATCAAAACTTGCTTTTTAAATATCTCAATGTGGTAGGAAGTTATCTTAAATACTTTTATATTGTGATTGATATCTATGCAGTTTAGATACATGGCACAAACTTGTAGAGATGATTTTAAACGTATTTGATCAAAACTAAATCTTCCAGTCTTCCCAGAGAAATGTAATTTTTAATGAGAAAAATAAGTATGAAACTAAAATTTATATTTTTAACAATATTTAATTATTAACCGATTTCCAAGAGGAGAATTTTTGTGATAACCTGTTTGCTTGTGATGATACATAGGGCAACAAACTAGGAACATAGATAAACTTAGTTTGTTCAGGCAAGCATTCACACAGTGCGTTTTTGTGTATAAAAATGTCATAGATAATTTAAAAAAATTATCCACCAAGAAAGTTCAAACAATTACATCAAAACGTATTGATTTAATTGTAATTTAGAAGTGTGAAGAGTAAAAAAGGGTGATTTAAAATAATGTAACTATTATTTTAATGATACACTCATCACATTCAAAACACTTTAAATTATAAAAAGTAAAGGAGTTTTAAATCCTATATTTTAAAAACAATTGTGAGCTATATTCAATTTAAAGATTAATTTTTGTCCTTTCAGAACTTAATTAAAATGAAAAATATACATATAGTTCTCAGATTCTTTTTATTGGGAAGATTTTAGCTTATTTTTATATAAAAATTAATGATGTAAACAAAAATACTAAACGAGATGACTGATATTCTAAATTAAGAAGGCAGTTGACTTTTAGTCATTTTTGAGGAAAAACTATACCGTTCAGAGTTAATCTCTGATCATAACTAGCATGTCTTAATCAGAAGTGACATTGACATTCACCATGAGTTCGTCACGCAATGTAAACATCATCACAGCCAGATTAAAAGAAAATATGACCCATGCCCTGAAGAAGTGAATAACTCTTTCAGTAACGCGTAGTCTTGGGAAAGTTCAGATTGCAGTAATGATCTGAGAAAAAAATAAACTAATGCTTTCTAATCACTACGATGCAATCTGTAATTTTCTCCTAATTTATGTGCATCACATCCATGCTATTTATGGATAGGTTTATAAATGAAAATATCAGAAATAAAATTAATGTTAGGGCTTTGGCAGGGGAACAAAATTTTATGAACTTTTTTTTAAGAGAAAGAAAATTTATAGTGATTAAGATATGTTTATAGAAAGAATACAATATACACTTATGCGGAATCTGCTGACTTTCAGATTAAAAATAATTAGAAGTTTTAAATTGAGTTTAGTATTAAAATAAATGCACAAATATTAAGTGATTATAAAATAATTTTTAAATCTTTGAAAATATCTTTAAAATATAGCTATCAGGAATATATGAACTTTTTTCAAACCAATCGATTTTTAATATTTAACTTTAAATCTAAATTATATCTAATAACAGGCAGAAATGTAAAGATAACAGATTTCAATTAAAATTTATGCGCAAATATGATATTAAGAAAATAATACTGAACCAACGCTGACTATAATAAAAGTATAGTGAAAAAACATCTTATTAAAATAGTTAATATTTGTAAGAAAGAATTTTACAACCCACTCCTTCCTTCGATTTAAAAAAAAAATGAAAATTAGTAAAAAGTTAACTGGCAATGTCTAAAATCAAGCTTCCCGCCACCATACCAGTCATTTGATAGAATCCCAGTACAGTGGATGACAAAAAAATGCTGAGTTAGCATTAACTAGCAAGGTCAGCACTTCTACCTTCGGAAATCTCTGATGAATAGAAATGTCACAGTGTGGCTACTTTAATGTCTGGAACGGGGTTTTGAAATACCTCCTTGCAAATGAAAGTTAACACGGACTATTAAGTAGAAGGAAAGAAACAAATAGGATGTGGAACTATCTGTGTGTCATTGTTTTAGAGGGGACTCCACCTGTTTAATCTCAAAATGGCCGAAACATAATAGAATACTTCCCGACCTTCACCTCTTGGACTTCTAAGACAGGAATTAGTGTTGAAAAGACAAGGAGAGATCATATTGTTATGCAACCTTTTCTTTGAGAGTTGATTACATCTGAAACCGTATATAAACGGTCCAGACAATTTTTAATTACCTACCGCATGAGTAAAAGCGACCTTTGTTCGTGATTCGCTCTTTTCCGTGAGGAATGGAGTAAGATTTTACTATTATTGGTCTCTCAGGTTGTAGCAGTCTCGTTAAACACATTGTCAATTGACCCCGAAAAGGGTAGGACTTTTTGACAATTGTTAAGAATTTGCTGAGGATTTAATGTTGCGTAACTAATTGATAAAGCATTTTCATTTTTACCCATCGGTTAAGTGTTTATCACATAAGATAATTATCAATATCAAAAACATTTATAATCAGCGCATCAAGAGGTTTCTAGATTAAAATCAATTGAAGTGAACGGAATTTTGCATCGAATAATGGTGATAGCAGTATTTTATATCGTGAGAAAAAAGATTAAAAGGAGATAAAAATATGTTTTGTATTAAGGGTTATGTCAAATTCATAGTAAAAACTATATGAGTGCTAGGCAACCTGAAGACGATATAGAATCAAAGAAAAAAGGTTACAAGCTCACTATTCAGGCGCTAGGAAATTAAAGTTTCCAGTATCCATAAAAGAGTTGTCATTGAGAGTAAAACAAATAACTCGAATGCAAATTTTTTAATCTAACGTATTCTAAGACACTATCAAGAACATTTATTTTTAATGGTACGTCTTCATATTGAATACGAAACTGTTTTTTGTACATACAATACCAAATTTCAGTGATGGAATGGTACCTCTACAAAGGCTCCTGATATGTTTTATGTTTATTATTATGTTTTTATGTTTAAACATGAAAATATAGATACACTCTATTTTTTTTACCTTCTCAGTCGTGTTTACCCATAATATGATATCTTCCAATATTCGTGATCTGCACTCTAGCACCTCAGGAGTATTTTTGTGATCACAGTTTGTGATTTGGAATTGTCTTTGGGCTGTCTACTACTTCTAGAAGATAGCATTACTATGAATTTGAATTGTTTCTGTTCTATATTATTAAATAAGAAGGGTAATAGCCTAAAGGAATATATATGTTATGGGCAAAGTGATTAATCGGGCATTATTAATAATGCCCGAAGTGGAGGCGGGCAAAGTGATATATTTCATTCATAAATTCCACTGAATTTATCACATTGCCCGGGCATTATTAATAACGCCCGGATTTATCACATTGCCCGTAACATGTATATTAACTAGCAAGTTTTAAGTATTTATCATAGTTTTTTTCCCTTGAAATTATACTCTATTAGGGAGTAATAGAATACATCATATTTCATTTATTTAAATAATATACATTTTAGAAGCTATGCATTAAAACCGAAAAATTATACTATACTGCTAATGATAAGTTTAGGCATACTTACCATTTTTAAAGGGTTTTGGGATCTAATAATCATTTGATATTGCGTAATAATATGTAGTACTTATAAGATTAACTTCCATCCATAGTCTATCAAATCTCAAAAGAATTGAAAACTACGAAAAGCTACTAACCTTGTGTTTAACATAGTGAAAAACGTCCTATCTGGTATCACATGTCGTCTGAATAAGCACTTAGTAAAAAATATCAGACAGCTCTCAAACGTGAAAGGCATAAGTATTGCGTTTTTGTACGGACTATTTTTTTGGGATTAGGTGTCTAGAATTTCATAATGAAGAGATATTTAATATTGGTCTTAAGAAATGTACTTATAAGTTATATTAATTCGTTAAACATTTAATGGTTTTGAGAAATGAATTTTAACTTATTCAATTAAGTAGTTTGCTCTGACTGAAGCATTAGTAGAAAATTTTCATTATCTTTGAAGAACCCGGATATTTTCTTAAAGATTGATTTTAGTAATTATACTAGTACATGTGAGAATATAAATGAACTTGTTAAGTATAACACTAATGAAAAAGTTAAGTATAACGTTTGCAACCAATACCTGATTCACTCTTTGAGAACTATCCTTATAGAAATAAAAACTTCACTTACATTGGAGGCTGACTGGACGAGCAGAGATACGATACTGGACCTCACTCTATTCTTAAGGCTAAAAGTCCCATTGCCGCTGCCGGACAGCAGTGCATGCGCGGTGGCGATTTTGGTCTGGACATCGTCCGAGTCCTCCTTCTTCTCTGTGGTGGCGGCAGAGTCCAGTTCCCGCATATGGAACTGCGTCTCCCACCCGTCCCCTTGTTCCACATGGGCACCATTGGGCTGGTCCTTGTCGGAATAAGACGCGATGGTCAGTTTCACACCACCCCCCTTGGGGCCGCTGGCCACCCGCACTCGAGCGCAAGGGGCCCTGGAGGGGGCGAACCCGGAATCGGTGCCATCGTCGGCTTCACGGTCCGAGTCCGAGCGTTCGCAGTCGCTGCCCGGGGCGCTCGACGCCCCACTGCTACTGCGTTCATCCTCGTTCTTGACCAGCACTGAAATCTTGGCCTTCTCGTACTCCTTGTACTGCACTTTCCCGAACTCCGTGTTGTTGTGGTTCACGTACTCAACTCTGTCCTTGTCGTACTCCTTCACTATCGGAGAATTATCCTGTCCGTGCGTTTTATCCTGTCCGTATTCCTTGATGTTCACGATCTGAGGCTTGTCCTGCCCGTACTCCTTGATGTTCACGATCTGAGGCTTGTCCTGTCCATACTCCTTGATGTTCACAATTTGAGGTTTATCCTGTCCATTTGTTTTACCCTGCCCCGTAAGGTTGAGCAGGGGTTTGTCCTCCTTCTTGTTGGCTTTGTTGACGATCTGGACTTGTGGGTCGGGCTCAGGGGGGTCCGTCTTGTTGACGCAGATGACCCGGACGAGGGGTTCGGCAGGGGGCTTGGGGGGGTCCCGCTGACCGGTGCGCCAGGTGATGGTGGCTTTGGCCCGGGGCTCTGGGGGGTCTGCGGTGGCCCCGTTGACCCGCACCGAGATGCCGTGGACCCGGGGCTCGCTGGCCAGCATGGGGAAGCGGAGGGAGAGAAGCAGACGGACGGACGATACGGAACGTGCGCGCGCGGTGGCAGGAAGCGACCGAATGAAACTGGGCCGCGCGGCATCGCGCAACCTGCTTCGCGGGCGCATGCGCCGCCCGCGGTTTGGCGTTCCTGCGACTGGTTTCGTTTAGCGGTGGGGAAGAGAAGAAAGTGGGGCTTAGGGTGAAGATATTCAGAAATTAAATTGTACTCTGGAAAAAAAGTTCTGAAAGAATTTTTCTTTCTTTATAAGATAGATCTTGCTTTTGTTATTCTTTCAAAATAAAATTAAAGAATTATCTGTTATTTTATAAAAGGAACTTCCCGTCTCTTCAATTCTTAGAAATATTGTAAAAAAAGGTTTAATAATTAGAAAAATATATGTTAAACTGACATAATTTTGAAAATTAGTAAGGGGAACTTTTTGGAAAGTTCAAATATTTAATTTGTTCTCCATTTTCAATGAGACTGTTTCAGTTTCTGTGGTTGTAAAAAAAAGAGGTGAGGGTAATAGAAGTTAAGGTCAAAGTGCATTGTTTGAATTCTCTTCTTTATAAAAATGTTATTCAGATTTTTCAATTCTTAAATTGAGTCCAAAAAACTTTTACACCAAGAGGTACCCCTTAGAAGTTTTTTTTTCTAAAAATGCACCAATCTGAAAAAAAATTTGGAAACAAGTGTCTTACTACTATAATAAAGCAAATTTTTTTCATTGAAATTTTTTTTAAAAATTCTGCATTTATTTGATTTGGGAACCTAACCTATAAATATAGATACATATAGACATTTTTCTCTCAAAAATTAGTTAGCGTACATATTCGTTTTTATATTAAACGTTTTTAGAATCAAATTAGTTCAGCACCATTCAATACCAAGTGTTCACAAATAATGAAATAATTCAATCAGTTTAATGATTTCATTTATAGAAAATTTTTAATATTTGGTATGCATGAGAGAGCAGAATTTCAAAACATGGAGTATTTCAAAAAGTACGTTAATAAGTGTCATTTTTTCCCCATAATATATCTTAATTTTACAAATATTCAATTATTGAATTTAATTTGGAAATTTGGAAAGAAAATGAACTTTAAAGATAAATTAAAAAATTAAACATAATACTTTTTGGTATTCTCTGTCTCTTATTTGCCTTATACCCTAGTCTGGTAGTATTGAACGTATATTTATCTTTGTTATATGCTAAAATTACACCAGAATTTGTATAGAAGAATTTATATATTTTAGTCCCATAATGTTACAACAAAGTTCATATAAGAACTCAATTTTTCTCAAAAGCTAGAGATTAACACTTGGGTTAAAGACATGCGTATTTAAGTTTTAGGGTCGATGAAGGAAAGAAAGATTGGAACTATTAAGAAACACAGTTTCTCACTCTTAAGTCAAGTCACTGAAAGGCGATTTATATTCCACGCGTTCTCGTGTATGTCAAAATCGTTAGTAACACTACCGGTTTCTTTCTTTGAATTCCAGATCTTATAAGATTCCCGTTACTTCGATTAAGATTGAAAAGCCTCACCTGAACCGGAAAAATCTCTTTATTTGAATGGTTTTTGAAAAGAATGTTCTTGGAGATTATTTCAGTGCTAAAAAATTAAGCTTACATGAAATAATATCAAAAGTTCAAGCAAGGATGAGGTATGGAGTCTTTTTATTTTTTGCATGCAGGAAAACGGTTTAATGATATTTTTGTTAGCATTGGGGGAGTATGTGGGTATTAAATGTATTTGCATTTGAATTCTTAGAGTAAAAGTCAGTGGTTATTTGTTTGAAGTTATTACTGAAAAAATTATTGAACCAAAAAAGTTCCAATTTTCGTGAATTTAAATGAGTGTTTTCGCATGAAAAATAACAAACACTATTAAGCTTATAACATTAAAAAGATTAAAATATTTCAATAACTTTCTATCTACTTTAACATACTATAGTGATAGGTATTCTAAATGCAGCTAACTATGTATTAACACTAGAAAGACGGCACTATGCTGTATACCTAGATAGACTGAGTGGGCCTTTTTGGCCCATCTCTGATTTTTTGCATACAGAGCTAATTATACATCTAAAATGTAATAATATCATATAAATAACTGTTAGAGTATAAGATAGGGACTCAATCTTCAGATTTCTATAGGATTTTATAATTTTTAATTATTAAAATAATTTGTAATTATGGGCATGAAAAGTGCTTTCGCTATATTTTTATCCATAGATCTGATAAATGAGTTGCTACTCTAGATAAATGACACTGGTAGGAATAATTAATAAAACCCATTCAATAAATATAGCAAAGTTTTTGAAACTGACTTGTTTATTCGTATTTTGCACATTTGGAGCAATGGATACAAAGCATTTCTCTAAATGCGCATTTTCCACAAACCAATTTTTTACTGTCGAAACATGTCTTTAATGCATGGTTTCCTTTAGAGGATACTATAATTCTACAAATAACCCTTTTTCTCACTGCTGTCTTCTCTTTTTATGCTTTTTTCCCCCTTTTTATAGTAGAAATGGTTGTTTCTTTGGCAGACACATAAGGGGCACGGAGCTCTTCACATAATCTCAAGATGAAATTTCTACGACTTAATTTCTTTTTTCCGGCTACTACCTTGTATAAGATCCATGCATTTACAGTAAAGATATCTAATATGTTATAGAAAACATGCATAGGCCAACCTTCCAACAGCTGGAGCCTGATTTGGTGCTATATAGTCGTATCACTTGATCCACAATGATGTCAATTCCATACTTAGTTTCGTTGTAGTAAGCTATAGTATCCGGCTTTTTCTTTTCCTTCTAGTTGTCTATAATACGGTGTTGTGCAGTTAAGGTTATGTCTTTATTTTTTTAAATAAACAATTATTGAATAAAGATTTTGTTTTCGTAATTTTGCAGTTGGCGGAACCTCTCTACGGTTTCTTCTAAGTGTTCCAACCAGGCTAGTTTTGCTTGGGATTTTACTTTTTAACACAGTTTTTATAATGTAAAATAGCTGTCAGTTGTTAAGTTCCTTTCTTTTCCCCAGTATGGCTGGGTACACTTCACAACGCATCATTTTCAATGCATCAACAGGGAATAAAGGTTAGCAATTTCCCCATTCAAAGAAAACAGCTGGTACAGTTCAAGTTGTAAAATGTATTTCTTTTGTGAGAAACAAACCTTATTGGTCACCTTGTTGACCGAAATTCAATGGTGAGAACCTTTATCTTTATGGTGGGCACCATAAATTCATCCTTTGAAACGTCCTCCCCTCGACCACAACCCCAACTGAGAAAGGGGCGTTCTAAACCGAATCGAATTGAATGGAACTTGAAAGAGATAACACTTGTAAGAGATAACAAACAAAGAAGATCCCCTCCCCTTTCTAGGAAAATTTCATGGAAATACGAGCGGAACGAAGCAAGGAAAACACAGCAGGGTGTCCCCTACGTTTCGCCGAAAACCACTTTTCCTTCCCCCCTTACATCCTGTTTCACCTTCCCCGTAGGGAGATTTCGGCCAAACCTCCTAATCGAATACCATAGAATCGATGCCTAAATGCTGAATCGAATGCCTGTGAATCAAACCTACTGAAGAATCGATTCCTAGGAATCCTAGGAAAGTAATTGGCGAAACGAATTGAAGCTCTCCAGGGGGCACGGTGGTTTCTTATCTAAACACAGGTGTTTACCCATTGTTGAATTTGTCACGGTGCTACTCTTGTATTTTGAAGAGTGCACAAGGAATACGAATTCTTTTTCTGCATGGTAAACTATATAGATTTTTAACGATTTCTACATTTACCATATCCCAATAAAAAAATTGAACATTCATTAAAATTCCTTTATTAATAATTTTTTCTCAGGAATTTAATTAAATTTTTAGGTGAAATTATTCAATAATTAAAGCCTATTCCATGGACACTATTTTAACAACAATGTTATTCCATGAAACTTTTTACTTAAAAATTAAATCCTGAAAAAAATATGTTTTAAACTACACTTACCAGTTTTAAAACTTTGAATTTCTTTGAAACAGATTATAAAATATTAGTATGATTTTTAATCTATCTAGTGAGTTATATCTAGTTTTTTTATTAAAAAATTAATATTTTGTGTTATCTTTTCTTTTTAACAATGGACAATGGGGGTGAGCCGTGAGCGGATAGTTTTTTAAGCAGAAATAAAGCTATTTTCAGCACAATGATAGCAAAAAGGGGTCAAGGGATCATTTAAAATTTTCGAAACATAGCCAATGCTTTTCCTTGGGTATTTATACGTATGTATACATAGTTTGGGGCAGTTAGAAAGAAAAATGGATTTGTATAAAAGACAAACACACACAATCATTGACTTTTATTATATTAAATACCTCACAATTAAACCTTATACAGAACAGAATGTTTTTGTATAAACGAGTTAAAATAAAACTTTTTTGAAAATTTAAAAAAAAAAATAAAAAAATCCGAGATTGAAGATACTTTTACAGTATTTTTTTAAAATACACATATTTAGTAAAACCTTATAGGTACCCGAATATTATATAGCAAAGTGTATTTTAAGATTTAAAACTGCGATAAAAGAAAGCAATGTTTTATTTTAATTTTAATAATGTGTAAGCACTCCATGTACTATCAGTACTCGAAAGTATCAATTTAATTAATTAGCTCTAGTGGATAGAAGATGATTATTTTATTTGTTCTCATTCCTTAATTTTCAATCGAAAAATATTCATGACTAAAAAAATAATCGTACGAATTGGGAACTTTAAGAATCAAGGTTTCTAGAGATTATAACGATTAAGTATGATTTATCGCTTTCATTTTTATACAAATGAATAATACTTACTCTCTTAATGATAACGGTTACAGATCTAGTTAATCGGAACACGAACACTAGTTTTTATAATATAATTAATTAGCTCTAGTGGATTTAATTTTCCAAAGATGATTATTTTACTTGTGTTCACTTAATTTTCAATCAAAAAATATTCGTGACTGAAAAAATATTCGTACGAAAAAAATTGCAGGAAATCACAATGCGCCACGTGTTTCCCAACACAGAAAAAGATCTTTTTTCACCGCTTTGCTCGAAAAATACCAAACACATACGCATTAAGGTGTATATTTTCGCCTAATTAGGAACTTTAAGAATCAAGATTTTATAGAAATTGACCTATCTCTATATAACTAAGATTTATATATCGCTTTCATTCTTATACAATTGAATACTTTCTTAATGACAACTTTGCTATCACCATTACATAAAAATGCAATAGTCGGAGAGGAGATTTAAATATAAATTTAGTATTGGATCTCGTACCTTACTTGTATTGTACAGTTTTGGCATCGTGAATTTCAATAATATTCGAATTGAAGAAATTGACACTTCTTCAACTTGTATCGATAATTTTTAAGTAAAATATAATTCTCAAATCAAATTTTGTAGATGTTTACGTTTCATAACTGGTCATTATACCTTTATTCATTAAAGATTAAGAATTTTTAGATAATATCACATTTTTTACAATCCACCATTTTGGTCTTCGTGTAAACAGCATCGTTTAGTGTGAAAAAAATCACTTAGTGAATTACCCTTTTCCCAAACAAATAATCTTAATAAGAACAGGCTGATGCAATATCCTTGAATATTAGGCTTATGACAGCTTAAATCACAAGATTTTTTTTTCTGTATTAATGAGATGTAGATGGTATTCGGGAAAACTGTTTAAATTGGTTTCAATATTTAATACTCGAAAGCACCGCGTTAAGCTAAATAATTTATACGTACAGTCAATTTATCTTTGTAAAAAATGGAATACTATGTAAATTCGTTTGTATACAAATTAATATATCTCCTTAAATTTTATCATTTAAAGTAATGAAAATGATTTTGCATGGGGTAATGGGTCTGCAAACACTATTTTTTAAAATAAAAAAGATATTAATCCAAATTAGTGGCGGGTAAAAATTTAGTCTGGCTAGTACCTTAGAGCTGAAATTTCATGCCCTGCATTAAGCCATTAATTAACTTACCAATACACTCTTTGCGATTTTTTTTCCTGAATACAATTATTTTAATTTTTTAAACAGCTATTTGTGTTGAAATTTTTCGTATCATTACACAAATATACCACAGAAGAAGTAATATTAAATAATGTGCCACACATTTCCATCCAATATATTTGCAAACTTGTATAAAAATTTGTAGTATGTTTTTATATATACCATTATTCCAGAAAATGGGAAAACTAGTAAAAAGGTTTTCGAAATGGTTTCTAGTATGCGGAAAAAAAATTTACTTAGAAAACCTATTTCCCTGAAACAAAAGATATTTTTCCTGAAACAATGGAAAAAGTAGAGTTTAGAAGCTAAATTTCTTAGCTAAATAAATAGAAATGACACATAAACACTTATTTTATATTTTATACAGGGTGATTAAAAATTCATCATCAATATTTGGTGGTGAGGCAGAGGGGACCTAGACAAGCATATTTCGAATAGGAATGAGGGGGCGCAGCTAAAGAGCTATATAGGACCTAATGTAGTGCGAGAGCATTACAAAAGGCTGTTTTGCTAAAGCCCGTGTAACGAAACAAAACATAATGGAATGAAAAAAATTATTGCATGAGGTAAAGCAGTATCCGTACTACTTACACCTTAAATTTGATAGAAATTGAACCACTTGGTAAACCGTGAGGTGAGTTTTAAAACGTGCAATATTAATCTTTTAGCCAAAAAATTGAGTTTCCTTAGAGTGTAATAGTATTTAGAAAAATGATGATAGGGGATCGAGGAAGGAATTTCAATGATAATACATTTCTTTGAACAAATAAGGGATCTTGCATGATCATTGAAAATTCCTTCCCCGATCATCTCATTTTTATAAATACTACTGAGGAAACTCCTTTCTTTGGCTAAAACATTAATATTGCACTTTTTAAAACTCACCCCCACGGTTTAGCAAGTGGTTCAATTTCTAGCAAATTTATGGCGTAAGTAGTACGGATACTGCTTTACCTCAAGAATAAATTTTTTCCTTATATGTTTTTTTCGTTACACGGGGTTTGCCAAAACAGCCTTTTGTAACGCTCTCGCACTACATTAAGTCTTATAGCTCTTAAGGTGCGCCCTCTCATTCCTATTCGAAATATGCTCGTCTAGGTCCCTTACCTCCCCACCAAATATTGATGATGAATTCTGAATCATCCTGTATTATTACATTTTATTAGAAATCTCAGCTTTCCAAATGAAGATAGTGTCCAATACAATCCATGTAATTCATAAGGGTAATGTTGTTTGAAACCAACTCATTCTTTAACTTTGCAATTTTCTCATTAATTTTTTTGTATACTGTTTTTTTCTTGGGAGTTGATGCTGTTCCTACGTGCAACATTCTCATCACACCTTCATTTTCAATCTGAAGAGTTCTTATTAGTTCTATGAAGCTGAATATGTTCAAATGCGGATGAACGGCTCTTTTATTCAGTTTAGAATGAAAGCCTTCTACAAAATTATTAGTTCGCGATTGATCGTTGTCAAAATGATTCCAGAGGTCCCTAAATTTGGAAAAAAAAATATCTTAGTTATAATACATTTTAATAAAAAAGTGATAAATGTGTAGTCCAACCGCCCCGAGAAAACTTTGACATAAAAACAAAATTTTTTAAGGGAACTATAAAGTTCACTTTTTTTAAGCATTTATGGATTAACATTACCCCCAAAATTCAATGGAATAATTCGTTTCCATAACAACCACCACAGTATTGTACGACGTCCCACGTGTTTCTTGAGGAGGTCAGACTAACTACTTATAAAATCATTGTTAAGTATAGCTAAAATATCTCAATGGGTTTTTTAGGGTACAATATGGAGTATGTTTTTTAAAGGACAGCACTATATATTGAGAAAAACTTACATTGGAAATTTCGCTACGCATTCATCCAACCATGTGTCAGCTAAATAATTGTACATTTCAGTTGTCTGGGGCACATTTGGTTCATTTTCCTGAAGCCACAGGAATGCATCAACAACTTGATGTTCTGGTACTAAAGGGAGTGCAGCTATTCTCCGTATCCATTTTGTAACATCTCCATCGTTCTTGTAGTTACACACCAAGCCCAATTGCTGAACCTATGATGATTAGATGCAGGAGCATTAGCATTATTATGACTTAAAGTTTCATTATAAATCTAAGTAGTGCACTTTTACAAACCATAAGAATTAATAATTACTATATGTATAAAGTGGCATATCAGGCTACAAGCATTGCCAGGTTTGATACATGTAGCTTCTGTTTGGGTATTTGGTCGATTTTTTTAAAAATATAATATTTAGTGTTATAGTACAAAAAAGCGAAGCCGAATGGATGGGCTTAAAAATACTCCTTTAGTGCAGATGTCAGACACATCTAAAAGTTCGTAACGTGCAAGACACGATACCTTTTTGAAAGTTATGAGGCAAAACTCATAATTAAGATTTTTTAAAATAATTACTAAGAATGATGATACTTAAGAATTTTTTTCTTGGTTTTGTAAAAAAAAACGGTCACACCAAAGGTTTGAATGAAAAGAATAACTTTAGAATAGAAATTAACAAAAAAAAGAAGAATGGAAAATGTGAAGGGAATTTTTTTTACTATAATTGAATTATGGCGAGAATTAACTATGCTTACCTTTCTCCAAATACACTGAGTGTAATGAAAAAAACACCCTTTAACCATGCATTCTGGAAAAATACACTTTAATGCGTTAATAGAAGCTGCCTCGAAATCAAGCATACACTGCATAGGCTCGAATTTGAGGCCAAGGCTATGTGCTTTACTTTTAAGATTTTTAAACAATCGCACATACGTATCCTGGCTTTTATCAGGCAATAGTGCGTAAATGAAAGGGAACACTTGTCCCATGTATGTACCATGTATACTGTACAGTTGAAAAAACAATTTCGGCACGACTTTAAATGTTCCGTCCAAGTAGATTCTTTCTGACATACAAAGCTTATGTAAATTTTCCTTTGTTCCAAAAATCTGAAAATAGATCCAAAGATATGAGGAGAAATTTTATAGAAAATAATAATTAAGCAAATAGTTATCAGATAACACTTTACTTACCAACATTCTGTTTTCTTCATCCCCATCATCAAGAAGGAGAAAATCGTCCCCATGTTTGGTTTTAGTCCAATGTTCAGTTAAATTGATCTCCATTTTGCTGTGAGGCAATGGGGGTCTTATGGAGGATCTAGCTTTATACATAAATTTCTGAGATGCTGCAAAACTTGGTAGGCACAAAGCCACTTCATCAGATGTAGCAGTTTCAGCTATTTCTTCCCTACAAAAAATAATTAAAAATATATTTTATACAGTCTGAATGAATTGTTAGGGGTTGCTATAACGTATAGAAAATAACGTTATTCCTATGATAAAATAATGGTACTTTTACAACTGGACATTAAAACAAACGGGTTGTTATGCAGAGGTTCTACAGTATATTGCTTATTAACAGGGCTGGGATTTCCATGCAATTAGCAACTGAAAAGGAATACACTATGTTTGATACCTAAATTCAAAATTGGGTTCACTGCATTTTAACTAGAATTTTAGATATGTTGCTTCATAGTGCATTTTTTTTTTTGGAAAAAAACACAGAATTATTATTGGAAACTTAGTTGTATTTGCATATATGTAAAATAAAAATGGTCTAAATCGATCCAAAATTCCTAAAAACGTGCAGTATTTAAAATACCTTTGAAAAATATCAGATTTTTGAAAAGATTAACATGGAAATCCCACTACTTATAAAAATTTATATTAGAGATTGGCTTGTAGGAAAATTATATATTACTTACTTGTATATTCTTGGAACAGGAACAGTACTTTCCCTGATAGCTCTCTCTTTTAGCTTTGCAGAAAATTTTAATTTCTGTATTATGTTCACAGGCTTGTTGTGGTTGTGATGTCCAGATGTCCTTTTTATTTGGTGGCTATCAGAACTGGTTGATATAATTACAATGCGTGCATTGCACTTCGTCTTCGAAGCACTCTCGCATTTATAATACCCTGTATTGTCCTTCTTCCTTTCCAGGCGGAAAAGAAAATCATTAAACTCGACGAGATAACCACCTCGTTTCGATTTTATAAATTTTAATTCGTTCATCGCTACCGACACCGAGAGAGACCTACGAAGACACCGACGCGCTCGTGCTAAGACCCCGAGAGAGAAATGAATCCCCAAAACTCAACTTCTATAAAAAAAAAAAGTATTTTTGTGCTAGTCTTTTTATCATAACGGTCAATGCAAACTTTTATGATACCAGCGACGAAGACAGCCTAGGGGAGAGGAGGGGAGATAAGATATTCACGTGAAGAACTTACGTTTTCTAAGAAACCAACTAATTGGCTCAGTACACTATCCAATACAAAAGACAGGATATCAAAGGGCGTCAGAAATTGGTGTGAAGAGTTACAAGTCATAAAAATGTCACAGGGTCGGTGCACCACAGGGGTTCCATTGGGAAAAAGCATTCGATTCTACTCCAGAATCGATTTCTTTGCCCGATCCCGAAATGTGAGGGAAATATCGATGATTAAGGGGGAGGGTAGAGGGGACAGTAGGGATTTTTTACGACAAGGGGGGAAGGAAAAACTGTTTTCGGCGAAACGGGGGTATCACCCACAGCAGAGGTGGTACGGTCCAAAAAAGCCCGCTCCGTCTTTCTAGGTATACGGTTCGCTATCTTGGCTCCTATGAGACTAAAATGAAAACGGTTTGGTATGCACTTTAATTGAACCAAATAAGGAAAAGTCAGAAAATTTCAAGCCATTCGGTTGATTAGAGTTGAAATTATTAAGCCGCAAACAGCGCGATGGGCCAAAAAAGCCCATCCCGTCGTTCTAGTGTTAACTTTAAAAATGTGTTTTATTTTTCCCTATATTTTACCTATTAAGCTGTTAAATAAGACTTTTCTTAAATTTAGAAATAAATCAGCCGTAGTCAAACCATTCGAAGTGGTTTTAAGATTGTAAATCCGAAGTAAAGCACAAAATTAGTTTTCAAAAAGGGAGGAAAACACTTTAAAAGGTAGGAGTAATAATTGATTACTTGGAAACTGATACTTTTCAACATATTGACAGTATGGAAAATTTTGGAAGGATGGGTTCAGTCCATGAATAGTATTTTGATCTAGTATAGAGAAAAAGTGTTTAGCTTTTCATTCTAAAGTGTTAATTAAAAAACATCAATGGTTTTAATAGCATGTAGGCATCTATGACAAGTATAAAAGTAGTAATACAATTTGCATTATGTTGAGTTTTAAGTTGTCCCATTTATTAAAGGCAAAATACAGAGCTAAACTAAAGAATATTTTAAAAAAATAGTTTTTTCATGTTTAGGTAAAATATAAACTATATTAGGTTTTCGAGGATTAATTATGGTACGCTTTGTACAAAGACCTGAATTTGAGTAGAGATAGATACATGTTTTATAATAAAAGAGTTAGCGAATAGAGGCAAGATATTAAGTAGTTTGAAGTTATGAATGTTAACGGAATATACATGTGATGGTAACAATCTTACAAATTTTTATTGTAGTTTACAGATTCTTTTCAAATTTATCTGACCCCATATCGCTAGGCCATAATTAATTCGTGATTAAACCTAAGAGTGATAAATTACGTATTTACTCCCAATATTGATAAATTGTGATTATTTACGTATTCACTTCCAAATTTCTGTTGAAGAGAGAAGTATACTTTTTGAATTCTTTCTATTCGTGACAATAGATCATCTGTTTTTTAGTTGTTTTCACCGAAAAATACATAGTGAAAGGACAAACAAAACGAAACAATAGGTTTGTTCCTAAGTATTCATTGTTAGACTGTTGGAATGTACGAATGGGTTTTTAAATCTACATGGATTTCATTTTGTGTGCATGTGAACAAAAATATTATAGGAAACACTGATGATTTCTGAATTTTTAATAGCGTTTCAAACATGTGTTAAACGCCTATTTCCAGAAGTAAAGTTTAAAAAAAACCTTTTCAGATAATTAAAATTTTCATTATTACATATATTATAAATTTACGTAACAGCTAAAATGATTGAATATTAGCCAAAATGGAAAATAAATATTAAGTGTTATATGAATAGAGATTACTCATTTATAAAATATTTTATATCTTTGAATCCAATATGAATGCATAACAACGGGTACTATGTACTGAAAACAATTGAAACACCCTGGTAATTTTCATTTATTTCAAATGGAAGTAAAAAGTTTAGGGACGAACGAAATATTCAAACCAAAAGCTTGTTCAAAATAATTACAATTACCATAGAAAATCCTCTGATTAAACTTTCTATCATACCTTTGATAGTAAGTAGGTACCTACTAAATGTGACTAACTATTAATTTTGGAGAACTGCTGCGTAAAATGTTTTTTTTTCTTTTCTAGCCGCAACGAATCAAATGATTTAAAATCCAATTCCATTACTCAAAACCTCATTTAAATTCCTGTTACTCAAGACACGAGTGAAGTCACGGTTAACTCAACGGGAAATCATTTCCCTTTTGCACCTCCTTCGATGCTTTTTCCAGAAGGGCAACCATTCATAGAGAAAGTGTTTCGGAGAGTACAACTTACCACACTAGGAGACTTTTTCACTTTTTTTTAAATAAGAGATTGATGTTAAAGGACATTTTTCATTTGCTTACCTATTTTCTCATTGCTTAAAACTTCGAAACTTGTTTGTGAATAATTTTGAAGAAATAGCCCAAGGAAAAACTTTATTTAAATATTTCTACTGCGGGTATTCAATTTCAGGAAAAAAATTCATGAACTCTTGATAACTTAAACATATTTTTTTTGGAAAATCACTCATGTGTGTAATTACTCTTTCCAAGTTTTCTAAACACTCCTGCCCAACGTTAACTTCTGTTATTTAATTGCCCCGACAAACCCACCCCATCCTATTCAAAACCATTGCTTCTTGGATTTTTAATCTTGCTGATGCCAATGAAAAAAAAATAGCGTTTGATGTTTTGATGGATACACAGAGATGGTCCTCTTACGTTACATATCCTGACAATGAAAATGGCCAACTAGGCTTTCCAAAACTTAAAACCACACCAGACAGGAGATAATGATCTTCATCTTCACTTTTCGATAACTTTCAAAAAGTTTATTTTAGATTATTATCTCAGATTTAAAGGGTTGAGCTATAGGGCGTTGCCGTTTAGCTGAAACCCTGAAACCGTTGCTTCTGATATATGAGTTGGAGGTTCTGACCTTGACTCCCCACGACTAGGTAGCTGTAGTACATTCTTTAGCAGTAATTGTCAGGTCCAGCTTTTCAGTTAGCATTCTCTTGGTTTTCTCGGTGGAAGTAAATAGGATATTCAAACTAGGAACTTGCATTGAAATTTTCATTTCGCTAAATTCTATTAGCTTTTTTAGGTATCATATTAGTTGGAAAGTTATTTTAGATTGAATATGGACTGAATATGTAGGAGATTGTCGGCTTTTTCTTTATTAAGTCTTTATTCGGTTAATCTTTGTTAGGTTTAAATAGTCTTTGGCCCTAGGATTTGCCTTTTTTTTATTACCATAAAAGGTATTAGTGTTAAGATTCTCTGAAAGGGACTGCCTTTCTTTTTGCTGATCGTCAAAATCTTTTGTTTTAACAAACTCAACTAATTATAGAGTGGGCGTAGAAGTGTTAAAGGTCAAAAGTACAACCTTCCAAAATTTAGGTTGTGACTTAAATAGTTTTTTTAGCTTGTTAAACGTTGACTATAGACATAGGGGGAAAATATGTGTTTTGCCATGCGAATACTACTGGTTTTGGAGGTTTGGAAAGCATAGTTCACTTTACCTAGGATTCGCTACAGCAGGGTTTGGCGGCGTAACTTTCATGACATTCCAAAAAGTTTTTCAAATAAAGAATACTTTCTTTTTAATTTTCATTATTTCCTCACCAAAAGGTTGATAAATAATGTTTTTCTACCAACAGCTTTTTCATTTGATTTCCCACGAACCACTTCCAAGCATATCAGTTTAAATTTCATCAAGAACAATTTAACAGTAACAGTATCAATAAACCATTAGACAAAATATTGATTAAGGTTTACAGAAAACTATTATTACTTCAGGTTCTTATTTTCATTAAAAAACAAAACATCAACATCAGCTTAACTAAATAGCTTTTCAATCATTCCCCAAAATCAAATACTACCTCCCATTAAGATTTCCCAATCTTTCAAATATTTTCATTCCAAAGACAACCGATAAATATCTTCAGACATCGTTTAAAATGCAAATGAATCTGATTAAATGGCTGCTTGCGAAAAAAAACGCTTACAAAATAGCATGCAAATACGATATTTCAGATATAGCCCAATAAATGCCTTAACCGGGCCCGTCTCACGTTCCGGTTGACGATGCGACAACTTGAATGCTCTACTTCTCCCAGATGTCCCGAATGACTGGAAGTATTTTCTTGTTACATAAGCTCAAATGAACGGATATGCATTGTTTTGAGTCGCGCGGTACTTTGGACGACAAAAAGGAAATAATAATGAGGTATAGCACCTAAGGATATTCATGAACCTACTTAATTTGTAGGAAGGAAATGTTAAGGAAATGTTAAATAACGTTTAATCCGTAGTGCACATTAAAGCATGGAAATATTAAGTCGTAGATTTTTTTTCCATAATTTTGAAAAGGCGTTTTGAATGGATTTTATATTTCTCTAAAGATAAGAGATGATAATGGCGTTCAAACGACGCACATTTAGAGATAATTCTTTTTTTTATTACAGTATACTTCCGTGTATGAGCCTAGAATCGGTATTCAGCAAGGTTTGCAACTTTTTCCTAAAACTAAATTAATGTGGTTGGCTTCTAAACATGCTACATAAATATAAGAATCTTTCCATTGAATTAATCTTTGAAATAATAAATTCAAAATTAATCCTTTTATATCTACCCTGTGCGATTTAAATCAAAATATTAACTTCTGGGAGGAGTATTATCGCATAAACTACTATTTAAAATCTCATTGAAAAATGCGATTTCAGAAACACTCTTAAGGTGCATTCCTAACGACTTCAGAGGCATTGGAATAAATTCTGTTGTGAGCAAATATTTGGGGATGAAAACAAATTCGGAAGTCTATTTTCATCGTTCGACAAAAAAAACTATGCATATATAAAAAACTATGCAAAGCAATGTGTAGTCATTTGCACGTCTTCATAACAAATCCAAAATAATTGTTGTTGTTTTTTTGCTTAAGCTTATTGTTAATCTATTGTATTGTTGCATTGAATTTGGAACCCCTTAAGATCTCAAAGATAAACCTTTGAATCGTATTTAAACATTTTACAGCCATATTCACAGCCATCAGCGTCAGTGTTAACCAGGAGCTAAAGAAAAAAAAATTAGCTTTTCGCTGACTCTGATTGGTGGAATCCTTCTTTGACCAAGAATTTAACACCGACGCTGATGGCTGTGAATATGGCAGTTAATGTCTAAGAATTTAAAGGGGAACCTCTTTTATTACTTCAACCGGTTTGCCTTCTATAGAATCCATCTTATCCACTTTCATCCTCTTCCTTCATCATCTTCTTTATCTACATCCATTTCATCATCTTCATCTCAGCGATATGTTCATCGCTCTCAGCAACGTTATGCAACTCGTTATTATTATTTCTCCCATATTCATCCCTGGATTCATCTTCAGCCTCTTATCCTCTTTAAATGTGTCATCCTCTCATCATCTAGATTATCTCATTATCCCTTTCTCCATATTCTTCATCTCTCTCCTCCTCTTTATCATCTAAATCTAAAAGATGATGCACCCAAAAAGGCACCCCCCCACCTAATAGGGTAGTATAATTACTTTTAAGTGACCACTAATTTTCATTGGTTTTTATACTAGGCTAATAAAAGACTCAATAAGTTTAATTAAAGTCAATTCCTTAAAATAATGAAAATCTCATATTCCCTTTCCCTAGGCACTGACACCTGTTGAAACAACCCCACAAAAAGCCACAACACGACAAAAACAATGAAAATATACTTCTACGATTCATTATTTATTAAAGAGGTTTGAAATTATAAAGAGTCTAATGAGTGTGAATTTTCAAATGGATGAAATGGAATTTTCTCCTAGATTTATCAGAGTTTGTAATTATATGATGTTTTTGTACTTCCCTAGTGAGTGAAGTAAATCTGGTAAATTCCCAGTTAGAAGGGTAAATATTTATGGATATTTTGATTAGTTTTGTCTATTTTTATGATTTTTGAATATAAATACTTTTAACACATGTTATGAAGAATAGCGACTAATTTTCGTTATTAATAGTGGCAAATAAACTTTTTCCCTATAATTTTCTCATGATGAAAATTTTTAGGGATTAAAAGTAGAAGTGGTCTGTTAATGATTGAATTTTAGGCTAATAAGTGGTCCGTAGACTTTACTCTTCGGGAAAATTTTTTCCTGAAATTAAAGTTACATTTTTCATTCATGAATTTTCTGTGTAAGTATTCACTTATAAATAGTAAGTGAATTTTACCTCATAAAACTATTTGAAAATCGAAACACTCATTTTGGTGAACAAAATTGAATAACAGCTTTTAAGCTGTTTTTTAGAAATTCAAAACAAAGAGAAAGTATAAAAGACGCATTTTCATAGCCATTAAACCGCATGAGTCAAATGTCTCGTGTTATAAATGAACAACTATTTGCTGGGTAACTTTTACTCACAGAGTTTACTCACAGGGTTTCGGATTAGAATCAGCGGTTGATGATCAAGCGTTCAATCACACATTTCAGCTCATCTTTTTGGACCACCCCAGCATCCACCATAACTTTTACCTTTCCCCATCTTGACCTTGACCGGTCAAATGCTCTTGGGAAATACGTGGGCCCGAGGTCATTATACCTCCCACTCTTACGCTCGATTCCAAAGACAGCTTCTAGAAGGAACAGGAGCTCCGCAAAAAAGTTCTTCTGGCCCCCAACTGCGAAGACCCTCTGTCGGCTCCAGAAGTCATCAAAGTTTGCGAAACACTACAAGCGGCATCCGGCAGTGAGAGCTCTGCAGGACATCTTGCAGCGGCTAACGAGACCAAAACCCTTCCAGAGGGTGTTGACAGTGGGCTCTGAGTCAGGGTGTAGCCCGTAATCGGTGGGTGTCAGATCATCCGGGCGGTGAAGAGTCACAAGAAAGGTGGATCACAAACATTTTTTGTTATGTCATTAACCTATGCACCGAATGTGGGTTGATGAAATAGTCTCTCCTGGATATTCATTGCGACAGGCTGGATGGGTTCGTGTCCTTGCCCTCTTAAGGTCTGAATGGATGTCCCGCCAGCAAGAATGACTTCGTTGAAGAAAGGTTGATGGTTTCTGTGCACGTTTCTTAGACTCGGGTCGAAGTTTCGGCGAACACACGCCTAATGTAGTAAAACATGCAAAATCTTGGTTGGGAAATTCCATGCATGCATAGCATATTTTCCCTTACCCCTTGCCCTAAGTTGTAGCCTTTTATACAACGTTACACACTTTTTAGGTTCAAAATTTTCCCAACCCCCTCTGCATTATAATTATAATGTTAAAAAATTACACATGTGTGTAACCTATTAAGAAACATTCTTAATGTTAAGAGTTCGCCTTTATAATAAAGTAGTTGAGCTAGGTATCAAAATATCAGTCAATGAAACTGGCCTTCAACAGTGCTTGTGACTATAAATTTCGGATAATGATTGATGATTTTGATTACCATATTCGCCAAATCTTACAAATGTGAACAGTGAACATAGATTTTAATTTAATGGTGAATTTGGAAACCAAATCAAGAAATTCTTTGACACTGGGAAATTACATCGTTTTGTGTTTTTGTTACAGAAATAAATTCAGATATTCAAAAATTGGCTGATTCCAAACATGCCCCAGTTACACATTAATTGAATCGAGAAAAATAGTACAAGTAATGTACATATTTTACTTATTTTTCATTAAACTCCTGTTATTTTGGTTTTTCCAATATTTTGTTGACCCCTCAGACAAGTCCTGGACGCCCCCAGTTCTGCGACCAACTGGTTAAGAACTCCTTGTCTATGGGAATAGAATAGTAGTTGTCTTTGGCCATTCTGTACACTTGCGTTGCCAAAATAATACTCTTCATTAATTATTAGACTCGTAAAACTTCAGTTGCTTTTCAAGAAATAAATAATAACTCATGGAACTTTTTCTTTAGTAAGGCACACCAGCCCTTATAATTTCAAATAGATTTTCGTATTCCTGTGTCATCCTGAAAGTTGGAAAATAAAGCTAGTGATTTAGAACTTCAAAAGCTTACGATTTTAATAACACACTTCACAAGATTTTCACAACATTAGTTCGAGGCTCGACCTGGAAGTCAATAAATTTACATATGCTTCTCGCTTGAGAATCAGAAGATTTCCTGCTGTGAGGAAAAGGTACTTGACAAAATGTCATAATCTAGATATGGTTGAATGCAAATCATTTCCGAAGTGCTTATCACGCTTAGTATTAAGATCTATATTTCCCATGAACACTTTTTAATCTACCCATCTGAAAATCAAAATATTTCAGAAAATGTGTGTTTATATTGGAAACTGTATTAAGTATGTCATTTCTTAAAGCATTACTATAATTCCGATAAGACAAGGAATTATCACACCTTTCGTACAAGACAATGCTTACTATGAAGTATGATATTTTTTTCAATTTGAGGTAAGCAGGTAAGTTACATTTTTATATGCTTGTTAAAAGACGGTGTATTGTAAGATTTATATAAAACAGACCTTCTTGTGCACCTCAGAGTACAATGGATAATGATTGATGATTTTGATTACCATATTCGCCAAATCTTACAAATGTGAACAGTGAACATAGATTTTAATTTAATGGTGAATTTGGAAACCAAATCAAGAAAGAGACGAAGCTTACATAAGTATACGTATTAACTACATGAAACAGAAAATTGAAACAAGGAATTCAGTATAGAAAGTTAATGATATTTTTCTCATTACCCATTAATAATCCTATATACTAACACATTTTTTCACGTATACCTCAGACTCATGCTCCTTGCTTACAATCATGCTTCTACCTTAAACCCTTTAAAACACTAATATGCCTCTATATGAAATTCCCAAATGCATTTTACAAAAAAATGCACTTGCTAGTTATTTCTAACTTACATGGCTAAATTAATGAAAACCTCACACTAGTTTAGAGATGTAAAAAATCATAGTTTTTGAGTTCATACAATTCACGACAAATACACATTCAATGTACGCTATGTTCATTTAATAATTGTAAAAGTTGGGTTACTTATACTACAGCAGTTGCTTATCAATCATTAGACTCTGAGGCGCTTACGTTGAATTTTAAGCTTGTTACGTTAGCTAGCTATACCCAGACGTGTTTCATCATCTGTGAATTTCTTGACGCCAGAGCTTATCCCCACTATCTCACATTTACAATGCCTCCACTTATGACAAGTTCCAAAATAATAAGTCATGGGATGATGATTTAGGATAGCTAGGCTAGATTCTCATTAATGTGTCCTACTGGATTGAGATTTCTTGAGAGATTGCAGTTATTTTCGTGTTTTTATAATCCTGTTGATTTAATTTCACGCCGAGTATGCAACTAGTCCATATGATAGCTATGGATGAGTAGGATGTTTACAGTAAAATATAGTATTTATCTTGTATACAGAGAAAAAAATTAGACCGAGAAAATTTTATGCAGCATTTTAATATCATAAACAGCACAGTTTATGCTACTTAACTGATCTAAAGTCTTACAAAATTTAAGGTTTGTATAAGACATTAGTTTTTTTCGTAGTTAGAAACAATAAGACTTTCTTAAAAATGTGGGTTATATTTTCAGAATACTCTTCCCTTTTCTGATGGATCTATACATTTATTCATATACTACGTACTTATTTTTTTTTTCAAATCAAGTGAAGTGTATGTCTCTACATCGTTTTATAAGTTAAGTTCCTCTTACGTTTTTATATTTTTTGCGTCAAAGAGAAAAATTGTTAAACTGTGTTTGAAAAAATAATAAATCCAATTACACATGATAAATTAAGCATAAATTTAAAGAAATATTTTCATTATAGGCACTAAAAACCTTTAAACACATTTGAATATCCATTAAAACATTATCTTAACTTTCAACAATTTAAATTATTTAACTAAATTATAATATTGTTTCAAATGTTTTGTAAAGATACGTTACATGTATATTCTAAGGAACTAATACCTTTTTTTTAATTGCAACATTTTTAAACGAAAAATAAAACATAATTTGACTATTTTTTTGTATCGCTTTTCCCATCACATATTTGATAACCCCTTCTTTTAAATCAAACAAAATATTTCATTTCAAAAACAATCTTATAAAAGGGATATATCTAACCAACACTCAGAACTAGAAAATAATATAAATCCTCAGTCAAAATATTAAAACATAATTAAATCTAAGTCTGCAATTCCTCCGCATAAGGTTTTACTCTCTACATCTGAACCAATCCCTCCTCAAAAATACTATTCTCGGCATACGAATAGAAATCTAACCATAAATTATCGCGATATTAAAATCGAATAGGAAAAGGATCCAAGTGGGGAACGATTTTCTCAAGGAACCTCACATGAGTAGAAGGGGGAAGGCACTGAGGTCTTTTACGAAGCATGAAAACGACTTTTAGTTGTATGGGGAATGAGAAACCAGCCTTGTAATTATAGTTTTTCGGTATTCCTAGCGTGAAATAAACTCGTTTCGTCAGTGAAAGCTCCTGCCTGTGTGATGTGTTTGCTTATTTATGAGGCAAGTCGGGATCACAAAGCCGTTGAAGTTTTCGTTTCGATTCCTTCCAAACCAAAAGTTATTTTATTGAGATTTAAATTCCCATTGGCTTATGGGCTCATTCTGTGTTAATGAAAAATCTCATTCCGTATTAATTCCGAAATAATTAGAATAGAAATTCTCAATGAATTTTGTAATAAAGTACTTGAGAAAAATGGTGTGCATTTGATTTTAAAATTTAACTCAAATTTACAGTATATTTACCGAATTTACCAAACAAACTGAAACATTTTAATACCACTTTGATGCATATGCATAGTATGCATAGTATGATAGTATGCCTCCTTGGGCCTTTTAAATGATTCTAAGAAAAGAGTTTTATGGGATTACAGTTGGTGTTAGTCCGAGTCTGTAGGAACCGAGTCCAACTGGAGTCCGAGTCCGAGTCTGGAGGAGTCCATTGAACTATCTTAAGGTTCAAAACCGTTCATAACTCAACATATTGAAATCATTAATTTTTCAAGAGCAATTTTCCTGCCGAAATGTTTCTCTTTTCAATACTTCATATTTCTAATACAAAAATTTCAAGATTTCAAGAGTTTTCTTGGCTAATTGTTTCTGGTATGCAAAAATGTTCCGTTAAAATTATTCTTGGTTAATCTTATTGATAAGACGGTTTTAAAAGTATGCCGACCTATGTTTTTAATGCATGGATTATGGCTTTTGCCAGAACAATTAAAATTTTTACCGCTAATCTTTTAAAAAAAATTATATTTAATAATTAGAATTTTTAGTTCAAGTTCAAATAATAAAAAATCCTTATTGAGCTGCATCAAGACATAAGTGGGCCGCATGTGGCCCACGATTCGCACACTTCTACCGCACACTTTCAATTAATTTTCCTACCCTTCTTACACCATCCTCCCCAAATAGAAACTAATTACCAATCATTCAATATTTATTAACCTTTAATTTATTCAACCCATTCATTTCCTTTGACATTCGTCCCTCCGGACGGTCTTCGTCATTGCACAGGAAAAACAGACACAAGGATCCATTGATGTGAATGTAGGTTGAATGGGATGGAAACGAAAACTTTCCTGCTTACATCAGACTGCTCAGGGCCTTCAAACCACCACCACCGCCGTTGTGTAGGAGTTGTTGCTTCTGGAATTGCCGCCAAGGTGTGAATAAAGGCAAACAACACGAACCTTCCATTTGGTTCAGCCCCGCCGCAAGTCAAACCCATTTCCTCCCCAGAGAGAGTATATTGACCTGAATTAATCGATTGCACTTTAAATGGGTAGACACCTATAAAATCGGTCATGAATTGGCCGCAGTGAAAGTCCGGTAGATTCATTGAGATTTGATTTGGGTCTATTAGTTCTCCATTATGCGAAAAGAATGGCGTTATTTACAAACATCATCTTTTCTAGCTTAAGTGAAGTTTCGTTTAGGGGTAAAGAATGGACTTTATTCAATTACATTCGATTATTTCTCTATGTGGAGGAAATTGAGTTGATACTGTTAGTTTTAGAAATTTTCGCTACTGAATTTCAAAAACTAAATACACAAGGTATAGTAGTAGTTTGGGGCCGTTCAAATATTACGTAAGCATGGTTTTATTTTATCAATTAAACCGTGCAGTAGTACCATTCCCAATTCACCAGCTTCCCTAGTTTCTTAACAATTAAATTGTAAAAAGTATTAGTGAAAATATCACTTAAATATATTCACCGCTCATTAGATTAGAACTGGAAAATTGGACTGCACATTTAACACGAACATTCATGATTAGAATGGTACATATGTGAAGTAAATAACGAACTGAATCGATCGTACAAACCAACGAAATATTAAAGGAAATGGTTTTTTTTCGGTATTATACTAAAACAAACATTGAATAAATTAGAAGTAACAGGGAACCCAAACATTTTTTCAAGAGTTATATAATTTTTTACATCACTAATTAACGATTTTAACACTTGCATTCGCTGAACACATAGGGCTAGAATATAGCTTATGTATTCAGCTGCTCAAAAGTATAATGAACAATTCTTGTTTTTAAAAGTTCCGGACTGGAAATTTATGTTAAACATTTGAACTGATTTTTTAACAATACCTATAATTTTTTTGCGAACATCTAGAAACGGCGTTTGGTTCATTTGGTTTGTTCAAAAATCTGTAAGTGGGAGTGGAATCATTTAATGCACATAATTTAGATCTTCGATATTACATCCAAGTATTGATACACTTCCCAATCTTAAGGTTGTAAAAGTGCTGGTTTCAGTTGTCTTCCTGTGCTCCAATCACCACTACTTCTTCAGATACCTCTCTAGCTGATTGACAACTCTGATGGATACAATTTTACCGTTTCAATGTTATCAGTTACATGACACGAGCTACTGGAAGTGGAACCCCTCACAAACAATGGAAAGGGTTAAGAGATCGGACAGGATGAACAAACGTGAAGGAGACCAACCCACAGCTAGAGAAACAAAGGACGCCTTCAAGAGAACGAGGAAATAGAATTACCTGGAATCGTGAGCTTGTGATACAAAAAAAGACATGTTGATGTTAACATACCAACAATGGTAAAAAAAATCTACTATTAGTTTTCAATTAAGCATGGAAGAACTTCCACACTTCGTATTGTGTTTTTAGTTTCCTTAATCCCATTACACAACTTCGATTTTTAAATTATTTTTAATAATTTACAATTTACCTGTCGGAGACAATTGATCAAAATGGGTTAATTAAGTGTACAGTTTAACGAAGTATACATTTCTCTTCCGAAACAATAGATAATAGACACTTATGTATAGTGTTGTTTTAATCATCAAATTTATTTGATTTACATAATTCTATTCAGTTTTACAAAGTAAATAGTACTAAAAACAATGATGGTAAATATTTGGTTGTAGACACTTGTTTTTCACTGATAAAATAATAGAATAAAAAATGTTTCTTATCACTCAAGGCTCGATTTGAGGCTGAATGTACTTCTTTTTAGGAAATGGAATATCCCTTAGAAATACCTTAGGAATTCCATCACTTTCCCAACCGAAGGTTACCGTTTCGGCACCTGTATTTTCAAAAGTCGAGCCCTGAGTATATCATCCTCAGAAACGATAAAATACGTGAAAAAGCGAAATACATTTTACAGCATTTACAGTTCAGAAAGGGTAAACGCTGTTTACTCAAAAAGACTTAAAACCTATTAATAGTGTGGCGGCAAGTGGTATTCCGTGCGATTTTTGTGATACAATTATGAGGCTTGGTTTTTCTGAAAGGTCTTAACATAACGAATACGAATCCGGTTGTTGGCAACCCCAAATATGCTGCAGAGGCGCGTGGCGGGGGGTTCAAAATGGCGGATCTCGGTTTGAAAAACAACCATTTCTTCAATATTTATCGCAATATAAAATATTTTTCAAGCTTAAATAATACTTTATTACATATTTAAATGTATTAGTACCAGTGGTACTTTTTTGAATGGCGGATAATACAGAAAAGCGGATAATTCCGAATACCCTTGTTTTGGGAGTTTCTCGTCTTATTTTACGAGTTACAATGGTTTAGATTGGTTTTTCTGAAAGGTATTAACAAGCTGAACACATATTTAAATGTTGGCACCGCCGAAAACTATGCAGGAAAGAGGGAATTCAAAATGGCCGACTTTTCATTTCACCGAAACGGAAATATCTACTTCGCTTAACGCAACCAAATATATTTTTCACCCTAATACATTCAAATATGTAATATATTAACACTGAAGCTTGAAAAAAAATTTATATTGCGATAAATATTGACGAAATCGCTATTTTCCGAACCGAGATCCGCCATTTTGAACCCCCCGCCACGCGCCTCTGCAGCATATTTAGGGGTGCCAACAACCGGATTCGTACTCGTTATGTTAAGACCTTTCAGAAAAACCAAGCCTCATAATTGTATCACAAAAATATATGCTATTAACCTTTTATGAAAAACAATAATATTGAAAAGTGATAGCGATTTTTTTACATAAAGGTGGGTCGGAAAAAAACGCCTTTTTTAAATCCGCTAACGGGTAGAGCATATTTTTGTCCAAATGACTTCAATAAAACGTGTTAAAAATTTTTGAGCTCGTCACAAATTTTTTCTGCTTCTTCGTTGTGCGTCCAAATTCGAAAAAAAAACGCACTTTTTTTAAATACTAAAAGAAAATAATTGTTAGGAAATCAATTTGCGGCTAGTGTGGAATTTTTTTATCATATATCTTCATCCAAACGTGAAAAAAATTCACCTGGATACCAGAAATCCTTCTTCAGAGACTTGATCAGTTTCTTTAAAAATTCGCTTGTGATTAGTTTTGATGTTGGCCAAATAGCTTCAACAAAACGAGTAAAAATTTTCAGCTCTATCGAGATGAAAATTCCTTTCCTTTCACAATCCCTTTTGCCAACGACTTGCACCCTAAGATTGGGAAATAAACAAATTCACAGTATTTTAAATTCTGTAAAAATCAATCAGTTTCTTTTTAAAAAACACAGGTAAAAATAACTTTTTTGATTCATTAGAAACCACATGGAACTTTTCTGGGTCAATTTTTCGTTCTGATATCAGATCTTCAATTTTGCCGAACCAGTTACAGAATTCAAGTGGGGATACAATATTTTATACCTAATTTTATTGGGGAAACCAAGAATGAGTTCACCAGGCAGAGATAACAATCACTGTATTAACCTTGAGCTTTTCTTCACACCATTGGAGTACCAAATGGCGAGGGGAACTTACTCAGATCACTTTATCTATTTATTATAACAACTGATACAAATAATCTTAGAAGCCCATCATGATCTGTCCTGATCAGATCAGCCAATCCTCAGTTAAAATACAGTCTCATTCTCATCAAAGAAATCACAGAGATATTGTCTCTGGTCATTTAATGACGTTTCGATAAAGGTATTGAAGTTTGTTGAAGCTATTTGGCCAACATTAAAACTAATCACAAGCGAATTTTTGAAGAAACTGATTTTTAAAAAATTAAAAAAAAAATAGCATTAATTCGCTTATTTACCAATTTTTTGGCACAAATCTCTAAAGAAGGATTTCTGGTATCCAGGTGAATTTTTTTCACGTTTGGATGAAGATATATGATAAAAAATTCCACACTAGCCGCAAATTGATTTCCTAACAATTATTTTCTTTTAGTATTTAAAAAAAGTGCGTTTTTTTTTCGAATTTGGACGCACAACGAAGAAGCAGAAAAAATTTGTGACGAGCTCAAAAATTTTTAACACGTTTTATTGAAGTCATTTGGACAAAAATATGCTCTACCCGTTAGCGGATTTAAAAAAGGCGTTTTTTTCCGACCCACCTTTATGTAAAAAAATCGCTATCACTTTTCAATATTATTGTTTTTCATAAAAGGTTAATAGCATATATTTTTGTGATACAATTATGAGGCTTGGTTTTTCTGAAAGGTCTTAACATAACGAGTACGAATCCGGTTGTTGGCACCCCTAAATATGCTGCAGAGGCGCGTGGCGGGGGGTTCAAAATGGTGGATCTCGGTTCGGAAAATAGCGATTTCGTCAATATTTATCGCAATATAAATTTTTTTTCAAGCTTCAGTGTTAATATATTACATATTTGAATGTATTAGGGTGAAAAATATATTTGGTTGCGTTAAGCGAAGTAGATATTTCCGTTTCGGTGAAATGAAAAGTCGGCCATTTTGAATTCCCTCTTTCCTGCATAGTTTTCGGCGGTGCCAACATTTAAATATGTGTTCAGCTTGTTAATACCTTTCAGAAAAACCAATCTTAACCATTGTAACTCGTAAAATAAGACGAGAAACTCCCAAAACAAGGGTATTCGGAATTATCCGCTTTTCTGTATTATCCGCCATTCAAAAAAGTACCACTGGTACTAATACATTTAAATATGTAATAAAGTATTATTTAAGCTTGAAAAATATTTTATATTGCAATAAACATTGAAGAAATGGCTGTTTTTCGAACCGAGATCCGCGATTTTGAACCCCCCGCCACGCGCCTCTGCAGCATATTTGGGGTTGCCAACAACCGGATTCGTATTCGTTATGTTAAGACCTTTCAGAAAAACCAAGCCTCATAATTGTATCACAAAAATCGCACGGACCGCCATTTTCGTACCACTTGCCGCCACACTATAACTGTAACACTGCGTTTAACTGGGGATCCACTGTACTTCAGCTATCATATTACAAAATAACAAAGTAGAACGCATGTGGTTAGTCCTAATCCCATTTCTACCTACCCCTTACAGAGTTCTTTCACAGTAAAACTCAAATCAACCAACCCCTTGCAGAGTATGAGGGCCAGACAAATCAGAACAATCGACTTTCAGAGCAGTGTGAGAACTAGATTTTGTAATGAATGGCAACTGGTGGCAATCGCCACTGGTCATAATTTCATCATCGAAACAACAGCTGCAGTGGCAAATGTTATTGAACTTCCGTGATCAATTTCAATTAATTATTGTTTAAAATAGCAATACATATTCAAATGAACCAAAAAGAGAGATTCATAGTATTGTAGTTTAAGAATAAAATCTATTAAAAGTTAGATGTGCTTTCGGTACTACTTTGAAATGAATAATGAAATTGGTGATGTAAATCAAATGGATCTTTTTCGGAATAAACCTTCAGACGAGATAAATTTTTCTTCTGTTACCTACATTTAGAAATTATTTGAATCAACTGTTGTTTAGAAACATAAAAATTCTTTTAGAACATGTGTTAAGTATAAAAAAGCGTGAAATTAATCATTTGAAAGAGTTTAATTAAACTTAATTAAATTTCTTAATTAAAATTCCCATTTTAAAGCATTAACAATAGAAATGATGAATAATAAAATTGCAAAGCACGATTAATTTAACGTTACGAAAATTCATCTTGTGCACAAGAACTGTTTGAATAGAAGGCGTAAAAATCGCTCTTTTTATCAATTACGACTACATTTTATTACGCAATTTTTAACATGGCTTCTAACATTTGTAAAGAATTTTTAGAGAATTCGTTTGAAAAATGTATGATTTTATACGAATCTTAAAACATATTTTGTTAAATTTTTCACACACAGTTAAAAGATTATAATATTGTAACATACTCAATTACAAATTACTGTAATTACAAAAGTCCTATTTCGATGAAAACTGAAAAAATGAGGATCCATAAAAAATTAATAATTTTTAAAAATTAGTGACCTGACCATAAACAATAATTAAGAACTTTTATGAAGATATAGCAATTATGAAATTAATTTTTAACTAAAAGGTATTGTATAATTTTGCAATTAGTTTAACACGTTTAATAGTTGCTTTAAAGATGTTTTGTTTCTTTAGTAATTATTTTATTTGAATGTGTTGACATATAAAAGAAACTTTTTTTCAAAAAGCTTCTTTAGATTCCATAGATGTTTTTTATTAAATTATTGTGTTAATCTGAAAGAATAATTTAAAAAAAAATATTTTACATTTAAAAAGAGAAAACTTTCAGAACGTCCAAAGTAATTTCAGCACTTCCCCTTTCTCTTGCAATTTTAAAGATATACAAAAAATAAGAAGTACACGGATTAGAAAATCCACTATGCACATAATAAAATACTCAACAATAAATACAGAAATGACTCTAACGGAGTTTCACTTCAAAACTTGTGATGAAGTAATTGAGTGTGGAACTAATTGCAATAGGTAGTTAATGAGATCATTTCAGCAAAAAGAGCTATGAAGAACGTTGATGATGCCCAATGATCATGAAAAGTGTTAGAACCAGTTTTGATTTCGGAAGTTTTATTTTGTCCGTTAGCAATGTGGGACAGGAATTTGAGGCCTTAACTGGACCTATAAATGTCGTTATGAGCTATTAATAACGCCGAGTGTGCCTCAAGCATCTCTAACAAGTAATCAGAAGCTGAGTTCGACACATTTCTACCTTTATTGGGACAGCTTTGGTGGTCATTCTAGTAAGTTTCACTGAAAATAACTTCTTAAGCATATCATGTCTAACAGAGATCAAATTAAAGGGTTACTGAGAAAGAATTTTACTCATTTTATTCCACTCAATAAAAAACCTTTTTTTAGATAAAATTAAACACAATTTAATTTTCATGTATTTAAATTGCTCAATTTTGTTGATATTTAAGTTTAAATTCTGCAAAAATATAAATGCATAACTTGAGATATCCTTTAAACCATTCCAAAGAAAATACATTTATGTTTTTCCCATTCTTTAGTATTTTAGAGTAAGTCAGTACCTTGTTTATCATATTTTTCTCTAAAAATTTCCACTAATTTGTAAACATACCTACTTATTTTTCTAAGTGCTTATACCATAGAATTTTTGTTGTTTTACACGAGTTACCGATATCTTCCGTTTTAGTATAACGCAGGGGTCTGCAAACTTTTCAGCCCGAGGACCGCGTTAACTATTAAATGGCAGTTTGCGGGCCGACTACATACTCGAGGTTCAAATAAAAAATAATAAAAACATAACAAATTAAATAACAAGTAACTCGAAATATTTTAACATAACAGGTTAAAACAGTTCCAGTTATTACTTAATAACAGATTGACACATTACACGTGAAAATACATACACACATACCTATTAATACCTACTACATTATACGTATATTAGTGGGAATGGTGACATTTGACGCCGAATAGCAGAATATTAGACGCCGAAATAGCAGACATTTCTGGCTTTAGATTTGATGTTCCTAACATCAATTTAGTGACTTAGTATTTAGCAAGTATTTTCTTAAATTGTTCTTAATGTATGTCATTCTTGAAAATAACACAAGTATGTTGTACCAAAGATTTGGAGGTACCTTTAAGCAAAAATTTTTGTATAGGAAAAAGTCTTCCTTGATGGGCTAAAGCTCTGGTAAAAACCCATCAGTCCTTCTTTAAACTTTGCTGAGATTTTGTTTTGTTACTTATTTTTTTAGAAAACTGAATTTTGGTTTTGAGAGATCATTTACCAAATTTTTTTACTTAATTCATTTAACTACTTTTATTATCTTTTTAACTTCTTTAAAAAATTATAGAATGCTAGAATGTGCTTACAAGTCAAAAAGTTTTCATTTCCATTACCTTAACTTAAAAGAGCACTTTAAGAGTCAGAAACAAATATTGTAATCACATAAGCACGTTTATTTTGTTTCACTCGAGCTATTGTTTGTAGACTATCTATTCCAGTAAAGTACCACTTAAAACAACTGAGAAAATAGGTATTTGAAATCTCTATTGATAATTATTGTAGAAGTAATTTGCAGAGAATCCCGAGAGTAGCAATTACTAAAGTAATCTCCTTTATTTTTGAGGCTCTTTGAAATGACACTTAGAATTATAGAAATAGGTTTTATGCTCTTTTGTGAGAGCATTGCCCTTTTGGAATGCTGTGGTGTGGAGTAGGGGAAAAGATAGCTCCTTTTCGTTTCCCCCTATGGGACGTTTCTTATTACTATTCAACGCACGGCCAATGAATAAATCTCTGTCCCACATCTCTTTTGAAGGGCATGATTGAGAAGTCTTTCTGCGTTTTTTCTGATTTTTTTGGCAAAATTACTTTCTTGTGGAAGGAAATTTAACTTTCACTGTTTTCTCACGAAGCTTTTTGTATTTTTAATAATTTACTGACATTTGGATGTAACAGCTTAGGTCTTTTTAGATTTTAAAGAAAAGTGTATTTATATTATGGTTTCATTCAAGAAACATAATGCTTCTTTTTTATATGTTTTCCCAAGCATAAAATAAAACTTGGGTTCCTTTTTGAAGATGTTTTTTTTTCATCTCAATTGCAATAACAAATTTCTAAACGAGCATTTGTTGAAATTATTGTAGTATTGTTTCAGATTTATACTTTTATACCTATGTCATTTTTCCAAGATTTCATTTTGATTAATTTCTTATAGTGGGTATAATGTTTTTTCTTCTATCTGCTTAATAACCTTCTTATACTAAGTCTCCTTCACGCTTTTTATAACATTAAGAGTTTACTAACATTTTAGTTGACTACCTTTATGAGTGCTAATATATGTTTCGTTTTTTTTCCTATTTTTAATAGAAAAATTATATTTATAAATAAATAAATCTAGCCTATTATTTTTTCAACGTTGTAGTTATAAATCATCCCAGAGCGCAACTAATAATATCCATCAATGTATCCCGCACTCACTAAAAAATTACTCTGCATACAGATGTAAAGTATACTGTATGAACAACACCTATTCGTACTTTTATTTAATTTAGTTTTTTTTACTGCTTTTGTCATTAATGTATAATTTCATTGTTTTATTTAAAAGACTGGAAATAATTTAGTCTATCTTAAGTTAAAAAAGAACATAAATTCCGCTATTTGAATGAATGAATTATTCCTCACCTTTTCCCTAATTAATAAAATAATTACAATAAATTTTTCAAACCTTATCATGACCATAACTGGAACTCCATTACCACAATACATTTAATACGTAAGAGATTGTCAATGTTCTTAAATAACCAACCGCAGAAGGTTTATTTCTCGTCACATCCTCTCATCTGTAATCTGGTAATCTCCTTCATGGGATTTCACAACCTCCCATAAGTCATCACCAACTTTGTCAACCTCTCACCAAGCTATCACACGATTTGGCATCTCCCTCAGCATCTTGTTTACTTCTTTCCTCTGGCGACTTTGACGGTCCGTCTCCTAAAAGCCCATGTCAAAGTAAACAGCCGTCCTTTGGCACACATCAACCATGACTGGCGGAAAAGAAACTAGACGCCTCTAGGTCCCCAGTGATCATCCATCCCATGATAAGTCAATCCCTGCCGCTCTTAAGGTTCATTCACTTTTCAAATAGCAGTAATGAAAAACGATAAGAGGAAATCAAGAAAAATCGTGACTGAATAACAAATACTTTTTCTTGCGTTTTCATGGTAACATCATGAATATGCATTGATGCTCTAACCATCAATAGTTTCTAGAAACCACTGGTGTAATGAAGAGGAGGGGGGATATTATTTGAGGAATGGGGTCATAGCTTTTACCTCTTGGGTCATGTTTCTTCGGACCAAACCTCTCCAATGACCTATTTTGACACTGACCTCAAAGGGTGAAAACTCCATTCACACTCATGTTCGGCTCTTCTAATAAGATGTGTGATTTATGTTTGACATGTATTGTTATTTTATTTAGATATCATTGCATAGTCATTTCATTTTATGGCAAATGAAAGTGAATAGAAACGAGAGAGAGCTCATCACTTTCTTTCTGTTCTCTTTGGATAACGTTGGATTGTTTCGATGAGCCATATATTAGAAGAGCTTTAAAAAAAGAGCTACTAATGAAGAGAGTTGCAGGTCACAATAACATATTTTGATTTGAATTGAATTAAATGAAATTCAGATAAGTATTTTTAGAATGCGAGGTTTTAACTTATTTTTAAAACTCTGGCCAAGTGATAAAAAATATTTCAATAAATGATAGTGTCATCCTAAATTTTAATTATGTATAGATATTCATATATATTTATATATGTTTGTATATTTCAATACTGATTCTGATAAATACAGTACACTCCCTCTTAATCTCCTTAATGGAGCCTGATAAATGAAATTTTTGTTAAAGAGGGGAATAAAAAAAAACGTTATGTGCCTAATTGATAAATGCTAAAATTGATAAAATTTGTACCTTTTTTACTTTCATAATATTTGAAAGTAAAAATTTCATGAATAAAAACCTAACACTGGGCATATTCATGCATTTTTAATACAGGAAACTAAGAGGGTTCAGAAATTTTACAGCCTTACAAAGGAGGCCTGAAAGAAAACGCTTGTGAACAACCACTGATATATAGTTGTATTTATTATCTTACTTGTTTTTGATGTTTAGGTAACTATTTTGGCGATTATTTTTTTACAAATTCAAAAGTATGTAGGTATGTGTTAAATTACCCTCTACACAAATTAGAAAAGAAATTAATATTTCGATGCTGGGTACACACAACAAGATTTCAGAAAATATTTCTAAAACTTTTAGATATGAAGATTTGGGCTACAATTCCACTAGTGATATTTCAATGTTAATTTATATAAAAGTGAATTGTCTAAAAATTACCTCTACACCTCATTTACTGTCCAGATATGTTTATTAGAGAAATTCTGCGATAAAACGAAATCAGAAAAATACTTATGGTGATTATAACCATAATATACCAGTTTATTTTTCACTCAGTACTCAAAGCTATCAACAATTTTCATAATAAAACTTCTCCGAACTGATTGCCTTTGAAGAAAACTGGACCAACAAGCACTGTAATTAGGGCAAGCCTACATCGGACATGAAGAATGACCTTCAGGTACTTCGCCTCTGCTGTCTTTGCCAGGAAAAAATGAAAAGAACGCGCGGCAGAAATAGCTTTAATCAAAGTACCACGAAGGGTGAACGTGGTACTTGCCGATGCAAAATAGCCAGTTCTCTGCTTTCTCTTAGAAGAGGGGGAAAGTAATAGAGATAGGTACGTTGGCGAGTAGACAAGATCTACTGAAATGGGAATAGGAGCTGAGGTTACGCCTGAACCTTTGCTGTTTTCTTTTCTTGCTGTGTTTGATGCATATCTCCCATTATAAAGGCAGTGGAACAGCTGAAACGAATGCAGGCTTTATGGGGAGAGGAATTGTAGGGTAATTAATATCTAGAAACGTATTGGTTAAAGAAGGAGAAACAAGTCTTAAGATAGATGGGACAACAATGTTGGTATTGATGATGGGATAATACAAAGTTGTAAAATTTAGGTGTGTTTATGTGGTGAATATGTTACGGACAATAAAGCCCTGTCTAAGGCAAGATTGCGGATTGGCTGGGAATTCTTTCCATAACACGAATTATAGGATTTGGGTGGTTTCTTTTTTAATGTCAATGGCCTCTTCACAATTAGGCGATTAGGCCAGACTTTGGGCTTTGGTTGTAAATATGCATTTGCAACTAATGCGGTTTCATTAGTAGGTATTCTTTTATAAAGATCCCCGTATGTATCTTTTAGAGTAACATCATATCAATAAATAAATTGATTGTTTATTAATTTTACACAAAATAGAAACAACACCAAGACAAGAATAGGAAAGTAAAACAAAGTCATAACAAAAAGAATAAAGATTTACATATGAGTTACCCAGGGGTCATAGACCCATATGGGTAACCTAAAAATAATAAATAATAAAAATGTTATTGTTCAATTCTATATTTTTGACGAAATTTTTAAATGAAAAATCTAAACTTTTTAAAATATCTTGTTTTCCATAATTTTTTCCTTGTTCAATATTTTCTCTGTCATTGAACAAAATTTTCCAAAATTAATAATTATCCTACAAACCTATAAGAATATTTTTAGTAAAAGACAAAATTCAAATAAAATCTACGAGAAATTTCTGAGCTTTAGACACAATTATAAGTCCCATAAGCCTTAGTTGTTAGTACACTTACCTCATAAAATTTAATTTTTTGTCGTATCTACTCAAAGCCTTTCTTCAAAAAATTAAATATAGCCTCTAAAGGTATTTAAAAATTTAGAAAAATGGTAGTTTCTTTAAATTTACCTAATGGAAAAAAGTATTTTTCAAACCGTAAAAGACCTTTCATGCGTTCTATTACAGATATTTTAACTTATAAAGTGACTTTTAATTTTGTATCAAATATATTTTTATGCTATAAAAGTCTATAGTAAGCCCATAAAACCTATCTGATTTTATTTTGGTGTTAGTCTGTAAGAAAATTTCAATGTGCCGTGGGTGAGATTCTGTGGCTTAAAAAAAGGGTCAAAATACTTTTAAATTTGGGAACCACTAGTTTAAAAAGCATCTAGACACGTTCACAAAACTTTTACATTTCCAAATGAAAAGCCTGTTTTCATTTAGATAGTCCCCCACCAAGCCAATTAATTTTGATTGTTTTTTTCAGGCTGTATTCCCCTATCTTAGTTGCGTCTCATACAAAGATGGAAGAGGCTTGCTTCTTTTTCTGACACTAACCTAAAAATTCCAGATCTTTTTTGACCTCCCAATCTGATGTTCATGTAAGTGAAATATGTATTGTATATCTGACCTTCATTCCTGAAGGTCCCGGGGTATTCAGCCTATCCCTGAGAATAACAGGAAAAACTAGACCGCAAATGGCGAAACTAAAGAGTATAAATAGACTCACACTTTGCTTTATAAATAAGGGAGAGTAGTATGAATTGATTTTTCTTCAGATAAAGAAGCGTGTTTCTCACTTTAGAGATTGATAATGTCTTTTATGGTCTACTAAAAATGATCCTCATCCTTGGAATGTTCAAATGATTGTTTTAACAGTTTATTGTTACAGTTATGATTCCTATGTTTTTCTTTGATAAACTTTCTTTGCTATGAAACAGTATAAGATGCCCCGATTAAGTATTTAAAACATAGTAAGATGGAAAGCTTGATAAAGAATTTCATGCTTCATTTACTTGTTTTTCATATGTAGTCTAGCCATAATACTATAAAAATACCAGGAAATAATTTTACTCTACTTGGTATTAGAAAATTAATATTGTTAGAGATATTAAACATTTAATATTGTTAAATATTTACTTTTAGGTATCAACTAAGTAAACTTACCTGTTTATGATGAATTAATATACAAATTGACTGAATGTATTTGATATTTTAGAGAATAATTGGTTCTATGGACATAAAAAGAAAAAAACGAAGTAAGAAATTTCTTAACTTTCACCAAGAAAGGAATTTTTACAATAGTTCATTTAATTAACAGCAGTAACTCCCTCTAAAGAAATACGTAAATCTACTAAATTAATAGTTAGATATGCATAGTTAGTTTTATTTATAACAAAAATCAATAGATACATAAAATTAAAATTAAAAATAATCGAGATTGATAATGTTATTGAGAATTTTTGAAGCTTTAGTGAGAGTTTACATATTTTTAACGCGTTATTCATTTTAAGTATTTAAAGTATTAGTTAATTATCTTTTATAAGAATTAAAAATATAGGTTTTTTGATGATCTTTATTATTTGGATTCCAATGATTTTAAAACTTTATTATCAGACTGGATAGTAAAACGAATAAATAGAGCAATAAGTAAAGAACAACTTAAGTCTAAAGTTAAAGACAAGTTAAGAAACACTTTTGCCACTTTTATTTGCTGCTGATTCAAAATATTCATTCATTTAACATAAAAATTGTTTAAAATTCATTTATTAAGTTTTCTATGAACATGAGGCGAGTAACCCCTTTGGGAACCTCTTGTCTACTCTATTGCACGAAATATAATATTTCTCAATATGAATGTATTGACAATCCCATAAAATAATGCTTTGAAATAGGGGTTCTCGAGAAGAAATAATAGGGAAATTACTCTATTGTATTTCGGCGGCCTTTAAGAGCTTGTCGTTATCCAATGCAGCCCAAACTGTTAGTTTTCTTCAAATATGCCTCAAGGGTATATTGAAATTTAGGCACTCAGGTTCTTGACGGTTATTCCTTAATTGAAGTTATTAACTTTTTACCCTTTACAAGGATTGGGAATCTAGGTTTCTTCCTCTGAGCACATTATGTATCTCATCATCAACCCCAGCTCATAGCTATTAAATCTGAATCTTTCGAGAAGTCATCAAACGTTTGATTTCTAAACGCAAAATAACACACATTTTTCTTCCGCATAACACAAATCACAGATAGCCGAACACACCCCTGTCTGGAATGATAGCAGTTCCCATTGTATTCCTCCTACGCCAACGATACTGAATCAGGTATTTCCAGGCCTCGATTTACTTGAAGGCATTTTATACTACCCATTACGACGCCACTCCTTGACGAGACTCTGCGTCGTAATCCTACAGAATTCGTTTTTCGGTTTGACAGCTGATGAACGTAACTGCTTGAGAGATGATGTTAGAATGACCCAAATACAAATAATGCGTGTCCTCGCCGAAAAGTCCTCGAGCGATTGTCATCTACTTCAAAATAAATTTCGGCAGTTGCAAATTTATTCCAGCTGAAACCGAAAATTGTGGACACGTTTATAAATACACGCATAGTAATCAATGGAATGGACTTGGAGGAAGAAAATCACCTGATAGGAGAAGAATGACCTGATATTGGGTGTAATTTTGTATTTTTATGCATGAGGTTTGTCATTGCAGTAAGAGCTCTTTTATTTGTTGCATATTATATTTCCTTGCAAGTTATCTCGCTATTTATGCTTCCTTCAATTTTGGTAGGCTAATTTAGGTCCTTTCTTACTTTACAAAAATTTGATATCCCACAATATATATAAAGATATAATAAGTTTTTTCCCTAATAATTTTAAAAGCACAACCTATTATACTTTTTTATAATTAGCAATATTTATTGTACAAATAGCAAAGCAGCTTTTATTGAATGTCTCACTCTTCGTAAGTCTTGCCAAATTTTTTTTATTAATTGCTAGTTAAATTACATTTATTAAGTAGGAATTTCCCCCGTCTCTCCACACACACACATTTTTATCTTTTTAGATTTACATTGGATAAATTAAAGTAAAAATATGGAATATACATATAGACTGACTACATCATTTTGATGTGATCGCCTTCGAAAAATTCAAATAAATGATGAAGTTGAATATGTGTATAACTAGTTAATGAGACCAGAAAAATAGGAACTCTAACCTCAATTGATGGTTATTCTTTTAGCAGAACTACATTAATACCATTTAGTACTGATTGAAATATACATACTTATCAGAACTTTCTTCCGCCTTCTTTGAACATTAGGAATTCAAAGACTTATATAAATCGACTGACCATTCCTAATAGTCCTTAGTAAAATAGGAAGTTTAAATTGCACAACGTTAAAAGCCTTCAGCATCAAAAACTAGAAAACGACTTCTTCCGGAAACAAAGCTTGAATAACGTTTTAAAATCCAGGTGGAGAGAAAATCAGGAGGTCAAACAAATAACCACCATTAGAATAACCAAAACTGCAAGTGAGGTCAATCTATTATCTTTTCATCTCCAATTCGTCCAGGTCAAGCCGAACTTTTACTGAATCAGCATCACCAAGTTTTAGATACGTCTGGTACCTAATAGCGACGTTAATCGTTAGACGCAACGTCTGACCCATTAAAATCTCATAACTTGCGCTTAGCGCCCATTCTTGCCCATGGACAAACGGCCACGCTCAGCGGCGCACGCAGAATCCGAACAATGACAATGTCTCGGTGACATGTCTAAGATAACGGCTCAGGAGCACTTGTTAAGCTCACCTTCGCATTACTTCGAATTAAGGAGAAACTGATTGGCCTGAGACAAAAGCCCGTTTAGGACTGTATTGTTTTCGTTCATTAAGAGCGGTCGAGTTCTTTGAAGGTGGTAAATACGGTAGGTTTAGAAACGGTAAGACTTAGTTTAGTCTTAAGTATGGATGCGTGTTTTATAGGTGAAAGCGATATCATCACTAGCCTCAAAAAGTAAAAGGGATTGAAGTCAACCAAGTTTTTTCTTCTTCAAAATATTTCGTAGTTCATGGTAATGTAATTTGATGCAAAATTAGCGAAAAATATGAATTTTAGTTTTTAATTCATATGCTGTGTGGATGATTTACTACTATTAAGATTCATAGAACTGACTCAATTTTTTCATAATGTTTTTTATGTTTCTCATTTTTGCAGTAAACTAAGTGAAATTGTAATTCAATTTTAATTTGTAAATTTTTTTACTTTTTTTACTCTGTAGAAACCTTATAAATATATTTTTAGAAGGAAATACTAAATCCAACAAGTTAACTTTTTAATTGCTGTTCTGTACTTTAAATATGATTTTTAAATATGATTATTTTCTTTAAATATGATTCCAGTAAAATTTGGTGTTTAAAGAATTAAGGTGTAATCCAAGACATAAAGCTTTTTATAGAGAAAATAAAACTATATTGGGAATAGAACCTTAAAAACTACGTAAAAACTATGTTTTTTTTTTTAAATTTCACCTATTTTTAAAATATGCGCCCTATTGTAGTATTTTAATGAAAATAAGGTTAGTATTGAAAAAAATATTATAATCGTTCAATTTTCTAAAAGTGATAATTTCTTCTTATCTGTAATTAATAATAAATCATTTCTAAAAAATTAAAAAATATTAAATTCAGAAAAATTGCTAATTGACTACTTTGATGATTGACAAATTTTCACATTGGATTGTTCTTTGTTCCACCTTTAAAAAAAATATGTTTTTATTAGTAGATACTAATAGATCAACTTTTTATCCCGTTATATTACGAACAAAACGTCATTATATCTTTACTATACAGAGGAATAACTTTCCGATTGTACATTTAATCTACGGTATGCAATGATGCGCTCTAATTTAAAATTAATATTTTACTTTAACAGTTTTCTAATTAAATATTTTTCAGAATAAAAGGTAATAAAAACTTTTTCACACTATTTTAGAAATATTGCTCAATGTTGTTTTCACAATTTTAAATACATTACTTATATATTTACACAGATATGTTGTTACTTTAAAGAAGCATTATTCTAGCTTCTACAGAATCCAGTAGAGTAAGTATTCTACTTCCCTTAAAACAATTAAGCGCAGACCTTTTCTGAAGCATAAAAATGCACATATCTCATTAATTAGTCATTTATGAAACATCAAAGCTACTCCGCTATTGTTAAACAATTGTCTGCCACTGAAAGTATTTCAACCGTTACAAATTGCACCGCATCCCTTGCAGTTGCAAATTATACCGAATCATTTCTATTGTATCCTTTTATCAATGGCAAATTCGCCTTCATAAAAAATAAAACTAAGATCAACCTTTCATTCACTTATGGTTTTTTTTATATTTCATTAATAACATGTTTATAGAAACTTGGACATTTTAAAAATGTATGCCAAATTTGTGTGTAGTCGAATAAAACATACACAATTCTTCAATTGTGATATAAAATGTTTTTGAATCTGTTGTTCTTTTACCCGGGTATCAAATATACATAAAAATTAGGGTTTACACTCTCAAAACTAAAGATGTTGTTTTGATGATGATGAAAGATGACGAAATCCTAATTTCGAATGTTTGGGGAAATGTATACTATTTTGAACACTTTAAGAAGGTATTTAATAAATTTCGGATTGATCGCACAACAATTTCAACATCTTTCTCTAACCAAACAAATTTACTGACAACCCTCAGTTTTGAAAAACACAGTTCCTAACCACCAACGGACTGAACAGGTATTTATCGAGCATTTTTCCAAGCATTTGTACTGAATTAAATGAAATTCAAAACAACTATTAGATGAAAAGTTTTATAATTATTCTTAAAAAACGAACTTAATTAAACAATTTTCAATATGGAAAATTAAATATAATTTTAATGTTCATAATTGCATTATGATAAAGACATTTCTTCTTTGGCTTAATTATTCCAATAAATCATATAAAAACGAAAGACACGCATGGAGGAAAACTTGATACCTACAGCTTATACGAACAAACCTTATCGGTCATATCTCATCAATAGCCCTGACCTACAGAATCAAGTTATTGAGCTCAGAACATCTAATTACTAATCATTCAAATTCATAGAGAAACGATTTCTGGGAATTAACATAGTGCCTGCCGGTCCTAGAATGCTGAAATCCAGCAAGATTCATTTTCTATGAGAGAGAGTTTTCATTGACGGCTCTGGACATTGACCTGATGTCCATAAATAACTTACCTATAGCTTATAAATTTGGCTAGTCTGGCAAATATTCAGATAGAAATTAATACGATTTTAAAATAAATATTTACAATAATACTTGAATCTGAACAATTGAATACTTTTTAGAGATTGATTTTTATGGTTTTGAAAATGAAATTTAATTCATTTTCAAATTGTGAGGCATTTTAAAAATGAATTGCACAGTTTCATGAATGTTAATCTTATTTTAAAAATATTACAGCTCATGAATTGTAATTATATGAAGAAAAGAAGAATCTCTTTAAATTCTTCCAGTTTTACTGATTTTATCATTTCTTGTTTAGTTATTGTCCGATTCTTGAATGGCTTAAAAACTGAATAATCTCGAAGTTTTTAAACTAAAGTCATTTATGTTATTTAAATACTTCGTTTGGGAAGAATAAACTATTTAAAAGCAACAAAAGCCATTTTGGGAATCATTTATCTAAACCTTTGATTAAGTATGACAGATCTTTCAGCTAGTATTCGGCAAATGAATTTAGAGTTGTTCATATAAAGATACAATTCCTAAATGTTTATTTGAGCATCTTTTATTCATAGAGTTGTAAGAAAAACTTCAGAAGCTTTGAAAGAAAAATCGGAAATCGTGTTCCTAGTGGAAGCTTTTAACATCTTTTACGGCACGGAGAATGATATTCTTCGCAGAGTGCCAATTATGTTGTTAAAATGTTGCATGGAGTGATTTCTTGCTTGCATAAATAAGAAGTGATGCTTGGTAATAACAGTAATCTTTCTGTAAAGAGTATAAAATTTAGCGTCTAACCCTTATTTTATGTCCCTGGGTTTTTCCTGTAAAGATTGCCTAAACCGCAAAAGAGTAATATCTGGTTGTTTTGTTAAATGTGGAAAAACAGGGCAATTCCAAGAACTTCGGAAACTTTTCACTCGTCGTTGAGTGTTACATAAGTGGCTCTTTTATATTAGGGTCATGAATGAAATACACATCCCTATATTTTCTAATTAAACACTAATACTAATAATTTGATAAAGAAAAGGCGAAATTCTAGTGTAATTCTGTAGAACCTATAGGTGTAGATCTTGACGTATGGAAAGGAGATATGCTTATAAAAATTCATTTAAGAGCAAATAAAAATAGTTTTAAACATTTCTCTAGAATCAGTTCATTTAATTATCTATTATTTGTTAAATTTATACATATAGGTGTCCCATCCATTGTAATTGTCTAAGGAAATTGGTCGTTAATTTATACGTTCGGCACGTTTCTTAGAAATGCTCAACTTGTCAAGCAGTAGTATATTTCACGTCTTTTTATTAAACTAATTATTTATATTCTTTATAGTTCCATCTATTATAGTAATTATTATTACAAAATAGTCTTACTAGGCTTAATCCATGATCTTAACCAGAGTTACAATTTGATATGAAACAACCTGAACTCTACTCATGCAGTCACATCGAAACAAACGATTGATTTTTTTAGCTCTCATATAATTTATTTCCTTGATATAACTCCATATACTGCGCTTGAGTAAAAAAAGATAGACATAATTCTTTAAGTCCTATATCAGCGATGCTCTAGATTTCAATTCAAATGTCAACAATTCTAAAGCTATCCTTTATCACATCCTTTACTTATAAATACCGGCTTGACTCTCATTTTTCTTAGTGTCAATATTTAGTTAAGCTTCACAACCTCCTTTACTTTAACTTTACCTAAAAAGAACGCCCATTTTCCACACAAAGTCCTGTAAAAGCAATCCGCTAAGCCAGCTCGACTAAACAAAAAAAAAGTGATGACCCGCTTTCGCAATTTCTGTGAACCGTTATCCTCAAATAGTTCTTCAGCAATAGATCATATTTTCCCTTCCAGGTTTTCACTCTGCCTACTTATAGGTCCATTACCCCTTCCGTCGAGAGTTCATAGTGCATATGCACCCTGTTTCGATTCTTTCGCACACGACACTGCCTATTTAATCCGCAACTTTCAAAAACTTCATAACTCCCACTTTGAAAATAGATCCATTGAATAAACTTAAATATACATACTGGCGTTGAGGCGTGTAGCCGGTACTTGTTTAGTAGCGTGACTTATCCTCATGCAATAAAGCTGAGCTGCGTTTCAAATTTGTGGTGAAAGTCTCTTTTACGCATTCATATAAAATAAGTTTATGTGTAAGTGAAAGGTATAGAGAGTTATTAGAAAGTTACTCGCAATTGAAAATTCTCTACTATACTTTCAGTTCTTAGAAAAATGATTTAATCATTTGAAAGTTTAATAAGAGTGTGCTACTAATTTATACTTTACTTTTAATATGCATTAGATATAAATCATAGGGACTTTACTGTTGACAGTAGTTTTTCGAATAATTGATTCACGTTTTAAGTTTTTTTTTAGTCTGTATCACGACTTTGATTGAGTTAAGACTTTGAAAAGTCTAAAAAATACTATTATTTTACAGCATATTTAACATCGTTTTTTTTTTGTTAATTCTATAATTTTGAGAATTAACTTAGGCTAGACAAATATAAATTAATTTATAAAATGTTGCAGAACTACATTAGTTTCCTATAACAAAAGGCTAGGGGAAATAAACTTTTAAAAAGTAAAATTATCCAGTTAAAAATATTTCTATGAATGAGGATCAAATGTTAGCTTGATATAGTAAAAATGAATTTTCCTACAGGGATTTAAATTAAAATTAAAAGCTATACACATGAACTCTGAGTTACAGTGCTTCAATTCGAAAACTATGCTAGTTAATCTACTCTCTACCACCAATATTCCATCTTAATCACTTTACTATTTTTATAGCTATTAAAATAGTCCTTCAAAATAAAGACTGCACCATATTAATTTTTTAGTTTTTTCATTTGAAATTGGTCAAAAATTACTTAATCTAGTTTAGCTCTCAATAAAAAGATTTAATAAGTTCAAGAAGAGACTAATTTAAGAAGTTCAATAAATCATTATACATAGCTTGGGTTCGACACTTTACCTCATCATATTATGAGCTTAACAGGACGGAAAAGTTTGTGCAAAAAATAATTCCGCACTACCAATATTAAATCACTTGATCTGTGAGCTAAAGAACCCACTAAACCTCGTAAACAAGAACACAACTCGCGCTTGTTGAGTTCCTTTAAATTACCCCTTATCAATCTCACGAAAGCAAGACTTCGCCGTGTCTCGATAATTATGCAACTGTTTTCTATACGCCGAAACTCTACACTAGATGACGTGCATTGAACCCTGATATAGAGCCATACAACGGGGAGATAGTAAGTTATCTTTCTTAATTACTATCTCTCTCTCTTCATTCCCGGTGCTCAACCCTGCAGGGATCCGATGAAGAATTGTTGAGATGTGGGTCAAGACGACCGACGCATTGAGGAAGCCAAACAAAAACAAGATGATGCTGAAGCGTATACAAAAGAACAAGAGGGTCATCGGCGGACTGACCACCACCTGAGAGCGATTCCTTTCTCCGAAGATGGTAACATAGTTCCAAAATCATGAAAAGATTCTTTCTTGGAAATGGCCGTTTCCTTTTTATTTGCGTCTCACGCGGCTGAGGCAGATGATCTTTTACAGCGTATTTACACTGCCTTGATGGGATTGTTTCACCTAGAAAGTGACCCTTAGCTGTTTCGGTCAGCCAAGAATATCTTTTCTTCACAGCATAGAACTACGATGCGCGGACGTTTATAGTAATATAGTTTTCTCCCCAGAAAGGGAGAGTGGGGTAGAGTCTCCCAGCTTTAAGATTTATATTTTTTGAATGGTAAATTATGTGTAAATTCAGAGGTCTCACGCACAGCCTGCCCCCCAAGGTCTTCCACTTAGATCCCTCCATGACTTAATTATACTCGTATGCTGATTAGATTTTTAGGAGAATTGTTTTTGGAAGAGCTTATTTTTCAGGAAGGTTTAATTTTCAATTTAAACCGAATAAACCAATAAAACCAAGTTTGTTGTTTCATCAATTTGTAAATAAAAGTTATATTAAATTGTATGTTGTATAAAAATTTGCAAGTTAAACGCGTATATTATCGATTGTTTTTGAGAATATTTTTTTAAATATTTCAGAATGGATCAGTATAAAAGGTTACGCTGACTCAATGAACTCCGTTGGAGTACCGGATCTAATTTCCTGTCAAGCCTCTAAAGCAGGCTTCCAGCGGTTTAGGCTTGCATAAAACCATAATGAGGTTCTAAGTGTTTACTTCCTTTAAAGGACATCAACATACTGAAATTTGAGGCAAACAAATATTGGTACAAGTTATTAAATGTGCCTTGTAATGTATTTTTATCATTTAGGTGAGTAGATTACATAGTCATGAAAAATAATTCCTTTGAAGTAAATTTAATGTTTAAGATTTTAGGGAATTAATGCCGTTTCATACTATTTTCCAGTTTGAAGAATAAGTTAGTGCTGTGAAGTATTTTTCTGGGAAGGATCAGTTATTTAAGTCCCTAAAAATGAGTTATTTTACATCCAAAAGCACAAATGTTCATATTTCATTCATAGTCGACTCAAGTGGGTGAAAGAAACGAGTCTCTATTTCGTTTTCAATCACTTAAAGAAACATGTTTACAGAAATTGATCAAATATTTATTTTCAACAAAGAGAATGAAAGTTTCACAGCCTCTTTTATAAATAATAAACACTTACATTGCATGCTAATTCGTTGCGAAATTTTCAAACACATTCGTTCCCTTAGGTTGATATGAGAATGATAAACGAACTTCTCGTAACGGGAATCACACATTCCTTTTAAAAATGACAGCTTGCACGAACGAATGATTGAACACTCGCTCAACTTTTTTCCATGACCAACTCTTTCACCTACGATTAATGCCTTGTTTTACATTCCGATCACCTAATTAGTTATCAGTCCATTAAACACTTTCATAAAACATCGAACAATAATTACAGACGATGCAAAAAAAATGGTTTGCTCAAACGCCTAAAATTTTTTTCGCAATTTCTCTCTGTCATTAAGAATTTTGAAACGACTTTAACCTTAATATCTGAAAAGCAAATATGGAACACTTGCACTTGTGAAAACAAAAAAGATTTAGGACAGAAGCTTGGATTGACCACTGACAGGTGCTTTAACCGGAAATACCTGTCCAAAGAGTGTTATTTTACGAGACTTTTTACCCGTCAGTTTTATAGCATCCAACCTTAACGAATGTAATTTCAAGATTTACTGCGGCTACTCTTCTGGAAATCATTTCTCTAGCTTGAAATCTAATTTTTTAGAGCCTGTAAGAATTTTCGTAACTTTCGTTTCGAGTTTTTATCTGGATTTTTCTTTGATTTATCGTTGACGCCTTTTGGGCTAACCTCATTTACGGTTGCCGAAATACTTGGAAGCCTCAAAGGAAAAGTAAAAAAAAAGTTATTTCCTTTTTGAAGTATACAGTTTTTTATATAGATTTTAAAATATGGTATAAATGCTGTAATGCTCTAGAAAGTTTTCACACATCTTAGATTTTATACTTAAGAAGCGCTTCACTCTACAAGAAAAAAAGTTTTAAAACCAATGCAGAACACATTTAGTTCTTCACATTTTATATATAAACCAACTTTATTTACACATTTTCTACTTTAGGTAAAAGGGCTTTGGCAGGAAAACAAAAAATAGAAGATAATAAAATAAAACAATTTCTATTTGAAAAGAACGTTTAGCAAGGAATTTAATTTCTGCTCTTTCTATACATAAACAAAATTTGACAGTTTGACTATAAAATATAACTGAATTCAGTAATTTCTAGAGTTAAATGTATATGTATAATGCCAAAATATTACCTTTTAACTGTTGTTGTCTGGACATCTGATGCAGGCTGACCAATTAAAAGAAACGACACTCTGGACTAGACGTTTTACACTTGATTTTATAAAACTTATATCTGTCTTTTTATTAAGGGGACCATAAGACCATTATAATTCAAAATATTTTTCTTTTTAAATAGTTATCCCTCAAGAAATGGTGAACTAGTCTACCTTTTGACTTGTAAGGAATGTGGTTTGAGTTATATTGGCCAAACCGGTACTGAATTCACCCAAAGAATAAACTATCATAATTCTGCTATTAAGAACTTTAATGAGTTAACATCTAAGAATTACAAGCATTTTCCATTTTCAGAACCTTTGAAAGGGCTAAATCATTTATTGTAAAACTATGTGAAGATTTAAACGGAAGAAACTTTGAAAATATGTTTGTTAATTAACTTAAAACATTTCCGCATGGACAAAACAGTAAATTGAACGGAGAGGGGACAGTTAACTTAATACAATTAACTTAACAAAATAAGAGTATAGAATAGATAAAGTGTAACTGATGTTATCGAACCAAATAATCGGAAGAGAAAACACCGGAGTAATGGCAGAAGCAATAAAGGGAAAATAGTATATTGGTAGGCTTACCATTACGTCCGGGATTACCATCCGGGGGTTTTAAAGCTGTCCATGGAAATGTCCAGTGTTTCATGCATCTAAGATTTGCAAGACATGTTCATAAAAACATTCTGATTCTTCTATTTTATTAACTTCTGTAAAATTATGGATATTATTGAATTCGATTACATGAAAACCTGATAAAGGTGGAAGAATCAATTGTCTTCTATCAAATTTAGGACAGAGGTTTCAGATCTCTTAACATTTTACTTATTATAATTATATAGGTTGTCTGCAATATTGAAACAGAAGGGAAATGGTAAGATACATTTTTTATTAGCTTTTAACAAACTATGTATATTCTTTACCTGTTTCTCAATGAGCCCTCGGGGTTTCGGGTCGTGTGGAATATCCCCTATTCCATGACCCTTAGTTAGAAAGAGCTCAGAGGTGCTCAAATGTGTGGAGCCCCCTGCCACCTCGATGTTTTTATTTTTGGTTTAAATTGGATTCTTCACTTTTTTCCACCCCCCCCCCCTCAAGAAGATTCCTGCACTAAAATACACGGGTCACTCAAAATGACATTGAAAATTATTCTTCATTGACACCCAACCCTCTCATAATATTAGAAAAGTTTACTTTCCGTACTTTTTCCTTGTTTTCAAGAATTAGTCCCCTGGGCGCCATTGGTCTTCATTCTTCACTTCACAAGGGCGCCGCTATACCATTGCGTTTTTCTCAGTAGGATCCTGTCAGCAACAAATGTAACTGCAAACAACCACAAAAAACAGTTACAAAATAAGATCTAATGTGATCAAATGATAAGACCTAATGAAGCCCATGCTTGTCTGATACCGTTCGTCCGAAATCGTCCTTCAGCAAGGAAGGCACAGCGACCTCTAAACTAGCAACGCGATAGAATAACGCTGGCGACAATCGGTCGTCAAACTAGCTCAGGGCGTAAAGTAACCAATTAGTCCAATTAAACGCGACTGTATATCACGTTCTTTAGCTTATGCTTTAATTTGGAAGTGACATAGTTGCCTTCGAAAATTCATGGAATTGTCTTTCTTGACCGAAATGGGATGGTACCGGAACTCCTTCAGTAAATCAAAAATTTTGGATAAAAAGAGTGCTTTTAAAAATTAAAATATCCATCAAGAGATCTCAAAACTTTAATATGGGTTTTAAACATGTAGGCAGGTACAACACTTTACCAAGAAACATTAATTAATGTCTCAAGTTTTTAATTATAACTTCATAATTTTAAAATATAATTCAATAGATGTACAAAAAGGAAAATTGATGTAATTTTTTTAAACTGAAGAAAAAGGATACCTTTCAAACGACTTTTTGTAAATAATGAATTTTTAAAATGAAAAATGAAACTTATTTAGCTATATAATGTGTGTTTTGGTGAAGTTAATCTAACAAATTGTCGTCTTACATTTATGTAGTAAAATACTATATGTATTTCTGAGTTAATTTCTTCATTGCCTTGTTGTATTAAATCTTAGTTTTAATTTCCGATGATCATTAAACATTTATTCTACGTTTAAATGAAACCAATAGTTTTTCTTTACTAATTTAGTTCAACGTCAGAAAATAAAATTGCAGGCTTTAAAATTGTTAAATGTTCTGGTATTCTATAAGGCAGTATCTTATAAATAAATTTTGGAGCGGGCAGGGACTTTTCAAAATAGGGGATTTTATGAGGGCATGGGGACAATTTCTCCCAAACATTTCAAAAGGACTAAACAAACAATCATTAAAAAACAAAATGCAATTGGTAAACACACTTAACATGCTCCCTTGCATGCACCCTTGTAAAAGAAAATTGGAATTCAATATTCTAACTGAGCAGATAATTCCTTGTTTCAGTGGACGAAAAGCCATAATACCTTCAATCGGAATCTTAACTGACCGCTCTTTCCATGCATTCTTTGGAGCATTCAAGGGGTTAACCGACTGAAGCTGTCGGAAAGTGGAACTTTCAACTGCCGTGTGAAATGCCTGCGATTTCCGGCTACTCGTGACCGAAGTGGGTTACAGAAAGACTCACTTTTAGAATTCCGCAGCATTGTCTTTTCGAAGACGGCGTTTCCAGAGAGAGGGAGATCTCTTTGAGAAAAACTAATCCAAAGCATTGTTGTGTGATTTTTCCGTGGCGATGCGCTTTGTAGTTCCCTGCCCCCTCTTCTTTTCGGACAATTGCGACCGGCCACTTTGTCGTGTCAGAATGGGAGAAAACACTTTTTCTTTCGTTGGACTGATTTCCGTGGCGTGTCACTCAGGCTTATTCGGAAGTAATTGTTTTCAGATATGTGTAGGATGCTTTGGATACGAGGATTCTATTAGGTGGATCATTGTTTTCTTATGTTCCTGAGTGAATTTGCATTAGGAGTAGAGTGAGTGTGAGTGGCATGGATGGATAAACGGTGTGCATAGAGGCCCCAGAAAAAAAATTGGGTTTTAATGTAGTGATTGGCTCTGGCCTACCACTTTTTAGTTGGTTGAATTTGATTATGCAATTGGTTGATAAAATGTTGAATGATTGATGAGTTGATACAGTGCACTATCGCAGGGAAAATGGTAAGCCATACTACCCTACTCTATGAGCCGCACACTACAATCTACATCAATATCAAAAAATGTTCAGAAAGTTTCAGTTTTTTTGGCTTTAGCTTTTTTCTTTATTTAGTACCTTTTAGGCTTTATAGTTGAACTAAGGGATTTTTAAACAGTGCCAATAGCTTACTATTTTCATATACAGGGTGTTTCAGAACTAATCGTAAAAAATTATAGTGTAGGGCACCTAGAAAAGCATGTTTCGAATAGAAATGGGGCGCTTAAATGTACCGGTAAAATGCTAGTACAAGGGCGTCACAAAAAACACTTTTCCCAAAACCCGCTTAACGTAACTAAGTGAAAAGATTCATTGCATAAGGTACGTCAGTATGAATACTACTTTCAGCATTATTTTGATTTAAATTGGAACATTTGTCGAACCGTGGAATGAGTTACAAAAGTGTATGTAATATTGAGAGTGCAGCCAAAGAATGGGGTTCCAGGTAAACATCTGGCTGTAGATAATGTCAGTAGCGTATATCTTCTGTGTAATGGCAATTTATTTTGGGAGGGCCCAAATATCCTCGAAAAAATTTAGTCATTTTGTTTCCCGAGGGGTTGACTCAACTTTATACTTCTGACGTACCTCCTTACGTGTACTTTCATGTGTTAAGTTTTATACATGACTTACACATAGGATTTTCATTTTGACGTAATTAATAGAAAATTGTGTTACCAAAGAGGACGACTCCTTGTAAATCACAAAATTTTCAAAGAAATGGACAGTATAAAAATTCATGTCAAAATTCTGGGTGGGGTGGACCCCCCCCCCCATCTGTTAAAGTAGTTGATACACCTCAATCTATTAGAGTAGTAGTGATATCTTTATAAAATTTTTTTGACGATAAACAATTCAAATGAAAAGTGTCATGAATATAAAGACACCACTTTTGATGTAACCTAAAATTAAAAAGCAATGAATCTACAGACAACGAGCAATGCCCAGAAATAAAATCTCTTTAGCTTTCATTTAAATCCTCGAAAATTCAAACTTATTTTTTCTGTATAGAAATCTTTCCTATAATTTTATAGTTCATTGATTAAGAAATATTCAACATGTTATCAAAATATATCCTATTCTTTCACAGTATGACAGCTGGGATAGATTTTAAAAAATACGTGGCTCCATCTATAAAGATTCAGTGGTTAAAAACGTCGAAACTTTAATCTTATTGTATAAAAAGCTAACTATTGTCTGACCGCCACGAGAAAAACTTTTGACGTCATACAATATTCTGTCGGTTGTTATGGAAACGGACTCTTCCACTCAATTCTTGGTGTGGGAGGGGTCCAGGAAAATCTCATCAAGGGGAGAGGGGAGTCAATTAAAATCTCCCGTCAACTTTAGTTTAGAAAATATACGTTTTTTCTTTAATATTTTTTAGCACAAGTTTAGATAAAATGCTCAGATTAGTCAAAATAGCAAATCATTTGCCAGTCAGTCGTGATAATTTACAAGTTAGAACCATGTTTTCGATTTCAACGTGTTTTTGTATCAAAATTTTGCAATCTGGATGGTAATTTTTATGCCGATAAAACAAAACTAGTGGTTGAGAAAATCTCACGTGGGGGGAAGGGGGGTCGGTCCAGCAAAATCTCACTAAATCTCACCAAGGGGGAGGGGGGTTCCAAAATTTGGAAAAAACGCCTCACGTAATTTATGGACGTCCACTAATTAACAAGCGCTCAAAAAACCTTTTATGCTAAATCTGTATTCTGTATGGCTATCGTTTAACTTTGTACTTCTTTTTAAAGTCCTTAAGTTTTTCTCGTGGCGGTCAGACTATACACTGAAAGAGCCAGAAAAAATAAAAGCTAGTATACCGTAAGGGGCGTATATAAGGGATGACCGCGGGGTCCCTGGCCCCACCCCGGAAATTCTGACTTTTTTTTAGGGTCAAATTTTCTGGGGGACGATCCCTAGACCCCCTTTCGAACTTGGAACTTTACTAGTCACTACTTTTTCATAATAAGTTCATCTAAATTAAAACCCTACCTAAAATGTAATAAATTCAAAAAATGTATGTTGAAAATTCGGACTAGGTCTATAAAAACTAAATAAAAACTGTTTTTTGAGTAACATTTTCTGGGACTTTCGTCCTTATAACTTTATTACTTACAACTTTTCTTATATTAAGTTCTCTAAGACACGCTACCTAAAAATGTATAAAAAAAAGCTGCATTAAGCTTACTATTTATGCATGGGAGAGGAGCTGAGGAATAATTTTAGGGCTCTCCCGAAATAAATTTTTATATACGCCATTGTACACCTTACACCAAGACCTTGTCAAATATTATTCAGATTACAAATGTCGAATAATGGTCGGTTTACAAATCCCACGGATCCTAAACCTAGTTGAACATGTTTTGCAATTTGAAATAAGAGAGAATTGAATATTTTAATAAGAGTAAGTTCAAATTTTCTAGTGGAGGAAATTTTCTGGTTGTAACACTAAATTCTCTGAAAAAATGAATAGAATTAAACTATTTTCTGATATTAATGTTTTGGTTCAATGAAATTATTGAATTCATTTTAAACGCCATGCCAGTAAACAGATTTGTAGGAAACTAAGGGTACTGTAAAATGGGGTAACTTTGGCCCGAATGTAGTTGGGTTTTTTTCATAGGTATTAAAAGCAAATAAAACTTGTTAACAAAATAAATTTGGCAAGGTCAGTGGTGTCAAAGTGTGGTTTGGCAAAGTCAAAGTGTGGAATCTCTATCGATGGTTGGGCCAAAGTTTCCTTTAAGGGACAAAGTTACCCCGTTTACGGTATTTATTGTATATTTTTTGGTATCTTTAACCAATTTAGTTAATTTGTATTTTTCTTGCTAAATACAATATAATTAGAAAATACCTAAAAATAGTAATGTAATTATAGCCATAACCCACTTTTAGGTACTTCAATTTAGTTTATGGTGCAATTTGAGCTGGTATTTTTTTTCCTGATTAGTAAACTTTAGTTATACATATTTTTATAGATGGCAGCACCAAAAGAGTTTAAATAAAAAATAATAGATGGCAGCACCAAAGTAGTTGTAAAAAGATTTTATAGATGGCAGCAGCACAAATGCTTCAGGTCCTCGCGTGCTATAGAAGTTCAAATGGGCATTTCGGATTCTGAAAGGCCTTCAATCTCATTCGTTACTGTGTTATCAACTGTTATCTTTAACAAATGCCTGACACATAAATAATTAAATTTGCTTTTCCAAGAAAAATATAGTTAGAAAATTAATTCAATTTATTTACTTGTACAGTCGACTCCGCTTTTGTGATCATTGTTAATGTTAATGTTATCAAAATTGACCGGTCCCGATCACTCCTATTTAGCATAACATACAAAAAATAGTAGAAAATCGATCTATGGCAAATTATTTTTTTTTATTTTAAAAATGGCCGAAAAAATTTTCAAAAAAAAAAACATAACTACGATTTTAATTTTTTAAATTAATTTTGAATAACTAGGTATATGGAATAACTAAAAACCAGCTCCAAAATTCTTTCAAAACATCGTCATATTTCCGGTAGAAAGTAGAAAGGAAAAAAGATCACTTTATAAAATTTTTAAAGTTAATAAAAAAAATTGGATTTCGAAAAATTTGGGTTGAGGGTGCTGAAATGAATATTAAGAAAAAGGTGTGCATTATAGTCCAGCCGATCTCCATTATTCATTAGCTTAATATGATTTTCAAATGAAGAGTTGTTGGTTGTGTTTTTAGGGCATAGGCCCATGTACTGGCATAGCGCCGCTAACCAAGACAAATTATAAATAAAATTACTTAAAGACGACCCAAGTCTTTGTCTAAAATTGACTAGAGTGAAATATAGCTGTACGGTAAAAAGGTAGTTGATTTTTTCTCCTACAACCTTTTATTTGCTTTTTTATTTTTAATTTCAAAGAGTACAAAAAACAGTTTCAGTAACAAAACTGTTTTTTGTAACTGATTTTCTTCTATCGTGTAAGTAAATTATGAGGCCAAGACGAGATGATGATGCTTGTAGATATTGTATTAATAGGCGTCTTTTCTGTCGATTTCTGACTAGTACTTTATCCCTAAAAATCTTGCTTAAAATACGTTGCCAACTTTTTGCATCAGCATGTCTAAAACTTGGTACAGAGAAGCACCCCAATAATTTTAGCCAAGAGCCGCCACTGTTTGGGACTCTTCCGGCTTTTCCTCTGTGCTCCAAGAAAAATATTATTTAAAAAATATTAATTGTCCAAAAAAGTAGGAAGTACGTATAACGTATTTTTTACCTTCATTACTTAACCTTAACTTCACTTTAAAGGTTTAATTTTTTTCATATTACAGTATGCTCAAGATATTACGAAATTCGTTTTGTCGAAAACCTCTAGACATTAGGTATTCCTCTAATGTTGATTATCCTTCTTATGTCAAAGACTTTTCGATGAAACCCTTGTTTTCATTTATGTTTATTATTCATTACTTGTACCGGCCGATCTCGAATTTCCGATCACTCACTTTGAATTTTTTCACTTATTTTCAATACTGTTGGTTATTTTTTTTTCTTAAAAATGTTCGTTTTGTGTGTTTTTAATAGTGTTCGACAACTAGTGGTCAAAAAGTAGTTAACTACCAACTACTAACTAGTCTGGGAAAATCTAGTTGCAACTAGTAGTTAACTATATTTTCCTGGGACTAGTTGCAACTAGTAGTTAACTATTTCCCAAAGTAGTTAACTACTAGTTAACTAGTCTATTTAATTTCATAACCTATTTTTTGCCCGAATTCTAATACATCTTTCTTATCTATATCACAAAATACTTTATGCTTCGCTCAAAACGGCGCTTTATTTCTGGTTATGGTATTTGAGTACTCTACCATGACACTGTAGTTATAAATAGCAGTGTAATTTTTGTATATTTTGATAAAAATTTTAAATATTTTTGAAATTTTAAACAAATTTTTTTTTAAAGTAGTTGAAAATTTGAAAGTAGTTTCAACTACTAGTTATTAAAAAGAGTAGTTCAACTACTAGTTCAACTAGTTTAAACCAAATGTAGTTAAACTACTAGTAAACTACTAGTTGATCGGTAGTTAACTACTAGTTGCAACTAGTTCTAGTTAACTAGTGCCGAACACTAGTTTTTAAGAGGGTTTAAAGTAAAATTATTTTTAAGAATTTCATTTTTATTAATTATTGTAAAAATACTTTGGTCAAAATACAATTTGAGTGACAAACCAGAAATTTCAAAAGTAAATTACAATATTTTCATTGTAAATTGGCAAACTTGTGTATCCTAATAAATTAAGAAGTCTTCATTTGTTTCTCTTTGGTTAGCAAAAGGAAATGCTACTTCCCTTCTCGTTGAATGTTAATTGAAATTGCGTTGCGAAATTTATTTTCGTAACCATTAATATAAATAATGTGTGATTTAATTGTATGATTTTTACGTAATTACACTTTCAAATGCAATTGTTATCCCTCATTTGAACTACCCACGAGCCGCCACTGATAGAATGCCTTTGCCGCTTTTTTGTATCAAAAAATTATCTCAGAAACATTCTGTAAAAAAATTGTATGACTAACTATGCTGTGCTGAACTTTTCAAAGAAATTATAAATGCTTAAGTTTAAGTTTTAATTTAAACTCGAAGTTTTGAAAATTTCGAGAGTGTACTGTATTAAAAAGATAAAAATTGTCTTATTATAGAGAAATTTGGTCAATAGTCGATTTTAAATTTTGGTTTTACCTCATTCATTCTATTGCAAATATTTCTATGTTAAACAAATGGGTGTGATTCTATTATGAAAGGATTCTTCCTTCTTAAAGGATTTTATACTGTTTTAATTTACTTTATGAAAGGACAAATAAATAAAAACTTCACACAGGAAATTTGTTCAGCAGTTTTATTTAAAATTTCTTAACTATGTACAAAATCAAAAATAACTCCAACATAATATTTAAGAGAATGTGCAACTGTTCAAATGTGGAACAGAATATGACAGCAGACTTGGAATGTTTTGCAAATAACACTTAATGGAAAACTAACTGGGTATACTAAAGAATTGCAAAAAGAAAAAACATTTGAATTTCTTTAAGTGAATGAACTTAAAATGCTGACAAGTGAAATGATAAAATGATTAATTAATGTGAAACTTGCAAACAAAAGTATTTACATTAAAAAGTTATGATATTGTCAATAATGCAATATGTATTAAATAACTTTTATATGAAAGTGAAAATATATATATGTATGCATAAAAAACACCTACAAATCTATTAGAAATTACATTGCACTTGAAACCATATGCATTATACTTCCAAATTAGTTCAATATTTGTGATATCATAGTAAGTAAACTAAATATGTAATATCTATATGCATAATTAAAAAAACGAGTTCTTTTAACGAGTAACGAGTAAAAAAATGAGTAACTTTCTTAAGTTATATCAAACACTATTTAAAGGGGAAAATACTGGCTAACTGGAAACATAATACAAATGGCATATGAAACTGTAAATTGTCAGTATCAAAATTGAACAACTTTACCAACAACACAATTCTTTAGCATATAAACTTCCAATTGAAGTTAATTTTAACATAAGTTTTGATTCTGAAATACAACATGAATATCAAAATTTTGATTTTATATTACAATAATATTTTGATTCTTAGCTCATAAAGGCTTGCACCAAGTACAAAAAATATTTTGATTTGAACCATGAAAACTCCACACCATCAATCATTTATAAATAATTTTAACCTCATTTTATACATAGCACAGTAAAGAAAAATTGAAGTAGATTTGCCAATTTTTTAATCTTACTATATTTTATCTTTTGAGAAATATTTGGCATTCTAGAAAAAGGCTTTAAGTACAGCTTTATATTTAGGCACTTAACATTGCTCACATATTCAAAGTTACAAATAATTTAAATTTCATTGCTTTCTACTTAGTATATTTATATGTATTTAAAATATTAAAAAATAAAATATTATAAATATATCTTCAATCCCTAGCATCACAGTAATCTTATAAATATACTTAAGCTAACAGCCATTAGCTCCACCATAATTCTATGATTATATTATACATAATAAACTTCCTCAAATATACTTTGATACTTTATCTTAATATAAAAATATTTAAAATGGGCAGTGCCACAGCTTGTTGTTCTATAGTACATGATTAAAAGTAAATAGTGTGACATGAAGATGAGGTTAATTTACTCCATAAATATTCAAAAATACTGCATTTTTCACAAAAGAAAATCAACACAAATAACCCTTATCCCACCAAGACGCTTACCCAAATACTAACACAAATAACAGTTTTTTAAAATTTCCCTAACTCAAGAAAACATAAATCCACAATTTTCACCATCCCACATAAAAGTTACATAATTTTTGGCACACCATTTAGTATAACAGTTCTAAAACTATCCCTAAACCCTTTTTAAATTTTAATTAAACAGCTAAGGGGATCAAATACCCTGAATCACATTTACTCTACGAATAGTTTCAGATATCAAATATTTACCAAGTACTAATACACCACTGTATCCAAAATAGTTCTTTCCATATAAAAATGTTCAAGAAATAGTCTTATCACATTTCTACATTGTTGGATATATTTAAGATTTAAGAACTCAAACATAAAATATGGGAACTGCAGCCAATTTCTAGGATTTCCAACCACCAGGGCTGAAACCCAAATTTCTGTGGGTTTTTTTATTTTTAACAATTGACACTATCAAATTCTCTCAACTACATGATTTGAAACAGATGGATACATTTGCCACAAATCAATTAAATAATTTAATTTACAAAAGCACAATGAAAGCACGTTAGTTTGTACTTATCGCATATTTTACAACAAATATGTACACAAGGAAAATGAAAAATAATACTACCTTTAGCTACCAAACTTTTGAGCATTTTATGATTAGGAGACAATTTAAAGCTCCCCAGATATTTTGAGAAAATAACAAGTATGGGTAAATAAATTATAATTATCCTATATCTATTCACTTCAACCTACCATCCAATGTTTATGCCTCATATATATTTACAATAATTTGAAGACACAAGCCCCTTATTTAAACATTCATTCCTCACAGATAAATAATTATAACTCAAAAATTTTGATTCAAGTCTCAAGAAAAAACGTGAAACGACTAGACACATGTTTTGAAGTATTATAATCTCAAAAAAGCTGTTCTTAAATTGCTGTTTTCAAAACAGCCTTTAACATAACTAATTATAAATATTCTCTGTAAATCAAATAAGCCTTCTTAATTTGGTAAAATTATTTGATTTACCAATACATCTCACAAAATAATCCTTTAACAAAGGACAAAAACATCTTGATTGCAACAATTAATGAAATAAGAAGACTTTTTGATTTACTGCCAGCCATTTCTTTGAATTATATTCATTATTTATTTGAATTAACATAAATAATCAACACAACTGAAAACGTAAATAACGTGTGTGTGTGTCTAGTTCTCAATAAAAATTTCTTTTATATATCGAATTCGTCATGAATTTAAAAATAATCTAGTAACATCAGAGTACTTTAATACACTATAACAAATGATTATGATGGAACTCGTAACAATCCCAATGGAAATGTGCCGTCAGAGAACTTGAAATGACGTTTGTCATAAAATTTCAGCAATGCTGGACTGTATGGGTGATTTTGTTTCAAATGCACATAGTGTACTTCAGGCTCAGTAGTAGTGTGACCACATTCTTCACATACATAAACCTTGGCTCTCCTTTCTTTGTATGCGTATTGGTGCTGAATGCCATGAACTTTTAATGTATGGGACTCCAGCGAGCATCTTTGAGTAAAAGACTTCTCGCACATGTTGCACTTGTAAGGCCGTACACCTAAAGAGACAATATTGATATTACTCTTCTGACATAATTTGCAAAAATAAGTAAGGGATTCTATTTAAGATAGTGAAGGTTGGAATTGAATTGAAATATTCATTAACGTTACTAACTACTGGGTTAAAAAAAAATTCAGTTTTTATTCGATAAAAATAACTAATTGTGCTTCTAGTTCATATAAAAAGCAAACGTTTTTAAAATTTAAAGCTCACTACTAGCAAATCATAAATATAAAATGACACCCAAATAATATGCCATATTTTAGCAAATAAATTAAGCTAGTTTTTCATCAAATAAAAGATATTTACCAGTATGAGTTCTAGTGTGTCTCTTCAAATCAAAAGTATCATTGAATCCTTTTCCACAGAAAGTACAAAGATATCTCTTCATATCGCTGTGACACTTCATGTGCCTGTTCAGTAGGCGTTGTAAACCAAATGTTTTCCCACAAACTCGACAGCTTAGGCTAAAATAAAAACATTAAACATTTATTTTCTATTGAAAAATTCACAAGGAATACATTTTTAGGGTTTTTTTTTTAATTTAGTTAGAGATTTTGCATTGTAAAACAATTACCTGCCAGCATCCAATTCTCTTGCATTGGAATGGACATCTTGACAAGGGGAAGGCAGCGGAGCAATCTCTTGTCCAGGAGAAGACATCCTGTGATTTCGCTGCAAGAGAGGATTTTTGATTCCATGGCCTCCATTCACAAATTCGAGAGGGGATTCAGTGGGGAGTCCCAGCTACAAAAAAAAAATAATTTTTAGCTTTTATCACTTAAAGGGATCGGAAAAAATTACAACAAAGTTAAATCTAGCTCAGCATGAGACTCAGTTATGAGATTAACTTAGCATAATATATTTTATTTTGATGTGAATTTTATTTGATATATGAGTTTCGGTAGAGATCTAAAACACTGAGTATTTTAGCTACACGAAGATAAATTGGAATGTTCGTCATTATTAGACGCATTCTATTTAATTTATCCCTTAAGTAAGAATCATCCTGCCATGCTATAAGAAATTAAGTGATGCAACGGTCTGTAAAAGCAAAGCAGCCTTGTATAGCCTCAGTTAACTATCCAAGTAAAGGGCAAGTTTTTACTGTTATTTACTAATTTATACTTATTGTTGACACAATAAGTTCAAGAGCTATTAAGATGGGAACAACTAGTGACTCCTAAAGGTCAGACTTATACTAGTCAAATAGGACATGCCTCTTTTAGGAACAGGCTGATAATAAAAAGAGGAGATTCCCCCTTACCCGCTGCTGTAGCAATGCAAGTCGCACTGGCAGAGAAGGAATCATGGCCATCTTCTCCCCATTCTCATCGCGCATGCCGTCTGGCCCTCTGGAAGAATTGCTGTCGCTGTCACACGGCGACCCAGGCCGCATGTCGTAAGCATATCCGTCCGAGTAAGAATCATCCTGGGAGTCCGGCACTTGGATGTTCGTCCAGGAGGGATGCTGCTGGACAGGGTGGTACTCCCGAGGAGGCTGAGACTCTCGACTCAGGTTGAGAGTGCACTCCTCGTTTTTAGAGTCCTCGTATTCCGGCCTGCGCACTCGAGGCACATGGTAGTCCAGCGGCCTGTCCTGAGGGGTGAGAGCCTGGATGACGGGGACAGCCATGTAAGCAGGCTGGGGTGGGGGTGTGGAACTGGACGAGGACGGCTCTTCCATGGACTGGTCCTCTCTGGCCAGAACTGCCACAGTCTCGGCATGGACGGAGGTCGCGAAGTGATGGGGACGAAACCGCTCCGAGTAGAAGTTGGGGGATGGTGAGGATGGTGGGTGGGAGGGAGCTGTGATGGGAGAAGATGAGGGGAGATTGCAAGGGGAGACTGGAGGGGTGGTGACGGCTTCGCCGCGTCCACTCTCGGCTGCCCGCGAGGACCTTTGCTTTTCGAACGTTTCCAGCCATCTGGCTCGGGGGTGGAGTTCTGGAATTCAAAGAAGAACCGATTAATTCAGGTGCACTGGTAGTATCTAGTATGTAGATAAAAATCGTTCAGTACTAGTAAGGATTAATCAATGATATGGTCGTTGTGTGTCGGTACAAAGCAGTATTCTAAATGTCAGGCAATGTAAAACAATGATTATCACGCACTGCTTAATTGAATAAGGGACTAGTAAAAGTATGATCGTATAAAAGAGCGATAGAAAATGAAAACGTTTTTCCTCTCAGATTCAGCTACATTAAAAAATATACTCATTTAAAAAAAGTGTACATTTCTTACGTTGTAATAAAACATTAGTAGCAAATTCCCAAAAACAACAGCAGCTCTCATAGCTAACGCAGAATATTTATAGAAAAACCCTGGTTTGTTCTTAATCCCTTTTCTTACAAGTATGACAAGAATTTTTATTATTAAATTCCTAATAATAAGGTGCTGAATAATTCCTTTCCGCCTCAGTTTCCCAAGACACAATGATACTAAGTACCTTAAATATAGCATGGCCAGACACGAACTAGTTCACTTCCGCTATAGTCAGACTAAAGGGGCCCCACCAAGTATTAAATCGGCTGATTTGCTTCGATTGACACACAAACCCAAAAACTTCACAACGCCATACTTCAGAAGAGCAGCATCACTCATAATTACAAGACCGTAAAACAAGGGTTTTGGGGGAAACTAAAGCATAATCGAAGGCAGGAGGTCAAAATACCAACGGAGTTCCCAACCACCTGCCTTTCGGAAGTGCTATTAGGTATTCACCTGCCCCCACCCCAAGTGGACCCCTGTAATGCGACCACGTAAAACTGTTTTCACTTTTTCATTTCATTAGGATTCCACCCCTCACTGCATGAGGTGTCCTCCCCAGAATTTCTAATGTAGTCAATGAAGTATCAATTGGGGCTTAATTTGCCCCCTCCCCTTGTACCAATTCACACAAACGGAATAGTAAAATTGCGGTCGATTATGCGGATGGTGTCCCACTTTCTTTGAGGGGATATTTGATTAATATGGACCGTCAGAAAGGTATTATTTTCAGGGTAAGATTAGGGTATTTACGCAGCTAGTCTATCTAGCGATGCTTATTTTTAACAAATGAAAACAATATCAGATTTTTAAACCAGAAATTGCCTGCATCTTATTCGTTGGCTTAATTCAAATTTGCTGGTAAACCTCAATCTTATAGATTAGCGGTAATAAAATATTGTTATGAAAAACAGGGGTAGAGATGAGCTTAGAGATACGTTCCAATAAACGTAGAAAAAGATAACAATTAATACCCCACTCTCCAATTTATTTTATAATTAGACGTTATATGAGTGGCTAAATTAATGCGATGTTTATAAAATCTATATTTCAGCTTCTTATCATTTACAACATTTTATGATAAAGAAATACTATTTTAGAGCTAAAATACATAGCGGTGCACAAGCAAACCACTTGGAATATTTATCACAAGGGAATGGCTAGAACTTTTTACTTTATTCTTTTATTTATTCATTTCAGAATATTTAAACGCAATTAAATATAATTTAAGATCGTCTTAAAAGATAGTCTTCCCCAATTATTTTTTGAAAGATCAGTATAAGTTAAAATATTAGATATTCACAAACATAAAACAACCGAATAACATCGTTCTATATAACAAGAGAGAGAGAGAGAGAGAGAAATTCAAAATACCAGACACTGCAAACATTATTCATTAGTTAGATTAAAAAAACATTTTCTAAATAAATCCTAATCATCCGCAAGGTGCAATGATTTAATTCCACCTGCAACGACTAATTGCTCGTCGAGTACAAAAAAGACAAACTCATCCATTATTCCCATTAAGGCCGCTTTACGTAATGGCCAACAACAAATAGCCTCCGCCCAAAGAGGAGATGTTCATTTATGCAGAAGCATCCGAAGAGTGAAGCTTGTGCAAATCACGATCCTCAGCAAAAGAGCAGATTTGCACCTGCAGAACCAAAAGATTGCGACGAAACTTTCAGAAAGAATCGCCCACACCTGTCTTGCACTTTGTCCTTGGCCATGACTGGTTATAGTGTGTAATCACGGTCGTTTTGACACACTAGGTGTAGTTCATGTTCTTTAGATTTTTTTTTGTCCTGGAGGGGTTTATCATTATTCAAGTTTTCCTCTAGCAGAGGTCACCCTCGGACACATGACAAATCGAATTTTAACAAGAGAAACTAGAAACCACATAGCGCGCCCAGTTTCAAACGCGGGTAAGGAATTAAATTCAAACGGGAATAAAGAGTTAACTGACATAGCTATGAGTTCGCTCAAAGATGCCTAGTCCCTTTTGGTGGTCATTCATTAAGTAAGTCACATGCTTACTTAGGGGGTGACACAGTAAAAAGGGGGTGTTAAAATTGTGACCACTTCAGTCAAAACTTAAAAATCTCAAAAGTCTAGACTGCAACTTTCAAAACGCAATCCGAAATTGAAGATGGTCAATTGTGTCACATTGTTAATCCTTCCTACGTATTAATTCATATAAGGAGAGCAATCCATATCCTACTCTGTTATTAGAACTAATTTAATATGTCCATAATGTTTAAACTATCATTTTTAGACTAATACAGATGTTAAGCTAATAATTACGCCCACATAAATTCTATGTAAATGAAAACTGACTTTAAAAAAATCCTCTTTTAGAATAATGAGCAAATAGCTTGCTCAACCGGTGGTTTACGCCAATGGTCTAGCTGTGTATGGAAAAATAAAAGCAGAAGACGTCTAACAGTTACATAGCCTTGACAAAACGCTTTCTGACGTTAGAAAGTGACAGTTGGAGCGTCATACATCACCTTTCAAAGTTTCTATAGGATTTTCTCAAAATAAAGCTCATTTCAAGGTCTAAATTCATTTTTCGTGGGCATCAAAAAACGTCAAAAACTAAGCATGTTAATGATTTATCTGGTTGCTAGGTGGTGGAACCTTGACAATCCCCTCAAATTTACTCATTGAAAAATTATACAGGAGAACTTGACCGATGACCTTTATGCCCTAAATAACCTCAGATTAGTTAACACATGAATAAAAAAAATGCAATTAAAAAATCCTAGCGATAGAGGTAAGTGCATCAACGAATGTCCTTCTATAAAAAAAAACACAAGTCTTTATGCCTCAAACTTTTCCTTAAGCAGCGATAAAAGAAAAACTCAATCCATTACACAAAATGCCCACGTTTCTGTATTGAAGATGATCCAAGTGACAGAACGTTCCGTTAGAAAGCCAACAGTTTTTTTAATGCGTTTATTTAAAAACCGTTGATTAGCCATCAAGGACAAATAGGTCTCTTACCAAGGACACTTTGACTTTCACTATCACGAGCCTGCCTTCGGTCCTGCATTTCAAGGCCCCGCTAAAGCGTGGTATTGCTTCGCGAACATGGTTACTTAATTAAAAAGAAGGAACTGTATAATTCCTTAGTACGCAGTAGAAATCTCCATCAAATAAAATAAAACAATGATGAGACACCCTCCGTAAGCGTTGAATTACCGGTACGTCATTCTCGAAGGGCTTTTACAGGTGATTGTAAGAATTTGTGGAAAGGATTTTGCAAGATTCTGTTACAAGTGAAAACTTGTTTCTCTCTTCACATTGAAAACAATCTACGTAACTTGAAGGGTATTGAAAGATGTTACTCGCGCAAAATTGCTAATGAGAACATGTTTTTGTCGCGATCTGCACAAATCTAACGATAAAATTACGAAAACAGGCCAGTGTTTGGAAATTTCCTACGTATTTTTTCCCAGCCGTAAACAAGAATCTTACTTTTATTATGTTCGCATTTAGAATTACAAGAAGAGTTTAGTAGAAGATCTTAACTTTTTAATCTTATCTCGCAACTGTATTCTGAATAACATGAGAACTCAAGTTCTGTCAGTCAATGCTGGAAGGGATTTGCAAGGGAAACAATAAATTGTACGTTTTTTTATGCCAAAAAATAATCTTATTTTTAACACCATCCAAATTTTCATAGGGACCAATAACAAATTTAATGATGATGGTTCAAAGATGTATACTTTTAAACAAATGTTCTTCTCTATGGCCCAGTTTAATTATTGCAACTCTTTAAAACTTATGAGCGACTTCTGTTAAAGAATCCAACAAACCTTAAAACTTAAACAATTTATAAGGATAAGTTTAGGAGCGATAATCTGTTTTTTCTCAATGAAAATTAATATAGTTTATTACTCTTCTAATCAATTGCAGCTGCCCTCATATTTGAGCACGTTATTTCTGGATCCCATTTTATCGACATATTAAGCGACAAACCATTATTCAGGGCGTGTTAACAGTTCATAAAATCTTAAGCCATTGGCATAAATCAATTTCACAGCTCGGTAAGCGAGTCGGACAAAAGATATTGCACCAACGAAAAACCACTAAAATCATTAAATCAAACGAATTGAAGTAAATAAATGCATAAGCGGACAATTTAAGAGCTGCGTGGCTATTAATTTTTAAGCGCTTCACCGATAAAAACCCATCGACTCCCGCCTACTTCTTAATGAGTTTATCACGGTCTTGGCGAGCCTCCAACGTTTCCTTAAATTGTTTTTGAAGAGGAAAAATTGTTTTGGTTTGCCTCCGCTATTTGTCCACAATGCAAAAAAAATGCCCACCTTCTGCTAAGTAAGGTAGAGGATTAGAATCCCCAACGAAAGCTTTCTACCGTGAATGGTTCTCCCCTCACCCCATATACAATACAACAAAGCTTTTTTTCCTCAGTCCCCTTAGAAGAGGTAGAATTTCTTACAAGTTAAATAGCGGTAGTTTTAGGTCACTTTCCAGTGGTATATTGGACTACTGGATGAATTAGAACACTTTTTCAAATTCAAATGAACAATTTTCGTAAGAAATTTCATAGTGCAAAGAAAACTGAACAAAATCAAAAGCATGAATTACTTAAAAAATTGAATTAGTACACAACTTAAGCAGAAAGCAAATTAGCAAAATAAAAGTATTGAGAAAACAAACCAGTTTGTTTGAGCTTAATCCTTCTTGTAACAAGCAATAACTTATACTTACCGAACTGAGTGTTAACCCAAAGAGAAATGAACTCTAGGAATGCAGTAAAAACGCTTACCTTTTTTTATCCATCGAGATACTTAGTTCTTACCTTACCATAGTTAATATGATGCTTCAAGCAAGTTGAATACATTTCGAGAAAAGCTGGCATTTAAATGTCCAATAAAAATGAGTTTTACAGCATATTCCAGCACAAAAAAAAAACTCAAAAATCAATTCAAGCTTCAAAAAAATTTTATTACAGAGAAGAATCAAACCAAAATTAATAGCTTCAAGTTATCAAAGGAACTTTTTTTGCATATATAGAGAAAAGATTTATTTCTCTTTTAACGCTATCCGTCATGTATATTAAATAAGCAACCCTCAACCTGCGAAAATACCCATAAAAAACTGGAGTCCAACGTACCTCTCAAGGCCATCCCCAAGTTTTTCTATACAGCGGCGAGCGGCGACTTGATTCTAATGCGTATGCAAATCAGCACACGGCTCGGATTTTGTGCACGTTCCCCGTCCTCTAAATTCTAACAGTGAAAGTGAATCGGAGTGTTAAGGTCATGGTTCAGCAGCCAGTATAACGGGTTAGCAAGGACTTGAACACTGTAACAGCCGTTGGATAAGGTAGGATAAGGGTCTACAGAAAGCCCACGGGGAACCTAACGTTTTCTTCGGACATCCCAGCTTCTATTCAAAACCCAATGCACCATCTGGTTGGCAAACATGGGGAAATTCCAATGGACAATACAGCTTTCAGAATACTATCAAACTGGCCAATGGGGTGATAGCGATCTCCCTTCTCAAAGATTTTATCTTAGGGGGGTCAGTTCTTCAAGGACACATACCTTCCCTAGGCTCCAGACTGGACGCCAAAAAATATGGTAGATATTCCCGAACTTTGAATGGAAAGCTGGATTAGAAGAAAATTTAATTTTCTTCAAAAGAAATAAAGCCAGAAATGAACTTAAAGAATCTTTTACTCAGTTTACTCTACGTACGGTTAAATAATTTAAATCTTGCACATAACTATTAGAGTGAAACAGGAACATTAATGTTCCGAGAAAGACCGAATAGAACTTAAACCATAAAAAATAATAAGTTAAATTTGAACGTAGAGTACAGCAAGTTAGTTTCTCTTTCTCGAAGTATATTAACAATTAAATATGTCATAGAATTAATTTATCACATTGGCCGCCTCACTTTGGGCATTATTAATAATGCCCGGTTTACCACTTTGCCCGTAATATATAGTATAACATATAATTATATATAACATATAATTCAAAATATTGTAATCATATGTTTAAAAGTCATTTCGAAATTCTAAACGCCTTCCCTATTTCTAGAATTGAGGCGCTAGATGCCACACCGAGTTAATTCGTTGCTACTAGCGGCTTAATTTTTAAATACAAAAATTTAATCGAGATTGATTACACTCTCATGAAAAAGCATCATTAAGAATTTCTTAAAAAAAGACAATTTGTTTAAAACGGTAATGGTATCTTCATTTATGTTCGAAGTCTAGACATAAAAAGATACAACTAACGACTTCCTCGTTTTTAAGTATCATAAAAAGATTTACAATTCTGTGCTTATACAATTGATCTACTGAAACATTGAATATAAAGTTCATTAAAGTTAATGGAGGGAACACAGAATCTCACTTGCAATCAGCATGTAATCTGTTTCTGTTACGTCTATACATTTCTAATGTTAAATGGTAGTAGTATAATTTCAAAAACTGAGAATTAAACTTAAATTCGAACGGGAAAACCAAATCCTTCTTTTAGGAAGGGCGTTTTTCCATGGGCATAAAGAACATGACAGCGTTCCTATAGATTTGATGAAGGAAATAAGAAACATTAAAACTTTTTATATGATTAAATTTCAAAAAGTTTGATTAAAAAAAAAATCTGATGTTTAACTTAATTTATGATGATTAGCTATCTTAGTTTTAGCTTAACTGTATACATAACTATGAATATGATGTAAAGATGTTAAACTCACGCAATTTTTTTCCTGCCACACTGATCAAGTGCATTCAGATCGGGTCCCTCTTTTTTTTAAGTGATAAATTCAGGGCATACCGAATCGAGAAAAACATTTCCCCACCTGACGCAGGTCCCACGAAATATGTATGCTGAGATGGCCACAAACACTTCCAAAGTTCAGTTACAACCCGCATCTGAACCGGTTCTGGGGTATATGTTTGCCCGAAAAGAACGGTAACAAATGATTAATCTCCTTCCATTCAAATACAACTCCAATAAATTCTTTTATAATCCCGTTCACCGTCCAGAACCCCGATGTGACCTCTGCGGGAACACTCGAACCCTCAACAATTTTGTTTTCCACAGCTGAATCTTCCCACCCCTCCCTCAAACGCTGAGAAAAATAGTCTCGAACCTGCGACCCGAGGGACTTGTTGCCATCCCCCTTTCTCCCCGACCCCGAGGAACATGTGGGGTAGAGTTGTTTGGCTGGGAGCACGGTCAGTGAGTCAGGGTCGATCTTGAACCTCCCCTTGGCAACAAAGCCACTGCCACGGAAATGCAGGGGCGTAGCGATTGCGTATTCTCACGCTGGACATGAGGGTGCCTTGGACATTGCGTGGTTTCCTGTGCTTTTGCGTCACTTTTCTTTAGGTGGGCATGTCCGCTTGGTCACTTTGAAGTGAAAGCAAAAGGACCCTCCAGGAAATTGAAACAATTGTCGATCCGGGGCACAGGGGCAACTGGTCAAGAGGGCACAATGGGGGGCGATTGGAAAGTAAGGTTTTGTGGCGCAAGGGAAAGAGCTATTTAGAATATTTATAACATAGAGCCTTAAAAATTTGGGACCCTGCTGTGAATGATTTTTGTCGAAATGGGAAGTCACGAACATTGTGTCGCTTTTCATAAAAGGAGAAAAGAAAATTTTCTTAGGTTTTACAGCGGAAATGTGCATCTGAGGTGGTCAAGGATAAAGAGGGTGTAGAAAAGAGGATAAAGAGGGAGGAGAAAACCGAGAACAAATATTTTAAGGGTAACCGTTTCTACTAAAGATTATGGGATGCATTTCCTCATGTTCATATAAACTGTAAACGGATGTTACACTTTTGTACCTGAAGTAATCTTTCAATTCAAACATTCATAAGTAAAATAAATATTTAGCATTTAAAAATTGTTAGAATAATAGAAGAAATTAAGACAATACGAGATTTAAAAATCAGTTATAATACTAAATTTTATAAAACCGAAGAAAAAATACTGTTGTTTATAGAACAGTTGAACGAATTCTTTCCCTTTCCCATCCTATAAATATTTAAGCAATTTTTAAAAATCTAGAAACTTGTAAAAAAAATTATTTACGATTTCGCTTTGAAGACATTTTAACGAATTCGACGAATTTTGGGCAACACCTACCAACTGAACATATTTCAAAAACAACATATACTTTATTGCGTTTGGCGTGGGGGGGGGGGTCATAGCGGTTGAACCACCAGCAATTGCGTGGTCAAAACAGAAGTCGTCCCACTCTTCCTAATGAGCCTAGCACGCCGAGCTCGTGCGTTTTACTTTTGCAGAAGAACCCCCGCCAAAACCACCGGCCGAGCAGCCGTGGCGGAAATCTGATAACACTGATGTTACCAGAAAACTGATGGAAGTCAAAAACAAAACAAAGAGACATTTTCCAAGAAGTCCTTGATGCTGAACTTGACCGCTTTCGCAAACGCTTTTGGCCAGTGGCCACGAAAGAAGAAAACACTCCTTTTCACAATGTTTTTTTCCGTGCACCGCATCGGCAATTAGAAAAATGTCCGTGTCTTCGGGCGTAGTCGGCGGTTGATCGCGTTGCAACATCTTCGTCACAATTAGATTCCGTTTAACCAAAACAAATTGCGTAATAAGGAAGAAAAATTCTACCGCTAGAAGGAAAAAGCAGTGCGTAGAAAAACCCAAGGGGCATCATTTGGCACACCACAAGTTGACCATCACGGGAACCTATCCAACCCCATTTACATACCATTGCATACCTAGCGAATGATTTAAACTCCGTAAGAGAAATTTCACTTTCACTTCCTTTAAAGCCGCAAGCGGGAATCAATTAACTAGTCATTATTTTCTAAACCACTTAAAATCCTTAAATTCCACCTGTATCCGCCTATTTGGATTTAACGGTCAGAGATGCTTGTTATAACCCATGAATGACAGAAATTAATTCATGACCGTACACAAAAAGAAATTATACGTTTTAGGGAAGAAATAAAAATGCAAAATGTAATAAAAAGTTAATGAATCGTTATTGAAATGTTTTATTTAATAATTTTAATTGCTACATCGCTATAGTATTTAAATTTGTTTCATAAAGAATTTTAAATTTTTTTACATAAATTGTTAGGAAAATGTCTCAAATTATTTATTACTTAATTAAGTACGTATAAAAACTGCTAGAATATTGTATTCATTTTCCTTAAAGCTTATTAAAATATTTAAGTATCAACTTATATCGTTATAATAACAAATTTTTAATGCAACATAAATGTTAATTTCTTATAGTAAAATATTTTTACAGTAGCATTCAGTTTTAACAGGTAATTTTTTCCTGGGTCATAAAAACTAATTTAATAATATCAAAGATTTTATAATAAATACCGCTGCTAAATTTAGAAACAATGCAAAATATACTAAATGAATTTTCAAGTTATAAAAAGCTTTATCTGGTATTTTTTTCAAGACATGTGCGCAGTTAAATTATAAGTTAGAAGTTATGTACAATGAGGCTATAAAAGTAATCTAAATTATTGTCTGCATGAATCACGAAAATATAAGCAATGGAAATGGTTTCAAGAATGAACCGAAACAATTGAATTTGCATGTGTACACGGAAAGAATATTTAGAGGAAAGTAACAGTTCATTTAAACATGCACTGAAGATGAAACATAACGGATAGCATTAAGAATTACGAGTAAAGAAACGTAATATGCATACATTAGTGCAAAGTGATCAAGTTTAGGTTTACTGGAAAGGATAAAGATTTAAAAATTTCCAACTTATGGAAATGTCTTAAAAGAAAAAAAATAACAAGCAGTTTTATGTATCAGTTGAATAGTAAAAAATATTTCAAAAATCTTGCAGTAAAAATATTTATAAAACTATAATTTTAATAGAATATTCGATCGAAGATAAAATTTTTTAATGTGTTAAAATTATGTAATAATATCCATATTAAATTATTATTGGGTTAATTAAAACAGATTAACCTCCAGAAAGGGATTTTTTATCAAATATTTGAAATACTCAACCTCTTTAATTTTAATTACTTAACCATAATTTTACAAGTATTTAATCAGTAAATAAAAAGTAAGAAGCCAACAAAATGTCAATTACACCCAACTATAGGAATATAACGTCAGTAGTTTTCTGAATTATTTTCACTTTAATTTCTAAATAACTGAACATGATAATTAAAAATGTGATCATTATAAACAGAAAAAATCGAATTGTTTGAGTAGTAAGTAGTAGTAGCAAGTAATAATAAATAGTAATAAGTAGATTATTTCCATCTCAATTCTAATCAGTCTTAAAAAACACATTACATTTTAAAATGCGATTTCAATGCCCTAATTTCCTATAAAATCACGAATTCACTTCGGTCATAATCCATGAAATTTGGGTAAATTTCCGAAATCCACCAAATTTTGATAAATTTACAATACGGCATTAACTCCAAGCACGAAATTTAGAAAAATAGAAGCAAATTATAAATTCATAAATCATGATGAAAAGTTAACAGTCATAATAATTTATACAAGAAATTGAGGAGGAGGGATTTTAAAAAAGGATAGAAGAGATCTAGAATCACACAAGAGAACAAACACAAGAAAATCAGGAACCAAACAAACACAGGATAGGTAAGATCAGAAGAAATTCGGTTAAGACAGCTAAAAACGGAGCAAATACGTTCTGAGAAAACAATTTAATTCTTTCATAATCCATGAATTTACTGTAAATTTACACCTCACCAAATTTGGATAAATTTATAACATGCGTATTAACTGCAGGCACAAAATTACAGCATTAAAAAATTGAGCGGGAGGGATTTTAAGAGAACTAGGATCAAGAGAGCTAACACAAAATGAAATCAGGAGCAAGAGGACAAACACAAGAGAATCTGGATTAAGAGCACAACCACAGGACAGGTAATATGAAGAGGATCAAGAGAAGGACGGAGGGAGCAATGATAGGATCCGAAATTTCATCTCTCGCATCCCAAGTCTCACCTGCGAGGGATTGATGGGGTTGCTCCTGCTTGACCGGCGGCTTGGTCACCACCGCAGTGGTCATCTGTTCGGGACTGGGCGGGGGGGTCACTATGCCGGCCACGGCAGCCGCCCGCCAGTGGCGGTGCTTCCTTACGAGGAAAGCTTTGGGCATCTTCACACGAGGGACTGTCACACAACACTACAACAATCACTAAGTCCAAGAGGAGAGGCACAGGTAAGTGGTTCGCACCCGACTCCTGTGGTGGTTGGGTCGGAAATGTGGGGTAGTAAGCAAGGGGAGAAGTCAGGAGGATCCGCTCATCGAAAGTGAGTGGACGAGAAGCGATCGTGACGTCACGCCATCCGTGGCCGGACCTGCCATTAAGCGCAGGGAAAGTAAGAAAATATTACAGGTGGCCGTGAAAAGTGCCGGGACGGGTTACCAGGTTGAAGGGCAGGAGGCATCGCCAACCCCGCCGCCAAGCGGGCCGTCCTGGCGCGGAACCTGCCTACCCCTCCGGCCGGAGATGGGACGAGCGTCTTCTTTTCCGACTGAAACTTCTCCTCTCAAAGCAAGCTTCCACTATATCGAACCATCGGATCAATTTACAAAGTTAACTATGGCAGCTTTCTTAATCATAATGAACTAGTTGGGTTAAAACTACCTAATCAGTGAATAAAATTGATTTCATAAGTTAGAATGGCCTACCACCACACACTCTGGGAACAAATGAAAGAGAGTTCATATTCTTTTATATTATGAATACTATTTGCTTTCAATAAACTTCTATTAAGCGAAAAGTGTGGGTAACATTCTTCTTTTAAGATCAGAATTACCATCTTTCTGAAAATCATCTTCTTAAAAGTGAGCTACGTTGAAAATCACATTGAAACTCTCTTATACAACCTAAATTTAAAGCAATCCTTAATACGCAGCAAAAATTAAGACTTTTTTGCCGTTCATTTATAATAAAAATAAATATATTTTATGATGTACTATTAACAGTTGTATTCGCACGTTTCCAACAAACTTAATTATCAAATATTGGGTATCCAGGAAACTAAAGATTAAACAAACTGTCGCACCATTCTTAAATGTTAACCTATGAGAAAGGTATTACATCGTAAATAAAGAAACACAATTTATATGTAAGAAAAAAAAACGATTCGGTTAGTTACTATAATCTCCTATACGAGATGTCACTTCGGCCATCCACTTAAATTTCGAACGGTTACAATGTTTCACTACTTCGACACCGCTTTGTTACCCCTTTTCCAATGGGACCAAAGTCTCAAAAGCACATTTTTGTCACTTAACGAGGTATCACTTTTGGATTGTACTTTTTAATGTGCCGGTATTTGAATAAAGTGATGTTTAATTAAGAGAAGCGTTAAGCAAAATCGATAATAAGTAGTCTATAGGTCAGTTGTTTAATTTGAAGCAGCTTTTTATAAATGCGGTCAGGATGCTTTTCGGAAGCAGTTTTTTTGTGATCTTTATGATTAGATCACATCTTTATTTGTTTAAAAAGATTGCTTTATATGATTCCAGGAAAAGGAATTGGTTGATATGTAATATTTCAACTTGAATTCAATTTTGGTTACCTGAAAGGAATCGTTTTCTAAGTTCATAAAAAACAATGCCCATTTCGTATCACTATTTTTATGACTTAAACATAAATACGAAACCTTTACCTATACCCTATAAACTAGTTACGAAAAGTCACGAGTTCTAAACCATTTTATATACCTACTACCAGATTTACATTTTATTAGATAATTTTTAAGTTTGGAGCAGCTGCTGTCGGATTAATGTTTTTTAGGAAGGGATACAAAAATTTTTCTAATCCAGGCTCTTGTGTTCTTACCCCCTTGAGCTGACCAAAAATCAGTTATATGGGACAAATTTCCAAAATTTTTTTAACATAATATTACGCCTCGTCCAAAAAAATTAACACACTTCAGAGATAACTCCATGGTTATGAGGGTAACCATAATTTTATAAACAAACAAGGGGAGATCAAATAAACTATCTTAGGGGAGGAAATCTCAAAATACATTTACATAAAACAGCAACACTTTGTTTATTGCAATTAAAGATAGGAGGGACCCCCAAAGAAAGGCCCCCTTGGAACCGGGATGGATCCACCACTGTTATAATTATATATGACAATCTCTAAAACCTGCTTCCTATCCAAAAAAAAAAACCTAAAACATTATAATTAGGGTGATATTTAGATTACTGTTTTATTGAGGTAACGAAAAGCCGATTTTATAACTTTATTGCATAACATGAATTACCTGAACAATTAGCTTACTTTTACGTTTTCCGCACGGGAATTCAGCTTTAAAATATTGTTTTGATAATACTCAGATAATTTCTTACGTCATTTTAAATTGCCTTTAAATATTTTCCTTTAAAATTTAAAATTATACAATTTGAATCTTTTAAAATTCGTTACTAAATTATAAGAACTTTCCATATGTTTCCATGTATGGACACAGTAAGATCTAAAGATGAACTCTTAATTTGCATAAAAACCACTACTTATAAAAAATTAAACAAAAGAACCCTGTTTAAACAATACCAGACAAGAGTAAAAATAAATTAATAGTATTGAAACCAGACGTTAAGACAGTAAAAAGTAGTTACTATCGAAAGACGTCGTTAAAATAGTTAGAAGGAAGGAGTTTAGCTTAAAATCAGTATTCCAATCTTTCAATAATTTTTCATCTGTAAATGACGTTACGTCTATGCATACTTTATCAAAGTTATTTTGTATTTATTTTTATTAATTTTAACTACAAAAATAATATTTTAGTACGTAAGATATAAAAGATATTTAAAAATTAGTGGAAGAAACCAAACAAAGAGCTCTGTCTGCACCTCTGGGCCCATTCAGAGGGGTGTTTCTTAAGGTTGGCCAATGGATTGGCAAATGACCTCAGGCTCCAGCACCCAGACATCTGAAAAAAATCTAAACTAAACTGAAATATCCAAAGTAAAAAACCATATACCTAGAAGAGATGAAAGATACACCAAAACTAAAACAAATTTTCAAAACATTGATATAAAACGAGGTGCAGACAGAGCTCTTTACATGGTTTTTCCTCTAATTTTTTTACATATCTCTTTATCACATATTATTTTTACTAATATGCAGCATTAGTGCTAAAGCTAATGTTCTACGTGAAAAATTATTTAATATCAATCAAATTATAGTTATATTATTTTGTTATTCAGTACTTAAGATATTTCCTTATGAATAAACTGAAGGGGGAGAATTTCTAAAAGATATTTTAAAAGTTATATTAATGTGTAGTTAAAGCTTGTTTATTACAAGTTTCTTTCAACGGGAAACATTTCATTTAGTTTCATTGAATTATTTCCTTACTTTATTAGTTTTAACTCTGTACATTTTTTAATAGGTATAATTAGGTATAATTATATGCAATAAAAGGAGTAAATCTTATGTGGAATTATAAACTCTTATTGATGTCTACCTTTTAAATTATTAGATGCTTAAACACAACATTAGTAATTTTAAAATCAAATTATAATTTTAGTGCGCATCTTACACAACCCACCTTATCTTATTGCATAACATGTTTCAGTAAAATCCTACAGTCCTACATACAAGGACTCCATAAGAAGTCTGTGTATGTAGGGCTGTAGGGCGGGGCATACACAAGGCTCATTCATAAGAAACTGTAGATGAGAGGGGGCACATTAGATTAACCCACATTTCTCTAAGGTTCAATTCAATTTTAAAATCTGAAGAATTATCAATAGATAGCTGTATTGGTACCATCTTTAGTCGTTCCATCAGTTTATTTTCAATAAATAAAAAATTATACAGGGTAAAAATGAAAAATAGGTCCGAGGTACAATACCTTCCCCTATATATTTTTTACTCTTTAAGTTTGAGATGGTTAGATGTGGGGCCGGTTGAACAGAAAAATGTTGGCACTCATTTGAAAAGTTTAAATGTGCCTTATATTTCCATCTCTTGATTATAAACGCATTTTTAGGCGTCAAACGTAGTATTTAAAGCAGTTTTAAATTTAATTAGGTATTTTTTTTTAATGTTTAACTTTAAAATCAAAGCTTTTAGGATTAAACTAGTTTTAACTTATATCACAGTAGCTGGATGATATTCTAAAAGGATGGTTTTCTTTATAAAGTTATGTTTTTGTTCAATATTCTTAATATTTATACATAAATATTTGTTTAGGTTTTTATCGCCAATGAATATTTGTTAGAAAAATTTCTAAGTGTAAAAAACTGAAGTAGAAGAAAAAAGTAAATTGCAATTGCTTAATTGATGTAAACTTTAATCTACAATGAGTTTGGTAGCTTGTAAAAATCAATTTTGCATTATTCATGAAGTTGTTCAAATGTGCCTAGAATTTCTCCTTTTTAGATGATGATGATGATGATGATGATGAATATTCAAGTTTGAAATTCTTGATAAATGCACCAAAAAAGGGTAGGTACCAAAATTTCTGGAAACCTCTAAATTTATGAATGAATCCATTTTTGTTTTAATATATTATAAAAATATGGAGATATAGTTAAAAATATACTTTTTGTTGAAAAGTGCCCTGCCCTTCAGATTATTAAATCATTTACGTCGTGTTGAATCATGCTGGGTGAGCAGTTTAAACCTTAAGCCAGTCCTTAAAACTTTAAAAATTATGAAATCCTTAATAATATCAAACCTTTATGATAAAATATTTTTAAAGGGGCTCTACTGTTTTAAGAAACATTATTGAACAAAATTCTACTTATTAAATTCTAAAATTCATAACAGATTGGATTATGCTTATTTTTCTCAAATTTCTTCTCCATACTTTTCTTTGTTAATCCAAACAATAAAAAAGTTAACTTTAACAAATTTAAACATTCAAACTGAAAGAATTTAAGTTCTATTTAATCCCGGACGTAAAAAATTAAATCTTTTGTTGAAACAAATTCGATCGATTTCAAACTACTTAACTCCTTAATACTTTGTTAGAACTACAAACTACTTACCCTTTTTCAAACTCAATTTTCAAAATAATTTTATTTGAAGATAACAATTCGTTTGACACTTTTAAACCCCTTTTAAAAATAACAATTTGATTTTGATATCCCTATAGGGTTGATAAATATTTCCTTGCTATTTTACCTTCTAATTTAAAAAATACTCTACATTAAAACTATTACAGTGTACGAAATAACCAACAAGAAATTACTGTATTTTTTAGTGTGTGTGTATACTTTCCACTACTTATAGAAACCGTTAGAATATAATAATAGTTATTTCATTATAAGAATGAACATGCCAAGGTTTGCATCCAAGGTCCTTGAAGACAGAATGCCTTGGGCATCACCGTTGGTAGCAAAGGTCGTTGAAAGAACTTCGCTTCTGTCTTAGAGAATTACGATAAAAGAACAGGGGGTCTTGTTAATTTACGAGAAAGCATGCGGTTCAATGCATCTAGTAATGAATTCCAGATTTATGTGAATTCATTTTAATACGTAAACAGATTCCTGCATTTGTAATTAATGCTGATAACTAGTTTCATAAGTAGAAGATTTTAAAAGTTGGGTTTTTTACTGAAATATTACACGTTTCCTTCTGTTGATGAAAGAAGTGTTGAAAATATTTATTTAATGTTGGAAGATTTAAAATGAATTGTCTTCTTTTACAAAGAAAAGTAAAATTTAAAGGACTTCCGGTGAGGTGCTAAATGGTTTTGTTACCTATGAAAAAATCCAACACATCATTAAAAAGTATCCCACAGACTATTCTTGAATATCACTGAATAATAATGTACAGATTATAAGCTTCGAAGTGAAATGATAATTTACTTTCAATATTGGCAAAATAATAAATTATAACATTCATACGAACTTAAAATATTCGTATTTGATGAAGCTTATAATTCTTTTTAAAGATGAATGATATTTTGTCGTGTAATTACGACTTGAACTGAGCAAACATGACTTAGTAGTATTATCTAGTCCTCTTTAACTCAAAATGTACTGAAAGTTACATAAATTGTATTAAATAAGGCCATAACAAAACGCATGTCACACTTCCTTTCGTATCCGTTTTAACTCTTTGATGTTAATTATTATGAAAATCACCACCATAACTTCTTAAAAGTTAATTCTTTCAAATGTTAACAATTTTGTTTAGTTTAAAACATGAACTTCCATTAATTCTTTCATCCCTAGTTCAAAAGTTACTAATGATTCCAAATTACTATAATTAAACCATCTTCCTTCAGTCTCTTTAATTTTAATTTTATTTTAATGATACTTTATTAGTATTAAACAGCTAACTCAAATTAATTTAACAAATAATTACATTTGATAATTAATTCTGTATATTTTTAATTAGAATAAAACTAACTCTACTTGGAAACAATATCTCTATTACTTAATTGTTTATTCTTTACTTAATACTTTTTTGAAAGATTACGTAAAAGGATAGTTTTGCAATGAAAAGTTTGTATTTTTAAAGATTTTAGAATAGCTTAAGAAGAATGACCGTCTTGTTCTATTAAAGAGGGTAAAATCCATTTCCGTTCCAAAATATAAAGTGTGAGTTACATTGCCCTGATAACAAGAGGTCAAATGGGAGTTTCCTAAACACCGTTTTCTTTTTTTTCCAAAAGAAATTGGTGTCTGGAAGATCTACTTTCCAACAAAATCGGGCTTGAATACCCACCACAGATCTGGCGGGGGCCTTATTTTAGTAGAACAATAACAGGGCTAACCATTATCTGGGGAAATCTCCCCTCCCTAATAAGAGTGCCACTGAAATACTCAAATGGAAATGATTCCACGTGAGACAAGAATCGATAATCATAAAACTGATCTTTTGTTATTGATAAGTAGGTGTTCCGCTTTTTTAAGTGGGTTATTGGGACCCCTGATGCTCAGTGGGGGTATTTAGGTTAGGGCCCCAGCATGTATTCCAAACCCTCTATGTGTTATAATAGTAGTACTATAGGTTCTCTTACTAAAAAGTTGTTGGATTTATTGTAAAGATTCTTTTTTGTTTCATTTTGAGAATTTCGTGTAGAATTTTAATTTAATATTCGATACTCACTTTTTGGGTATCGTTAATCGAAAAAAGTAATAAAGGTTATTTTGGTAAGAATGATATAAATATAGACAAAATAGGTTCATAAAAGAGTAAAATGGTAAAAAGTATTTCTGTATTAAGATGGAAATCAATGGTTTGTAACAAAGGATGTAGCTAGGGGAAACCTGTTCCGAATTCTCAGAAACAATTGGTATTTTTAATCTATGAGAGTGAATAAAGGGGAAAATATAGGTTCTTCTTTTAAACATATAATTTTTGAAACAAATTATTAATTTACATATAGGTACAATGCTCAATTATAAATTAATAGTTTTATTTCACAATACACTGTACAAAAAGTAAAAGACGACGTATTTTGTAACGTATCAATAGAAAATAAAGGATTTCATTTATTTTTATTAAACCCTTAAAAATGACTATTTCAATCTCTTTCAAAGAAAAGTATTATATAAGTACAAAAATACGCGTATTATGTATCAGTAAGAGGATATACTAAAAGTTGAACTCTGAAATAAAAACTTATCTAAATCAATTTCCTTGTAGAGATAAATTTTAGAAACACGAGAAATGATGTTAATCGAAGGAATGTCCTCAATTTAATATAAAACAACAGGATCTATATTAAAAGGATTGATTAAAAAACTTAAACTTTATTCGTTTCAGTTTCAGAAATTGCTATTTTTACCCCTTTTCTCGACATAGAAACAATGTTAGTGTGTGACGGTCATGCCCCATATTTGCTAGATTCTTACCGGAGAGGCTAGTTTTTTATAAGTAGTGAAGGTCAGGACCCTTCTTTTATGATACCTTAACTTACAACTGGTCCAACTCTAGAGGGTGCTTTCAATTAACGTCACGTAACGGTGACATGGGCCATACGTGACGAAAAGAAGTCAATATTGCAGTCAAGAAAGGGTGGGTCTAAAAGATCCTTGGCTGAAACCGGACATTGAAGGGTAAGAAATAGAACATTGTTTTCAACACGATGGGTCAGCGTGTAATACAGCAGTTGTGAATCTATGATTACTGTCTAAAGGAGTCTGAGGGAAGAAAAGAAATACAAATATATCGTAAAATTTTTCACAATAAAGCAAGCTGATTTCGTAATCTATGAACCTTAATGCCATTAAAAAAAAAAAAAACAAGAAAATTAAGAAGAAACAAATGTGATAAATTTTATAAAAATTAACAATTAGTTTTTGTATAATATTTTGACTTTTGTTTATAAGATTACATGTATGCTAAAATTATAATTTATACCTGAAATATTGCTTCCCTCATTACTTGTACGTGCAAAAAAAGAAAAAAAAATACTTTTCTAAATCAATAATGATTAATGACTGTTAATAAGAGCTAGTTTCCAAAATATTTCAAATAAGTGTATCATCAATAATGTGTTTATGAAATTAAACATATTCTCATGAAGAAGGAGGGGAAAACGATGAGTCTGCTGTATGTGTCCCTGAGGAGAATTTATCATGTTTAATTACGAAATTGAATACTATTTATTTTGCAGATTTAAAATCACATGATTATTTACAGAGGAAGTCATAATAAGCATTGGAATCTCAAATAGCTCAATTTTTATGGTTAATTTTATAGGATGTTCAAAACTTAAAGTTTAGTAACATTTGATAATTATTTCTATAAATAAGAGCTATTTTTCAATTGAAAATAGTTGTATGTGATAAAATTGTTGTAAAAAACATATTATTATGAAATTTTGTTTGAAAAATATATTTCTGGAGAAAAATTAAGAAATTCCAACTGTACAGTTCAATCGAAAAAAACCAGACATGAGACGGATGAAAATAAAATACGTCCAAAAAAAACATTACTGCGTACATCATGGATGAATTTGGGTGTTTTTTTTCTTTTTGTTTATTTTCCTATAGGTAATAAAAATTTTAAATAAATCTGTGGGTTATCTTTGAATTTTGGAACCTGAATTTGGAATTTGGATTAAAAACTATTTTTGCGCTCCATTCATTTTTCCAAGAAACACATTTAAAGAGTTAAAATAGTTTTTCTTGGGAGTTTATTTCTAAGGATCTCATAAAAACGAATCTATCTTTAACCTAAGGCCGTCAAGTAAGTTTGAACCAAAGATTTAGCTTGATTATTCCAATTTTGGTGATACCTTCCTCTCCCGAACTTTTAACGGGATAAAACATCGGAACAATCTTCACTTTATTCCGCAACTCAATCACTTTATTCTCAACTTCAATAACTTGATTGTTACCAAAAACAAACTTCCTCTCCACTGCTAAGAACACCACTAAATCACTGTCTTCATTTCCCTACGACGAAATGAGCCAGCGAACGAAAAAAAGCCGCACAAAAAAATTAAGGAAAACCGAATACACTTCCCATAACATAAACAAACGATTACAAAACACGACCTTCTGCCTCCAGAAGACAACTTCCATTTTCAAAAGGGCTATAAAAGCGCAAAACTGGCAACCCAGCGCTGCGCATGCGCACTGGCAAGGCCGCGCGTAGTATGAATGGTAGTCGGCCAGTGACACAACTGGCAGCTTCGCCGGCTGGGATTAGGTCTCTGCTCCGCGGAGCGTAGCAGCGGGATGAGCCAACTAGCCTTCAACTTGAACTGAAAGAGAGAGTGAAGTCACAAGCGTTAAAGCCGCTTTGTGTTTATTTATAGGCGCCACTTCCTAGATTTCCTGTTGTGGCCCGATAACATCAAAATAACATAATTACGCACATCAAATTACGCGATTTTGGCTTTTTTTGTTTTATAATAAAGAGATAAGATGAGGGAAGGGGTTGTGGGAATTTAAAAGTATGATACATGATGTAGTTAAATACTGGAACTACATTTGTGCTGTTAATAATGAAATACAAAATCGATTTTTCTCCTTATCTGCATATGAGTTGTTCTCCTTAAGTAGTCAGTTTTAAGACTGCTGTTACAGGCCAAATATTGAACTATTTACTTAGGGCACTACTACACTAAACAGAAGGTCTAAAAAAAAACTTAATTCAAATTTTTGACTTAAGCCACTTTTTTTCAAACAGCTCACTTAGTATCAGATTCTTCTCAGTCTTGTTATTAATTCAAGCAGTACTTTACAAAGGGAGTACTCGGGGGTAATAGTACCTCTTTGAAAGTGGTCTGGTGTTTCTAAAAAGCAGAGAAAGACTTGGTGATATAAATAAAAAGAATAAATATTTTTGATTATATATTCATGCGTAAATCTTTTAATCCTAAACTAAAATTATCAGGAATTCCTTGGAAAAGCGTGGTTTAAATTTAACAGTTATCTAATTATGCTCTTGAATTTTCTCTCATTCACCATATCTCTTTCCTTCTCTTTCTTATTTTCTCTCTTCTCCATCATACTTTCTCTCCTTCAATACCTCTATCTACATCCTCCCAAGCTTACATGAAAGGGAGAAGGTTAAGGAAGGAAATAAGCATGAATGAAAATTCCAGATCCCAGTTCAGTGGTCTTCTATTCCTCAAGGAAGCTACTGAACTGAATAAAAGAAACACTGTAAAATATTTTTCTGATCAATTCATTGTATCTGATCTAATAGAGAAACTCGTCTTACTCAAATCCCACTAAGCACCAATCTTCTAAAAACATTTCACTTGAGTTAATGACAATTCAAATTATACAATGTAACGAAAATGAAACAGGTCCCACAAAAAAAACGTAAAAAATAAGTCCAGAAGTTCTCACGGTCTTTAAAATGTTATTCAACCCGCCTCTGACATAACTTGTTTCAAAACCTAACTGGAGCCCCAACCAGATCGCAAAGGCAAATGCCCTGTTCGCCCCTCAGATATTGCACCATAATACATTTAGATGAGGAAAAACTTAATTCCTGCATTCCACGTCCACCAGTGAAATAAAACCAGTTTCAGCGAATTCAACTGCACGTGTTCTGCATCCATTTTATGAGGACCCCAGGGGATCTGTCAGAAACTTAAGACAGTTGATGAGAGTGTTTCTCAAATAGTGCGCCATGACCAGGTGTGCCCTCAATGAGATAATGTATGAAATTTTGAAACAAACACATTTTTAAATAATTAAGGTTAAATTTACTTTAATTTTTAGTTTTTAACTATTAATTTTTTAAGTTAAGTTTTCTTTAATTTGTTTCTTAAAGAAACTCTTTTAATCTGTATGATTTTACCCAAGTTTGAAATTGAGTTTTATCGCAATTTAATGAGAAAATGTTAAAAAATTTTAAGCTTAGATATTTTATACATTTTTTATTTTAGATTGTTGTTGGTAATAAAGTTGTACTTCATTGACTGTGATTAATTAAGTCAAGAAATTGCTAATTTGACAATTTTTTCAATTTCCAAGTTTAAAAGAGATGAACATAAATTTTAGTAACATATTGTAGTCACTTTTAATAATATGCTAATTAAATTTTAAATAAATGTCAAATGAACTCAAACTCAGTAGTTTTTAAACTTTTTTCATTTGTTGTAGATAATATTCGAATGTATTACATTTTTCGGAAAGGTTTGGTAACTTTTTATCAGTTATTAGAACCTAAACCTTGTGTTTTTAAACTTAAAACGATATCTTCTTTTGAGTTTTACTATTTTACAAATTCAAAATGCAAAACCTCATCAAAAGCATAACAACAATTTCAAATTTCGATGCTTCTTCAATACTTATCAAAAACACTTTATTCATCAATCAGTTCAAAATGCGTTGCCTTTATTAAATCAAAACAACTAGAGAAGTGTTCTCTCTCTTTCTTCAATTCCAACAAAACATCCCACCAAACATCGCAAGCCGAGACCATTCTGGTTCACTAACCTCGAAATGGTTCAAACATCAAAGGAGAAAACCTCCAGCTCTGGGAAGAAGAAAGCTAGAGGTATAATTTCCCGAGACTCTCGGATACTTTAATAAAGTTTGATTAAATTCCGCATGAAAAGATGTGGACGACCTTTTGATGCAGCAGGGCTAATAAGTTCTTGTCGAGACTTACGCAGTGGCAGACAGAGTCTGATATTTTCGTCATTATTGTCAAGTGGAGCGATTGCTTAAGATACTTTTTTTGGAATTTTGTTCTTGGTGGGGTTGCTGAGGTTCTTGAGTAGCTTTTAGAGTCGTTGAAACAATGTTTTTGGTATTTTCTTTGAAAAAATTAACTGTTTTTTATGTATTGATTATTACTATAATGAAGTTAACTCTTCTAATCCAAACGAAAAATATCATGGTGTAATTATTTATAGTTAATATATTTATTATGTTCAACCACTTTTAAAATAATTTATGATTTTTAGTAATACGTTGTAATTTTAATTTGAAAATTATTCACAGACATTCTTTAAAAAAGAACTAAAACTTAAGAACGAAGTACTACACAAAATAATAAATAGCAACATAAATATAAATACTTTTTTTTACTTTTAGTAACTGAAAATCTGGGACTACAAATTTGAGATTTTGAAATTGAGATTGCGTGATTGAGGTTCTGTGAAGTAATTAGATTTTTCTTAAGAAATCTCGTATTAATTACTATGCACGAATAATCGGATGATATTGACAATATCATGATGATGTTAAAAACTTGTTTTATATTCAAAAAAAGTCTTAAAATATATGAAATTAAGAAGAAAGACCAGGCATTTGAAACATCAAACATTTTTTTTACTTAAAACTATATAATAAAAAAGTTGTAAATGTCAGCAAGCCGGATGAAAACAGAAGGTTGTAGTTTAAGATCTCTGATCTACGACAAAAACGATAAAACCATACACCATTGATCCATACAAAAATCACCTTCTTCCTTTTCTACTTTTCGAAAATTTTCTTACCCTCTTTTCCTCCTTGCACCCTTCCACTCTCGGAAGGGGTTTAAAGCAAGGGTATCAAGTGACCGCCGGCCTAACGTCCGGTTTCATGTTACCGGACATTCCCTAGTTCTATAACCGCTTCAGCATCTGTTGAAAAGAAGCCACGAATAATATTCTGTCAAACTTAAAAGGAAGTGCTTTATATCGATGAGGTCTCTAAAATGTGTAGGGATAATTTGAATCTTAGATGGGCGAGGTTGAATGGATATATTTTTAGAATTCATCTATCAAGCTTAGTCATTTCCTTTAAGACCCACAGTCTACATTGCCAAAACAAGGTATGGTGATTCATTAATGTTTAATACCTGCATCCTTTCTTATACTATCTTTTCTCCCATTTTTGAAGTAACAAAGAAAGCGAATATGTCAGAGAAATAAGAAAGAAAGAAAAAGAAGTAAATTAGAAGATGTTTGGTAAAACGAGATGGTTTATCAAACCATTACGCAAAGAAATTTCACTAATCTATCCTTTTACCTATTATTACTTTCAACAGTTTTATTGAAATTATAATTTTAGCAAATATCTTATATGAAACCATTTTTGTACTCATAGACGAGTTGTTACTCTTTTGGCTCTTTGGCTCTTCTCTTGGCTTTGTGGCTCTTATTTTTAAATATATTTTTATTTTTTTAAAATGATAATTGATCTAAAAATTTTTTAAATTTTCTTGAAGTTATTTTTAAATGTATTGTGTAAAATAAATATGAATAACTAACAATTTAGAAATAATTCATCAGTCAGTGTTAGGAAATTAGCAGAATTTTCTCCTAAAACATACTCCTATAACCTCCTACCTTCCAAATTTCTCCGTAATAAACATTTCCCCTAAAAAAGTGCTCCATAATTCAAAAACTTTATAAACCTTACGGATTGAAATATACAAAAAAGAGAAGAAAAAAACCAAGGCAAGGCATCCCTTCCCTTGAAACCGAAACGCATTTCTTCAGGATTGTTGTCTGCAGAAGACGTCTACGCATGACTGGCCAGCGAACGCGAGCAGTGTGCAGCGCAAAACGCGTACTCTTGACCTGGATCGCTCACGTGAGGCTGTAGCCAAAAGGGGATGTGAAACGAAACGACTTTCACTTTCGTTTTTAGATCATTCAAATGCAAGCTGTATTTGTTTTCCTCTTCCAGGAGAAAGTAATCAGGAGCGAAAGGGAATCGAGGTCAAGATTAAAAACGTGACCAGGAGGAAAACTTATTATGCAAGGATTCTGAGGACGTTATGCAAGGGACTGAGAGAGGAATCTGATTAAAATGTGAACTTGAAATTCGATGTGGGTTATTATGGAGTGTATGGGAACAATCAGTTTTAATTAGTTCATTTTCATTTTTTGTTAAGGGATCTTTTGTCAACTAGTTACGAAATTTTGGAGTCATTTCAAGATGTTCTCCTTCAAACGGTTAGAATATGGACACTTTGATATGTATCAATGTGCCCCAATAGTGTATCATAGATCCCCATGTCAAGATGAATGTACCCCAAAAGTGTATAATAGAACTCCACGTCAAAGTGTATCTAAGTGCCCCACCATCGGCTAACTTTTAACAAAAACTTCTTTTTAGTTGAAAAATATTGTAGAATGAACCCATAGAATGAACCTGCAGATCACAGTATTCAAAATAGAAGATAGGGTTAGAACTCTTTTCCACTAATTCAAAATTTACATTTGGGAATTTTTTACAAAAGAATAACAGTTTGTTTCATTAAAATTTATGAACTAACTGCAGAGATTAGCGGTTTCGTATTTAACCTTCCAGCAGGCGCGCCCTCTATACCAACAAGAAAGGGCGCGCGTATCTCTTAGATACACGATTGTAGAATGTAAATTTTCAAGCATGTAATTTTAAAACAAAGTTCTAATTAGTAAATGGTTAATGAGTATGTCTTATTTAAATCAATATTACTTCAAAAAGAGCATATTAAGAGTAGTTATAAAACAAAAAAACAACATAACAGCACTATTAAAATATGAAGTAACCTGAAAGGTGTGAAATCAATTACTGGTATTTTGGCTGAACTATTACTGAAGCTACATATGAAAACAACGTAAAATATATTAAGTTACAATGTTTTGGACCAAAACACAAAAATATTTTTTTCTAATTACTAAAAAAATTAAAAAATACTAAAAACTTCCTTGAACGGTCGCGCGTATCTCTAAAATACAAACAGCAGATTTACAGAGACCTATTAACTGTTAGAACTTTAGACGAAGACTGGAAGTAGCTGAAATGAAGTGCATAGAATAGCTAAGGACAGGAGTTCGTATCGCCTTCTAAACGAAATTTATACAACCAAATCCATCTCGAGTGTATTTCTCAGATACGCGCGCCCGCTGGAAGGTTAATGTTTATGCATGTAAAGGTGACTTTTAGTAAAAATGCGAGCTAAAAAACCGTGATAGTTTTGAGATATTAAATGGTGTATTAATGTTCCTCGTGTATCAAATTGTTCCGTTTTGACACGTAATTTCTTATTTCTATAAAAGACAATTTTAAATCTTTTGAGGAATGTAATGGGTAAACCAAAATTTAATTTCATTCATTTAATTTATATAAAGATAATATTGATAAGGGTTTTAAGAAAAGAGTGTTGGGGAAAAGGATATGGAAATTTGTGGATTTAAATTTTTAAAATAGAAGTTTTAGCTATGAACGTCATTCTAAATTTTAGGGGCTGTACCTTTGCACAAAAAACCCTTCCAAATATCGACCACCAATTCAAATTTCTAGTTGTTTCCAAATTTTAAAATTCTGTGTCCGCACAACAGTCTTCCCAATTCAGTTCTTAACATACCATGTAATAACGGTTCAAAATTTAAAGTTAATTTAATCGAAATAAAGTTAATTAAATCTCAAATACACAATTATTGCTTGAAAACCTCATAAACATCTTCCATAACCATTCAAATAAACCTCCTTAACGGTTTTCATCCTTCCCAGTCCTTACCCAAATCGCGCCACTCAGAACTTTCTCCTACACCTTCGCTGGAAAACATCTGTTTAGCACCTTCACTCCAAGGCAAAAAACCTAAAAATGGAAGACACTCACCATATGCTTCCCTGTGCATCTTAAAAACAAGGATGACCGACCCCTTACCCTATTAACCCCCTCAAAAACGCGCCCCTAAGCGGATGAGGGCTATCACTAACGATTAGGCTCTACCCCTTATTGTGCTCTCCACCCAAATGAATCCGATCATTTGGGACTACAACAAAGGCTCGAAAGGATAAACAGGTTTAACTTTCGTATTGGTGTAAACAGTGCACTTTCACCATAGAGAGTGCAATGTGGGTCATATTTTCACCCTCTCTTTTATTTTCACTTGAGCGTCGTCTGCTGATCGAGGTCACTGGGGTGTCATGCAGGCACCCCTGCCTTCTGTTTGTCTGGGACTGACCTGACCTGAGATCCCTTTTGAAGGTGGGTGAGCGAAGGGGAAATTGCACACCAGCTCCATAAATTTGCTTCACATTGTGTACAGCGGGGAAAGGGGCTGGCTTTGTAGCTGTGGCGTAACAGGGAGAGGCTTATTTGGGTGGGTGGCGGATATATCCCCCCTTCATCTGACCCCGAAGGGTGCTCTATGACTTGTTTACTTTCTTAATTTTTTTTAAAAACTAATAAACTAGTTTTGGAATCATCTTTAAACCTCTCCTAAAAATGTAGCCCACTTCAAATTTTTAAATATATTTTTTTTATACTTTAGAAGGATTTTCTTACAATTTTGAAAAATGTAGAATAATCGTTTAAAATTTTTTAACACTTAAAATTTTATTTTAAAGCAATACCAATCCACAACAATTTTTATTAATTTGTACAGAACGGTAAAAGAGCTAAATCAACAGCTCATAAAGTAGAAAAATAATATTAAAGTTATGAATTTGTTAACATTTAATATATTTTTACTATACCACATTTTCTTCATACATGAAGCAGCATTTAAGATTTAAGACTGTGTAATAAGCTTACAGAACTTTTTAAATACACTAGAAGAAAAATGTAAATATTTGCATAAAACATTTTAGTTCACGAAATACGAAAATAGCTTCACATTTTGAATCACAGATTTGGGTGAAAACTCAATTACTATACTTTAAAATATATCATGGTTTATATGAAAACGGCTTTTTTATAATACCGATTATTATTAAAACTGAATTTTTGCAAATGAAATAAATGATGCCATATAAGGGCACATTAATATGTTATTTTAATAAATGACCATTAAAATTTGGTTAATGTAATATCAGGTAAATAAAGAAATCGCTCGTAGGTTTTTTAAATATTAGGTATATAGATATATTGAGTTGAGCAGTACATTTTAATAAAGTACGAGTAAATACATTGAAATCAATTGATATTCTGAACTCGTTACAATTCATGCTGTAGTAAATAAGTGATAACTTTATAAATTTTATAAAACAGGCAAGATAAGATTTCAAGAGTTATATAATTTTAAAAATAGTTGATGGTGAAAAAAGTTGTGATGGTGACAGTGAGTTAAGTGAATTTTATATTTTAAAAATGTAAACTTTATTGCAGTTTTATAGCAAAATAACGGTTTAAAAACTTATTAATGATTTATAATAAAAATACTCAGTTAAACGTTTTATCCCTGTTTATTTTTTTATATTTTAATTCATTAGTTATTATTTTTTGTCAAAATGTGAATAAAAATTAATCTGGAAGAAAATCACTTCATTAAATTTCCACTCACGTCTTTTTAATAATCTCGGAAATTTTATACCCATATTAATTTTACGTTAACCCCTTTTGTTTATTTAAGTAGGAAATGCTTGTTTTTCTATTGGATGTGAAATCCATCCTTATATTGTTCAAAACATGTTACAATGTTATTACTACAGTAAACTTAACTGGATATTATTTTTTTTATCTTGTAATTCCTGCGTAACCAATATAATTATAATGGTATAATTTTAAGTAACGTAAAATAGTAATAATATCATTTGTTTCTTGAAACGAATATAAATTATTTAAAAGTTTATTATTTTTCTGCCTCTTTTTATTAAAGTACCTTCTAAAGAAACATTTCAAGTTCAAATTCGAGAAATTTTAAGAGACAGCAATGATTCAAGAATTGTTATTACTTTTTTCAAGAATTTTATATTATTATTTTGAAGCAATTTATTCTATATTTTAGCTTATAACTAAAACTTAATAATAAAATATGCTTCATTAAATATATTTTTAAAAAATCATATTATATATAGTATGATTAATGTGGTATTTTAACGATCTTCTTCTAAAGCATTCTCATAAAATTTTGGAAAATAATATTCTAAAAATTAAGTTGTGAAAGAGTTTTGGATTATATTTAGATGATGGGAATATTTGCAGTTAAGTTACGGCGTCGCTAGGAAGACTTTGCGGCGCATTGTTTGGGAACCACTGATGTTTTTTGAATTAAATTTCCCAACTTTTAAATACTATGTAAGAGTTTTCAAAGGAACTAAGCATTTTTCTGAAATATTTTGTCTAATTTCACAACCATTGCAAATATAATTCTTACCACGATATCAAATATCATGCCATGGTTAATTGAAAATATTTCATAAATTTCTATTATCAATAACCTAAAGGATGAAGAATGTAAGAAAACAAATAGCTTTTGCATATGATATTTTTTCATGTTACATTTCAAACATTATACTAGGTATTTTAATCTTATCACTTTATTTATATTTAAAATCAAATAACATTTTACCTAAAATCTCAAAAGTATAGGCAGTTTCATAAAACTACGTAGTTATTGTAAACATCCTATTAGAATAGGATCCACTGATGTATTTTGAATTAAATTTCCCAACTTTTAAATACTATGTAAGAGTTTTCAAAGGAACTAAGCATTTTTCTGAAATATTTTGTCTAATTTCACAACCATTGCAAATATAATTCTTACCACGATATCAAATATCATGCCATGGTTAATTGAAAATATTTCATAAATTTCTATTATCAATAACCTAAAGGATGAAGAATGTAAGAAAACAAATAGCTTTTGCATATGATATTTTTTCATGTTACATTTCAAACATTATACTAGGTATTTTAATCTTATCACTTTATTTATATTTAAAATCAAATAACATTTTACCTAAAATCTCAAAAGTATAAGCAGTTTCATAAAACTACGTAGTTATTGTAAACATCGTATTAGAATAGAATCTTTTATGTCCCATGAAGTTTCCATTTCGAATTTAGTTACTGGTTTGAATGGTAGTAGAAGGAATTATAGATTACTAAAGAAACCTAACTTACACTTGTTTGTTAATCATTAAGTTGCAAGCATTTTAATATATTTTTAATAAGAAATTTGTTTTGTGGTCATATTCAAGTTAATCGTTGTATATAAAAGTGTTTTTCGTTTTGAATTTGATCTTGGGAGTCCTTTTTTATATCAAATTTAAAGATTGTCTGTCCAGAATAGCGATAAATCATTGTAAGGATTCATTATAAGGTTCGACTGAATGTAAATCCCAATTTTATCTCTCAGTTAACCTACAAATATAAAAAACCTTTTGATTTAAGAAAGAAATCCTGTCAGCTATGCTACCATAAATTCTCTGTAATGTGTCCAAAGACTATTCTAAACTCCAAAGAAATTGTGTTATAATAGTGTTTATACAAACTACAGAAAAATCATAACCACTGATATAGGCTGTCTCTGTCTGTAGTCCGACAACAGATCCTGTATTAACTTAAAAGAACAGGTTACAAGGGTTTTCTGTTATCATAGCTGACAGGATTTCTTTGTTAAATCAACAGGTTATTTTTAGAGTGTAGCTTGTAGGTAACATGCTCTTTTCTATAACATTCATGTAACGTACTCTGCTCCCCCGTCCTTGGAACTTGTACTCTTAAAAGGGGTACAAGCACAGCCGAACAGGTTAAATAAAATCCACCACTCCACGTAACAATCCTGTGCACTTTTCTACCCCATCACTCATCGCCGCGCCATAAAAGGGCTGTAAACAAAGATCTAAAATGGCTTCGCACGAAACGCAGCATCGGTGCATTACCGATTTCTCCCTCCCGGCTTTCTCCTATTCAACGGCTTTCTCCCTCCACGGTTGGCCAGTTTTCACTGTCACGGCTCTAGGGCACAACGAGTGATCGCTGACCCCGATTTTCCCCGACTGCTCCTCCGCATTTTTGCGCACAGGTGATCCCGATAGCATCTCCCTTTGTTGGGGATGCTTTTTATGATGCGTTTTCTTCCTGCCTCCTTTGTTGCTGATGGCTTTTTTGCATTCGCGGGAGGGCCAGCTTGCTAACGGGGAGTGGCCCCGGTGCGAGGGAGATACCTCTAATTGTACCGCTAAATGAATCAATGATGTGGAGGGGGATTGGGTTTATGATAATTGAATAAGTGGGAAAGGGTGAAATACTGTAATATGAAACATTTTGTTTAAGAAGTACACGGTTAGAAAATGTTTACTTTCGGGAACACGTAGTTTCAATTCAATTTCCTTTAGATGATAATACTGAAATATAGTAATTATGAGCGAAAAGGATAAAAATGAAGCAAGAAAAAGAATGAAATAAGACATTAAAAGATAATGAGAGAGAAAATATGTGAGATAAAGAGAAAGAATTGGAGATTCAATAGAGAGAAATGAGAAGTAAAAGATAAAAGAAGAGAAAAATAGAGATAGTTACAAGAAAGGCATAGGCGCCCATATGTTTGAAATCAGGAGGGAGCCCCGAGAAAAGTTTTTGCAAGATAGCCTGTCAAGCACGTAACGGACTTAAGTTTCTTTTTTCAAGGGGGTTCATTCAGAATTATTTCAAAAGGCCCCCCTCACGAGTACTTAATGCAAAACGTTTTGTATTAAATTGTGGAGTTTCAAGCAAAAAGGGTGTGTCAAAGAGTCATACCCAGAAAAGGTTTTGAAATTTTATTTTTAAAAGTATTGTTTTAACTCATTTGGCTGATTTCTAAAATAGGATCGCTCCTACAACGAGTAAGAAACTAATGTATGTATAAATAGTAGTGACCAACCTCATAGAAACTTTTTATAGCATATATATATATTTATGTATTTATATAATTATATATTTCATATATAAATAATATTTCATATACGTATATAATTTTTGTAATGTGTATTTCATATGTATTTTTGTTATTACTAATATTTTGCCACTAAGTTAAGTTTCAAGTTCTTGCTTTAAAAAAATAGTAAAAATGTCTGCTAGTTGAAAACAGGTTTAAACAAATACTAATATGACCAAAAGAAAATAAATAGCGGCAGAAATGAAGCAATTTTATTTAATAATTTAGTAATATTAGAATCACTTAAGCTACGTTGCAATGAGATCATAAACTAAGTTATTTGAAAACATATTTCTTTAATACCAAACTTACACATTTTTTTATGGATGAGTAATGCTATAATTAGAAAAACGTCTGGATTAAAGGAATCTCTGAAAAGTATAGGTAAATATATAAAAATTTGATATTTATCATCATTGGATTGGGATAAAATTTAACATCAACATATAAAAATATTAATTTTAAGAACAAAGTTATTGTCTTTAAAGGATCAGACAACCCGTTGTATGGTAGATAAAATTTAAACTATTCGTTAATTTAAAAAGCTTGGAGAGAAAACAAATTTATGTAAAGCGTGTTTGTCAAAATGTTTTTAAATAAATGCAAACCACTTAATTTCCAAGTTACATAACTAAATTGCTGTATTCTGTAAATGCTAAAATTAAATTTGCATGAAATCCGCAAATTTTAATTTTTTTTTTTTTAATTTCTCTCTTTCATCCCTCACATGTTCACTTTATTGAAATGCTTAAACTTAAACACATTTTAACTTTACAGTCACTGTCTTGAGTCACTGTCACTGGTCAAGAGCCAGAATATGTCGTAAAAATGTTTTTCAATTAATGCAAACTACTACATTAACTCCAAATAGCATAAAAATCCCACTAACTGCAGACACTCTTTAATCATTTACCTTAATTTTAATTGAATAAGTCTTTTTTCATTTATTCTCTATAATTTTTTCCATTTTCAGAGAGTAACTGGCGCTGTTTTCAAATTTTTTTCAAATAATTCAAATCACTGAACTTATTTCAAAATGCATATAAAAACCTCATCTAACTGCATGTATGCAATCACTAAAAGTTAATTTTCAGAAATCATTCTATATTCATTTATTCTTTACAAATATTTTATCAGTCTATTTTCATATATATTTATCATAAATTTTTCTATTCTCAAATTTTTTATTTCAATTAAACAATTTAACACATTTTTGCTTTACCACACTCTGGTAGAGATCCAGAGTGTGTGGTGCTGTTCAGGGCCCAATTTAGAAAGTTTGGAACAGTAGGCCCAACATGCAAGAGGCGCCCCCTCGTTACTCGGTACCTGTGTTAAAGCAAACATGTGGAAGCAGTTTGGTGTTTCGGATTGTATTAATACAAGAAAAGTATAAAAGTTTACTTGCATTAAATGTTTAATATGTTAATATATACGTATGTTATAATATAATCACATAATATTTACACCTTGGAAATGGTTGTGATACTACACAAGTACTGACTATAAATTTTTGTTTGCTTTTTTAAATTTAGGAGTCCCTTCTCCCGGCTCTTGTGGTAAATCATTGCCTGGTGCTATTTGTCGAAACGCTCGTTTTTCCAAATGCCTGTTGGTCAAAATGTTTTTCAATGATTCCAACCTCAGAACTTCTATAAATTGCTGGAAAATCTTACTAACTGCAATCATTACATAAGTATACACCGAATAATACATATGGAGTCATCCGATCCGATTTCCCTTCATTCTCTTTAGAAATTTCTTCGCTTCTCTTAAACGCATCTTCGCTTCTCAGTCCCACTGGTCGAGAGTGTGTGGTGCGTGCTATGACCGACGGAGGTTCGCTCGGGTTGATGGTTCTCTCGGCCGGCGAGATTGTTGAACCACTTCACATCCGGAGAGGGTGGGGGAGGACCAACAACCCTTGCCAAAATAATGCATTCTCCCGTTCACTGACCGAATAATACTAGGAAAGGGAGAAAAAAGTGCGGCTCGATGCTTTTCCATTGGGGAACTTGTATTGTGGTCGGGGTCTGATAGAGTGAGGTGCTTCATTCAGGGAGGCTTTTGAGAAAATTAGGGAGGAAAGGATTAGAGCCAGCGGGGTTGATGTGTATGTGTGCGCAGATGGCAAAATGGTCTAAGTCAGGTTTTTTTATAAAATTGTATTTTTGCATCTTGGAGGAATCATTTGATAATGTGATTTCAAATTTTGTTAGGCTTGTTTTTTAGTGTTTGGGAACAACGGTGGTTAATGGTCATGAAATTTGTAAAATCGGGAGATGGTAACTATTATGAAATCAGTTTTGAACATTTTGATACCTTAAATGTTTTTCAGAAAATCTTAATATCTTATGAAACTTGAATCATATTTTACTTAAATGATCTCTCTTTTACTGTCTAACTCAAACTACAGACCGTTGATGCCCCTTCTAATATCTTCTCATAAACCCTCTCAACTCATGAACGAAAGAAATTAAGAAAGTTATTTATTACAGAAAAAGTCTAATGAACACCTCATTAACCATCTCTCAAAACGAAAAGATACTCATATACAATATTTTGTTTACAAGCAAGCTAGCAGTGAAGCTACGGTAGCTTTTTTGATATTTTCATACGTTTTACTACGTTTAAGTTTAAAACGAGTTTTTATAAAAATAAAGAATTTTTGAAACTTAAAAATTTTGTGAAAATGGAAGAACGTGTTGGGTTGACTTTCTTCGTGACAAACATATTGGTGAGTCTCTGGAAAGGATAGAAGAGAACGAAAAACACTCTCTAACAAACATTTTTTTTTACTTAAGATATATTTATTTTTCTATTCGGGTTGATGGTTCTCTCGTATTCTCGTTCTCTTGTATCCATGAAAATAAGTAAAACATTTTATTTTATTTTTGTACCGAAAATCTAAATCTTTATCTCAAGCTTGAAGCATCTCATTTTAATTAGTATCTATGATTTTCATTGAATATCAGACGTATTATAAATTTCTTTACGGAACGTAAATTTCGATACATTTCATATTTAAGAAAATAAAATCCAGGAAATTCAAAATTATTTAATCTGTGTTGAGTTTTTACATGAAATTTTATTTCATACATGAGAAATTAACGCATTTTTGATTAATAATATATAATTCTTGAAATAGTTCTTTTCTTTTATCACATTTCACAATCACAATTATGAAAAATTCCAGTTTTCTGAAATAAAGAAATAAATTTTATAGTCAAAACTACTCGGTACCAAGAGAGTAGAGATTATTATTATTTTTTAACAGTTCAGTACACTATGCATCTAATCTGTTTTTAGAGACGTCAGGACAAAAACCCTTGGAGCTTAAAAGAGGAGATTCATACGACAGTTTTATGATTGAAATGCATTGCTTCTCTTGCTTTTCTCGACTAAGAGATTCCTGTTCGTCTCCCTTGTATCGTTACAGATTCAAATCAGGTGCTCCGCGATGGACGTTCAACTCCTTGGTAAGCATTGTCGCTTGTCGCTTTCATGGTTAGACAAATGAAGCTTGAAACGCTTAGGGTAAGATTGCTAACTGATACACTTGACTGAGTCAAATAGAAAGGTCCAGATGACTATTCTGCTGCTTGTAATGGCGATTTTACGGTTTTAGTAGCTTGCCTAGTGACACATTGATATTTATTTCATTTATTGATAATTAGTATTCACGTAATTGTAAGAGCATTATAATAACTAAATCATAATTTCCTTTAAAACTTGAAATCCAATAGAATAAACAACAGTAAATTATTTTTACTAAATATAAATATATGATTAATTGCTTTTCATTAAAATATATATTCCTATAATTGCATTAAAACTTAAATAACTAGTTTTCCAAACTTAATTTTTTTAAATAATTTAAAACCTTTGAATTTATTGCTTATAATCAATCGAAGTGCAATATTTTTGTTTAAGCTTTAGGATAAAAGACTATCAAAATCAAATAAATCTAACAAAATTGTGTTTGAAGAATAGAGTATAAATCATAGATAATAAAATATATAACAGAATAAAATATAAAATACTTCATGAGAATTTATTTTATAATTTAGGAAAAACTATTTGTTTGGAAATAAAACTTTATTTAATTCATTAAATTAAGTTATGAATTTGATTTTCTTTATTTCCAAAAAGGAATCAATAAAAACGTAAAGTTATTTTACTACATTTTATAACTGGAATCAATGAAAAAATGTATTTTAAAAATTCCATTCATTGAATTTGGAATCATCAAATATCATATAAGCTTTCTTAAGCTATTTTAGCTACCTTAAGTATTTAGTTTATATTTTACATCAAATTTGAAGCCCCAAATCAGTCTTGAATGGTAATTTGCTTTTCGTGACTGTAAGTATATAATAAAAATATTAATATTAATAAAGAGCAATTTTAAAAAATCAAGTTCATATTTTATTTAAAAATGGAAGATACTAAGTCAGACCTGGAATGGAAATTGCTTTTTTTAAGTGGTTAAAGTGTAAAATTTGAAAGAGCTATATAATCTGACTATAAAATAAACGTGAATGTAATTTACAACACCAGAATCATGACTCTCATAACCTTCATTTAGGATTTATTTAACGAGTACAGACCTCTTATTATACCTACATCATATTGGAGTTATATTCTAATACACTACTTCCACTACTGCTTCCTCTACACTACTACTACTAAACTGGATGTCAAATACTACTAACTCCTGTTTGAAGTAAATAAAATTTTCTCGTCCCAACTATAAACAAATATACTGATAGAGTCTGTAGATGTAGAATCACTGATTCGATTAATTTGAAGCAATTCACTCTAGTTTTACATTTTTTAGAGTTGAATTTTTAAATGAAAACTTGCTGCACAAGCGTAACTAAAAGTATGTGTTGTGTGTGTGATGTTAGTTTTATTGGTAGTCTAAATAGGAGCCCTGCCAATAGAGATGCATCACATCCTCTCACCTATCGAAGCTGGTTAAAGGCGCCGACACACTGGTTCGCATTTTAAGTTCGTTTGTTTGTAAATTCATGCAGCTCTAGCCAAGCGCGTCGGGAGGAAAGAATGGCATGGTCGTTCAACCTTTTTTTGAGAGGAGAATCTTCTCTGGTTTAATAGGCTTTCAGTTCTCCCAGGCGAAAGCTCGAAGAAACACTTTGTTCACTGTTGGTGGAACACCTTGTAACTGTGACGGAGGAAAGTACACAGAATGATGTAACAACGGCTTAGCCAAGGTTTATGTTATAAAATGGCAACATTTTTATTATAAACTCTTTTCTTGGCTTTCAACGGCCTGAAATTCAATAGGCAACGATAGATCCCTAGTTTCACAGCTCATACCAAAATTTACGTAACTGCAACTAGAAGTAAACGAAATTTGGCTACACATAACAAAAATTGAACAAATCTTGAACGTTTGTGCTGCTTGGGATAATACTTACAGATGCTAAAAACTAACGTGGAAGAAATAAGAAGTCAATCAACAGTAAATCCGAATCAAGATCTAATTAGTATAATCAAAGCATTAAAGGAAACAGTAGAGACCCTATGGGACTTTGGAACTCGTATCCAAGACCAATAAGTTATTCTTGATAAAAATCACATTTATTTTACTTAAAAATGCATAAAATAATGAAGTATCTTAATTTTGTTTTAAAAGTGAAAGAAATCATTTCTATTGCTCTAATTTTCAAAGTTTTGAAACTATAAGTAAAATGGATTGTTAACTTATTAAATTTATTCTTCTTTTATTTGTTAAAAACAACGAAAATAATTTACATACATGAAGCTGGAAACGAAAACAAAATTACAAGCTTTGACAAACTAGATCATATTGGATTACTCAAGAAATATATTTTGTTTCGAATTCAAAAATCTAAAAAGACTGTTTCTAAGAGGAGAATCATAGTTTGAAAAATGTAATAGAAACAACTTTTGTTTTTAAAAGTGATAAGAAATCAGATCTCGGTCTTTCGACAAGTAGTATGTTGAGAGAAAAAAAAGGTAGTGATATGTATAGCAGTTTCGGAATTTGAGGGCATTAAGAATATTTTTTAAATTGAATAGTTATTTCCATTTTCTATTGTTCATTTTTTTTTAAGTTTGGTTGGTTTAAAAAAATGATTTTAGGAATTCGAAAACATCGGGTTTCTCTTTTTTTTAATTTTAAAACATTTCACAGGTCTTACCTTCATAATGTTTTATATCCTAGAATAATAATATAATAATATTATTACTTATTACTAGAATAAGAAAATTTAGTGTTAATGTTAAAAGTTACGTAGAATCTTGAAAGGGTTTAAGATAGAAAAATATACATTTGTAGATGTATTTTGGAAGGCATTTAAAATACTTTATATTATTAAACTTAATATTATTGTTTCTTTTCTCCTTTAATCTTTCTAAAAATGAAACATGAAAATCATATAAGCTTTTCCATTGATCTTTTTTACGATAAATCCCTCTCTGAAGCGTAAAAAGTAAATAGGCAATTTGATATAAAAAAAAAAACAATACACTTTTACTAATACTAAAATTAGAAAGAAAATAATTGTAATGCATGTACTATATTCAAACTCTTAAATCAAAACATTATTAACTCAAAATCAAATATATTTCAATACATCTTCCTGTAAGAAGTTATTTTTAAAAAAAGTGAATACCATACGAATACAAGTAAAAACTTCGAAGGAAAATTTGTGATAAAATAAATACATAAAATATTTTTTAAATTTTTTATTGTTTTAATATGGGACACAGGCTTCCTACAACTTTAAATAGGATAGCATCAAGTACATTTTCTAAATAATTGTACAAATGCAAATTTAAGGAAAAATCATTACAGTACTTCTTAAATGTTTCACATTTTTCAAAGTTAAATATGAATCTTTTCCAGTAGATATTATTTTCACAATATTGCCAATATCTATATATTTAAATTACTAGGGAGCTACCACCTCCTTCTCGCTATCCCTCCCCAACGGGCTTACGCAGGACCTTTAGGATTGCTTTGCAATCCTCACAAACTCAGCTCACTGAACTTACTCGTTTGTAAAACATATTATTATAAGAATTAGCAGAAGAAACGTCAACCAACTTTCCAAACGTACAAATCACAGGTCATCTCCATGAATAACACTTTCTTGAAAGTTTGAATATTTATTATCTCTAACTAATCAATAATTTAATCAAAATGTTTTCCTTAAAAATATCCATCACGTCTATTAATAACTAGTAGGTATTATTAATCAACATTATAAAAAAAACACCAACGAATCTTTTAAATTTAATATTGTACCACCTATTAACTCGTTAGTATACCTAGTGTTTTATCACTCATATCTTTTAAACCCAGACTTTTTAAAGAATACCATTGAAAGTCATTGCAAATAATAAGAGACAAAACCTCCATGACACTCAAAATTTACAATTAATTTCGATTATAAGACTAAAAATTATGAATTTCTGAGAAAATGTGTGAAATTTTAGTATGAAATACCATATCTGTAAGTTTTTTGAATACTTTTATCAGTACTTGAATGATATTTAATTTAGAAAATACTTTTTTAAAACGTGAAAAAATTCGTTTCTTCATAAAATATGGCGTCAATTGCTCGTTGTGATTAGTTTCATAATACGTGTTTTGACAGTTACTTGCTTTGTAACTGCAACCTTATCCGTAATTTTAAAAATGGGAATATTTTAAAATTGAGAATATTTAAAAAAAATCCAATAGCTTACTGCAATCCTCGAAAAAATCTGGACATTTTGATACCAGTGTGTCATTCGGATCAGTAATTAAAAAGTTTTTATCTGGAAACCGTTCACCAAAATTTTTTTTTAGAATAGAGAGATAATATATTCAAATTATTTTCTGACTAACTAAGAAAGACCAGGGAAATACATTCATCAAATGAAAACTATTGAAAATCAAATTAGTTTAAAATTTTTAAAACCTTTTCCCAATTTTATTAGAAGCATTGAAAAAAAATTCATAGGATATTAAATCAAATTGGCTTTAATGGAATGGGTGCCTTTAAAACAATTCTTTGCCTTATTTCCCTATAAACCTGAAAAGTCTATTATCACAGAAGCTTGGATGTTAATCGCCGAGGAGAATACAACGGATGATGAATCTGAAACCTTCTATGCATAGAATGTCCTGGTTGACTTTCAAACTCTGGTTCACTGCTTCACAACTCGTTTAGTTTCATGAATCCTGCATTCTTTCGGGCAAGCAATCCTTTGCCTTTATGCGGAGCTCCTATTATTCCGTTCACGCTTTAATAAGACAAACGGTGAGCCGATCTTTTTGTTCACACCAGCTCTGGTTTTCAGTCTCAAATGAAATTTTATTGCAGAGTGTGAATGTGGAAGTATATTCGCAGTATTGAAATTTAAATACTTTTGTAATTAAATTTGTAGAAAATAATGGACAACACTGAGGTTTAATTGTTATTTTTATTAAATACTTTTTCTTTTTTTCTGACAACATTTAAAAATATGAATAATTTTAAGTGTTTTAAATGCGTTAAGATAATAATCAATTATAATGTTTGACATTTACTTTCAAATAATAAAGTATAAATTTTCAATTATAACTAATTATTTATTATGCAATCATATACAAAAATAACAATTACAGCCAAACTTTCTTTAAATTTCTATGGTTTTCTCACCCTTTAATTTTAAAACCAACCTATTTTTTTTTAAATTTGTATTAATTTGCGCTTGACTGAGATATAATTAAATATGCATTAATTAAATTATTTTTAAACCTGGATTTATAATTTCAAATTCCTTTACCTTTTATATAAGTAAGGGCTACAGTAATTTCACTCTTTTATGAATCACTTTGCAGTGATTACCTATGATATGAAAACGAGTTAAGCATAATACTATACGCAATATTTATTTAAATTACCTGTGTTTTTTTTTTTAGCTGGGATTAAAATTTAGAATAAAACGATCATAAGGTAATATTTACAGAAAACAATATGTAAAACAGTTCGTGAACAAAATGAGTATGCACAAAAACAATTCCACATGAACTATCTAAACCTATCGAAATCGCAACTAACAAACTATTATTCTACAGATAAGTCATAAAAACTTATCGCTAGTTTAAATTTTGTTATCGCATAGAAGACAAAGGTTTTGGAGAAAATGTTTCAACTTTTACTGGGAGGAGGAAGGAAACAGTTTGAGAACTACATACTTAAACCAATCTTAATTTGAATCTATGGATAATTATTTTCGATAGTTATTATTGCGTTACTTTAAATTTTGTCCCAAAATATTTCAGCAATATATTCCTATAAATATTCAAAACATATGCGTTATTATGTCTTCACAACCAAAATTATAATTTTTATGAACCCTTCTCTAATACTAATAACAGAATTAATAGTTCTATAAGATGATCCATTGTATACACTAGTTACTACTTGTATGTTAACGAAATATACAATTCACAAAAACAAGACTTAAATAAAATTGAAATATAATTTTATTCTTTTAGTAATTTGTTTAAATACAGTAATTTGACTTTTGAAATTTATATGATTTATGTTTAAAAAAGACTTACAACAGGACATAATTTATTATTTTAGGAAAATATTATGTAGATAATTATATGGCAAACCAATTTAGTATATTTTCCCTTTTCTTACCATTCTAAAGCATTTACCATCATTTTAGTATGTACCTATTAAATTATTTTTAACCTTTAAAAAGATTCATTTGAATTCAAGTAGTTGATAGTTCATATAGAAGATCTACGGTTCTGCAAAAATCTTTGTAGATTTCCTATAATTTTAAAATCCCAACTATTCCATATACTATGTATAACTAACTGATGGTCTTTCTTGTCTAATGGATGAATTTATATTTGGTACAGAATTACACTTTATGAAAGCTAATACTGGACTATACACCCTCTTTTCGAGACCATAATCAGTCACAACGTTGTGTTGAATTTAAAAGAATGCAGTGCGTAACGGGATCAGGGGCTTGATCTTGTAATCCAGCAATTTGTAAGACGAAGTTAGATGGATGGCCGTTGAGGTTTTTACTCTTCACATCTTTGTGTTGATTCAAGGTCACAACCAAGATTGTTGTAGATATAGTATCTTAGTCTTTTTTTGTCATTTTATACCTGTATTTTAAAGATTTTTTTGTTATAAAATAATATCTAGTATACATATAATAAACATTGGTTCTTATTTGTTTTGTCTTTTGTAGAGGGATTTTATGTGCCTTAATTTAATTATTTTTATTAGACAACTATTGACTTCTTCACCTTAAAAGTCAGACATCAATTTTGCCGTTGTCTTGAATTAATGAAAATGAAGAAATATTAAATGTCTACTTAGCAGAGATAATATTTATTGTTATGATATCACGAAGTCAGTATTATGAGTCTATAATGAAGGAATAGTATTTTAGAACTTCTGTTTCAGGGTGTTGGAAGATTGTTTTATGGAGAAGAGATATTTTAATATGCTTTTAAAAAAATATTATTTTAAAAATATGAACGTTGAGGTTGTTCTTAAAAATGAAAAAAGAAATAAATGGAAATTTGAGGAAACCTCTAATATAATCTTTAACTTTTAAATATATATGTCATTGCATAGGGATTTTTCTTTTTTCAATTAAAATTTCCATTGTATAGAGGTCATAATGCCAAGAAAATTAATTCATACAAAATTTAAAATATCTGACAACAAATATTTTTATATTATACCGTACATACACTCAGTACAGCAAATAATACAGTAGAGTAAGGGAAGGCCTTTAGCCTTTCATACGCAACATAAATATATTTTTTTCGGAATTTTAGTTGAAGTTTTTCAGTACATAAATAGCAAAAGTTTAAATCAATGCAGATAGGTCCAAGTGTACCTTGGACGTATGTCAAAAATACTTCGTTTCTTTTTTAAAGGATATAAGCCTTCTTTTAAAAATCCCCTGATGAGATTTAATTGTGTAAAGGCTAATTGGAATGCTCTCCGAATTGATTCAGCCTCATCATGTTTGGTTGCTTATGCTTTCAAACATTTTAAACTTAACTTAAATATTATTACTTATTAAATTATTCATAGAACTATTGTAGTAGCCAGTTTTGAATGGTTTGAAAACATCTTTGTCAAAAGGTTGCTATTTTGGTAGTTAGTGTAGGGATGAAATATTATCAGTATCACCATTTTCCTAATCAAAATTGTTTTCACAGAGACATGACGTTTATGGTCAACCATGAGAAGTATTGCTAGAACATCTTCAGTTGCACCTATAAACTTATAAAATATTTGTGAAATAGAAATTATAGAGCCACCCAGATATATAAGCTTATATGTAGATTTAGTTAGAGCACTTTTCAGCTTTAAAGCACTGTTTTTTATCACAAAATTATAGGTTTCACTTAAATTAGTTTCAGTCATGGACCTAAATCACCTGCTTTACACAAATTTTTAGATAGCGCTTTAGTTAAATGATCCCAGTGTCTGATAGCTCCCGATACTCGATTACAACACCCGCAAATAATTTCGAAAGTCATCATGCGAACTATTCCCCGTCCCAGTGTAATTATGACACAGTAACATATTAGTCAGGGCACAACTATCAGATATTGGCTGTGGAACCATTTCCTGAGTGAGCACCAACAAATCGGCAACACGGCTCAGTTGGCGGGCCTGGGTGTTGAACCGTTCATCCAAAGACGGATGAGGGGACCGGGCAGAGAGAGAAGGACTACCCTAGAGGGCCATTGACCACAGTCCAGGTTCATCCCCCTTCCACAGAATGCCGCATGCATCCGCAGCTTACAGAAGTCGACGCTCTTTCTCTCTCCAATGGCGTGACGGTGCAAGTGTTGATGGATCAGAGTGAATGGCCCTCCCGACGTTTGGTTGTTGACCCTTATCTTCTGCTGAAGTATAGCTTCGCTGGCTACAGACCGTTACCTGTCCGACCGGTGCTAAGGTCGTTGCCGACTTCAGTGGTCTACTGGGCCTGATATTCCCTTTACCCCCTTTACTTTCGCTTTGCTGACTTTCGCTTTTGCTGCTGGCCCTGGAATGCAGGAGAACCTGTCTCTCTGCCTCGGACACAGCTACGCAAAGCAGACCTCGTTTGAATATTGCAGAATTTGAATACGACTCGACATGGGCCTTCCTGACCTTGGGAAGCTAGGTTGGCTTTAACTATAACCTTTTGAAGGAGAACCGTTGAAGTCTAAGGAGAAAAGTCTTCAAAACTGACTATTTATTGAATCAGTAAGACTTAAATTTTTAAAAAATGTACAGCCTATTCTTTTTTTAATTGTTTAAAAAAATAAGGGGCAAATCCAGGGAAATAGTTATGGAGCAGCCTTTCACAGAGTATACATTTGTTTTTATTTTTAAATAAAAAAAAAACATATTTCACCAATTTAAACCTAATCTTATTTGCATAGAAAAGAAATAATAGAAATTGCGACGATATTTTTAAGATCCTATTTAGAGTTTAAAATTTAAAAAAAAATCTTATCCCGATACTGACGTTTTAGGACCTCAGACCACTCTTTCCAAACAAAATCCAAAGTTCAAAATCGCTAATTTTTCAAAAATTCGATAGAACTACTAAGAATTCTCATACAAATATAATAATAATAAATAATTTATAAGTAATTTTTAAAGACTCCATAGAATTAACTTCAATTATTCCCTAAATTTGAAAACTAAAAGAAATTTTAGCTGAGTAAAAACTAAAATGTATATTAAATATTTTTATGAAGTGTGTTTGAAACTTAATGCAGTTTGTAAAAAATCCGAATGCAATTGTCATCAAAATAATTTAATATTTTTTGAAGGGAAGACTTTTTTCGTGTCTGTTATGTAGTAATGTGCATTTTAAGCAAACAAAAACGTTTTGCCTTTTTTAAAGTTAAAACCAAGATTTATTTAATTTGTTTAATTCAGCAGGATATAAATAAGTAAAAACAAAGAGATTTAGCTTTCCTAAATATTTTAGTATTTTATGGGTTTCTTTACATACATTTGAAGAAACTCCGATGGCATGTACTACTATAATTCAAATGGGTTTTGAAAATAGAACTATTATTAATATCCTATTTTATAGAGGAGAGGAGGGTATTATGGAATAGTCGGGTAATATGGAATACCGAAGTTTCAGCCCTCTCCCGAACTGCTATCACGTGGGAATACGATGAAAGACTTAAGAAACACTCCAATGATGCAGTGCATAAAGATTTAACATCTTGTTGTTGTCATTACAGTCGCTGCAAAACAAAGTGTGCTTTGGGATTTTCGAAAGTTTTTGCCGGTAAAGGTTTAAACATTTTAACGAACCAGTAATTATGAGATTTAAATTTTGTTGTTAAGCATAATGTGTACTAAAAGAATAACAGTTTCTTATGCTGTAGTCGTTTTTTAGCTATCAGTGTTTTATTCGACAGTAAAATGGTTCATAATCCAATATGGCGTGTCGGGTGTTATGGAATACCAAGTCCACTTTGATGTATCATCTGAAATTTACTTAATACCATTAAATAAAGAACCGGAAAACAAAGTTAAAGTGTTTCTTTAAAATCAGTAAGGTTATTCTTAAAGATAGAAAGGGTATTCCATAATACCCTCCTCTCCTCCATTTGAAATGATTTACATTTTTGGTGAGTGTAAAAATCATGCAGTAGTTAGTAATTGCAAATTATGTTTAAGCATAATGGAATATTAAAAAAAAAAGACCATCCAAAAATATTTTTTCCTAATTGTACTTATTATCATAGACTTCTTGAAAAGTTGTCTTTCAAATTTTGAGGTGCTTATACATATGATAATATATTATGATAATATTTTAATTATATCAAATACCTATATAAGAAACTAAAATAAATATTACCTACTAACTTTTCAACTTGTGAATGATTCAGAATGAATATTTGAGTAAATTAAACAATATTCTTACATTTTTACTCGGATATTTATTTTTTATATTAAAATATAATACTAACTCATTTCATTAATGCAAAGTATTTAGTTGTAGTAAAAGTAGTAGAATGTAAATTATAAACATAAAACGTATAATAATTGTAATTAAATTTGATCATAAAAATAAAATTGTATCAAAAGTATCATAACAAATTTAAAACTGTTAGAATGAAATAAAAATACTTTTTAAATGAAGGAAAGTTTAGGTGATTAAAAAAAGTAGCTTCAAATTAATATGAAGTATTTTTCAAAGAGGAAGGACGTTTTCACACACCATATCCTAGTAGTACATTTTTTAACACATAAGTACACATAGTTTTTTTATGAACATAATTTTTTTGTTTTTAAATTTATTCTCAAAGCTGAAAGTTTTACATTTAAATTTTTATTGATATCTAATTATATTATTTTACTGACTGTATTTAGAACTGAAAACGAGGCCCCTAAAGACAAGATGCCTTGATTTTAGTAGTAAAAAAATTTAAGCTAATTGATTTTTTACAACAAATACTTTGTGTTTGTATTATATCGAAAAACCTTAGCCCCAACAACAAGTTTTAACACAAGTTTTTTAATATATTTGTAACACATAAAAACACAACGGCCAAATGTATACTTAAGCAGGGTTTGAATTTAATAATCACACATCATCGCCAAAACCTAGGTAAATGATTGAATTTTGAGTAAAATCGTAAAAATCGAGCCTGGTTTGAGGCAAAAACTCATGATCAGATTATTGGTTCAGTTCAGTGTTATTGGTTTCGATTAAAAATCATGATTACTTTTAAGAGATGCGGTTTTCCTCAGATAATAATCATTAATTCATGATGAAAAATATTTTGAACAAAAGAATAAAACTCTAAAAACGCCAAAACAAATCGTTTACACCTTACCAAAACCGCCAATCTAATTTTTCGAGCATAGGTGTTCTCATCATTATTTTTCAGAGTAATCTAGATCACAGATAATCATTAAAATTATGATCACCAGTAATGATTACGACGCGAGTTTTTCTTTTCTGATCCCCAAACGATGATCCGTGTTTGATGAAAAACGTTGCATGATTTTTAAAAGTATGTAGTAGCAAAGATTTTTAAAAGTAGTAGCAAATAAAAATTTTTATCTGATTTTGAGTTTTTTCTCAGTCTCCATAATTATCAATTTCATCCCTCTATATTTATATAATTTTACTGTACTTATAAAAGTATTTGTTTTAAAATTATGTTAATAACTGATTTAAAAAAATAATGTTTTTGTATAAAAAATTTTATTAATTAATCTTATAAATTGTATTAAATCCAATACTATATTACTTGAAGATTGATGCAATGTTTTTGTGTGTTTCAGTACTTACAACTTATACTATAGAATATTTTAAACTTACAATATTGTATTTGATGTACAATAAACTGGAATTCTTAAATATTATAATAATTTTATGATGCTCGTCTTGGATATTTCTTTAGACACATATCATTTAAACTGATAGAAAACTTTTCACGTGTGCATTATTTAATATTTCATATTATAATGCTATATTAAGTGGAATTATTATATTTAAGTTGAATTTAAAGGGTATTTTAAAGTAATGTTATTGTTTAAGAAAGACTTTATATAATATGATTAAAACAAACGCATTACAGTCGATTCCGCTTAATTTGATCACTTTTGTCCAAGAGTAGAGTGATAACAATATCCGATTGATAATAATAAGCGATTTGATACTAGAAAGTTCAAACAGCGTAACCCGAGTGCTTTGTTTAAAACCACAACTATGTAGTCCTAATTGAAGTATTTAAAATGATTACCTAGAATGTATTTTGCAACTGTTACATTATTAAAGAAAAATATGAGAGCGGAACAAATAACACTAATTAGTTAATGACTCATTTTGTATGATTATGAAATAAAATTAAAAAGGAGGTTTTTAGGGGATTTTACCAGATTTTGATAACATTAACCGATGTATTAATAACATAAAACGATACATTTTGTTTTAAATTTAATAGGAGTGATCGGGACCGGTCAATTTGATAACGTCCGTTTGATTAACATTATTGTGACATTAACCATGATATCACAATAAGCGGAGTCGATTTTATAACTATTCCAGTCGACTACAATGATGTGTCCTCAAGTGGTCGTTTGACGGCGTGATGCTCGATTTGTGTCTACATATTCATTCTAATAGCGTGCAAATAGCGAGTAAGGGAAATTCAATGTCTCTGAAGTCATTGTCAGCCATAAAATTGTCTGCACAGAGGATCTCATGCTCACGATATGCCTCAATTTATAGTCATAAAAGTCCAGCGAGTTTCTAGTTCTCTTTGGGCTGCGTCGAAACAATAGAAGGAAGCTTATAAACACTTGGATGAAAATACAGCCTAAGTAACTAAATCTATAACAAACTTCGTGTGAACCATGCCACGGAACATTAGATGCATTCAAGTACTAAGCTTCGGTGCTTTTAATCAACGAGTAATCAATTTATTATTGAGGTTTGTAGTATCATTTGAAAGTTTAAACCTTTAATAAAAAAGCAATAGAATTTAAATAATCATGTTAAAAGGTTAACAAACTTATCTTGTTTTTTAAACTGGACTTTTTTTTATTGCACTAATTACACGCACGCATAAGGTAAATGTGGGTATAGTGGACACTGTCCCAATAGTGGCCACTTAGTTGATTAATTTTAATTAATACGAGTTAGAGTTGTCAAATAGCGTTAAAATTCATAGGCATAGTAGATTATGCTATCAGGTAATCAGTTAAATAACCACCGATACCACAGATCAGTAGGGGAAGGATATTTAAGTCTTTAAAAATAACACCATCGGCCGAGTGACTGAAATTTGATTTTGCTTATTGAATCGCGTTAGGAAACGGTTAAGTCGGAACTGATTTTTTAGTATTTATTACGGTTTCACTGACTTTTAAATTCATTTTAAGATTATGTAGATTGTATACAATCATACTGAAAAAAATTTATTTGAAAATTTTTACTTTACGAGGATTTAGGGGGGTGGCCACTTTACCAACACAGAATCTTAGATTTTCCAATAGTGGTCACTGCAATGGCTTTTAAAAAAAATATAAATAATTTTTAATTTGAATCAGATTTTCTTCAGAAACTGTTGATTATGCCATAAAACGGGTGTTGTACGAATTAGGTTTCATCCTGGCTTCGGGAAATTCCTCTCAAATCAGCTACAACGTAAGCTATGGGCCGGAAACCATCAAGTCTGTAATTCTAAGTCAAATAAAACTGATTTTATTTTAATCCAAAATATATTTCGCTAGGAAGCAAGACTTTTTTAGAACTAAACGACCATACCTACTCAATTTCATGCATAAAACCCCTCATTTAAGCAGAAAAAGAGAGGTGTCCACTTTTGATGCAAAGGGTGTCCACCATAGAAACATCAGATACATCGATGTGGCCACTATAGAAGCAATTTGGAGTACTTTTAAAAAATTCATTAAAAATACTTTCCCCGATCTAATTACAGTTTTAATTGGTAAAATCGAAAAAACAAGATCCAGTTGATCTAAAAATAGGATGGTAACCGTTTACAAGCAAATAGATTGATATTTATAGAGAATTTAAGCGAAAATTTTCCTTAAAGTGTCCACTATACCCACATTTACCTTAATAGATAGGAAAAAATATTCGCAGTTAAAAATGTTTTTCTTTACCAAGATGGAACATATCCTTGAGGTAACAGAGACAATAAGCACTTAAATAAAAGACTTCAAGTAATACGAATTATCCATAGTTTCCATGGTCAATTAAAAGTTTTCAGTTAACTTAAATGTTCGATAGGATTGATTTATACCTTTTCATACATAGCATTATTATTACCGTTTAAAAACAACAGGATTATAGCTTTTGATTGCATAAAAATACCAAATCATCTCTGGAGGTTGGAGTCTCTGCTTAAATTTATCATAATGAAAAAACTAAAAATCAAAAGTTCATTACTAAAAATATTGTTTGGTTTAAAATAAACTCAATAAAAATTAAAACTAAAAATTTGTAAAAATATTAAATTGAAAAAACATTGGCTCTTACTATCTCACCCATGATTTATTTACATCAACTCTAGTTCATTACCCGCCAATCTAGGTTACTCTTATCTTTAACTGCGTCATTTTAAAACTATTCTTTACAGAAATATTTAAATTTAATAAAACTTCAAACTTCTAAAAATTATAATTTAAGTTGTGAAGTTTAACATACTTAAGAGACTCGTCTATGATTCAATTTCAAAAAATAGAAGACTTTTAAAAAAGTCATTGAAAAATAAAAAAGACCGTATTATAGTAAAAACGTCATATGTAAAAATAAAAAATCTTGCACAGAAAATCTAATGGGAAAAAGTTGAATTTTAAGGTAGTTGACAAAGTTTAAAAACTGTTGGCATGAACTGAACTAATTGGAAAATCGTAACTTTACTGTTTCGGTTACATCTTATGCAAAGGTTGTTACGCTGTATAACTCAAATTAGATACCAGTCACGCTAATTGGTTTGTCCAGACAATCTATAAAAAGAAAAGTCAATTGACAGAGACTTTATTACAGCTTTTCATATTATAATGGGTGTTGTTATACTGAAAACCAGTTGTCGGTAGGTAAGCTTTTCTTTTCATTGAGAGGTGAATGGAACTGTATTGGTTTTTTAAAAATAAAGATGAAGAAAGAGTGTTTGTTTTAATAAAAATTTTAATAAAAAAATATTTTGAAAAAATAATAGATAGAATTCAGTTTGCATTAGAAAAGGTCAAGTTAATTATTACAAATACTTAATATTTAAGCCCTTTAAATTGCAAATTTGGAAGAATCACAATCTTTTAGCGTTTTTCATTTGCTTTAGGACAATCTTTAATTCGAAAATTTCTTAACCTCTACTCGAATTTTACAAGTCCCTTTAAAGAACAAAAATTTGCTTCCTCTCCATTTTTAGTATAAACGTTAAAAGTTTCGTTTTTATAATTTTTAAGAAATGTTTTTCTATGAACATCTATAATTGAAGGAAATACTACTTTCCATTTAATTCCTAGATTGCATAATAATTGGAAACACGCAATTGTTTGGAACAAAAAGTTGCAAAACTAACGCAATCGTTGTCTGCGATTCCAATTTTGTACTGTTAACATTTACAAACATGATTTTCAGGGTATTCAAGATTTTTGCATCAATTCCTTCTTAGTATTTTTGTTCTTCCTTGTATATCTTTATTAAATACTATTACATTATAAAATGTGAAAACTATAAAGTTATACCAAATTATTCGATTCACTTATAATGGTTGGTTGGTGTCATATAATGCAATATAATGCATTTTATACACTTTACGTTGGTTTATTTATTCTTCTAAATGAAAATATAGATTTTTAATGTAAAAACGTACTATGCTTATTTTAGAAATAACAACATTGTATATTATAATATACTTTTCTTATTTCATTATAATTTAACTTATTAAATAACTCATTTGCGTACCCGTGCCTATTAATTCCTTAGACATTTGTTTAGATGTCTTTATCAGATAACATTGGAGAAGGGTAAATTCCTATACTATATTAATTTTATCTTCTTTAGCTTAAACGATTGTTCATGTTAAGTTTTTTTTTAAGTAAACTAGCTTCTTGTACAAAGAAATTTATTTAAATTTATATAAATAATTTCTTAGTTAAGTGAATATTCTGTTGATAAAATATATTTAAATGTTTTTACTAATGTAGTACTTATATTCTAAGATTTGATATTTGTAAGTTGTGTACCAAGTGTACCAAATATTTTGTTAAACCTCTAGCTGTAATGTCATAACTTTTATAAATATTATTTTTATACAAATTATAATTCATATCCTTCCATCTGTAATTAAAACATGCATTATTCATAAATTAAAAGGATATTTTATCCAAACGTTTTAATTAATGTCAGAGTTAAAATAAATAAAGTACAAAGTAAAAAAAAATTATCGAGCAATATAAAAAATGAGCTTGTTTTTATACATATAAAAATTATTTAATTACTCCCTCCTTTAATTAAAATTCCATCTTGCAAAATTATTTTATGACTCTAAAAGAAAATAAGTGCAAACAAAATATTTTTCTTCTCAAAACACAAAAATTTTCACTTCTATAAAATTCAAAAAGTGTTCGCCCCTGAAGGGACTCGAACCCCCAATCTTCGGTGCCGGAAACCGACGCCTTATCCATTAGGCCACAGGAGCCCCCTGCGCGAGCATCAAACACTGAAAAAAACTACACAAAGGGAGGGTGCCGTCAATCAATAAATATAATACGGTGTTTATAGCTGGAGTGGGGGAACTGTGCTGTTGGTTCTTCTTGATGGGTGTTTTATAGTACTTTGATTGGGTACTTTGCACTGGTGTAGAAAAAAATAACAAGGAGCGTCGTTTAATTTTCTAGGTAAAAATTTAAACTACAATTTTATGGGAAGAAGTATGTATCCAATTACTCATCCTTAAAAGGTGTAATGGAATAAAATTGCATGGAGATTTTTAGTGAATTAAATAATTTTTTCTGGAATGCATCTTTTCAGTCACAAATAAATAGTCTAATATTCTGGGTTTTTAGAGTAGATGTTTCTTTTCTTTACGGATTCTAAATGGTTTCTGTATAGAATAGATTAAATTTTTTCCATTACTTTCTTCATTACCTTTCATTATTTTCTTCCTTAACTATTCATATCGTTTTTCGTAAGAGAGAAAATATACAGTGAATTACAGTGGGGTAGCCAGAAATTTTTTTTCGAGGGAGATATTCGAATCTGGGGGGATATGTGATAACAATAGAAGATAATCATAGAAGAGAGAGAAGAGATTGAATGAAAAGAGAGAATCGCCTGGAACGGCGAACAACATTTTAATGTGTTTTAGATAGTAAACAAATTCACCGATTCAATTTATATTTTATATTGCGTATGTCATATTGTACTTTTTAGGTCAGCTAGCAGCACTCAACATCTTACTGATGTTTTTTTGAGGTAATAGTTATTAAATTCATAATAAGTTGCTTAATTACAGAGTGGTGTAACTTGAAAATTATAAAATTTAAGTTAAGCATGAATTTGCGTTTCGTTTCAGGATCTTTTGTTCAGTATAAATCAGTTGTTTAGGGAGTAGTTATTTAGTTATGCTTTGGTTAAAAATTCAACATTTTGTCACACCCAAAAATCCTTCATCGAATTAATACAATTTCCGTTACAGAAACGCTCAAACTGGAAACTTGGTAAAGTGGATATTCTGAAGAGTTGAAATGTTTCTCTTCATTTTTCTGTAATTATAATTTATATTTTAAGCTCTTTAAAAACTACTAATATTGCTTATACTTATAGTTAGATGAAATTTTGATTTAAGTGATAAATATTTTAAATTAAAAAAAAATACTTTTTCATAAATAAGGTTATGATGAATAGGTTTCGATATTTCCTATAGTTAACATCATTTCTCATTGGCTCCGTTGGCACATACGGCCTTGAGCTTGTATCATCATATTTTCCTGTTCATTGCAACAGACTTTGCTTCACTCCAGCTCATCTACTAAGCTTGATTTCTTTCTTCTTCGACCATTTGTCTCAAAGACATATTTTGTTTTTTAGGAATTTTCTCCGCATGTGCCCAGGTAAGTGCAGCCATGAAACTTTTCCTTGCTTCGCATCCCTACAAAGAAGATCAAAGAAGAACGCGATGTGTTACTTTTTTTTTTCGAAAAAAATTATGAAGTCTTAAAATTATTTCTTTTAGTCTGCAGAATTAATTCCAAAGTTCCTGGGTAAAGAAGTGGAACATTCTTATACATTTAGAAATAAAAGGATAATATTTTATCATTTACTATTACTGAAAAGTCCTCATCCTTTCAATTATAGTCTTCTTTTAACCTCGTCCGAAATTTGTAAATTTTTGAAATTACAAGATACATAGCAACCGGGATTTTTTTTTTTTGAAAGCATGTTCTATAACATATTAAGCGTATCTTTAAAACAAATTATCAGTATCATTCTCTGTTAATTAACAAAAATTACCAGATAAATAACAATAAATACTCAAAACCTCCCGTTTTAGCTCATCTGAAAAAAAAATGTGCTCACTAAGCGCCGCACGTATGGAATCTTATCTGAAGACATCTTTTCGGCAGTTGGATCACGAATTTTGCTACTATGGAGAAAGATACATTCACTTCCGTCATCCACTAAAATATAAATGTCGGTTCCTCTTTCTTTGTAAACAATGTTGCAATCGTCTTGTCACAGAAAGAGGTGATACGATGCATTCATAGGAGAATTATAGCTGGATCTCACGATGAGTTAATTGTTTATGAAGCACTTGTTTCCTGTACGGAATCCTGCTTGCCTATCGGTAGCTTCTAATGTAGAATGTGTTGGAATGTGCTAATTTGGTGTTTTTATTTATTAAGTGTACTTCTGAAGTGAAAGATGTGTTTTCCTTTTTTAGAATGGTTGTTGGGACTTTCAGTTGACCTTCGATATTATGTTGCTTTGAAGAGCTACTTTTATAAAGCAGTATTACATTTATTGTGTATATTAATTGTGATGCGCATATGAAAAGAGCTATATTCGAATGAAGAGGAATAGTCTTTTAGCAATTACTACTCAATTAAGTAAATCCTAATTCATTTCAAATGTAGTGCTGAATAATCTATTATAAGTTTTATAGACTTTAATTTATAAAATTGTCACTTAATTATATTTGAACTAATTTAATTTCTCTAATAAAATTTGTACAGACTTTGTGTCCAGAATTTAAGATACAGGTCTAATTTGGAACTTATTTGCCGTTATTATCAGAGAAACACATTACTTATTCTTATTATATAGAATTTTTTTAGTTCCAATCGATTAAGTTATTGGAAAGAATGAAAAAACTTAAAGGGGTTACACCGACACTCTGTCATGTTTAATATTATAAATAACAATTAAATCTGTATCAAAACGCTCCTTGATGACATGCAGGTAAAGTTACAGGAAATTTCAATTTATGGAATCAGACCACTTTAATTTTCGAAATAAGTAGTAAACCATATTTAACAGATAGAAAAAAGCTTAACTATTTATATGAAGGAGGCTGCTTATCCCGTAAATATACTTGCATAATGTAAGCCCAAAATCAACATTAAATTAATTATATCAATGTATATTTTCATTTGATTTTCGGAAAAATTTTACATACACAATTTTGTGTTTTCCCCTCAAGATTATCCCCGCAGAAATAAATTTCTTTACTTTTATTTTATTTATCTTTTAGACATGCTTTAGAAGACCCTAAACTGTAGGTGTCGGTGTGTTTAAACGGTGGTTAAGCTTACATAAGAATTTTTCGTTAAGTCAAATTTCTGACTTTGCTTTTGTGTTTATTTAAATTTAGGTCGCTAAGCTTGGTAGGAAACAAGCATTTTCATCTAGTATAGGTTTATTAACCATATTGGAGAGATATAGAGAATATGAAATGACTGATGAGAAGGAAAGAGGCAAAAGACCTTTGAAGAATATGAAGAAGATGCCGTAGAAAAAGAAAAGAAGACAACAAATTATCCATGAGAGTAGTTAATGTGACAATGAACAGATTGCAAGTACTTTTAGAAACGGATCAAAACAAATAAAAATCGCTTTCCGAGGGGAATCAGAGGAGGCCATGGAGGATGCGAAGTTCACCTCTGCTCAATTGAGAATAGCTGAAAAGAAAATGCTAAACATAGAAGATGAAATCTAAATTACAGAAATAGGATCATTTAATATAGTTACGAAAAGTAAAATATCTGCACTAATAAAAGTGTTGATAGTCGAAACAGTAGCTGATCGAGAAGAAAATTTTCTACAACTCGTGTACTACCTAGTGAAGAGAGCAGGTAAAGATATACCTGTTAGCGAAATCACAGATCTAGGAATTACAGTCAATAAAATCACAAGATTCTCCAAAAAAGGTGAAAGAACGACGCCAACTTCAAGTTAAGGAACTTGGTGAAGTCAAAAGAGACAAGATTAGAATAGGTTGGTTGGTTGTTTGGGGTTTTATGGCGCATGATCCAAGATAGAGTATAGTGCGCCAAGATTAGAATAGGATACGAAATACTCAAAGTGCAGGAATTTATTCCCAAACCAAAGATTTGCCACAGATGTTTGGGATTCGGCCACTTCCAGGCAAGTTGCAAAGCAGAGAAGCCAAAATGAGAAAAATGTGGTGAAAATCACGAAACTAAAGTGTTCAACAAAGACCAAAAATAGGGTAGGGTGGGGTAAAATAAGTTACGGGCTAGGAATTATCTCGATGTAAATCAAACTTTAATTGAACTTTTTTACCAATTTTTTAGTATCGTATTCTTTAATCTGTTGACAACATTTTCCAACAGTCAAAAAGTTAAATTCATTAATCTGGCGACCGAAAAAAATATTTATTTTGAACCGTGGATGGTGACGTCAAAAATACATGGTTTACCACAACTTCGTAATATCTATATACTAGTATAATAAAGTACAGAACACTTTTTTAGTATTTTTCCATTTAAGACATTTATTTTATTGAAGATAAATCATGCTGGAAATGGCTACAAAGGTGCAGGGTTGTTTTCCCATAATGTAAAAGAAGTGGAATATAGGATTGTGTCGACTCAAAAAAACATTAATAAGTCAGGTGTATATATCTACTTCTGTGAATACAACAGTATAAGAGTCTACACCACATCTACATCATATGCTGTTGTAGAACATCCTTCCTGTTGAAATAAGCAACAAAAAACAATTAATGACCCAATGAATCTATAATATGATAACTTGCACAAATCTTGTAGATCAAATTCTAATGCTACAGATCCAGCAGTCCTTCAGGGATCCTTTTAGGGCGATACCTGAAGAGGATAGATTGCAATTACATGCATTAATTTTGTCTAGGGGACTGATGTCCCTAAAATGCTTGCATTGCCGTACATTTGAAATAATCAATTTTGATCATAAAACCCATATAATTATAATTTCTTCAAGAAAAGAGATTTTCTTCACATTAATAAATATAATATTTTTTTTCTGAAAAACTGGAAAGTAATTTCATTTAAGGGGGCTGCAGTCAGTCATGAATAAAATTTTAAAATTATCATAAAATGAATCATGAGAATGTCATGAGAATTTTGGTGGTGGTTGAACCTCCTAACCCCTCTGTTAGCTCCATTTCATATCCTTGTTTTCCAATTGTATTCCCGCTTGCGTCTCTGTCAAAAGCTATCATTAGAGGACGCATTTTGGGTTTTGGGCTGAAATCACAAATCCTCTGTGTTGCCGGTTGCCGTCAACAAACAAATTTCATGTCGTGTCGTGTCGTGTTTCATCACAGCGCATCAGCTTGCTTTCATGCACTTGTGGTTTTTCTGTCTTATCTGTCTGTTGTGTGTTTTTGCTAGCGATAACAGCTATAAGTTTTGACAATTTGTCTAAAGTGATTCTCTGCATTCTCTTTAGAGGAACCCCATCTTTGAGAAGGGTTTTTGGAGGCGTCTTTCTTAGTCAAATCTTCTAACTATCCTACCCTCTTTAAACTATCCTATCTTCTTTTACTTTAGATATCTATGTCTCTTTCTCCTCTAGCTTACTTCTTTTTGTTTTGCTCTTTTCGACTAGGAAGTCAAACTTTTTCAATTCTGCTGTACTCCTCGATTAGACGTCACATTTCGTTTCATCTCTATTTTAATTGGGAATCAAATACACTCCAATATGTTTCAAGAGCAAAACTTCTAAATCAGTAGGAGATAAAAGGGAAAGGATGCACGTAGATAAAGACCACAACTTCTTGGAAACAAACCTACAACTGAATGATCAACTAGAAGCAGCAGCAAAATATGGAGCAAGAAAATCTGTGATTGTCTTCTCAAACCCACAATAGAAAAAATACCAAAAGCTTATCCTAAACTTATCAAGGCTATGAGCCACATGGGCGATAATGGGTAAAGAGGTTGTTACGCCTGGAATACAGATGGAATAAATAGCATAACGACCAGGTTCTTAATCTTCAAAATATTAGTTGAAATATTAGTTGATTAGTTGAAAATTTAAGGAGAATTACTTAAAAATTCACAACATAAGAATATTTACCAGGAAAACAGATAAAGGTTACCGAAACGGTATTAATTACAATTTTTGGAAGAATACTACCTAAATTCTGGATGACAAAACGACAAATAAACCTATTCATAGACAGACCACGACAATGCATGAAATGCGGGTCCTACGATCATCTTACAAAATTTTGTTCAAAAAATCAAACATGTGTTAATCATGGAGAAGAACACTAGTTGGATGACTGTAAAGCATCAACCCCAAAGTGCGGTCAATGCCAAGGAAATCACAAAGCAAACGACAAATCGTGCCCCAAGCACCTAAAAGAAACAGAAATCCTAGAATTAAAAGCAATCAACGGTCTGTCTATAACAGAAGCTTAAAGGTTAACAAAAAGTAACCCCAAATCATATGCAGCAATAGTCAGAACAGGAACTCAACAAGTAACGAAAGATGAAGTTATAGAAATGAAGAATAAAAACAATAAAGAATTAATAGAAGTATTTAATCAAGCATTAAGAAATCAGGAGCTACTCTTCAAGTCTCTAATCGAATCCATTTCTAACCAAATCCAAAATACAATACAATAAAAGAATCTTATGAAAAGTTTAAAAGACAGTCAAGCTGCAGCAGAAACCGAATCACCAAAAAGTAAAAGACATAAAAACAGGAGAAGTTCAGAACAAAGAAACAGGAACAAACTTGGCTAATTTAAAGAAGAAACAACTGCTTGCAATTCACCTAGCAAAGCTTTGGAAATAATCAACCAAGCAATACAAAATTGATTATATTGCAAGATCCAAGAAACCGTACTCTTTTGTTGTAAGTCATGTTTTACATCTATAATTTACTATTTCATCCTTAGAGGGGAAGAAGTACAGTTGCAAAAATGTTTTATTCCATTAAACATTAGGTAATTTCAAAATTTCTATTCTTATGGTACTTTTTTATATTTCCTTTTTTGCTCAATAAAAATTTCTTAATTGTTTTTAAAAGTTTTTATAAAGTTGTAATTACAGACTTAGTTTAAACGTCACAGGGGAGGATTGGAAAAAATGCTTGAAACATGCAGAGAAGTTGCAAAAAGAAGACATCATCAAATCAAGTGCAAGAGATGATGCAATTGAAAGAATTGTAATTAATTTACAAGATGACAGTGAAAGCAGTGATATTGGTGATAAAGATTAAACTAGAACTTTAAAAAAAATTAGATTGTAATTTCATGTTAATTAAAAAAAATTACTACTAATTAATTAAGCTCATAAGGGGAGGGGTCCGGGAAAATCTCATCAAGTTTCCCCAAAAGAAAGGGGGAATTAGTGAAAATTTCGCTTCATCTTTTAATTTAGAGAATGTGTATTTTCTCAATAATTTTTAGTGAAAGAAAGAATTGACAAAACTGGCATTTTTATTAGAAGTAGTTTCTTTTAAACAAACAAATTGTGTAAACAAAATGTTGGATTTTCATTGGAGCAATCTTGATCAATTATCATGTTCCGATCGCATTCGTTTTTGCAGAACTCCCTGGATTCGCTGACAGCATGTAAGCCCGCCATTTTGAAGGGTTCTAGCTTGGCGCCATGCTTGGTGTATTGTGAATATTGTATAAAAATATGAATATGTGAATATTGTATACATAATATGTGAATATTGTATGAATATGCATAGGACCGGGAGGGCTTATGGAATACTTTTGAATCCTCCCCCGCGGTGCGAAATTCTACCTTTCGAGGATATTTGGCCCCCTCCCCCCGAAATAAATTTCTATTTACGCCACTGCCTTGTAAAAATGTTCCCCCCCCACTTTCAAAAACGTTGGCACGTCCCTTATACGGAGTGTGTTTAACTGTTGGAAGGATCATAAGAAACCTCCTTAAGGGTAACTTGCCATCAGACTCAACCTAACAGGAACTGAGATTCAAGACTCCCTTTGTCAATCGCACGAGATGACTGACGATCAAGATATTTAAAAATACAAATTTAAAAAGTAATTTCCACAAAGACTTAAAATCTCTTTGAAGATCCATCGAAAGGGGGATGCGGTTCTTCTTTTGAAAGAATAAAGACAGCAAAAACAAAGAAAGTTAAAGGGAAACTGGTACAAACGAAGACTTCGGTCTAAAGCAAAAACCAGTAATACCCCTCCAACCAACCAAACTGTAGATTAGTACGAACAAATGTTAAAGTTTAATTAAAAAGTATTTGAAAATTGCACAGCACACGATGATTTAGAATTTAGAACGTTTTATCAGGAAAAATGTATTAGCTCAAATGATCATAACTGACTATGATAATTTTAATTTCCATTCTCTTTTACTAATAACTTTCACGGTATTCTTAATTAGAAATCCTATTTTTAAAAATAACTACAAATTTTCTCTAACCTTAGTCTACTAATCTAGTAATAACCGCCTAGCCTTCCCCAATGACTCCAAGTAGCCACATAAAGCAATGACTTAAACACCCGAACAAAGAAGCATGAAATTAATGCTTCGAAAGGTTGTCACCAACTGCGTTAAGACCCGGCGTTCCATTCTCACCAACCACCAGAGCTGAGTTCCCAAGAGAAAGGCCCATCTCCACAAGCCAATACCCAGTGCTCAAACCACGTAACGAGTCCATTATTCCTGCTCTTAGCTCAGTAGCGATGTCAGTAGAGACAGCAGCACATTATAAGTCAAAGACTTGTTTAACCATGTATGAGTGTACCAGGTCAGTCACTTTCACTCCATGGCCGAGTGATCCATGCATCGCGCGTAACGCTCCAGATGCCTCAGCTTTCCTTTGGCACCCGCATCAAACCAGATTAGTAGAGCTACCCCCGGTTTTATAGCAGGAATTGGTCATCCGTTAAAGGCTTATGCGAAATTCGCCGGGAATGATCAGGAGGAAATTTTTTTGGATGATCAAGATCAATCATTCGGATTTGTTGTGACAATATTGTAGTAGGACGTTTTAGAAGAGAAACAAACTTCCGAAACGGGTTAACTAACTGTTAGGTCTCTTTTCAAACTACCACCTCACTCACTTTTGACTTCCCTACTTTATTCTGACTGCCTTCTATTGCTATAAGAATTAATTAATTGACTTACTACTGTCTACTGACTACTATTGCTATTAATATTAACTGTTGTCTTACTACAATCTATTGACTTTACTACTGACTAACCGATTGAATACTTAACCACAATCCTTTTTTTTACAATATTCAGTAAAAAAAAAAGCTGTACTTCATTGAGAATGATGTTAAATCTTTTAATATCTATTTTCCATCTATTTGTTCTAAGGATAATATTTTCTAAGTAGACCAACAACAGGTAGGGATGACACTTATAAAGGTATCATGGAAAAACTACATAAAATTTAAGCAAATAACACCTATTTTCCCGACCTGACCAACATGCGTTTTGATATTGTATAAGTAAAGAAGATTAAAATTAAAGGGATATTTGAAAAAGAAAAATGAGAATGATAAAGAAAAAGCAATACTCATAATTAAACTATTAAACTAAGCAAATTGAATTTTTGTGCTCAAAAAATTCCCTCTTCACATGACTGGGAAGAGGGAAAATATACGACCCCTATTATAGGCAGATGTAGCCCCTTGAATTTGGAGAAATCAATGTCGATTCATTGTATTTTTCATTTCATTTGAAATTTAAGTTCATTTGTATTTCTTTTCTGTAAACTAAGCCAAAATATTTTTTAACCCTTTCAAACCATGTCCGGTGGAGATTGTCATTGAATCTCATAGAAAATATGTAACAACTAGGTCTGAAAAGGTTAATTTAAAATAGTTTTTACCCCCTTTTTTATCCAGTGAATGTTGGACTCATTGATATTCATTAAATGCCTTAATGACTCAGTTTCATAATACTTTTGAATTTTATTTGTCTTAATCTTTCTATTTCTCACTTTTGTGCTGTAAACTGCAATTTAGTTGTCAGTTTAAGCAGTTTTAACTGTCAATTTAAGTGGTTTGGCTTAAATTTAATAAGTTTGAAAAAGGTAATAAATCCATCAACTTTTTCAACTGTTACAATGTTTTTGTATATGCTTATATTTTTTCGACGAATGTTCTGAAATTTGTGTTTATATAATGAAAATTCCATTACTCTTACACAGTTTTTTTATATTCTCAAAACTTTGGACTTATTTCCTTTTTCAAACTGACGGTTCAACTGCAGATAGATAAAAGTGAGTGTGAATTCCAATGGTTGTTCATAGGACGGTCTGGTTTCTTTCAATGTCTAGCAATTAAGAAATGTCTTATCTTTAAGCTTCTTTAGAAATATATATATGTATATAAACTTTTATTTAATTGTGTTTCGATATCCCATTTTTATTAATAAACTACTTTTTCATAATTATTAAAACATGTATATTATTTTAAATGGTAAATACATAAGTGTATTAATTTTATTCATCATTACTTTAAAAGTAGACAAAAATTGCACTGATGTTTAGTGTGAGTAAAGACCCTTTATTTTATTAGTTAAAACGCATAGATTAGACCAGAAGAGGTATAATGTGTGAAATCAATACATTTTGCAATCATGAGTTTTGATTACGATAAATTAGGTCACACAAGGACAGAAACTAACATCCATGCTGAACGAGGATTTGAACACCAGACGTACTACTTCGCAGCCAGATACTCTAAACACTAAGCCAGTACTACGGCTATATCGTATAATAATTCAGTTAATATTTTAAATCTAATTATCCCTAATTCCCAAATTTAGGGCATATTTAAATAGTAACATAAATTCTAAGACATGCAAAGGAATCTTTAAAAAAATACACAAATTTTAAAATATTTAATAACCATCTTCAATACTTAAAAAGTTGGTTGATAATTTAAGAAATTGTGTTATAAATCCGGTGATATTAAAATCTATTAACTTAAATATTAAAAAATACTTAAAATTAGAGAAATAATACTCATATTACCCTAATCTTTACTTCAGTTTGAACGTGTTCTGTTTTCAAATACAATATTCTATAAAAAAAAAGAAATGTATAATATGCACTTTTTTAGAAGAATCGTCATTAAAGATAAATGTTCTTCTTTAAATGCCTGGAAATTCCCAACACAGATCGAAATTTCTTCTATCGCAACACACAGAAAAAATCGCCTTATACACCCTACACCCTAAGAAATAAAATCCCTTATAAAAACTTAAATGGAATTTAAATGCATTCTATTTCTATCCCACCTATCACCTTAAATAAATCTTCCTATTTTTATCTTCTTTCACTTAATCCTATTCGCTTTTTTAAGCAATAACTTTAACTCAGGATCACCTCACAAGACTCACCTCAGTATACTCAAATCCCCTCACGTTGCCTTGACGCAAGCTACCCGTGTATCCCTATTCGAAATAAATAAATCTCAATCGATTTTGGCCAAGAATTATCGGTAGATAAGGCTAGATAAGTAGGAGCAGCGAACTGGAGGAGAGATCTTGGAGGACTCTCACCCTCCTATTGCCAACGGACTGGAGGCTATTGCTCCACCATCATCTGCACGTAATAGGTGCTTGAACTCGCAACCAATGACATGGCGTTCTGTGGATAGGGATTTGGGAGGGGAAGAGTTCCAGTGAGTGCGTAAACAATCGCGACGCGCGGATATGCGGTTGTGGTGTGTACACAACATGTTAATGAAGTTGCGCCGGGCATGCCGGGAATAAATGGGATGTGGGGATAATGGTCAGGATTTTTTTAACGAAAATAGGAGATGATGCTGAGATGAATGCGTGAAGTGATGTTTAATTGCTGAGGGTGACAGAGAGGAATCGTTTTTAGGTATTAAGGGAGAAGCAATGATCGAATTAGTGGTGGAGACAGAATAAAATATTTTTATTGAAGTTATTTTGGGTTTTGGGTGGATATGAGCTATAGTATTGAGTATGAGCTTTCTGTGTCCAGAACATGAAGTATATTGAGATTTGGGAGAGGAATGCTGTATCTCATTAGGATCTACCCCTTTATTACATCTCTGGGTAAGACATTAATGTGGAAAAAACGAAGAATAAATAATTAATTTTAATAAAATTGGTGAACATTTTTAGAGCCAGTACTTATTTTAAGCAAACAAATATTTTAAAAAAGGTGTGATATAAAAAATCTCAGTATTTAAATTTAGTATTAAATATTTTCACTAATAAGTTAAATAAGATATTATTAAATATGTATATATAATGAGAAATTAACATTAACTAATAGTGATTTGTACAAGTTTTATGCTTCAGTGTTTCTTAGTTAATTTGAGGACTTATCATAAATGTTTTATACCTCTATGTTAGATTATTATCATCAGTTCCTAACAACCGTTATTTCTCTTATCACCTTTTGTATTCCTTTAAGCTAATATTTGCATAAAAAAATAAAAAAATTACATAAAGTTAAGGGAATTTTTTCATCAATTAATACGTGTAAATTAAACAAATTTTATATTAATTGTTAAAGGGAATAATACATAGTTTATTTTTTTAAAAAAAGGAAGTGAATCTTTCTCCAACATATTTTCAAAAGAAAATTACATCAAATATTTGATTAATTTAAATCATAATATTTCCTAAACAAAACTCATTTTTTTATTATCTCTTTGTTTAAAGCATAAAAATCAATCCTCGTTTACGTTCCTAATTATAGTAGGTACGTAGGTAGCTTAATACGTATAAGTACTTTTAAATTTTTAGTTAAAACCTTCTAATTACTTAAGGTTTGATATATCTTCACACAAGTGTAACAAATCTAAAGAAAAAAATCTTGTTATTACTTTAGTTGTGCAATTTTTATAGATTAACCTCATACTACTTTACTTTAACTTTAACACAATTTAATTGCAATTGAGGTGTAAACAGTGAGTTTCTGTAACGAGTTTCATAACGTGAGTTTCTGTAACAGTGAGTTAATACCACAAGAATGAATATTTGTAAAGTCGTTACTTTTCTAATCTTATACTTTGTTTTGCGGTAAAAAAATGGTGACCATTGTCTTCAACCCAGTTGGACATTGCCGTAAAATAGCACTAGAATAGCACAAAATTTAATTTCAATAACTAATTTTTCTTTATTATAGGTATATTAATGATAAGGAAAATTTTATTTAGCGAGGAATAGATGAAAAATTTAAAAAAAAAACATTGGGATTTAATTGATTCCAATTTTTTTACAAACAATAGCAATATAAAAATAATAGAATAATAGGTAACTTTTTTTTTAACCGATGTAAACTCATATGAGAGATTTAACACAGAAGAAGAAACTGTGGGAAAGCAATCTTCCATTACTTTTAAAGTAATTTTCTAACACAAAGCATTTATTTTATATGAATATCAGTTTACATTATGTTCCCAAAGAACAACACAAACACTTCCCGTGTATTCTATTGTATTCTTGACCTTCTAAATCCCACCGACTTATTTTGAAGTATCTTCTTTTTAAAAGTGAAAATCTGGCTGGAATAGGATGAAAAAACGCGCCGAAAAGGCACGAAATAATAAAAGATTTTTGAAGAGATGTGCCACTGACCCGTACCAAATGACTGATTCGACTTCACTTCGTGACGTCATTAGGATGGTGTTGCCAAGGGAGATGCTTCGTCTCTTTTATCCCTTTTTTCCCTACTCAGGCATCTTCAATTCCCCATTCTCATTTGAACCATTTCTAATTCTCACGTTTTTGAACAATGCATAGTGATGTACAAATATAAAGAAATTTTAATTCGAAGAGAAACGAATGGGTTTCTGTTTCATTTGATTTGATTTGATAAACTAAAACGAACTTCATTCTGTATCGAATTATTCCAATATTTGTTAAATACGATTTTATGATGCATTGTATTATTTCATTTGAATGGTTTTCTGAGTTATTAAACTCATCGCTTTAGTGCAGATATTTAAAGATAACTTTTAATACTTGTGTTTTTTTATGCCTGATGAGTATTTTACAACATTAACTTGAATTATAATTTTTGAGTTAAATAAAAAGTATCAAAATTTCCCTCGTAATTGATTAAAATCATCGTTCGCTTTATTTATAACAAAAAACTAAAATAGCCATTTGTTGAAATAAATTAAATTAAAATGCAAATTCAACCATTTTGAAGTTATTAAACTTCATGTTGTAATGGGGATAATTAGGGAGAAATGCAATTTTTCTTAAGACAGCATATTTTATAATTTTGGAAATGATGATTCAGAATCTAGGTTCTGGAGGTATCGGGTACTGCTTTAATATATGTTTAAAATGAAACTGATATAAATGTACATATTCTTACAATTCTGATATTCCGTGTCAAGTTCAGTTCTAAAGATTTATTAGCTTGTTATTCAGAAAAATAAGAAGTAAACAATAAAAAAATATTTGAAACAACTACTTTTAATTGTGGATTTTTTATCATAATTATGTTGAAGCGTTGATTGTTGTTTTAAAAGTTCTTAAAATATTTTTAATTATTATTCTTAACTTATTATTGTAATCATATGCTTTCATTTTCATACATACTGCATTTGCGAAAGAATTGCCAAATAACAAAAAGCATCTTCTTCCATCCTCAAAACCTCCACATTTGTTAAACTCGTTCAAATTCTTTTACAGGTTTCCGAAAACAATCGCATCTTACTGCACCATTTTACAAAGAAAGCAGGGCACAAACATTAAAAGGTCTGAAGTCTCAGCATGCCGAATAGAACGCTTGCTAAATGAATCGTGAAGAATTCCGATGCTACTTTCGAAACTCCTACACACGGCAGCCGCAGTTAATGATAGCTGCATCCTTTGCCGATGGGTTATTGGAGAGATGAAAGTGGGAGATAGGCCTGAATGTTTTCAAACTATTTTATGCTACTGTTCGTGTGGAGGAATTTTAATCACACCGTTTAACTTTCGATTAAATTTTATCAACAAATGAATTAAAAGGATTATGTTTTTAGATTGTGGTATTGATGTTTTCAGTCTTGCTATTTGTAATTTAATTTTCTATTCTGTTGAAATTATTGTCTTTTTCATGTTTGAAATAATATGTTTTCATTTTTTATTTAATTTTTAATGAACTGGAAAGAAATTCAATGGTTTCTAAGACGAAAATTAATATTTTTGTTTTAAACTTGAAACAAAAAGTTCAAAAAATTTGTAATAATATTAATGAAAAAAAATTAAATGACCATTTTGTTTTAATATCTGTAATAAAATGTGTATGAGGATTTTTTTAAAATATTTATGAAAAAAAGTTATTGAATACTTTGCTAGTTAGTTATTGAGAATTATATTTATGATAAAGCGTTAATGGGTATTTTGTTTTAATACTTCAAACAAAAACTATGAATATTCTTGCAATAATTATGTCAAAAAGTTTAAAACTATGTTTTGATACTAACGACAGCAAATTTATTAATATTTTTGTTTCAAATAGTTTATGAATATTTTTGTTTTACATAATATTAATTCAATAGTAAATGAATAATAAGAGGGTGAATAAGAAGAAAATAACGACGGAAAAAGGCATAATGATAAGAAAAACAGTAAAGAAAAGAAACTCAAAAAGAAAGTATAAGAGAAATAAGCAGAAAAAAGGAGAATGTGAAACACAGCAAAAATGATTACGAAAGAAAGAAAAGGAGTGAGAAAGAATTTTTGTCTGACGAAGGGGATCGAAGTTATCCCCGAAACAATTGCACTTTTAATCTTTTAGATTTTAATGTGCAAATAAACGTTGTTTCTTATATTTTATCTGGTTAAAAGGAGTGGGAATTTGGTAAAAAGAGAACAAGAAAAGGATAGAGAGAGAAAAAATAAAAATTAAATCAGAAACTTGACAGAGAGAGAGAATTGAAGAAAATAAGGGAATCAAATGAAAATAACATGGGGGAGAGTGAAACCCAAATCTACCAAATTCATTTGCATTCCCTCTCAATAATTTCCTTCCTTTTCGTAAACTCTGTATTAATCCCACGGATTCTCCCATAAAAGCGCTGGTCAGTCGCAGCACAGGAAAGACGCTAGGCTCCCCCATCGGCGTGCCTTACTGCACACCCTCACGCGAGGCACAAAACAACGGATGGCAGCCCCTCTTTCCCAAACAATTAAAAGACCGAAAACAAACGCCGTCCGTCCTAATCGGGCGATCTCGGGCAGGCAAAGCGTTGAACCCGCTGAATGCGGGGGGCGGGTCATTTCCTGCAGGTAAGGGAAAAGCCAGAGGAAAAGCGCGATGCGCGATCCGCTCCCAAGGCCGACGAACGGACCGCGAGGTTGTTGACAGTGCACGGCCGGCCTACGGAGCCGGACCTGCGCATCGCGGCTGCCCCCCCCCCCAACTCTCGGCGGGATTGGAAGCGGCGGCGCGTAAGCCGATTTCGCACTGTTGATGAAGTAGCTAGTGATGGTTAATCGGTCAGTAAGAATTAACCGAAACGAAAAATCTCGTGATGTTCTATTGAAGTTTTAATAAAATCGATCGAGTTAAGTTTTTTATTTTTTGAAATCGAGTAATTTTCCTGTACTAGCGCTACAAGCAGCTTAGAAAACAGAAGACATTTCTACCAAACTATTACAAATTTAATGGACTGAGTAAAAATATTAGGGTGAGGAGAGTTGTTAACAATCGTACATCCTTTCTGTTTCTATTAAACTTGAGTTTGAGATCCTTTGATAAAATTACACTTTTTAATGAGCTATTCTTATAACATTGTGGCCGCGGTGGTGTAGTGGTCAGCGTGCCTGGCTACGAGCATTACCGACCCAGGTTCGATGCCTTACGGCTCCTGCTTGGGTAGCTGGTCATGGGTCAACTCAGCCCGTCATCCTCCCGGGGTCGATAAAATGAGCACCAAGCTCGCTTGGGGAATCAACTGGGGGTTCAGCTTCGGGCTAGCCACTCGGCCTGGACACAAGCTAAGTAATTAGCACCCCAGGCCCAAAGGCTAAGGAAACGGAGATGGGCACCGCCTGATGGGCCACTAGGCCCAAGGCAGAATTTGATTTGATTGATTCTTATAACATTAGCAGTGCAACGTTTTTTATATAGATAAGCTGATGATTTTTTTACATGAATAATAAGATATCATATAAAAAAGAGTAACTACGTTTTTAACAATTCGTTCAAATTTATTCATTCATGCTTATTATTTTGTTCTTTAATATCGTTATAAAGTGCTACTTTTTTTTCTACCCAATAACATGCTTTTAATATACATAAGTTTCTTTTTCTATAAACATCAGCTTTCAAAGTTTCAAAATCCCAACATTAACTTATTGTTGTAGCAGTAATTGATGAATTTTTTATAACAGTTTAGTATTAGGTATAACTCAAAACTTAAGTTTGAAATTTATTTTGTAAACTTTAAAAGTTGGAGCTCAAATAGGTCAAAATCCAATTTGTTTATTTATTTCATAAAATAAAAATCATAACAGGGCAAAATGACTTTTTGGGCTCTAAAATATCTCCGAGTTACACTTTACACATGGGTGGTAAAAGGGAAAAAAATAGCCCTACCAAAGGAAAATATTGATCGTTGAATTGAATAAAATTTTCCAAAACTCATTAGACAGATTATTCTCTAAGTTTATGTATTGCAAATCTAAAGTAAATATTTTTATATTATGCCTTTGTATATAAACTGAGGCTAGCTATTGCTTGAGGCTGAATTCTAGCTATTGCTTGAAACTTTTTTCCAACTCTACAAAATTTTTGGATGAATTTGTACTCTTAATTAATGTTTTTAATTACTGTTCTGTACTTAGTCGTAATAGATAGCTGAGGAACCAGTAATAATTTGATGGTTCAAGAAAAAAATTGCAATCCTTTTAGAAATGTTTTACTTTTTACAATACTTAACTTTTGGACCTATTATTTTCTTAAAATTTACGTTTAAATAATGAAATTCACACGATATAAAAAGGGAAAAGGAGTGTGAAAGTGTTTTTGAATGCTTTTTTTCATAAAACGTATTTTTTATAAATAAAAAATCATTATTAATTCTTTTAATATAATTTAAAAGAATTCAAAAGTGTAAAAAGATTAGAAAATTTTCTCCTTTTTTTAGTCAAAACATTAACAACGTGACTCATAGAGAATTATTATGCCCTATTCGCTATTGTGTACCTATAAGACAGAAGCATTTTCTTCATATAAAATTTAATTAAGCACAAAAATTTCATCTGGAAATTATGTCTTATAAAATACTAGTTCATCTGGACCCCATAAAATTTGAATTATTATTATGGGATGTGAAACAAATACGAACAGAATAAACGGAATTTCAACAAATAACGTCTTTCTTACACTTAACATATACCCCAAAACACTCACAAATGACTACTAGATAAAACTTTCACCTCAATATTTTTCTCACAGCAAAAATCTTATGCATTATAATATACTTAAACGGAATCAGTTGATCAGATGTTCCGTGGACCTTCTTATTCGTGCACGATTTGTCTTTCATTTCATGAGGGGCACCTGATTAAAGCATTTGCCAACCGCTTCAAACCCATAAAAATGGCTGTCAGTATAAATTACTTAATGCACGCATAACCCCACAGGGAGGAGCTCCTCCAAAAACCACCTGCAAATCACAAAACTTCTGACCCACTCACTGCCCAAGGTTAACCCTTGCCTCGGGAAAAAGTTAATTAGGGTAGAAAAGAAGTTCAAATACTTCCAATAATAAAACTTAGCCATTAAAGTACGCTATCAGAAGCTTAACGAAAAGTATAGTAACTTCATTAAGTCAAACACGAACAAAATTTCATCTTAAAGAAGCTACTGCAAATTTTATATTAATATAGTTTAATTATATTCCCTTTGGCACACGCTAGGAGCGTGCGCCTTAATAAACATCTGTTTTTCTCAAGGGGAGAAGGGTTAGTACGTCTCTAAGGTAAAGTTATGACATTCACCTGCTAGGAAATGATTACAGGTTGTAAAATAACCCCTTGTACTGCTGACTAAAACGACTCATGTGAATTAATGTTTAAGGTAAGATTCGAGGAATGAATTGCCTTTTAGGTGGAAAAGGGTGGTGATAAATTATCTTTCATTTTCAACTTCATCTATGTTGATTATGAACTATTTGGCCTTGAATTAATTTTTGGATTTCTTTTGTAATTACTTTTTAAGTGATAACGGATACAGCTGTCTTGTACTGCAACTATTAGAATAAAATTACCGATTGAAGCAAATATTTTAGAACTGGAAAAAATCTTGGTAATAAAAAAGAGGATGTCATCATCTAAAATTAAAGGGTTAAAGGAAAAGTAATTGAAAATTCTGAAATTGTCTTAATGACACTTTATAACAAAAAAAAGGTTAATGGTGGTCTTTTTCTTATGTCACAAAATTTACTTAAGAAATAATCTTTTTCTAATTCTAACTTAAAAACACTTGAAAAAGGCACCCCAATATTTATGATTAAAAAACTTAATTTAATAATAAAATAATACTTTTAATCATTGAATAGTCAATGTAAGAATCGAACATTTTACCTACAGTACAGAAATCTGCATATATTCTTTTATGCCTTTTACTTAATTGAATGGCAATATGTTTATAATTCGTTATGTATTAATACTAGTGTTTGTATTGTAATAAAAGGATTTCCTTATGACCAAGTTGCGTTGTGGTATTTTCAATCATGACTAAAACTCAAATGATTGAATTCTAAACTTTGTTCTCTTTCCAGATAAATGAAAGAGAAAGTTTCATTTATTGTAGCTCAAACTATTAGATTTCCATAAAAAATAACATTTAACACTTTGGATTAAATCCGGACTATTAAAAAATAAATATAAGTATAGTAATAAAACTTAACTAGTTTAAATAAATTCAAGTATATAAAAGAAGAATTACATCTCTAAATAAATTGTGTGAACTATACTTTTTTTCATTTTGACTCTTACACAATTCTTTCGGGTCCGATTAATCGTTACTTTTTACTTTAATTAGTTGCGGTGAATGAATTAAAAAATAGTATTACCATAAAATGGGGTAACTTATTGTTAGTCCCAAATGGAATGTTTTTTCCACATAAAAGAAAATAAAAATTGTTAACTAAAACAAAATTGACAAGTTCAGTGGTTTATATTATTTTTAACATGTTAAATTGTAATATAAATCGTTTTCTAATTGTGGATTTAAGTTTTAAATATCTTTTTAAATTTGAAATTTTGGGCCAAAGTTACCTTGAATCGGGGTAACTTTGGCCAGGCCACAAAAATAAAAAAAATTAAGGTGTTGAGTTTATTTCAGCTATTTCTATACTATTTACATGTGTTGCTAAATCATCTATCAATTAAAATAATCTATTGCAAGTTAATTTCAAGCTTAATTTATAAGAAAATCAATCAATAAAAATGTTTTTTTTTATGTAAAACTGATTTCATTTTAGAGTTTCCAGATAATTTTTTTAAAGAAAAGATATAGATGAACACTAAACAGTATTTTAAAATCATTGGTACTTATTTAGATTAATTGATTGTCTAAATCTCTAAATTGTAGAGTAAAATACACTTTTAAAACAAAAAACTGATAGTATTTCTATAAACACCATCAATTTCTCACAAATGATACCATCTACACCATACAGTCTTTAGGATTAGTTAGGTACTTATATTTTGAATATATTTTGTGTTAAGAATTAATTTCTCATCCATGTTAGTCCACTTTTAGTCTTTCAACTCAATGAGTATTTCAATTATTTCGCCAGATACCATTGGGGCAAAGTGACCCCAACGTAATGAAAATTCATTAATAGTCAAACCACAAAGTGAAAAAAATAATGACATTTAAAATGGTTAAAAGACTTTATAATTGATTGAAAAATACAATTTAGTAATTTTCAATCATATTCTTTATCGCCTTTCCAAAAAAAAAAGTTGTCAGGTTAACAAAAATCGACATTTTTGTACTTCCTTAGTTAAAAGCTTCTTAGTGATCGTATTTTAAGAATTTCATTTCAAGACACCACTTTGAGAATGTCATAAAACAATTCTATCAGTACCTGTTGGCCCTAGTATTGAATAAGTGATAATCACAGTCCTTTATAGATATAAAGCATATAATCTTTCCGAAAGTTGGGCCAAAGTTTCCCCATTTTTACGGTATGGCATTATTTTACTGTAGATTAAATGCATTTGTAGTGTATAAAATACATTCTTCTTTAAAAGGGATGCATTGTTAGTTTTCCCTTCTAAGATAGGGTTAGAAATAAAAATAGTGCTTCGAGACCACAAAAAAACTCTCTAAGACACCAGCAAATTTCTGACATTTTGTTTATTTTTATAATCTATTTTTGTAAATATTTTGGTGCTTAAATTTGATACTAAATATTTTAAAGTTTAACACATTAATTAAAATAATGAAATTTAAATCCAAGTAAAGCTTCATTTGCTTTTATTAAATCTTTAAAAAATATATCTCTCAATATCATATTCATCGAATTGTTTTGTTTTACAAATGAGTATGAGTATTTTTAAAACTAAAACATACATGTAAAAATACCAATAAAAGAGTGTGTGAAGTCTTGTTAGTTGTCGTTGGACCAGTTACCTAATTTTCTTATTTCTCTACTCTTATTTCGGAAGTATAAATACCTATAATTCATTATGCATTCATAACTGAAGAGAAAAACGTTTGAGATTTTATTTAATTCAATTTCATAACTTTAATCAATCAATTTGTGCGAAACTCGAATAATAGTCATTACTGGATTTGATGATTGATAATCTAATTCCATGAAAAAACGTTCATTATTGACAATCACGCTAGATGAAAAGATGAAGCAAGCGCATCCTTTTATTTCAGGGTCACTTAAACCTTCTTTCGTCGCTTTTTTGCCCTAATTACTTCTATTTCCTTTCAACGTTCTAGCAGGTGGATATTTTCGTTTTCAAAGCCACTGACCCAGAGACAGACTTCTGTCTGCCAGGTGAAAGTGAAAATCGTTATTTGTGAAACATTTAATGGACAAAAGGTTTTAATGTTGATAAATTTTTTTTATTTCATAATAGTAATTTTAAAAGAAATTAGTTTTATATTGTTAATTAGAACGGTTTTAAGAAATTTATTTTAAAAAAGTAATCAAAAATAATAATTTAATCTTAAATTTGATAATAAATAATAACATGGATTTATAACATCGACAATTGTAGGATTTTATAATCATGTGATAATTTATAGAAATAAACAGCGATACAACAAAGTTTTAATGAATTATATCCCCTTACTTTACAATTATTGCATAACAAAGCTTTAAAGAATATGTCCCCTTGTGTGCATAGTATTCCTCCTTTTTTTAAAAATAAGAAAATGCAGAAATGTTTTGTCAAGAAGAACCTGAAAGAAATTTCAACGATCTGTTTTCTTTCCAATAAAAAACCTATTTTCAGACATTTGAACTCTTATATTTCCCATCATATTTTGCAATCCTATTTCTCTGGAAATGACAGGTTTCAGTTTCACATAGGTTATTTAAATCGGCATTGCAGATGTTCCTCCTTAACTAGAAGAGCAAAAGAGGGGAAGATATGGTAAAAGTTCTTTTCAAGATCCGAATATTCTAGACCGGTTTCTTGAAAGAGCATTAAAGCCATTGGGGTAATTGCATGCAAAAAGAAAACATTCCCTACCAAATTTCAGAATGCGAGAAGAGCCGTTTCAAAATTGGTCTTCAATCTCACTTTTTGAAAAATGCAGGCCAATATTCTAAGGATGTTATTTATTTAGAAATTTGTAGGAATAATTCGCAGCATTAACTTTATTATTGAAGCTATTTCTTTCATAGGTAAGCTAAATGTGTTGTCGGTGAAAAAGCGTGAAACGAGATTTTAAGATAAAATGAAATGAATATCTTTCCTTTCGAGTGCTTGTGCGGTAGATAAGTTCCACTAAGACCTTCCTTTATCTTGTTTAAAAAACGAGGAATATGATCCCTACTTTTCTAAACTCTCTAAAACTAAATCAATATTTAAACATTAAATCGAAATTTAATATGTAAATAAAGTGATCAAAGTTTAATAATTTTTACCTCAAAAATTAATCCGATTAGAAAAAAATAGTGTTCATATTTTAGGTTGGTTGGGGTTTTATAGCAAAATGCCCCTATTAGGACATTTTTCATATTTTAGGATTTATAAGATAGTACACTGAGGAAAAAAAAATTAAATTTTTATTACTACTACTCTTTAATTTTAAAATCATTGATACCTCAGTAGAATAACCAACAAAATTTTTCATTAAATTATGAAAAATTTTTTAAATTACACTAGCCGACAGTGGTTTCCTAACAACAACCAAATTGCTATTTTTGTTACTAATTCATATAGTTATTTAAATATCTGCTAGTAAAAAAGTTCCACCACGTCCCATTTTTGTGTAACAAAAAATTCGATTTTCAGCTATTTTTCTTAATTTTTGGGTTTTAGGCGTCATTTTTGTCTAACAGCAACCCCGTCCAATTTATTTCTAGTATCCCAGTATGTAGACATACTTTTAAAAGCGTGGTTATGTTTTTATACTGCATTTCATTTTGAAAATGACAAGTTTTCAGCGTAGATTTTGCACATTTATGCACAATATACGTTCTTCTAAATTTGGGTACAGTTCAAATTACAATCCAACGGTAATATTTAACAGAAGAAGTGGAAAAACGTTTTTTTTTCTCTCTGATTTGGGACCAAATAGGTGACTAAGATTAAATATGGGCTCTTCACGTGTGTTGCATAAGTTATAGTGTGGCTCTTTTTCAGTGGATAAGAGACAACAAAAGCTCCATTCAAATTTCTATCCCTTTAGTTTGGGGACGATATTCAAATCATCTTAATTACTGTTACATCAATAACAAATACAGAAAAAATATTTCAAAAAAGTATTTAAAAGGATTTTTTCGCCATTAAGTGAAGGCATACTCAAAGTCATTATGAACCTCTGATTAGAAAAGGATTTAGGACCCTACCTTTGAAGGGAAGTTTAATCAAAACGCATCATCAGCTTGGAAATGGTTTGCAAGAGAGTGGTAAGATGACCGATAAAAATGTTTTAATCCCAATAGAAGGTTCTCTTTAGTCGTACCAAACCATAGGATGTTGAACATCACTCAAAATTCATATTTTATATCCACGTTTGAATTTATATCCGGAAAATCTCACCGTAGTTAATCATAAACAAGGGTAATTGAGAAATAGCAATTTTGGGTAACAACTCCTTAAAAGAGTTCTTTAAAAGAGTTCCTTGGTTCCTTAAAAGAGAAGATTTTACGTGTTTTAAGAGAATAAAAAGTGATAAAACTGCACCGTATTTAATGAATGTTTAATAGTTTTTAGTTTTGTATTGTCTGAAACGTGTATATAATCCAATAATGATAGTATTTTATGCTAAATTAATGAGATTAACTGTTAAAAAATTAGTGGTTTCAACGCTTTTGTTCGTTTTCTACAAAACTGGTGCCATATTTGTAACCAACAAAACTGTACGTGCTTCAGATTTTTCAGATTTTTATAACTGTTTCTGAATTCTACTCCCCTGAAATTAGTTGGGAATAGCCATTCTCATTTTTGTTGGGGAAGAAAGTTTAATTTTGTCTACTAGTGTAATCAATCTGTGTAAGTAATTCTTATTTTTTAACTTACATTGCATTTATTTTTTTTCTCTATTATGAAAATCTTTCAAAATTTATTTTCTTCTAAATTAGTTTAGCATTATTTAACTAATAAAACTTAACAGATACACACACAATATACATCAGATACAACAAAGTACCTACTGGAGGAATGCATAAAAATATCCTGTATGTGTTGACTCTAGCAGTTGACTCTAGCCGGAAAAATCCTAGACTTCAAAACATTAAGTATTACAAGTAGAAATTAAAACCGAACCGTTTTATAAGTAAGCGGTAATAAAATTTTGTTACAATTTTGTTTAAAAAAAGTGAAGATTAATTTGTGACTGTTTAAACTGTGAAATCAGTGTTTAAGAAACACTGGTTTCAGAATCTCAAACATAAGGTTCGATTAAAAAATCTTAAAAAGAACAGAATTGTTTTTTAGGAATAACTAGTGTTCGGCAACTAGTGGTCAAAAAGTAGTTAACTACCAACTACAAACTAGTCTGGGAAAATCTAGTTGCAACTAGTAGTTAACTATTTTTTCCTGGGACTAGTTGCAACTAGTAGTTAACTATTTCCCAAAGTAGTTAACTACTAGTTAACTAGTATATTTAATTTCATTACCTATTTTTTGCCCAAATTCTAATACATCTTTCTTATCTATATCACAAAAAACTTTATGCTTCGCTCAAAACGGTGCTTTATTTCTGGTTATGGTATTTGAGTACTCTACCATGACATTGTAGTTATAAATAGCAGTGTAATTTTTGTATATTTTGATAAAAATTTTAAATATTTTTGAAATTTTAAACAAAAAATTTTTTTAAAGTAGTTGAAAATTTGAAAGTAGTTTCAACTAGTAGTTATTAAAAAAAGTAGTTCAACTACTAGTTCAACTAGTTTAAACCAAAAGTAGTTAAACTACTAGTTAACTACTAGTTGATCGGTAGTTAACTACTAGTTGCAACTAGTTCTAGTTAACTAGTGCCGAACACTAGGAATAACAAATAGTTCTAACAATATGAATTAATCATAAAAAATCTAATATAATAGATACTTAAATTAACGGAGTAAAAATGTATGCAAACAATAAAATAATTTTTAAAAATTAAGGTAAAGAACTTCAAGTAATAACTTTCAAAAGATATTGAAAATCATGAATAGAAAAATCTTAAATAGATGTGAAAGAAACTATGTTAATGTAAAATGTTAAATTGCTGAATCCAGAATGGTTGTTGGCAAAAACACTACATTAACTTTTGAGTCATGCATAAAGAAAGTCAAAAGCCTCTTCTATGCCAGCTCTGGCTCAAAAGAACAGCAGTTTGAAGACTTCTTACTTAAGTATTAACTAGTCAAAAATTTACTTTGTAATTCACAAACGTTCCAAAACCAATTGTAAAATAAAAATATCTTCAATAACAATTGGCGATGTTTCCACCTCGCCAAGCGAGTCAGTAAGTTGGCAACCCTGACCTAGAGCACGCAACCTTGTCTTTCTGTTCAGCTGCTCGGGTGATGATGCTAATACGATGGAGAAACACCTGCTGAATCGCAGGGCAGGATGAAGGGTGCGTGATTTAACCATGGACTTAACCCTTTCCAGCATCACTTTCACTCTCTATCAGCATTCTCTTTCCGATACACTTTCAGCTGCGCTCGTTTTACATACACTTTCAGGTGCACCGTTCCTTTTTTATGGACCACACACTTCAGGTTTTCAAGGATACTTGTTTCCGAAAGCCATTAAGGAGTTTTTAAGACCCCGAAAACAGGGGTACGGTAAAATAACCACAATTAGGCAATCCTGAAATTGAAGGCTTGCTTTTTGGAGAAATAATTAGTTGAGTAATAGATGAGACAGAGACAACTGATTCCATAAATTCTAGAAGCACAAAATAGAAATACAAGACGAGACTGAATAGGTACGAATCACAGTGATTAAGGGGGGCTGAGCAGTAGAAATATTTATTCATTAATTATCAATGCGGAAAGAAAAGGCTCGATTTCATTAAACAGATTTAGAAGAGAAATTTATATTCTAAAGAATAAATAATAGTTGTTAAATTTGTTTTATCTGTTAATTATTTGAAGGAAAAAGACACTTTCTCCAAAAAATGTAAAGACAATACTTAAGTAAATACTGACATAAATCATATTTGAACCAACTTTACAATTGACAATTTCATCAAAATCGCCTACTTTGAAATTTAGTTAATGGATTCCCTTTCCTAGGAAAAATATAGGATATTGAATTTAATTTAATATTAAATATATTCACACAACAAAAAACATTTTTATTTCACCCAAAATATATTTTTGATATTGCATGTGTTTATGAAATGCTTATTTTACTTCGAAGGAGTTATTTCAGTTGAATAATGTACATTTAATTTAAGTAGAATTATTAAAATTATTTTTTAAATAAAGAAGTTATTGAGATAGAAGGAGGCATGAAAAATAACTTTTGACTTTATTTTTAAAAAGATAATTATGTTTAAATAGAGAAGTTATTAAGATAGAGAGATACTTGAAAAAATTAACTTCTAAATTTATTTTTAAAATTATAATGAAAATCTTGATAATTCTAGATTAATATGATTCATAATAAATCAATAATGTATTTACTTTTATGATAACTTTTTATATCTAAGAAAAGACGGGATGCATTCACTTCCAATCCATCTTTAAATGGCTATATTAGTCTGGATTAAGGAACAAATCTTTAGCAGTCAACTCGTACCCACAGAATCTATAAAAAGGGTTGATAAAATTTGAATGAAACTTACGCAGTTCGAATTTCGAGTAGGTAGTCGGTTATAATTTGGGCATTTAATTGGTTTCTATTACCTGTTCTGCCGGTCTAAGGTCATAACCTCGTTAAGATTTTGTCAGATAAAGGGATCCCTCCAATGAATAAGGCTGAAGGACTCTTAAAATGGATCCAATTTTATCTAACAGTCAATTTGTAGGGAGATTTTCGGGATTTAAGGGACTAATTAAAAGAAAACTAAGAAAGGTAGTTTGGTCGCCAAATGGGACATGTTTCCATGCTAGGTTTTTTTAGGAAGATTTAACTCTTAGTTTAAATGGAACATTTTTTTAGAATATGCTGGGAATCAAAACTTGTATAAAAAGGAAAAATTCTGTAAAACCTCAATTAGTTGAAGATGTCAAAACCGTACCTCCGTTAAAAAAAACCCGGCAAAAATTTTAACGCTTGATTTAACACTTTTTAAACATGCACAAATATCTTAATTTTATTTTGTGATAATAAAAATAGCGTTTACAGATTGTAATGATATTAAAGGGATAGTGTTCATTTGCAAAAACAGTGAATGTAACCGAAGTCGTTAATTAGTCGTTTCTTTGATATTGATGATGAAGCATCATCTGGCAAACAGCATAACGCATGTGTAAAAGAAATAATTTTGGAATTATTATGCGAAAAAATAAAGAGAGTCTTTGATATTGATGATGAAGCATCATCTGGCAAACAGCATAACACATGTGTAAAAGAAATAATTTTGGAATTATTATACGAAAAAATAAAGAGAGAGTTTTATAAATTATCGAAAAACGTGCATTTAACTGGAGATTCTTTTAAAAATGCATAAAAATACATAATAGAAGTAGATTTTGTTTTACAATGATATGCACAGAGATGACTTTTTAAAGTCAATCTTTCTTATATAGCTGAAAAAGAATTCAAATTCTACTTTCCGAACGTTGTAAACATCTTACCCCCCACTAAGTAGTACCTATAACAGATTAAGGTAAAAAAAAAACTTTATTTGTCAAAAGGAACAACCGTCTGAACTTACGTACATAGCCACACACGGCGAAAGATAAACAAGAATATATCTTTTTACCTAAGGATAATATAAGTTTATCTCAATGTATTTAAAAGATTTGCTAGATTATGAACTAATGGAGGCATTACAAGTATTTGTTAGAAAACATGTTTACAATTTGCACTGTTGCGTCGAAACAAAGAAAAACTTGTTGCACTCTTTGTTAAACTGAGATAGAGTATACGTGTTTGTTTCTGTTGTGGGTATCTGATATATCTGACAGGGGGTACCTGAACTTTATGGCGCAAATTTATTCTTGCGTATGCTTGGTTATATGGAAACCTCTGGAGTAATTTTCACCGATTTCTGGCAACTCGACCCATGTTAATTGGTCATGATTGGAATTTTATCGCATAAGTTATGCTGAAAATTTGGCGTATCCACAAACCTAGATGTAAAAAAAATTAAAAAACTGCAAAAAAAATTCTAATCTTTTTTTCAAGAAGCTAACTAAACATAAATCTGCAGATATCTACAAATTCGTATTTAAACAAATATAAATACCGTTAAATTTTTAAGTTATTGTGAACATTTGTGAATTTCCATGTTTCTAAATAATTGAAATATTTTAAAACAAAAAATAACAATTATTTTTCAATTTACAACCTAAAAATCGCATTATTGAATGGAATCTATATTCTTTCTTATTATATAACTTACAAAAATGACGGTTGAAATTAATTTGTAACTTTGAAAAAACAACTTTCATATTAAGCTAATGGCATTGTTAGTTCACATGCCATCCACCAACCAAAAAAGTTAATAACCAAAGGAAGATACTTGGATATTAAACTTTCATCCAGATTATCCTTATACTATATCCTAAGGTTAATACTGGTACTGAGTGTTACCCTGCGGGGATCCTGTGGATTGACGTCACTTAGTTGAACTACTGTGCCTTCTTTAAAATTCTGAAAACATTTCAGCAAAACTTGTGAACTTATTGATTGTATAATCAATAAATGGGAGTCATTAGTTTCGTGTGGAAGGAATATTGAGCAAGGTGGTCTAAAATTGCTCTAAAAAGGTTAGGAGATACCTTTCTAGAAGAGAATTCATAATGCCCTTCAAAAAAGAGTTCTTTAACATTGTCACCGAGCCTCTCCCGACCGACGCACAAAGAACAAAGCCAGACTACTCCCATAAGACCGCGGGCGCTGCGCAATTAGTTTGTCATATTCGTTACCCGGGAATAGCTTAATTAGCGGCACTCAGGCAGTGGTGGATCCTTACTTTTTAATGAGCCTTTCGCGCGACGCATACGAGGTGGAAAAGGGTTGGTGGCAAATGCGTTAGACCTCATCACTCATCTAACCCCACGCACAGCAAAGAAAAGCGGCGGTTTGACACCGTTAGTTTGTTATGCGATAGGTAGAACGACGTGATAAATAACCACGGCGCAATTGGTTGGAAGGCAAATTTAGTCAGCACCGGGCGAAGGACCTCTGCCATGGCCACCATGGAGGCTTGTCCCTCGTTCCGCCCTTTATGGGCCCAGCTTTGGTGGCGAGCAATTGGCTCGTATCCAGTTATTAATGACCCATGTTGGATGGGAAGGATGTGAGACTTATTATAGACAGTACCTATAGGTGAATAAGAGATAATTGGGAGTATAAAGTATTGAAAATATTTCAATATATATTTCAATACATAAAATATTAAAAAATATTTTAGTTTTCTCCCTTAATTCTCATATTCGTATTATTTCTTCTTCTCTTATTATCTCTCTTTTGATATCTTTCTCTAATTTCTCCGCTTCTTCTATCTCATTCGATCTAACTAATCCCAATTGTATGCTTTCCTTCAATTCATTTCTGCTTCACTCTCTCACCTCTGCAATCTCTCAACTTAAGTTCGACTCTCCTTCAATCTCTCATTCTTACTTTTAATTTTCGCTTTCCTTGCTGTTTATCATATTTTATAAATATTTAGGGCTGTCCTTATTTTTCTAAGTCGGATTTTTTTTTGAACACCTACCTTACGTGGAAAACTCCATTCTCCCTGTGGGGATGCTCACAGAAGAGGCGCAGGAGAGCCACAACAAAGATTACAGAAATTTCAGAATGAATCACACACGGAAAACCTCTCGTATCCATACAAATGAGGATATATTCCATAAGATGATGGAAACATCCGACCCGCTCATCACCAACATGAGACCCGAGTGGAAGAAGAAGCACCTTATTACGAGTGAAGAAGCAAAATAATTGTTAGTTTAATTCTAAAGGGGAGCTACGCAAAGCCAGTTGTGAGACATTTTCATAATTTAGGATTGATCTTTAATTTTATTTAAACTGATGAAGGACTTTAATTTGAACAGAAGAAGAGTTGCTATCCTCTATAAAATATACCTAACTAGTCATGACAAAACATTTAAGTTTTTAATTTTTTTTTCAATTGAATTTTTCAATTATTTTTTCAAGTGGGACCCTCACTTAAGAGAGAACATTTTCTGTGATAATTGCAATAACAACACTAGTGATGAAATTATTAATTTATTTTAATTTTTATTAATTAATTTGTAGCGCTGATTCTGAATACAACACGATGTCCAGTATGTTTCAAGTGCTATTTTACACTAAAAACCTAAAAAAACGCAAAAATTTCTAAATTTGACCCCTGACTGTACTCCGAAAATTTTGGCCTACATTCTGACTTCAGATTTGTATTCTACGACCCAAAAAACCTAGGTTTACCAAATTTTATCGAAATATTCAAAAGAAAAGAATTCAGAAAGAATTCAGAAGATATTCAGTTTGAATCCCATTGCGTTCCATAGTAACTATGTCTTACTTTGGGAATAGCTTCTCAACTCTAGCTCCCTTTAAGATCAGAATGAAGAATTCATTTTTAGGTTACCTGGATGGGATTATTTCCCCTTGGTTACAAATATGATTTTTCTATTCTTAATATGAATATTATAAATGTACAAATCGGAATGTACAAATTCGGTTATTATTACTATTATTCATGGGGAATACTTCAGAAACATCAATTAAAATTAGACCACCAGGATCTCTGCATCATGCCGTATGGATGGCTAAAGCCATTTATTCCATGAAAATGTTCATGTTCGGATTGTTTGGTTACTATTGGGACTATTTCATGACGCAAGGCCCTTGGCAGGGCATATTGCGCCAGACACAAGTCTTTAAAAAAAATAATTTTAAGTGGGTCTTTGTCATTTGTGTTTAGAAATCAGTTGGTTTTAAAAGAACAGGAAGTAAAAGGTTTAAAAACATTTGTGTATTTTTTGTGAAGATCTATGTGGAAGCATGGATAGAAAGTCCCCATCGGCCATCAGTGCTCCATTAAATTATTTAAATTTTATAAATGCTTTAAAGAATTAATTATGAGGGCATTAAAAAAAACATTCCTTCTGTGTTGCTGTGAAGAAATTTGTCAATCATCTGTGGTACCTTAATGAAGAAATATGCATTCTATCCATTTTTGATGATAACGTTGATGTGGAATCGAAAAAGCGCATAATCGTGAATTTCAAACGTGATACTTATAATGCTGTACGAAAATGCATCATATATCTTAATGAAGTTGCCCGCTTTTCAGGTAAGAATTTCGTATGGATTCGTATGGCGATTCGGTTTATACTTAAAATCTCTTATTAGGATTTATTACCATAATTTATTCCAACAAATAATCTAGTCTTCTAGTGTTTAGTTAAATCTCTCATTCGGATTTCTTTAGTCTCTCTTCTTTAAATACCGCTTTCTTTCTCTAATTTTCTTATTATATTCTACTTCAATATTTTTCTTTTTTTTCCCTACCCTACTCTATTCAATAATTGTTTTATCTTTTTATTTTTTATCTCCCCTTAAATATATTTTATATCCCTCATTCTTTATTTCTTCCTTAGGCTCTTGTTCCCTCTCTTATTCCAAAGTAAGGTAAAGGTGGTTAATGGAGGAAGCCAGAAAATAAAGGATTCAAGTAGGTAAGCAGTATGCAGGAAACCTCAAAACTTAAACTACGAGTCCCTGCAAAGTTACGGACTAAAGCATTTATTTAACCGTACCAGAGCAAATAAGAAGAAAAACTAGTTTTAAATGGTCTTTCTAAAGGTTTGTTCAATTACCGAAACAGAACTGAAAATTCTCTCGCAAAGGAAAACAACTTTTAAAGCTTTTAATTTAGAGAAAACAGACATTTTTCTGATCATTCAATAAATCATTATAAACAGCTCAAAATTATTCAAATTTTAAATTTTATAAAAAATAGTTGAATTATAATAAAAACATTAGTACCTAACAGTTTTTTTTTTAAATTGAAAATTATATGCTGAAGAATCTAATAAATATTTATTAGTATGCATAATACTCATACTCATGGTAATACTCATTTTTGTGTTGAAAAAGAAATTAAGTCCTCAGTTATAATAGGGTCAGATGTTGTTAACATGTATTTCTTCTTTTTGTATCAAATAGCTAATGTGTATAGTTCGACTAAGACCAAAGGCTTTTATATACTTTGACAAAATACGTATTTTCTTGGAAGCATCTGAAATAATTAACAGCTGTTTTCTCTCTCCCTTGTTTTATCCCTATGATTCTCACTCCTTCTCTTTCTCTTTTAAATATTTTTTCTTCTACATTCCATATCACTCCTTTTCCTTATCCTCTCTTCTACTCCCTCCTTCTCTTTCTCTATTTCTTCTTAATTATGTCTTTCAATTTTTAGTTGTTCTTCTGCTTTTTATTTTCCCTCTCCTTTATATTTCCATTTTTTACTCTCTCCCTCTCTCTTTCTCTTTATTTTAACCCAGATGAGCTACAAACATTTAAGGATAACTTACAAGTTGATTTCGAAAATATGAGGTATCCAATATGCAGCAGGTTGATGACGAATTCGTTTCAGTCAACATTTTTAACGTAGTATGATACGTTCCAGAGAATAACTTTTCCCAACTGAACCGCTGTTAAGTACAAGAGCAGATTCCTTGTTCTTGTCCGCCTCGCTACCTACCCTGGTAAAACACCTCGATGCAAATTGTGCACATTTCCTGCTCTTTCGCTACATTGTTCATTGACCGCACTCAACATTATATCACACACCATGCTTCAGTGATCAGACATATGTCCAAAGGTCCGTTCAGAGTACATACCGTCAAACTCGCTTGAAAAAGGGAATTCTGCTTTGCTTAGAGATTTCATAAAGATTAACATGCTCATCAGCACGTTTTTGAGCGCATTTCCTTTCACTTAAAAATTTATTTTTAAGCTTTATATTGAGAAAAGGGATCATCTTAGTAAATAATTAACACAATTGTGTGAGTAAAAATTGAATTTTTAGTGCTTGTCTGAAAGATAAAATTTTTATTTAAAAAGGGAATAAAAGTTTTTTTATTTCCTTTAAAGGATGGGTTTAAAGCATGTTTTTAAATTTAAAACTAAAAATTTCAGGAGTTTTAAATTACTTGATTTTACATTTTATTGAATTAATTTAATGCAACCATGGTCAATTTTTTCAATTAATTTAATCCGATTCTTTGAAATTGTTTTGTGAAAAATCTTTAACAACCTCAAGAGTTACTTTAAAAATATCATCATTTTTTATGATATGCAAAATGATATAAATGAGTAAACAAAATTTGCCCGCCCTTCAAACTTTATTTTAATGCTATCAATCTTTTTCTTAAAAGTGTTTTCTTTTCATAACAATCAATAATGTTTGTAAGTTGATTCTAAAATGATCAAAGTAAGTTATTTTGTTTGAAACCTAAAAGTAAAAAGCTAAAAGATATCATAACATACCTCAAAATGGAAGCAATCATAACCGAAAAACCTATTCAATATCATCATCACATACTTTTCATCTCCATCAGGTCATAAACCTTAGTTTAAATGATTTTTCCAAAGGCTTATGACCTATCTTCGGACTTGCATTACTCTTATCTCACTTAAATAAAATGCACGCTCGAAATCTATCTCGAACTTCATTTCCCAAAGGCCAAATAACCATATATTTAAATGAGGAGTACACTTAAAAGAACGCACACGGTATCTTATGTAACTCGCATTTTATGATTGTGCAGGAGCAGCGAATTCAGTTTTCCAGCTAAAAGCCATTTTAACTGATATACCTGCCTTTAGGATACTCGGTTAAGAACCGGATATCTACATGTCAGGATTTTCTTGCATAAGGATTGGATAAGACATAGGGTTTTTTGAATGTTCAAAATTTATGCATTGATGCCAGGATCTGAGGAATGGGGTATATACTCTGACGTATTGCAGTATTCCGTACTTATGCTATAATGCGCTATATCGCTGGTTTCATTTCATTAGCTTAAATGAGGTTTCTATTTGCGTCAGCTGCGAGGCTATCTTATCATGCTTTCTCAAAGTGGTTTTAATGACTTCCATGAAAATTTTATTAGTAACTTTTCTATACGTTTTGCACTGCTACATAACTAAACTAGACAGTTTAGTATTTATAATCTTAATAGTTATCTAGTGAATCAAACAATAAAAGTATTTCAAAAACTGAATATATTTCATTTTCATTATCAATTAAAACCTAACAATGAAACTTGCTCATTTGAATTTTAAGAGTTTTCGTTTTTATATGCTTTAAGTCCATTCATTTATTGAACAAAAGTTTTAAGCGATAGTGCAAAAAAATACAATAATGACTGTTATAGTCAGTAGGAAGCTATCGCTCACCAACCCCCGTAAACTGCTTACGCAGGACCTTTTGGATTGCTTCCTCACAAAATCCAGCTCACTGAACTTAACTCACTTCATAAAAAACAATTAGCAGAAGAAACGTCAAACAACTTTACAAACATACGTCATCTCCTTGAATAAACACTAAAAGTTTGAATATTTATAACCTCTAACCTTCCTTCAAAAAATAACCAGCACGTCTATAAATAACTATTGTTTATCAACACTGGGAAGCTACCGCCCCCTGCTCGCTATCGCTAACCAACCCCCGTAAACTGCTTACGCAGAACCTTTTGGATTATTATGCGGTCCTCAGATAACCCAGCTCACTGAACTTAACTCACTTTATAAAACAGAGAATGATCAATGTGCCCCATTTCTCGACGTGATTAAAAAAACTTTATAAAACATATAAAAAATTTCAGAAGAAACGTCAACCAACTTTTCAAAAATACGTCACAGGATATCTCCATCACAATAACACTCTCTTAAAAGTAATAAAGTAATATTTATTAACTCTAACTTATCAATAATTTAATCAAAATGTTTTCCTTAAAAATATCCAGCACGTCAAATAATAACTATTGTTAATCAACATTCTGGAAAAAAGCTTACACTAAGGAATCTTTTAAATTCATTATTGTACCGCCTAGTAACCTAGTGTTTTTTCATTTATATTTTTGTTAAACAATACCTTTTGATACCATTGGAAATAATAATAGACAAAACCTACATGACACTCAGTGTTAACAATTAATTTCGATTATCAGACTAAAAATTATAAATTTCAGACAAAATGTGGAAAGTTTTAGTATGAAATAGCATATCTGTAAGTTTTTAGAATAATTTTATCAGTCTTTGAAGGATATATAATTTAGAAAGTACTTTTTTAAAACGTGAAAAAAAAATTTTCATCATAAAATATGGCGTCAATCGGTCGTTGTGATTGGTTGCATAATAAGTTATTTGACAGTACTTTCTTCTTAACAGCGACCTTATTCGTAATCTAAAAGAATGGAAATATTTTAAAATTGAGAATTACTTTAAAAAAATCCAACAGCTTTATGCACATCCTTGAGAGAATCCTGACATTTTGATACCAAAATTGTGTTATACGGGTCAGTAATTAAAAAAATTTTCCCTGGAAACCGTTCACCAAAAACTTTTTTACTTAGAATAAGAGATTCTGGGGGCGGAAACGTACACAAATGAATCTTTAAATTCAATATTATACCGCCTATTAACTCATTAGTATACCTAGTGTTTTATCATTCCTATTTTTGCTGACTTGTTAAAAAATAACTTTTTGCCATTGAAAATAATAAGGGACAAAACCTACATGAGAGAGACATTCAATGTTTACAACTAATTTCGATTATCAGACTAAATATTATAAATTTCAGACAAAATGTGAGAAATTTTCGTATGAAATAGCATATCTGAAAGTTTTTAAAATACTTTTATCAGTCTTAGAATGATATTTAATTTAGAAATTACTTTTTTAAATTGTAAAAAAAAACTTGTTTCATCATAGAATATGGCGTCAATCGGTCGTTGTGATTGGTTGCATAATAAATTGAGAAAGGGAGTAATTTTTCACCATAACCACTGGTTCGGGAAAAATGGGGACCTACTCCCGACTCATTTCGGGGCGTAGAATTCAGAAATAGTTGTGAAAAAGCTGCAGCACGTACAGTTTTTTGAACAACTGTATGTACAGCACGTACAGTTGAAACCACTCATTTTTTTAAGTTATTCTTATTAATTTAGCGTAAAATACTATCATAATTGGATTAGTATATACATGTTTCAGACAAAATATAAAACTAAAAACTATTAAACATTCATTAAATACGATGCAATTTTATCACTTTTTATTCCCTTAATTGGTCTCAAATCTTCTCTTTTAAGGAACCAAGAGTTGTTACCAATACAAACAAGGATATAAAATATGAATTTTGAGTGATTTCCAACACCCTATGGCTTGGTACTACTAAAGAGAACCTTCTTTTGGGATTAAAACATTTTTATCGGTCCTATTTTCTAACAACCCTCTTACCACTCTCCTACTAACCATTTCCAAGCTGATAATAAGTTTGATTAAACTTTCCTTCAAAGGTAGGGTCTTAAATGCTTTTCTAACCAGAGGTTCATAATGACTTTGACTATGCCTTAACTTAATGGCGAAAAAAGTCCTTTTAAATGCTTTTTGAAATATATTTCTGTATTTTTCATTGATATAACAATAATTAAGATGATTTGAATGTTGTCCCCATGCTAAATGATAGTATTTTGCTTAGAACTTCTGTTGTCTCTTATCCACTAAAAAAGAGCCACAATCTAACTTATGCAACACACGTGAAGAGTCCAGATTTCATCTTAGTCATCTAATTGGACCCAAATCAGAGAAGAGAAACGTTTTCCAACTTCTTTTGTTAAATATTACCGTTGGATTGTAATTTAAACTGTACCCAAATTTAGCAAAACGTATTGTGAATAAATGTGCAAAATCTACGCTGAAAACTCGACATTTTCAAATGAACTGCAATATAAAAACATATCCACGCTTTTAAAAGTATGTCTATATACTGGGATGTTAGAAATAAATTAATTGGACGGGGTTGCAGGGTTGCTGTTAGACAAAAATGACGCCTATAACGCAAAAATTACGAAAAATAGCTGAAAATCCAATTTTTTTGTTACACAAAAATGGGACGTGGTGGAACTTTTTTACTTGCAGATATTTGAATAACTATATGAATTAGTAATAAAAATAGTAATTTGGTTGTTGTTAAAAACCCTGTTTAAACTGTTTTACAACTTCAAGCAATAATGTAATCTCTAATGCTGTGATATTTGATACTAACAATAAGCCAATAATTTGTGGTTATTTATAGCAATGAAGCTAGATTCACTTAGTCTCTTCTCATGAGCGGAAATCGTCCAATGTTAATTTGTTAAACCATGTCATGTTTTAGCATAAATTGACCTACCCAGCAAAAAAAGTCAACATCTTACCTTCAAAAATCCCTCTATTTTGAAGGTATTATGAAGGTTTGTGCAGATTTAATAAAGGCATACGAAAACCTGCAAGTTTTCTACGTAGAAAAGACCAAATTTTCAAAGGCGTATTGGAGGTGTTTTGCAGCATAACAATATCTTCAAATTTCCTTCATGAAATTAGCGGTTTTATAACGTTTTCACCATGCAGGTTTTAAACCTTTATTTTATATTTACAAAAACTTTAGTTTTAGTGAAGATAAAAGAAAAATTACATCATGCAGATTTTGAACTTTATTTTATTCGTACAAAAACTGCACTCCTTGAAAATTGTAGATTTTTTTTTTTTTTAATTTTAAAACACTGCATGAAGTAATTGTTTTTGCATCATGAATTTGTTATCATAGTTGATAATTTACATTCACAATACAGGGTGCTCCAAAAGTCCGTAGTTTTTGTAGTATGTAGTTTTTGTATCTTTTAAGTTAAATGAAGAAATTTAACTAAAATAAAATTGTAAAAAAATTACAAAAACTTGCAATTTTTTAAACTTTTTCTTTTATGATGCCCGATTGATTTTTCAAGAAAATTTTATGTGAATTACTTATAACATTGGCAAACATACTCTCACTGAGGTTTTTTCTCTATATCTCCTTTTGTTTTTAATTATTTTTGTTAACTTTTTACTTCGCCGCTAAGGACGTTGAAAATCCTCTCAGTAGAACCTCCAGGGTCACTTATCTAAGTAAGGTTGGTAATTGAGCCTGGGGGTTAAGGCATCGTCGTCGGGATCGGAGGGTCCCAGGTTCGATTCCCGACACCACCAAAGACCCACCGAGTATATGCGGAGTACGTGCTCGTTAAGTCTGTGGGTCCGAAAGTATCTAGTACCTAGATGAGTCAGAATCACCTTGGATTAGGGGGTCCCAGACCACAAACCCCAGGGAGTTAAAAATGGAGCGACACCCCAAAAAATTATGGAAAAAAATTTTTCTAGAAAAACTACTATTGGTAAAAATTCATTTATGGTCTCAAATTTTGTGGTTTAATATTATCTTTAAAATTGTCCTAAAAGTTTCTACTCTAAAATTTGTTTTAATACGAAAAAAGTCAAAAAAACACAAAAAATTAGAAAAAACTGCCAAAACTATTTCGTATTTCGAAATCCTTTCTTTTGATTTGATAACCTGAAAGAGCATCCTAAAAAACCCTTAAGCTGAAAGTTTCACGTAAAAACCATCAATATTAAACGCATGAGAGCCTGTTAAAGTTCGTTTTTTTTTTCGTGCGCAAAAAACGAGCAACCGGAGCAAACGGCAAAAGGTCTGCAAGAGAGCCTAGTCAGCCACAGAGTTCAGTGTTGTCAGCTGAAGGTAAAAAGTCACCAACAGAGGGCGTGCTTCGGAATCGGATTGCGATTGTTTTTCTCCTTTCCTGTCTTAAAGTTGAAGTGAACTGACTTCATGAATACAATAATATAAACACAGAAGTAAACAAAACAAAGTCGGATTTTTTTTGTTGTGGGACAACACTTGGACTTTTATATGTTTAAGTGCTTCTTGAAAAGAAGTTGAATATGAATGCAACATTCATCTTAGTGAACTTTATAAAAGAGAACAAGTATTCGGTTCTTCCAATGAAAGGTTCTCTTCCAGTGGACTTAATAAAAGATCAAAATATCATATCGACTTGGGATTCATCTAAAGTATTAGAAATAATGTGGGATGGAAACCCATATCCAGGTCGAATTTTGCAATTCGGAGGTATGCTATGGCATCGCGAAAAATAATTTTTTTGGTGGTGCATGTTGATATCAAAGACGAATGTGGTCTTCCCCCAGAAAATTTTTGGAAATTTAACTCTAAAAAACAGTTTATAACATATTAAAAGTACAAAGATAGAGAACTGCCATGGTCTATCTCTCTAATGGATTTCCCCGGCGCCAAAAATCCGCTTCGTAAAAAAAGTCACATGTGCATAAATTTCTTGATTGAGTTGATCGGAGGTGATCGGATGATCGGTGATCGGTGATCGGAGGCTTTTGGAGCATTTTCCTTTTTTAAACTTATCTTGAAAGTTTCAGACTTTTTACTTAGTCATCTTTTGAATTGAAATATTTGACTGCGAATTTCATTTTTCTCAGTTCCAAGTTGATGTTCTTGACTTGCAAGTTTCTTTTATATTTTATAAGTTTTCATATTCAAACCAATTTATTATGACAGCTTAACAAGGTGGCATTTTTAATTTTAAAAAGTTTAGCATATACTGTTAAATTTAATGTTAACAACTAATTTTTATTTTTAGTTTTCACAACCTTCTCTTAATTTAAGAGATCAAATGTCTGTGCATATTTTAGACTTTTTGCTATTTTGCACATCGTATCCTTGACTGATAGTAAAAAGACGTTTATATTTGTACAAGTATATTTGAAAGACGCTGTTTAATTTCCTTTTGTTAAGTTTCTTTAAATCATCAGTTTGGTTTAACTGTAGAATTGTGGATAAACTGCTTTATGTTACTGTGATTTCTTTCAGCAAAGCATTTTATGAAACTGTTTATTTTAATTGAATTCAATCATTAAAGATTGAAATTTATACTTATTTTTTGTATGTAATTCTTACACAAGTTCCATATAAGCTGCATCCCTTTAGAAAATTGGCAAAATTTCTTTTAAAACCCCGCAAATTTCCTGCCCGAAATTTAAACAACCTCAATGTATGAAAAGTGAAGTAAAAAATCAGCATAAAAAGTTCAAAAACCCGTACAGGTTTTATGCCTGAAATTCGGACAACTCAAATGCAGGGAAACTAGAGTAAACAAAAAACAGCATAAAAACTTCAAAAAACCCGTACAGGTTTTATGCCTGAAATTCGGACAATCCAAATGCAGGAAAACTAGAGTAAATAAAAAACAGCATAAAAACTTTAAAAAACCCGTGCAGGTTTTATGCCTGAAATTCGGACACCTGGACTGCAAGATACCTGCATAATTTTAATTCAGCACATAAACTGCATTGTTAGGTTGTCCGAATTTCAGGCATAAAACCTGCATGTTTTTTTAAAGGTTTTATGCTGATTTTTTTTGCTGGGTATCTGATAAATCTAAAACTCTCGAGCAAAACCTACCAGAATAAGATATTTCACTGATTTCAAACCAATCTAGTAATCTCACAAACGTGTTCTAATCCAAGAGAAATCATTAGCTAAAGATTGTGGATGCATTTTACAAAAATTAAAAGAGTGTGTGCTAAGATAATTCTCATGGAATTTCTCTTACCTTCAGTTTGATAAGGATGTTTTTTCAAATTGACATTCTAGCTTCCCCCCAGGCATAGAAATATCTCCTCTCATTTATCCTGCACTGTTTTTACACACACACTTTCCAGCAATTAACAAACCTACTTAACATGCAAGAACAGGGACCGGCTGCTTGAACGACAGGTATTAATACTGATGAGAAACTGGTTCGGAGCTGAATAACGTTAGTATATTGGGAAATCTCTTCAGTGTTCACAAGAGTTCAAGGGACCATATCGGGGAAAGAAAATGTAAAAAGCCTCATTTGCATTTACCGTAGCAATGAGGCATTTTAAATGGAAACGAACCGATTTCTCCTTATGATAATGCAACCAGATTTGACAAAACCGTACATGAAATTCAGAAAAAGATATTAGAGTTTAAAATTTAAAAAAAGATATTTTTAAAATTCAAGAAATATTTGCAAAATAAAAATATGGTTTTATTTTGTTACTCTGAAATTTTCAATAAAAAAAATTTATTTTTAAAAGACACTATCAGTGGGCATAGAATGAAAATTAAAACTTTAGGGTATAAAATAAACGTTTTAAGTTCTGTGGAAATTTTACAGCGAAACAATTCAGTATTTCTTGCTGTGTGTGATTTTGGTCTACAGCTTTATTAAAATCCAAATTGTTCTTCAAATGTAAATTTTTACTCTGTATGTTTTGCATTAAATCTCCTATTCAAGAAGTATCAACACTAGATCCCCACTCAAAATAAACCTTAGTAGTAGTACTCTAGAGTAGGAGTTTAATCAAAAAACTTTAATCAGTCAATTTTAATACTTCTGAACCAGATTGACGTCTATTTTTCGGTAGTTACTATTTCTTAATATCTTAAAGTTTGCTCATTTAACTTCACTTTCAATTATTCTTTATTCCAAGAAACAGAAAATGGCTACCACAGATAATTTCCATTTTTAAAAGAGCTTTCGGTTTATTTTCGTCAGAAGGAAGAATGTTTCTAAATTCTTTATTTCATTCTCCGTTTTAGGACACGTTTGCGTAATTTATAAAAACTTTTGACTTTTTAGCTCTTTTTCAGTAGGGGATCATTTTGTTCAGAAGTGACTGACTATATCTGAAGACACCTCTCAATGCCTAGCTGCCGGGTGCTAATAGATCTTGTTATTCAGTACTTCACTAATTCGAAGATTTCTTCTCATTTTTCATTAGTCTCTTTTCTTCTATTACTCATTATCCATCATTCTTCTTTTTCCTACCTCTCTGGGTGAATATCTCTCTCTCCTTTCCCTTTCGAGAGTTTGTCTATTTCACCCATTTATTCGTTATTCGATACCTCGGTATATTTGTTTTTTATTCTATTCTATTTTATTTTATTCTATTAATTATTATTGTATATTTGTTTCTCATTTCAAAACAAAGATGGTTAAGAAAGTAATCGAGCACAAACAAGTTAAACTCCTAATCCATACAGTACAAGTTGCAATCCACTAAGAGAACTTCTGAAATGAACAGGAAAGTTTCGAAAAAATTTATTTCCCAACTATTGTAAATCAGTGCCAATCCCCGAATTCACCATAGGAGGGACCCCACTGCCTCTCACACAAACCTGTCTAGATTACAACACAGCGGATCCCTAGAGGGAAAGAGGTGGTGCATTAAGCTTTTCTCCATGGGAACGTTTCGCTAATAAGGAGTAGTACAAGTCCCAAAGTTACGAAACAGCATAACGGGCCACCATTGGTATTCCGTACTAGCTATCGCTCAGCAGCTGCCGTCGCAGTTCAAGGCAGTCTGTTGAAATACCCAAAGTGCAAGACTATTTAAAAACCACCCCAAGTCTAGGAAAAGTTGCCCTGTCAGCCTTGACTTTTGAAACAAAATTTTTACCTCTTGAGAACAGGACCACCTCTAATGTGAGTCCCAACCCCCATAGGTGCCCCTGTCTGAGGTCAGATATGGGCCTTCGGGGCCAGTAACGAAACTGTTAAGTGGCTTTCTGTTTTGTAACTCTTGGTGCAGGATGTCATAATATCAGTCTCTCACAAGCATGCTAATAAACCAATCTTGTGAGGGTTTTCCTTGTTCTCCGAGATTGTACTGAGATACCAAACATCATCCTCAGTTCTGCTGTTTTATTGGTAACTTAAACGGACCGGAACTCAGCGGAATGGAATTTCCTAAAATGTTTTGTTTTTTCTCTCCTTACACTGTCCTTCATTTATTTTTCCATTTTCCCTTTTAATATCTTTCTCTTTAACTATCTGTATTTTTTTCTCTCCCTCTTTCACTAAATGGGTAAAAAATTAAGTAAAACTTTGCTAAAATCAAATGCAAGGAAAAAGTGAAAAAGTTAGCAAAATTTATAATGTAGGTAGAAGATATAATCCTGGTAACTCCTAATCTGAATAAGTGTTTTTTCCGGAAAAAAAATTATCACTAAAATCACTGGGTTTTACAGAAATGTTAAATTCATCCTAATGATATTGATTGAAAATGAGTCATTGTTGTAGCTTTTATTTTATTATCTGAAAAGGTCGGAAAAGAAAATATTTATCATTCTTTATCCCTATGCTCTAAGTATATTGTCTGTTGTCAGAGATTTTAAAAAAACATTCTTATTGCTAATTTTATAGCAATTAGTTTCACAGCTTCAACTTTTGTTCAACACTATAAAATCGTAGCATATTTCATTTGAACCCCTTTAATTTTATGAATTTTGCCATTAATTTTGAATTTAAGGTTGTTTGTTTGATTACATTGAAAACTAAAAGTGTACAAAATTAAAATTTTAAAATTGTTTTCTTCAAAAAGTTATCAGATTTTTCTTTTATTTAAGGTAATATTATTAGAAAAAGCAAAAAATGTGTGTTTTAAAATTTTCTGAAAAATCTCTAACAACCCGCTTTGAAAAACTGATAAAATCCTCCAAGCCATATAAGTTTTAAGAAATTTCTTATTCGTTTGTTCGAACTGTTACTTCATTGCAAACATTAATGTAATGGACTTAAGATAATTTTATAGGTTCGTTCACCTGTCCGAGTAACTAAACAAAAATAGTAAGAATGATGTGTAAAAGAAAAGGAAATCGTCAGCAATCAAAGAAGCATCACTGAAGCAAAGAAGACAGTTTCAACTAGTGTATTCTTGCTTAAGGTCGTAACGTGACTTGCTTTCTATTTCATTTCTCCACACGCGAGTATGACGTAAAAAAAAAGGCATGCCTATGGGCCGTTTACATGAATTGCTTTCCCGAATAACATTAATCGTCTAATTGGTGAGACCAGTAGTTTTGAACCCGTGTTACTCCAGATCATATTTGGTATGTCTGACGTATGCTGGAACCAACATGGAATACACAAACATGAGGAACTCAGGTATCAAGTGAAAGGTCAGTTTTTGGTTAGATAAGCTTGGCATTGACCTGAAAGAGGAGTTTCTGTTTTCTAGGAAGCATACCGGCAAAATTCAAATAGAATACTATTAGTTTACATTGTTTTGGTTAGCAATAGAGTCAGTTGATGCTATCGGTGTTAGAACTTGTGTTTCTCCCGTCAAAATTTACTTGCTTTTACAAACAGATCTTTTTAACTCTATGTAATACAGAAAACATAAAAATGTATTAGTTCAGAAAAAAATTGACATGATTTTATTTCTTAATTTAATGGAAACTTAAAGCCGTTGACAAACGAAGAATCAAGAAAAATCTTACGAAATCAGCTTTCTCATAGAGAGGAAAAAAACAATTAAAAGAACTCAATAAAAATGAATAAAATAATATTTTACTTTTAGAACTTTCACCTCTGGCTACAGACCACTGGGTAACGCAAAGACAGTACTGATACTTTAGTTTTCATTCATTTCTAAACATGTATTATGAAACACAAGGCATGACAAAAAGGGAAAGATTGTATAAAAAATATGCTTTGATTCCGCGACAAAAATCACTAATTTTTAAAAACAATCTCTCTTAATTTTTCTCCAATTTCAAAATAAAGTGCAGCAAGGAATTTAAAAGAGGAAGAAAGTTATTTGCATTAATGTAAACGTAAACACTAGTTATCAAGTATATTTTTCACAATGCAAATTGTGAATCCTTTAGGACGAAATCTGAACTGAATTATACGAGTTCTGAAAGGATTTTTCTTACAAAATCACTGATTGAAATAAAATTAATCTAGTTGACCAAAAATGTTTCGTTCTGTTCATGTATAGTATATATGTGATTAAGATTGCACAAACTCTTTTTTTTTTTAATCCTCTTCCCTTTTTTTTAATTATTAGTTTTGAATGAAACGATTTATTAAAGTTTATGATTGTTTTTTCTAAAATTACGTAACTTGATTCTCAGCCAAAAATTTCCTTTTCAATCTAAATTACATTTCCTAAGAAGCAGGTGCTAAGACTTAAATATTACGAAACAATACTCTTTCAGATGTGTGGCCTCCCTAAAATCTAGCTCCTCTGAAAAAAAAACGTCCTTCATCATGCTAAAAAATCTCCAACCCTAAGAACAATCTAAGTCAGTTGGATGAAAGTAAAGGAGAATAACAACTCACGGTTAAATATCCTACCATGGCTGAAGGTCGGTATTTTATACTTTTGAATCACTTTCTGTTACGGCGATGATTTTTTTCCAGACACTCAAAACAATTGGAGCTGGAGGAACGACGGTTGAGATCACTGACCCCATTTTAAGTCCAACAGAAAAACAACAGACCTTGATTTTGAAAAAGGCTTTCTCAATATGCAATCTCAAAAGGTTCAATGTATTAAAGTCGCCAGGTGAAAGTGCTTCCCTTTTTCTCTCATCTTCTAATTGAAGTCAACGCTCCGTGGCAAACAGCAGTTGCGAAAAAAATCTGTACGGTAAGGTTTTTTAGCATGCAGCAATTCCGGTTTTGGGAGAAGGTGGTTTTTCGGTTTTGACCTCCCCGACGCTGTTGCGAAACCTCGAACCTGAAAGATTACATTGATGGCATTGGTATGGGATGGAATTCGGAAAGGATGCTCTTATCTGTTGTTGGTCGCAGCTGTTCTTGTTTTGTTTACGTTGTTTTGACCGAAAAAAAAATGTTTTTGTTTTCTGCTTCTTAGGTGATTGACCGACTTGGGTGAACTTTTTTGTGATCAACATACTAAATTAAGACTCGGGGAATAAAAGTTATATGTTTTTTTACTACATATATTTGTAACATGCTACATATTCATTGGTGTCGTCATCAACTATAGATTGAGGAGAACAAGCCATCAGAAGAATTCCCAGTCCCCCATAGGAGATATTAAAAGGTTCTCTAAAATGTCTCAAACATTTCTTAACATTTCAGAAGAAAACGTGCAATTAAATTCAAAGCTTCGGATATAAATATTAAAAATAAATTCCAAAATTGAAAATTAGACCAGAATAAAATCCTAAGATGACTAGCAAAATATCTTAAAATAAAAAATCTACAGCTTCCTAAATAAAATTTGTTTGAATATTGACCACACTCAGAAATTTTATCGTGTATATATGAAACTCCATCTTATGTATAATATTCAATACATCATGGCAGGGTTCCACAAGAGTCTTAGTTATTATAATTTTACTACAAGTGCATATGGCTCTTAAATGTTTTCAAGAATATTTCTCCATTCTTCAGTATTACCAAAAGCTAGTATATTCAAACTTTGGAGCACCGTAAAGAATTTATTGTAATGCTGTTTCAGAAAGAAGAATAAAGCGAAACAGCACCTCTTCACTCCAAAATTTCTTCAACTCGCAAGAAGTTACACTACATTTTCCGAATCAGTTGTCCCTTTCTATGGGAGAATACTGGACAAATCCTTTCAGAAGCAACTCACAAATAAACTCGCCGCGGGGATCTGACGGAGGGCCGAAATTTATTCAACCGCCTTATAAAGCGCGCCCAGGTGTGGAGAAGAGTTTTTAAAAACGCATATGAATGACCCCCTCCTTTGACCACGGGGGACAGTCTGACTGCTGGACAAGGCAAAACTCCTAGTCGCTAACAAGAAGTCTTCCAAAATTGTTCTATTATGATGTTGGACAAATAGGAAACGCTATCGGTGCGTTGGTCAAGTTTGAACCAAATATGATGGATCGAAGGATAACAATGGCTAGTGTTGATAGCCGGCGCTTTTCAAAGTGATGCTTACCTGAAAGGCCCAAATAACGCTTTTGTGCTCAGCTGACGTTTAGTCAGGGTTGGTCAAGACCCGCAGGGATACCCGCTGGGTAGAAAAAAAAATAGATCGTAGATCGACTTCGTTTTTATGAGTACACTGATTTTTATAGCATTTTAATTCCCCTCCAGAACGGTAGCCCCCCGCAACGGTTATATGAATGGAATCACCATCACGTATAATTATCTTCTTGGGGTACTTATCCCTGTTTGGTATAGGTACATTCTGTTAAGCTGTATATTTATACTTTTATGTATACGAAACCGCTTGGTATATAATCTTAGGATTTTGAAGGTGAAATGTAGATTTACCGTCGTAGGTGTGGAAAGTAATTGAGGTTAACGTACTCAGATTCAAAAAATAAGTTTAACTCCACACCAATTATTGTAAAAAACTACTATAATCGAATTAAAATCTGATGGTTTCCAAAGCCCAACACAAAGCAGTATCACAATTACAGTACATGATTTCGTAGTCAATATAGGAAACTTCGAAAGCAAAAGGTGGGAGTATATATTTATAAAATTAAATTAGTAAATAAAAAAGGTAATGATTTTTAAGCATTTAAAATTGAAATAAAAAAAATAACAAATTACAAGACAGGAACCTCATTTACCCCTTAATATAAATCCACCCTTTATTAAACTACAAAATAGGGGGCTAAGATCATCAAAAGTTTGTTTTGCTCTGACTTTTCAAATTTAAAATGTTAACCATTTTTTAATTAACTTCGCGAAATCTTTATCACCTTTCTTTGTCAAAATAAGGAGACCTTGTATCAAGTAATTCTATCTTTTAAAAGTCAAGAGGAAATTATACTTTCTTTGCCTTGAGCTTCCTTCAGAAACTTAGAACTATGGCACTTATCAAAATCTCTGGTTGGAGTGTTAAAACTTCCCTATCGCAAAATCAGAATATACCTACATGTAATAATTGTTTCCGTCAGATACTTTTTCCCACCAAAAAAAAAAACACAACCAAACTTTAAATTCTACTTGTACAATAAAGCAAAATCTAAAGAAAACTCATTCCCTTAGGTTATTATTTTGCTGATGAAAATGCATCCTGTGATTTTACGGAGAGACACTGAACTCATTATCGCTTCCTCTTTTTAAGCGATTAATAACTCACTCCTCTTGCGACAACAGAACTCAGTTGGAGCCCAGGGCTGTGACCCCAAACTCTTGCATAACTGTGGGGCCTACACAGGTTCTCTACAGTTGTGACACAATGTTTCACGCACTAGCAGAGGTGCACACACGTACAGATAACGAGCTATCCAGATACACATAAAAAGTAAAATATCAGTGAACAATCTCTCTTTAAGAGCTACAGAATCATTGGGAAACCTCTCACTCGAGTTCTTTGAGCTGTGTGGACCACAGAAGCTTTATCCTGATAGACGATTATTTATTAAAGGATACAAAGCTCATTCTTTAAAATAAGCTTTAAAAGATAACTTGTAAAAAACGTGAATCTTGTGTTTCCTATTCAATTGAACTTGAACCCTAGAGCTTTCTTATCTGTCTCATTTGGCTTTTATGATTGATTTGATTTTACGAAATTTACTTTTCAGACACAAAAATATATTTTGTGATAGTCCTGTATTTGCATTCATTCTTTCATTCGCTGTAGAATACAGAGAAAAAGTTCACTATCTTATAATAAACTACAACGTTTCTTGACAATGGAGAAATAAGCTGAGAGCAAACAAAGGAAGTAGTTCCCAGCGCGATGTCCGAATTTCAAGTGAAATAAGGCCCATGTGATAATTGTGTTATATTGCGTTTTTGGGTCATAATTTTCGTAAATGCTACATATTTTCAATTTTGCGGTGTAGTTAATTCATTTAAAATTGAACTCTCTAGCCAATGAGAACTCACAGATAATCCAGTTTTTCGTCCGCTTGTCATGGCATCATTGTCAAAAAAGGTACTTAATTCTGTTTGTAATTCTGGAATTAATGTCCCTGCTCTTTCGTTCTGTAGCCAGTAGCCCACGATGCTGTGTGACGAAAAGTAATAAGCACATTTTGCTACAAAATTTATAAAGAAAAATCATCTTTCTTATAACTAATTAAAAGCATGTTGATCTTAAATATAAATGTTGATCGGCTGCGAGGGTGGATTATCATTACTTTTGATTAGATTATAGAAGAAAGGTTGGTTGGTGATGTTAGGAAAAAAATTTAGGAAATAAAATTCAACACACTGCACAGTAAATACCTTTAAAACTTTATTTTTTTTTCTATTGAAGTAAAAAAATCAATTAACATAGATTGAGATATTTTCTTAAAATATTAGATAGTTCTAGAATAATACTTGACAGTAAAAAGAATTAATTACCATATTTAAGGTTTAAATTTAAACCTAATTTAAGTGAGATTGAATTGAATTTGCGTTTCATATGTTATTAAAGAACCATATGGCACCACATATACTTAAATAAAATTAATTTTGATAGAAAAAGTATAGTTTAAAGATATTATTTCACTTTTAGGTATACAATTATTTATTCTTAGGTTTGCATTAAAAACTAAAGTAATTTTAAAAGAATAAATTTGCCGTTATGAGATAGATTTACTTTTAATTCATAGGTTCAGTGTATTCCGGGCAACTTAAATCACCTACAGGCACTACAGGTGATTGTTTATAGATCCACGCCCTACTATAGTAATTAAAAAAAAGTGAAAGGTCGGCAAGGTGGAAGCTTCGCCCATACACTTGCCACCTCAGGAGATAATGGGTGACGCAAATTGAGGCCTGTCACTCACCTGTCTAGAAAGAAAAGCAGAAAGAGTGACGCTTGGAAAGGCGATGAGTGAATGGAGATGATCACCTAATACCCCTTTCATTCTGCCAGCAAAACTCTGTTAAGGAAGATGATAGCCATACAGAAGTGATTTTCTGATTTGCGAATGAGGAAGAGAAATTCATGTGACATAAAACAGATTTAGAAAAAGTTCAGTTTTAATTTGATTAATGAAGTGGGTTATTTGCAAAGAGTACTAGGGAGAGTGCGGATTTAGTTTGATATATGATGTGGATTGGCAAACTTCGTGAGTTTTTTTACAAAGCGAGATCTTTTTATAAACTCCGCTTTTCTTTGGTTCCTAAAGATAGTTTAGTATGATTAAAATCACAGTACATAATATCAAACTTCCTAGAAGTTAGTTAAATTAAACTTCAGAATTTACAATACTCATAGTACCTAAACTTTTTTCACATTTATTACTTACATCCCCTAACTTTTCGTATGAGAGAGAACCTGTATGTGTTACGATTTATTTGTAGTCTGACTATATAGATTCTGTATAAATATAACAGGATTTCCCAGAGTTTATTGCAAGGGCATGGCTGACAAGATTTTCTTGTTACATTAACAGTATTTTAGAGTGAAATAAGGTGCCTCCACGGTTATCTAGATTAGTAATTCTTTATGGAAACCTCTAAACACAATAAATGCATTGCCGAAAATATTATTATTTTATTATATACCTAATTATATCACTAGTCACTACATTAAAAAGTTTCCCCATGCTCATCCACTCACCCCGAGCGATATCCTTCTCCCCGGTAGAAAACACCCATCTCGAATAACAATCCCTCTCGATTCCGCTTGATGAACGGAAAGCCAATCCTGTGTCCACAATAGCCCCGTTCCAATCTCACACTTGGCAACTGTCTCACGATTCTCCGGACTAGAGGAAACGGATGCGATCCCTAATTTCTCTTCCAGCAGGATCGCTAAGACCCAGCGAAACTTTCCCACCAAGCTAGACTCCCACGACATGGACCCTAGACCATTGTACACACTTTTTTGCGAGCCCCTCAGCTTGCTTCCTCCCCAAATCAAGCAGCTTTTGGAGGTCACCAGGCTAGTGTGCCACCTCCCCCTGGATGCGATTGTTGTGCAGCCCTACAAAAGCAAGCATCTTTGAAAGGGCTTCTTGCCAAACAAAACCGGAGAAAACTGTTCCCACACGAAAACAGTACTTTCACTGTAAGTCCTTGTCTTGGTCCAGAGGTCTCGCCCGTTAGCACCGGACGGTTGAGGTCCGTTCTGGATTCATGGGTTTCTTTTTCAAGGACATGGAGAAGATAGTGAGTGAAACAGTTATACGGTATGTTGTCAGCGAGGTGGAAAGAGTTATTCAACCTCATTACTGACAGACTATACTGATAATGTGAAGACTATACCGATTCAAGGGATTAAGTTCGAAAATAGTTTTCGAAACATTCTACGTTCAAGATTCTTTACACATTCATTCATTTTCTAGGATGGATAACTAGAATTTTTAGTGCTAACTTTCTTACTTGCTCACTTCATTAACGTCTTTATACTTTACTTCAAAAGAGTGAATAAAAGGATAAATGAGAAAGAGAGAGAAAGGGGAATGAGAAGGGACAACTGGAATTAGGTAGAATGAAGAATAATTTTTCTTAGGGATGCAGAGAAAGAAATATTTCCATATGCGTTCCTGTCTGGTGTTCTAAGTTTTGAAAGGCTTTTAGTAATAAATTTGCATAAATTACCCTATATCTATTATATATATTACATTTTAAGTGGCAATATTGTTTTTTGAACTATTATATGAGGTGTATTATTGTTTGTTGAGACTTAAATGTTGGGAACTAATAAAGAATTTTTATGCTGTTAAACTTGGTGCTTCCCTCACGTTATTTTGGAAAGGGAGATCCTAAAAAGACTGTTTTAGAAGGGTTATTTTCTTTCAATGAGTGATTCCCCAACCTTCTCAAGTTAAGAATGCTACTCTAAACAACTAACATTTTTTCACAGTACTATTTGCAAAATACTTAATGTGCAGAATTAGGATAATGCATTTGGAACAGCATTGTTTGACAAATTTGTTCCGTCATTGATTTCTTAAACATAAAACTTTTTATTGATGAATGGCCCTGATTTACCATTATTATTAGCAGGCTTAGGCCTACAGGCCCCCTTAATTTCAAAGATAATTTCAATTAAAATAACTTCTCAAGAAGTCATGGTGTTTATTTTCTGGATTTTAGTGAATAGCATTGGGATGCATTTTTTTTGCATTGGATGCAAAATGCAAAAAGATGTCCAAATTCATTTGGGATGGGACAGCTTTTATCTCGCTGGTAATTTTTCTCGACCCCGTTCATTCCTTGCTCATAAATGTTCATTCCGTCATTAAAAGTGAAATATCCACGTGTTGTAAGAAAGGAAAGTGTAAGCGTGAAGTTAAATTTCACTATTTGAGGAGCAAATTGTTGAAGATACTTCCATTAATTAATAACTCATCCTTAATAAAACAAATTAAAAGGGCAACAGTTTCTTTCAAGAGTGCAGGTTGAAGAATTGTTTTTTATTTGAGCCGTTCCATCTCATACGTATTTGCGTAATCCACCCCCCCCCCCTCCAAGATACTTCCCCTTATACGTTGGTGTCCCCACTTTTTGCCTGTTTTTTCAGGCCGCCCCACTACTACCCTAGATTCGCTTTTCTCTTTTGCACGAATATCGCCGACAACAATGGGCAGTGCTTTCACTACCCTCCTTTCGACCCCCGAAGCAGTTGCTCCCCTTCCACCGGCCAAAAAACATCTTCCAGACAGCAGGTGCTTGCAGTTTGTTGTGCCTGTACAGACAAACAAAAAGGTCAATGCTGCTGCAACTGTTAGGTGCGTTGCGTGGACAAGGGAGAGCCGTTGACAGAAGATGTACCTCCCCCTTCCTAACTAGCTCAGCATACTCGGGAACTGTTACCAAACCCGTAATAGCCGTGCGTATTCCTGTTATGCCTAGTGATTTACGTAGTTGGGGGAAAAGAACTTTTGGCATACATACATACCCTTATTCAAATACAAAGGATTTCTTTAGAATCCGTTGCCTTTATTTAGCCATGATAGTTACCAGCGTTTAAATGAAATCGATTTCTTTCCTTTATCTAGATGACACAATTATAAAATAAGAGAAGGGTAAAGATGGAGAAGATATAGGATTGAGTGTTGTGAGAAAATGGGGGGAAAGAGAAGAAGAGTTAGGAAAAAAATTCACGAGAGAGGAAGAGCAACAGAAGAGTTGGAGGACGAGAAAATAAGTCAGAGAAAAATGAGGGGGGAAGAGCTTTGCGTTATTACGGCAAAGTATTTTCAAAGTTAACGCTGATTCACACGGTTTCACTTTCACTGTTCATACCGGTGATTCACTCCTGTGAATCATTCATTCAGTGAACAGCTTTGTTTGCACATTCACTCTAATCAGACCCGTTCATCTTCATCGGTTGTTTATACTCATATTTACTGTATGAATGATGGTTGTTTTATGACCATGGTAGTTTAATGATTGACATTCAAAATGTATCATCAAAGAAAAATGAACATTTTTTTAAAAATCAGGGATATATTATACATATATAGGTTTAATTGGAGGACAGGTTTAATTAAAGAACTAGAATAGATATTAGAACACTTATAACCCAAAGATCCACGCCATTGGTGGGTAAAACCATATGTTTCGAGGAGAGAAATCCACGGTGCTTCCTCAACATTTTTCAATCTTCAATTTCATTAAAATAACAAATTATTAGGAAGAAACATTTTATTTAGCTTTTATGGGACTTCAAACACAAAACCTAAATGTTTTGTCATGTTTTTCACAGAAAACATAAAATGTTTATTTAAAAATACTATATCTACTTACAAAAACTTACTTTTTTGCATCATAAGAAGCAAATAAAAATAAAAAAATTAAAATTTATTTCAAAAATTAACTAAAATATCAAAGTTTAAAGTTTGCCATGTCTGTCACAGAAGTTATCCCCGTCACTATTTTTTTTTTCATTTATTAAATAAATTGAAGCATTCTTCTACATAACTACTGGATTAACCTTTTCTGTATTTGGTAAGTTCAACAATATCGTTTTATGTTCAATAATGGATTTTTCCAGCAAGATAAATTAAGCTCAATAATTAAAATCATGTGAGTTTTCATGGAATTTTTTGAAATAGAATGTAATAAAAATTATAAAGAAATTATTACAATTGCCAAATTTAAAAGAAGAAAATATGTCCATTCAATTTAATGTGGATGGCATTCCTGTTTACAGGAAACACAGTTACACCCTCAGAAAGGAAAAATCACATCCTTGTGTGGCTTATGGTTTGATCCCCAAAAGCCAGTGATGAACACTTTCTTAAAACCTTTTGCCACGGAGCTCACATTTCTTGCTCACATCGGAATTGGTTGGATAGATCCTGTAAGAGGTAAATCAAATACCTAAGTCATCCCACTGATTTGTACAAGTGACGCTCCTGCTAGAGCCATGCTGCAAAATTTTCTTCAATATAACGGTAAACACGGATGTGGATTTTGTGAGATTGCTGGAGAACGAGTGCCTAATGGTAAGGGCTATTGCCGAGTCTACCTTTCAAACCCAGCTCCTTTGCGCACATTTCAAAGCACTTTAGAGTTTGCATGAGCAGGCATCTGATAACATTAAACCTGTCTTGGGGGTCAAAGGCCCATCTGAGTTGATGAGGTTGTACCCTTATTTTATTATGGTGTCTGGATTCGTCCCTGATATAATACACTCAGTGTTACTTGGGGTCACCAGACACATTCTCAACATTTGAGTACAGTCTTCAGGGTGCGACTATTCCCTTAGTAAAAAGGATATATATGCTCTCAACGAGCGAATAAAAGCAATTACGTTACCCAATGAAGCCGTGAGGAAGCTAAGAACCCTCAGCGATCTGAGATTTTGGAAAGCCTCTGAATTCAGAGTTTTTTTTGCTATCATCCCCTATTTTATTGATGAATTTACTCAAAAAAAGAGTATACAAACATTGTGTGTGTGTGGCTGTTGTTTGTCAATGGTGTGACACTTTTGCTAGGCCAAGAAATTTCGCAGTCGGATATTGATTTGGCTGAAGTGTCCGTAAGAAAGTTTGTGAAGGATATTTATGGTGTTTCCGAGCAAACTTACAACATTCATCTCTTGTTACATCTTCCCTAAACGGTTTGGGCATGAGGGCCATTGTGGATGTGGGCCCACTCCTGCTTTCCTTTCGAGGATAGTTTAGGAAAGCTTACACAGTTCCAACATGGAACAAAAGGAGTACCTATACAGATAATAAACTCCTACTTGATGAAATATATGATGAATATAGAGCAAAAACCTCAGTGAGAGTATTGTTGCCAATGTTATAAGTAATTCACATAAAATTTTCTTGAAAATATCGTGAATAATAATAAAATATATATTTTCTATAATTTTCAAGGAGTGCAGTTTTTGTACCGACAAAATTAAGTTCAAAATCTGCATGATATAAATTTCTTTTATCTTCACTAAAACGGAAGTTTTTGTAAACATAAAATAAGGTTTAAAACCTGCATGGGGAAAACGTTATAAAATAGCTAATTTCATGAAGGAAATTTAAAGATATTGTTATGCTGCAAAACACCTCCAATACGCCTTTGAAAATTTGGTCTTTTCTATGTAGAAAACCTGCAGGTTTTTGTATGCCTTTATCAAATCTGCACAAACCTTCATAATACCTTCAAAATAGAGGGATTTTTGAAGGTGAGGTGCTGATTTCTTTTGCTGGGAAGCTTTATTTATTTTTAAATGGATCATAAGAAATTAAAAATAATAACTAAAATAAAATATGCAAAGTATAATCTAAATATTTACGTGTCCTATCTCATATCATTAAAAATTCTTAGTAAAGGTTTTCCCACAAAATTTGATCATTTTAGTTTTAAATTTACAGACAACCAACTTCTTATAGTGATTTTTAAAATTCCTTAAACATGAAATTTATGCCACAACAGATCCATTGGGATGCCATTCTATGCCACATACCGGCAAACCAAGAAAAGGTTGGGATAAATTAATACAATAAGTATTAATTCGAAGCAAAAAAAATAGTGTCACAATTTTATTGATATAAACCGGCTCTTAAAATTTCTAAAAATAGTGAAATGTTGTTCTTGAAAATAAATTAATTGGTAGAATTTAATCCAATTCAATACTTTAATGCCAATAATAAAGTTACGAAACATTAAAACTTCATTTCAAAGCCCAATTTCACTCCATACCAAATTCAATCATATGTAATTTAAGTATAATAAACGAAATAAGTACGTATAATAAAATTATGAATGCAGTATAAAAGTTCGTATATCATCGGGCTGTTAAGGCCGTGTTCCAACTAAAAGATGTTAAGAACTGAACGTTTCGACCTCAGCTACGGAGGTCATCATCAGCAGGAATAAAAACTCTTCCAACTAAAAGCAAAAAGCTCCCTGAAAAATATTTTTCTAAACTTCATACATCACTGCTAAAAGATATATTCAAATAATTTGGAATGGCTCCAGAAATTACTATAGAAAGAGAAACTAGTTTTAATGCGTTCACTCTCTGCGGCAGGTGTGTCCGGGCTTGTTTACCATGCAGAAAAGACAGACAGCAATTGTTGGAGAAAAACATTGCTTATCCCTTAGGACACGAGTACATAGTTGACAGGAGTCACCGCCTCCTACCCTACCTCTAAAATGCTTCAGGTACCGCCGCCGTTCGCTATGACGAGTGATCCCCAACTGAAATCCATTTAATCCTACTCCTTGAGGAAGTTCAATGTATGTATAGATCTTGAAGTTATAAGTGTTACCTTTAAATACGTAAATTCAAGGATTTAGTGAGATCAATTGAGAATCTTGCTCGAGAGGATTGAAATATTGCTAGGGGGTAATTAGGGGGGAAAGACTAATTTGTAAAGTTAAAAAGATGAGGTTGAAATAAGTTAAGTTTTGTTTGGAACTGTAAATTATTAATAACGAAGAAGTTATCCAATATTATAAAAGGAATTGAAGCAAACTATTTTATTTTTGATAAAAGAAGCGCTTGAAATACTATTGTGTTTCTTTAGATTATTATCTGTCTTGCATGCAAATGAGAATAAGTGGCAGTTCAAGCACTATTTAAAGTAGATTAATGTTTTCGGAAAATCTCATGGTTGTATATATATTGTCTACACTGAAAAAATTCCTATTTGCAGACAAAAAAAATTAGAAATCTTTATTCAGTGAAAATGTTCCTATCTTTAAAATTCTTCCTTTGAATTTTGTTATCAAGCCTAAGTTCGTGCGACCTTTAAATAAATGGTCAAACAACATAAAGAAAACACTCTTTTCAATTTCAAAGCTTCTATTATAGGAATAAACCATAAGTAACTTATTTTAATTAATAACTCATTTTAAGTCACCAGATTCATACTAAAAATAATAGATTAGTGTTGGAGAAAGAAAAAAACTTCAAAACCTCTCTTCAATACTTATAAAGCATTAAAAAAAATTTTGAAATTTATTTTATAAAATAAAAATTAAAGCAAGTAAACACTACAAAGGTAACGACCATGATTCATGATCCGAATTCTGACCTTGGGTGACACCAATAAATAGATTTCCGTGTATAAAACCCCAATTCCATTTTTACAATCAATGCTAAACAACAAGGAACTCAACAAAGGAAACGAATTTGTGATTTACGGGGGTTTCTATTCTCCGAATTTTCCGCCAATTCCACCCGAACTCTGCCCACACCTTCTTCTGGGGTAAACCAAAGGGACCCATAAAACCAGAGCTGAAATGGAAAACATGAGGCCGGAATAAGAAAAAGGTGAAAACCTCAGAACCTCTCTTTTGAGCTGCGGTGTGCGCCTTGAAAACACTTTTATTGGATGTGTTAACTGACCGTGGCTAAGTCTCCCCGCCGCCAGGTTGGGGTGCTAGATGTAGGTTGGTAGGGCTTCTATACAAACGCTGCGTCGGAGGGTGTCATCTGCCTGAATAGAGGATTCCACCTTTTAGTTGGGTGAATACGAATACCCCTGAAAGGACGTCTTCAGGGTCAGAAATCCTATTTTAGATAAGACTTTGAGAAAGGAATCAGAGAAAATTTTATTTATTTTCAAATTTTGTCGTGTGTAGCATGGCCGTGACCAGCCTTTTGTTTCGGGGAGTTAACTTAACATTTTTTCTGAGGTAGCTCCTTACTTTTGGTGCAATAAATTTCAAAATTGTGTACACAAGGTGCATCCCAACTAAATTTGGGGTGTTTTGGGAAAAAAAAAAGTCCTCCCCCATAAAAATTTGTCCCTCAAAATAGCGTTTTAGCTCATTTTAAGACCCTTTATTTTACAATAAAGACGACCACTCCATGTACATTACAAAATTTTTAAGGAAGTAATATCCTATTTCAAAATTTTTAGGGGAAATTGAATATCTAACACCTCTCTCCTTCGTAACTGTCCCGTCTTGGAGGAGTCGTTTGGAATGTAGTGTGAAACATGATGAAAATTAACATTTACTAGTACTGAAAGATTCATAGAGATTGCACCCAGAGTGGGGCATGATGGGGTACCAGGGCAACAAAAGAGACGACCGCCGATTGGACAGTCGCAACCGTCCTCTCAAAGCGGTCCAAATGGTCCCCAGAAGACAAAGACCCCACCGGCACGAGCAACTCTAGGTTTAAGAAAAATTATCTTTAAATATCAAATGTCATAAAAATGGGGTCAGTTAAATAACAGTTTAATCGCACACAAATTTTAAAGCACTCATGCATCGACAAAAAAATTGTTTTTAATTTCCATAAAAATTGATAACATGGTTTAAGCAACAGCAAATTACCTCAAATATCTGCTAAACCAGTATCTTCTTGACACTTGTGGGTTTTTGTCCTAAAAAAACCCGATACCCTACGTTTCATGAATTCCAATTTACAAAATTTACATCTGATCATTATTTAAACTTGTGAATTTCACAATATACTCGTAGTTGTCTAAACTTATAAACTTTGTTTTGTCTGATACACTGTGTTAAACATTGTACTTTTTTATGATTCTAGTAACACTTATACTATAGCCAAGTCTTGCTATAAATATATATATCTTAGTGTTTTCAGTGTAAATCTAGATAAGATACTGTGAACAAAAGTATTTGTCCTGAAAGATGGTGTCTGTCTTGAACTGCCTTCAACTCTCAAATAACATTATACCTTGTTCTCCAAATTTGAGCATTTGATAAAATTCCTTTTAGATAAATAAATTCCATTTGAACAAGATATTTAAACAAGGAATCTTCAACATTTTGGAGAGGAGATAATACTTTTTAATATTTTTGGTATGAGCTACTAGCGGATAAGAAACTTATTTTTAAAGCATTAAAAAGAGGATATCTTAGCTAAAAGTAGATTAAAATTGATGTGAATAGAACATCTCTAGAATAAAAGGTATCTAAAGTTTCTTTCTAAAAAATCCAAAAATTGAACTTAATCAGTTTTAATTCTCAATGGAACGTTTCCAGATTAGGAGAGAGAATAAAAAATATATGGTTCGTAGTACCGCAAGGATTCACGGCGCTTAGTTTGTAAGTAACCACTCATTAGAATAAACTTTCATGGTAACAAATAATAACTATACTATCTTAAAAAGTGATTCTGACTGTCCTTCTAGCTTTTATTAAACCATTCATTCTTTCTCGAAACTGAAGATCTATATTTTGGTATAAACTATGAACTTCAATTTTCATGAAGATATTTATTAGCTTTGATTAAATCATTCACCCTTTCTCAACACTCAAGTTATCTTAGAGGACACTTCACTTTCAATGTCTGTAATGTATGATGAAAATTCACCTGTACTAGTACTTGAAAGTTCCCTAGAGATTGCACCCAGAGTGGGGCACGATCAGGTACAAGGGTTCCAAATGAGACCACCGATTGGACAGTCGCAACCGTCTTCTCAAGGCGGTCCAAATGGTCCCCAAATGACCCAAAAACCCCACCGGCACGCGCAACTCTAGGTTAAAGAAAGGTTATACACATGCATTTAAAATTATCTTTCAATATCAAATCATAAAATGTGGTCAGTTTGATCTCCTACAAAGCCTTATGAAAGTGTGGAACAAAATAGTTTACTATCTACGTAATCAAGAAGGCATTATTTGAAATCACTGCAGTACAGTATTCTCCATCTAATATTACTCTACTATGAAAAGTTTGTTTTGTCTTTTCACTCAGCTTCTAAAAATTGCTCTCTGATTTTGTACTGTGAAATTTGACTAAATATATGTCATTCTTTATAAAGTTTCGGGAATAGCTTTCAATTGACACTAAAAATCTGGTATTACAAAGGTCTATGGCTTTATTTGATGAATTTTGGACATTAAAATAGCTCAATATGAAGTCCGGGTCCCTGAACGACCCTTACATCCCTCCGACGACACGTGTCTAATATATTTAGACTGAGAATGAAGACTAAAACTTCTAAAAAAAAATCCAAAAATTGAACTTAGGTAATCAGTTTTAATTCTGAATGGAACGTTTCTAGATTTAGGAGAGAGTATAAAAAATATATGGTTCGTAGTGTATCAGGGATTCACGGCAATTAGTTGTAACCATTCATTGGAATAAACTTTCATTGTAACAAATAATAACTATACTACCTTACAAAAGTGATTCTGACTGTCTTCTAGCTTTATTAAATCATTCATTCTTTCTCGACACTAAAGATCTATATTTTGGTATAAACTATGAACTTCAATTTTCATGAAGATATTTATTAGCTTTGATTAAATAATTCACCCTTTCTCAACACTAATGTTATCTTAGACGACACTTCACTTTCAATGTCTGAAATGTATGATGAGAATTCACCTGTACTAGTACTTGAAAGTTTCCTAGAGATTGCACCCAGAGTGGGGCACGATCAGGTACAAGGGTTCCAAATGAGAGACTACCGATTGGACAGTCGCAACCGTCCTCTCAAGGAGGTCCAAATGGTCCCCAAATGACCCAAAAACCCCACCGGCACGCGCAACTCTAGGTTAAAGAAAGGTTATACACATGCATTTAAAATTATCTTTCAATATCAAATCATAAATGTGGTCAGTTTGATATCCTACAAAGCCTTATGAAAGTATGGAACAAAATAGTTTACTATCTACGTAATCAAGAAGACATTATTTGCAATCACTGCATTACATTATTCCCCATCTAATATTACTCTCCTATGAAAAGTTTTTTTTGTCTTTTCACTCAGCTTCTAAAATTACTCTCTGATTTTGTACTGTGAAATTTGACCAAATATTCTTCACATTCTTCATAAAGTTTCGGGAATAGCTTTCAATTGACACTAAAATTCGGGTATTATAAAGGTCTAAATGGCTTTATTTGATGAATTTTGCACATTAAAATAGCTCAATATGAAGTCTGGGTCCCTGAACGACCCTTACATCCCTCCGACGACACGTTTCTAATATATTTTGACTGAGAATTAGTGCACACTACAAGCACAATTATACTTTTTTTTCCATAAAAGAAAGCTGAATTTGAGAACTGAATAATATTTTAAAGACGTTTATTAATGTATTTCAACATTTTTAGTTTCTCCCTCTTATTTTCTATCAACATTTCTAGTTCTATATTTTTCCCCCTAACCTGTGGTGGTCCGTGAGTCTTGAAAGTTGTCTGATAACAAACACAAAAAATAGGAACGATATAATATGAATTATACCCTTGTAAATTTATTTCAGGTGTTCAATATGTAGGGATAACTCTCACCACGAAATTGATAACGATATTTTCTGCTACTATATAATCAGCAAAATCAATGCCATTTTTGTGGGTCATTAAGATATATTTTTACCACTGCAAAAAATATAACTATATATTTCTCTAGTGGTGCGATAAAATTATATGTATTGTTCTTTTAAAATAAAGTTAAATTTCAGAATATTATACCAATTTCCATGTTAAATTGGTACAAATAAACTCGAACTTTGCAGTTTTGTGAGGGTAGAGGATTTTAAGTTACAAAGGGAAAGGGGTGGTCCTCAGCGTTTCTGATTTCAGGTTAAGTGGCCCTCGAACTTTTACGTGTTGGGAACAAAAGTTCTTAAGTGAGGTTGTCATCCATAACGCCTAACCCATCTAAACGCTTGCAATCTGGAATTTTTTTTAAATGTATTTGCCTTATTTGCTTTTCAAATTCGCTGACCTTCCCAGAAATCCTCAGGACTCCCGTACTGGTGCGAAAAGTTTTTTACGGTCTCATAATGTGAGCCTCTACATCCACACTTGATGCAAAATATGTCCGTGAGAAATTAATCTGAATGGGAGGTATTGGCTTAGCTTAAAATCTCTTTATGCTCATTATGTGGAGCATAAGGTCACGAGCCAGGCCCTCCATCTGCGCCGGTAAGTGTGAGGTGTATTAAAAGTAAATATTTAAATTGTACACCATTTTTGACGAAAAATACATTTTGCTGGGGAATAAAAATACAGAAATTTCGAGATTTCATGTAAAAAATATATGTAAAAAATATCGTGCGAACTGACGCTCTCCAATGAATGGTCTCCTCTCACAAACCCAACAACAAGAGAAGCGAAATTCTGAATACAAATGTCTACTCCTACTCGTTGCTTCAAAATATATTTTAAGCTGAAATTTTCGATTGAATAATGAAACATTCATATGCATCAGTGAAAAGTCTTTCTTTCTCCAACTGTTGTAAAGCTTACAAGATTGCTGAATAAAATTTTTAATGCAGGTGGTATCATAACCTCTATGATCATATAACGGAGCAGAGAAAATAATTTATTCCAACAACATCTGCTCATTCCACGGCTCATTCGCACTCCCCCCCCCCTTTACGGCTCATCAAACCACCTTGCGCCAAACGAAATATCATTTCACTTCCCAATTCAATGTAGGAGGAGAATCAGTTTCGATGAGTTAATAAGTTTAAGTGTAAATTTTGCAAACTGAAATTACCTGGTCGGATTCAGGTGACAAGTTTTGAATAATAGATTCCTCCACAATTTCTAAAAGGCTTAGAGAGGTTTTTTTCATTGTCAGCAGAAAGAGGGACTTTCTGTACCTGCTGTTGAAAATCTACTCTAAGCGATAGGGCTTGGTTTCTATAAATACGTGTGCGGAATTGGTAATTGTGTTAGATGGGAGTATTCCAAATTATTATTATTTTTTTTTAATGGCAGGTAATTTGAACATTGTTCATTAACCCATGTCATGCCGATTTCAGTACTTTCTTCCCGTTACCCAGTGGGCACCTGTGGACCGAAGCCACGGAGGTGAAGTACTGTTCGCCCACGCCACATACATTCACACTGGCACAGCCCCTTTTTACAGGGGGGCCACATTCATTCGTCACACACAAGGACAGAAACTAACATCCATGCCAAACGGGGATTCGAACCCCGGACGTACGGCTTCGCAGTCAGATGCTCTAACCACTAGGCCAGTACGTCGGCATATTCCAAATTATTGGCCTTTAATATTCAAACTGTCATATTTTTTCCCAAGGAATGTATAAATAGTAAAATAGTAAAGAGAAAGGAAAGTAGTGGGCATTTTTATATAATTAAAATCAAACTTCTTGGCAGACTTTACCTTAGACTTAGACCATTCAAATTTGTATACATTCAGTTCGTCCCCAGTTCTCAGTTGTGAAAAGAAAAAGATTCTTCATAGTAATGTGCTTTGTTTTATCCTTCAATTTCTCAAATTTTCCAATAGTTTCTATTGATGTTTACTATGGCATCAATAAAAATCACAATATATAGGTCATTACTGTCGTCTATCTACCAGATTAAAAATTGGTTATAGTAGTTGAGAAACTTCAAATAATTAAAATATCTTACAACTACTACAACTTTTTAATAAAGAAAACAGGTTGTGATACTGAGTGTTCATGCAGTTTTTACCATTCTCAAGTTATACAGTTGTGAAAGCTGTTCATAAAGGTCCAGTAGTGTAAAAGAGAAATTATCTGTGTTGACCCACAAACTGTGTGCGAATAAATATTCTTTTGATAAAAAAATATGTGTATTGCTTTTAACAATATAGAAAATTCGGGTCAGTTAAAAGTGGACTGAAATAAATGTTTCCCTTTTTTAAAAAATATCTTTTTTAAATGGAGGATTTTGGCATAAGATTGTGTTTTTCTCATTATATAAAAAAGACTATGAATAAATTTCAATTCAATAGCGGTTGGATATGATTTTTCATGCCGCAAGGCCAGATTTGGCTATTCTGCGACAAACAAGGCAAGAATGAAATCAATGGCATTCTTATATGACCCATAAAAACAACTGAAAGTTTTTTCAGCACATTCTACCTTCATAAACCTTTGTCCGCCTTCAGACAGCTCAGGTTTGGTTACTTATATTTTTACTATCATGTCAGGGCATGAAAGGACAAATCTTTGAATAAAAGACAGTTTGCAATACATTGAAGTTAAAACAAGTAAACTTGTATAAGCAGTACGTGACAAACAACTGTGGTGCATTTCTAAGTAGGGTAACTATGTTATATTTTACGGGTGCAAGTTTTTATACAGTAGGAATTTTAAACACTTTCACTACAACATTAAGTCCAGTTAAGTGTAAAAATAGGTTGAAAACAGGCTAATTTCAGTAGTTTAAAAAAATAAATTCAATTAGAAGAGAACTCATGACAACATCTTATCCCATATTCATAGCTATTTAAAAAAATAACAAAGAAGCAGAGCAGGTGGGGAAAATAAGTAAAATTCTTGAAGCACCATGACAAATAATGTGGTACCAGACATTGATGCATATGAAGAATAACAACAGTACTAGAGCACAAAATAGCAAAAGTTGTTTTAAAATTCAAGAATTGGTGACCAATCGAAAATTTTGTGAAGTCCGCTAGGATTAGAGAGAAGTCCTCGGTCCTCAAATCGGCTGCCGAGTGGACAAGTGTCCTCTCAAGCTGCCCAAATGTCCCCGAAGACGACTCACATCACCCAGCAGCAACTGTGACATTATCTACACCTGCGTTTTCAAACATAATCACTCACCTCACATGAAAACCTTTACAGAAAACTTAAAACTTCTAGGAAATCCCAGAGTACGTTTAAGAATACCTTATAATATCTTTAGGTTATTTATGAAACCCACCGAAAGTAAATAGTAGGTAAAACAGTTGCAGTTTTCTAAAAATGGTATAACATGAGTAACGATAAAATTTAAAACAAGCAAGCTTCCTTCAGTCATTTCAAGAAAGCATTCGACTTAATCCATGTGAACAAATGTAATAGATTGAGAATGCCGTGAAAATAATGAAAATATATACAAAATCCATCCATTGAATTCAACAAGAGACTTAAAAAACAGAATTAATCAAAATTAAAACTAACAAACTTAAAAAATCGTTAAACAATTAGCTTATTAGCTCATACCTTTTCTAAAAAATCATTTGATCTCGCGTTTACGACGGTTAGGCTTCGGTAGCACAGACGAAAGTGAACAATTTCGAACGCAAATTAATTAGAGGTTGCCACAGATGTTTTAGACTTAAAAAACTTTCGCGCAGTCTACTTTAATTGAAAATTATTATCGTTTGCATAAATTATAGAACTAATTTTAATTTCGAATTCCGGATTTTTAATTGTGATAAAAACGGTTATATTTATTAAACTTTCGATACATTAAAATCATAGTTATAAAATAAGGAAATCTTTCTTAAATAAATAAAATGATATTTAACGTATTTGCATAATTAATATGAATTATTATTGATATTATGTACTTGCAGTAGATAATCGATTTGAAATATTTTTAATCGTTCTGGCTTTATAGACGAGGATTGGATTTGGTTTACATAATACATCATCCGTTTTGTGTGCTTGATGCAAGAATCTGCTTATAAACCTTCGTCCAGTAAGACAAAAACAAACAGAATTTTTATAGACGAGTTATTGAACCCAGTTCAACCAAGACCCTCCATAAATAAATATATGGCCTTACAACTTGGAGGTGTGACCTCATACGTAGGGCGAAATCAGTAAATTTGTAATGTTAAGTCTATGGAGCATAAAAATTTACTTTTTGCGCCATATAACTAACTCTTCAATGCTTATAATACTGTTATGAAAACTCAAAATCTTTTTAAAAAAAACAATGTTAATAATCCAGAAAGTGAAAATCATGGTTAGTGTGTCGTGATGTTTGTGACCTCAAAGATAGGCGTAATAGTCTTTTCTAAAGAAAAGAAAGGAAATTTTAAAAATGTGATTCAATTTTGAAAATAAATCCCAAATGTTTTTATAAAGTTATAAAAACTAAACAGAACGACTCAAGCTACAACTTTTAAAGTTATTTCAAATTAGTAGAATTCGCCTTATGTCTACTTTATAAATGCAGGAAAAAATAACAATTATTATTTTTTTTTTTTGAAAGTTTTAAAAAACTGTTATTATTTCTTAAAAGATAAGGAAAAAATAAAAAATATTCATATATGAATATAAGAATTATAGAGCACATTATATAGTAAATCAACACTTCCGGACAAAAAATTATGCATAATAATTTAAAATATTATTTTAGGGACTTAGTACAATTTAGGGTAACATGAAAATCATTCAAAACCAAATTTGCGCGACCTAAATATTTTTTATGAATGATTTTATGTAGAGGAGAGGGGTATACATTTTTTATGGCTCACATTAGAACAGTGCCGATTTCCCTAAGTTAATTTATATTTACAAATCTGAAAAAAAAAATACCATAGAACTGATGGTACTGCTGATAGCATTATCAGTACCATCTTTCGCCTGAATTTTTAGAACAGTGGGTCCTTTGAAACCCGTCGTGTTCGAAACTTGGCTGTCTTGGAAGATCCAAAAAGTACAATTTGTTCTCATCTTATTAGTGTAAAAATTCAGTTGAGATAATTTTTAAAGTAGTACTATTTCAGTTTTCCTGCATTATTAAAGTTAAGTCCAAGAAAGTTTAGTTTCTCAATTTCAATTAATATTTTAATCTTTAAAGTTTGTGAGGGTAGATAGGTTGTATTTGAACAAAAAAGAATGGGGCATATTTGAACAGTTCAAATGTGCCTTATAGTATTTTTTCTGTTTTTTAAAGCATTTTTAGACATTTAATGCTGTATTTTAAGTAGTTTCCACTTTAATTAGTTAAACTATACCAAATATTAAACTTTGAAATAAAGGAATGCTTTTAGGATTGCTTCAATTTTAATTTTATTTATAATATTATTTTTTTAGATTAATAGATTTGAAATGTATTAGAAATTGTGTTAGATTTATAAAGGATAGTTTTCTGTATACATAGACATGTCTTAATTTGATGTTCTTTAATATTTGTCAGGTTTTTATATGTGTTTTTCTAAACCCTTTTAAAAGTAATTGTGAGTTATTTTATTAAATATTAGTAAAATTTTAAACTAACTAACTTCTAACTTCCTCTGATTTATGAATAATATATTAGTGGTTCTTTACTTATAATTTTTCACATATCTACTTAATACATTAATTGATTTATTCATTGAATAAGATATTATAAAAAGGGAAAGCTATAATATAATATATGATTTATGAATGACTTCATAGGTTTGCATTCAAAAAATATGGTTAGAATTTTATACAGAAGAAAAAGACTAAAAGGAAAATAATTTACAGAACATCTTAACCATGATATCCTACTAAAAATATTCCAACCTTCAAATTTCAGAATATGGTTAGTGAGTTGCTACCTGGCTCAATTTCCTTAGAAACTCAACAAAAATTATATATATTTTAAATTTTCTCGTTGGTTTTTCTTTATGGAAAATATATTCAATATTATTTTTCTCTATAATTACTTTTTCCTCATCAAAACACTCTGATCCGCAGTAAAAATTGATTGAAATTTTTCTAAATGTAAAAAATCCTCTGAATTTTCAGAATGTATAATGAATGTGGTAGATTATAAAACTAATATTTTATTATTCATGCAGGAGATCTAATGTGTTACAAAAGTGTTTAAATGTGTCCATTCTTTTCAATGTGAACATTTGAACAGAGTGGATACCAAAATTTAAGGAAAACTACAAATTTATATATGAATCAGTTTTTATTTCAATAGCTCATCAAAAAATGGAGAAAATGAACTTAAAAAAAATGTTTTTCGGTTCAAATGTCCCCTCTCCCCTATGATGAGATTTTCTAGAGATAACTAATTTTCTTCTTCTTTTTTATTTTGACATTTAATAAATCATTTCATTGTAAAAAATAATCCCAATACATGACTAACTCTTAAAAATAATGTATCAATATTATCTTTTATAATTTATATAATAAATCATTTTCAACCTTCAAATTATACTTTTCATAAAACATTGCTACTTTAAAAAGAAAAATAGCTACAAACATTATACTCTTTAATAAATATTAAAATCCCTAGAATAAAAAAATTCCAAAATTTATATAATCCCGATTACCAAACTTTTTTATAACAGTTAGTAAAAACGTGATATTCAAAAACTATTCAAACTATTCAAAAACTATTTTAATAAGCTATTAAAGGAAAACATTTTTTGGAAGAATTTTAAGTAGTGGATTTGTTAGTAAGAAGTTTAATTTTAGTTTCTTTCAAGGAAACATCAAAATTCAGTTTGCTTACTAACCGCGTGGCAAAACAGGTTTCCTCAGATGGGATGATTCCGAAACACAAATCAAATTAAATACTACAGCGCCATCTATCGCAGTTATTCTGAACTGAGACTCCGAATAAGTACAGGAATCTCTACGTGGTTTAAAGTTTAACCCCAATGTTAGTCTAATACCAATAATAAGTAACAAGAAGACAAAAATTTAATTAATTTTTTTTATTTCTTTTTTAGATTTACAATAATAAGAAACAATAGAGATGTTGTAACTTATCTTTTGTCTCCTGTATAACTCTTCATAAAATATAATGACAGTATCATGAGAGAACTTCTTTATAAAATAAACTATAATATGAACCAAGTTAGCGAGAAAATGAAATAAAACAGAAAGAAATCATAAGTAATACCTTAATCTTTTTTATAATACAAATAATAATGCTGTTTCATAATATTTCCTTATTCTCATAATTCATTCCAAATGCACGTATTGGTTTTTCATTATTGCAAGGTTAATTATTCTTTAATATTTAATTTTTTTGTGTAAAAAACGAGAAACCTTCTAACTTAACAGAAATTAATTCAAATTAACCAGTTCTTAAAATTTAAAAAAAAACTAGAAAAAAAATATTTTAATATTTAATTTTAAAACAGAATTTTTGCTTTAAGAATAAAGTTCAAAACAACGTAACCTCAAAATATATAAAGTATTTTCATTATTGTCCCTTTAATAGGAGGTAAATATTTTTAAAGAATGAATGAAAATCTTTTTTACTGAAAGTAATAACTTTTTAAAGGATAAAAATGTGAACTTCAATCATAAAGCATAGGGGAGACTGTTCTACCTAAAGTCAGGTGTACCTTCAGACACTGAGTTTTAAAATTCGGAAATAAACGGAAATTTGAATTGGTGGTCGAAATTGAATATAAACAGATGTCATCTATTTGCTAACGTGAAATCAGCGCTCTTTGAATAGACATTTAAATTTAAAATTCAAAATATTTTAACCAAATATTTGTGATGTTAAACCACTTATCTACTGTGTCATCCAGTTACAAAAACTGCTATATTCAATTTTTCTTGTTTTGAGAAAATAAAGAAAACCCTTATTTAATATCACTGAAAAAGATAGAAAGTTTAGGTATATTTCAAAGAAAATTTTGATTGCGTTTTTTAGGGTTTTTCATTTATGATTACTGTATGAATAAATACAGGACGCAAAAACTTATTTAGTGGTAACAATAACTCAATATTATTTTTAAAAAATGGTTTTACCATTTAGCTGGTTTTGGAACTACAATTTAACATCTCAAAGCTGCGAGTGTGTATAAAAAGTACTGTGAAATAATTAACTTCAGTTTGAGATGCTTGAGTACCCAAAGAAGTAAAAGATTAAAAGATAAATTTGCATCTGATGAAATTCATATCATTAATTTGTATAAAATGTAATTATTCATATGACAGTTAAATCATGTACATGTAAATATATTTTTAAAAACTCTATTTAATCGAGAAAGATGTATCCAGAAGCTCCTTATTCCTTCTATATACTTTTAGATTCATTGTAAAATGAATAGATAAAAAGTATGATGTGGGATGCATTTGTTTAGTTACTGTCAGTTCAGTTATTCAGCATTTGTTTATTAGGCTTCAAAAAACACACAACGAAATTACTACATACCAAATACCCCTTGCATCTAAGTTTGGAATAAGTAAGGAAGTAAAAAGGGAAACCAAACCAAAGATAGAGAGGAAGAGAAGAAGATTGAATGATTGAGAAAAAGAGATAATGAAGAACAAACTATATGAGAAAAGGATAAGCCCAAGTATGATCCGAAATGTCACATCGTTCCAGAGCGCTCTTTTACAAGCTCCAATCTCTGCACAAAAATAAGTTACGAAGTAAACTATTGATAAATCATCTCAATTATATCCCTCTCTATCCGAATTATTTTTATATCCGTAGCTTTAACTGAAATTCGTGGATGGGCACAGAAGTATGTGTGGTCTATTTAATGAAACCAAATACAAATTTCCATTTGAAATAATCAAAAACTCTATAAGTACTAATAAAAATTTGTTTTGGGGTAACATTATTATATAAAAAATATAAATCGCATGCATTTCCTCAAAATGTATCAAACATTGGTTTTACACATTTTTGTGTAACATTTTTCGTCTTAAATCCACTTCATTCAGCACCAGCTTGTACCTACTTTTCCTCCAAACTCAACCCATCATTTTTATGATCGTCTTATATTTATTTATTATCTTTATTAGTTATATTTTATTATCATCTTTATTATTTTAATAAAGTGAATCCTCTTCGATAAAACTTTTGATAAGTAGAATATTCAGGTCGAAACCTTCCAAACCATGGCATTTCCCAGACTACCACCGACAACAACTAATACACCTAGTCATACAGCGCACTCGCAAACAAGAACGAATCCGCTTGCCAAAACTGAAGTGACGAAACATGACGTATCGACGACAGCCTTTTAGTCTTAATAAGCTAAGGTGGCATTGTCTCCCTCCGGAGGTGCACGTCGCGACACATGCTTACAAGCGGCGTTGACGGCCTCTTGAATGATCCATATTTGTTCCGTGGCTGCAACACTCGGTGGTCGACATTGTGAGCCCGCTGGTAGCGTGTAGAATCGCTTGTCAGTCGGAGATGAGCCACGATGAAAGCTGGAGCAGCTGCGGTGGTTAAAAAATACGGGGGTCGGATGGGCCCTCGGGGGTGTCTCCTTTCGTAATTTCGGCCTCCCCCTCCGTGAAAATGAAAGTGGCGAGGAGGATGCGTGAAAGTTGTCAAGGTGCTGCTGTTTTGCACCTTGAGCTCGATTCGCTTGCTTGCTTGCCTAAGGCTGTTGTGTGCCTGGCGAACATTTTTTGGAAAGTGGGGCAGAATAACATCGGGAAGGGCCCCTCCCGTCTCCCTGTCAGGCTATATATGTTGTTAAATATATTACTAAGTGTAGTTGTTTAAATTCCTTTATTTATAAAATGAAGAATTTTTTTTAAGTAGTAACTACAGGTAGTTATTTCTTTTCTGAAAAACATTTTACGGAATGTAAGTGAAGGATGGAATTGAAACCGTCGTACAGAGTATTCAATACTTAGGTATTTATATATTCCTTTTAGAAGTAAGGGAAAATATTTTCCTCAATGCACCTTTTCAGTTTTTAGGTATCATTATGGCGGTAGAGATTCGCAGCCTGCTCTCAGTAGACTTAATAATTAGTTTTAATGATGGCTCATTGTGACTTTGAAATGAAGAACAGAAAGAATCAGAAAAAATTGTATGATGAGAGATGAAAAGAGTGTTAATAAGAGAGAGATAATGAGAATGAAAATTATAACAAAGAATGGAAAGGGGAAGAGAGTGAGACAGAGAATAAGGAGAACTAAAAGGAGAAAAGAAAGAAATAAGAGAGAAAATGTGAAAAGGGATAACTATGTGAGAGAGAAAGAAGAAAAAGAATGTGAGAGATAATAAGATAGAGGATAAAAATGAGAGAGCATACAAGCATGGGCGCCCGTACATAAGGGCAAAGGGGGGCCCGGGCCCTCCTTGCACCCGAAAGTTTACGTAAAATCTTCCTTTTAGTTTCGGACTTGAAATTTTTCGGCCCGGCGTAGGAGCGATCCTATTTTAGAAGGTTACTACTTCTAACTACTTCTAAGAATAAAATTTCGAAACTTTTCTGAGGAGGACTGTTAGACACCCCTTTTTGCTTAAAACTCCAGTATTATTTTACAAAATGTTTAGCATTAAGGACTCGTGAGGGGTGCCTTTGAAATAATTATAATGCAACCCCCTACAGACACTTGGGTTGCAAAAATTTTTCTTGGGCCCCCTCCTTAGTTCAAACATATGGGCGCCCATGCATACAAGGGGGAACTAAACTGAAAACAATAATAAAGAGTGGGAATCAGAGAGAGAAAGAAGAACATGTGGTAGAGAATAAAAGAGAGATAGAGAGAAACTTACAAATATTTTCCAAGAATGCCATTCCTATGCGTTCGAAACCAATTAAATATCCTATCACCACCCAATTTAAAGTATCACTCAGAGGTAACTGAACGTCAAATTCCCCCACTGAAGAAGTCCAACTCCCGGTAATTTTATGACTCCTATCAAAACAGAGGTCAATACCCGGCTTATTATCTAATATTATGCCATAACATGTCTGACTAGTTCGAGAGTTACAGCATCGTCCTCTGAAATTCCTTGTGCATACCCTGTTCGCCCCTTCAGCCTTGTTGCTTGGGTCATGGCCAATGAGTGTTGAAGGGAGACCGAGGCCTCTCAGAAACTGACAGAAATATTCTAAAAAATTTCAGAACTATCGTACTAAAACAGCATGAAAGGGGAAATTTTCCTAGTTATTAGATAAAGAGCGTTAAAGACGTCTAAGGTACTTTAGAGTATTTGACTTTTAAAAGTGTTCATTTATGAAAATTTCTCATGATAATATTTTTCCATACCTAAAACAGAATTTTGAACGAATTTATAAATTCATCACAAACTATGTAAGTATTCAAAGCTATTTAGCATCATAGTGTTGATTTATTTGTGAGATGCCAGTGTAAAAAACCAAGTATTTGGCTTAACAGAGTGTTTAAATTTTAAATGTTGTGGAAATAAAAAGAACCAATATATTTTTTGAAAACCCAAGTAATTTTGGCAGTTTTACAAAAGTTATTACGCAGTTTATCAATACGTTTTACAAAAATTGTTTTAATCAGACTTTCATCAGAAAAATAATCCAAACGCAAATAATTATTCAATTACAAATGAGTGATGGAGATGAATCAGTAATAACGCACCAGAAAAAAACTATGCATTTTGGAATTTCTAGTAACTCTTGTGTGTATTTAGTGCATTATATTATTTTACTTATATTTACCATTTCCATCAAGGCAGTACGCTGTTTGTTACAACTAAAACAACTCGCAAAAAAATAAACAATCGGGGCTAAAAAATACATTGATAACATCAACTTCCCTCCTAGCTCAAAATATAGGTCAAAAACTTTTTTCATGGCATAATAAAACAAAAAAAACAGACTATCAGATTTTCCACCTTCCGTGTAAACAATGCTTTCTTATCCTATAATAATATTTCAGCAAAATGCAGAGCAGATGATAGAAAAAATGAAACCAAAATCCTTGAACTAGTAAACCAGAGTACACACATGAATACACCAGGTGTAAAAAAAAGAGGCGCAAGTCCCACTTTTGGTGCCCTCTCCCCCTGTAATAGCAGACCCACTGAAAGTAATTATACGGTATCTCCGTTTCTGATACTGGATTCTCAGTTTTCAATCCTCTAGTGATGGATAGATGGTTTTGTGAAGAAAAGACTGTCGTATTTAACTTTCTCCGAGATTTTTCGGGGGTGAATAGCACCCCTTAAGCAGATGTCTCCCCCACACCGTCTCGACAAATTGGGGAACTATGTTTTTAGCTCTCCATCCAGATGGCCGGTACCTTCTCAGGTGTAGCTTCATTTGGTATCAGGTGACATTCGCTAGTATAAAGGGGATTATACAAGGGCCTCTGCAAAAAAGTGCCATACTTTCTTTTTTAAGCTCGTAACATGGGCTCATATATGCGGAAGGGAGTTATGAATAAGGTCGGCTGCTAATGCTCGCTTAGTAAGCCGCAGAGGGGTGCCGAGGGATCTCAAAGGGACTGTCGTGTGCCGAAACGTCCCCCTATTTCCTTCCCCCTCGGTCTGAGAAAAACATCTAAAGAGGGGGCTTAGGGGGCGCAAACCTATTTTTCAATTCGCTGTTGGTTGGGAAGATTCCCGCTGCTGTTTTTATGGGGGATTGTAATTATAGGTAGAGCGGAAGGAAATGTATGAAGATGTTTGTAGGTGATTAGGTGGTAAACATATTCTGGTATACATTTGAATGTACGAATTTATCTAGATATATCTAAATAGGCTTGATCACTTGCATATGTTCGTGGAGGATTAGCGGTTTAGTTTAACCGGAACGTATCGGAAACGCATCCCGAAAAATATTTGGGTTGGCCTAAATCATTCCCCTTTAATATTTATCTCTCATTAATTTTCTTTCTAGCATTCTCTCTCTCGGTCTCTCTTTTCATTTAGGGGAAAAAACAATTTTTTATAATTTAAGGTAAATAAAATAATTTTCTCAACATGTTATTGAATTGTACATAAATACAATACAATAAAGAACAGTTATTAAGTGATAGTTATTAGTTTATAACGAGAATATTATTCGTTTTAATTTACACTGAGAAAAATTGATTTCGTCCTGCCCTTGTTAGAATGGATCTCCTCTTTAATCTTTTTATTTAAAAAAAAAACGTTTAATTTCGAAAAAGATATATAGAAAAAAGAGAAAAAACAAAATCTATTATTTTGGTATAATTTTAGGATATCTAAGTGTGTACTACATTGGAATGAGATGCGTTAGTTTCAGCTTTGTAAAAACTTTAGTAAACCACTCTTTAATCAAAATCAAATATTTCAAAATGTTTCCAAATAAGTCATATAATATTTATGCAGTTATTTAAGTCTTAAGTATATAACATTATGTAGAAGATTTAAATAAGAAGAAGAAAGAAAATTAGATAACAAATTTTAAAGCTCCTCCCTACAAATTTTCCCGAAATAGTTTCTGAAATGCAACGGTCCCTGTTCGACTATAAATGTATTTAGTATAGCCAGCAAATTTATGTCTCTAATTATTACAAAACTTAGTAAAGGAAATACAAGTATCCTAGTTATCCTATTTATAACCTGTCAGAGGTAAAAAAAATTACAGACTGTTACTAGCATTAACATGAACTGGTTTGGTCTGACGTTTAATAAATCTGAAATTACGAGTTGCCCAAAAATTGATTACTTGGGCGGGTCTATAATTCCTATTGAGCTTATGTATTCAGCTGTTGTCTATTTATTGACCCCATGTTCGGATATTTATACTTACCAACCTAATGCTACTGCTTTAAAAGCTCTGATGTTTTTATTTACTTTCGTTTACTGAATGGAATAAGTAGGAGTTTAAGATCTGCCTACACATTTATCACAAAAGTTCGTTCTTCCATCTATAAATCTGTATCTAAGATTTAAGAAAAATCATGAATGCAAATAGTTTTGTTGCGAATTTTGTATTTTGAGAACTTGCTATTGCGTTGCATTTCAAAATTATATTGAAATAAGATTTTGAGTTGTAAAATTAAAATAAAAAGTTTAATTTACCACGATGTTTTAGAGTGTTCTAAGTGTTAAAAGATAATTTGACAATCTGAGAATCATAAAAATTAATATTTCATATTGTTATTTCAGATAGAGGGAAGAAGGGAACACATCTGAACATGGGGCACATTAAAACAAACCACATTTCTCCATGTTGAAATAAATATAAAAATCTGGGGAAAAATTACAAGTAGATAGCTGTATCACATCAGTATCATCTTTTGCAAGTGCAAGTTTTACCTTGCATTCTATCGTGGCATCAATAAAGTTAAGTCAAAAAAGTTTTGTTTTCCAAATTACAAATATATGTATTTTTTTACTCTTAAAATTTCTGACGGTAGATGGGAAACATTTGAACGCAAAAAGTTAGGCCTTCTAGTTTCTTTTTTGAACGCATTTTTAGCGTTAAATTCAGTATTTAAATTACTTTTAAATTTAATTAATTAAATTATTTCAAGTATTAAACTTTGAAATTTAGGATTTCTCCAGCTTTAACTAATGTAATAGAAGATTGATAAATAATAAGAATGATGGTTTTCTCTATGAAAATATGTTTTTATTTAATATTTTGTTTAGGTTTTTATGCATTTATTTTTCTAAGCCCTTCCAAAACCAGTTGCAAGATATTTCGCTTAGCATTAGTAAAATTTTAAAGGAAGTTTTTATCTTATTTAGAAGAAATTTATTGTTAGTGATTCTTTACTTATAATTTTTACATATCTACTTAGAACCATTAATTGATCTATTTTCTTAATACTTTATTTAAACCTGTTTATAAAAGCTATGTGTCAGATGATTCACTTCATAGGGTTGGGTTTAAAAAGTATAGTTAACACCCAGTAGAAAAAGATTGAAAGGAAAATTATTTATTAAACATACTTTATCTATTTACCATGATATCCTACGAAAATATTTCAATCGAAATGGGTATAGAGTTTCTAGCTGGCTCACTTTCTTTAAAAACTGCACAAATTTTTTTTAAACTTTTAGCATTGATTTTAAATAGGAACTATGGGTATATTTGTTATGGTTTTATCTCTCTGAAATTTTTTTTTCTCATCAAAAATTTAATTTGCAATAAAAATTCGATATTAAAATAAATTCTATGTGTTAAATACTCTGAAATTGAAGAAAAAAAGCTAAAGTGCCAAATTTCCAGCTTATATTTGATTACTTTAAATGTAAACTTTAATGTAATTCTTTTAAAAATTAATTTTGTATTGTTTACAGGCGTTCAAATGTACCCCTTCACTGGGGCACATTTGAACAGAAATACACATTTTTAAAAGAATGATTATTCAAGTTAGAAATTCTTCACTTCAGAATGATTATTCAAGTTAGAATTCTTCACAAATGCATCTAAAGGGGTTCCAAAAGTTCAAGAAAACTGTCAATTTATGAATGAATTGGTTTTTATTTCAATATGTTATAAAAATATGGAGAAATAATCAAAAAATGTACTTTTTGTTCAATTGTGCCCCCCCCCTCTCACCTACTCAATATGTTTCTACTTTACCCCAACAGCTATAATTCACCTACATTTTAAAGGAGACACTTTATTTTATTACGTGGTTCTACATTCTATACAAATACATTTTAAGTTAGGTATAAAATATCTCTTTTTCATAAATTTTTTTCATATTCGCCAAGTGTACTAACTATTTTAAGAGTTAATTAAACTTATAGCTCATTTAATATTTCAGATTTTTAGTAACCAAAACCTAACATGTAATCCTAAATTTATAACTACTATAACTATTATTCTCAACTCTCAATTGTTATCTCTCAGTACCCAAACCTTTATCAATTACCAAGATTTTAGTAATGTTTCTTTTTCTGCATACTATTAGTTGTAAAGGAAAAACGCGTTTTACAGTAACAAAAAGCAAATTGCTAACCCAGACAAAAAAAAAATATTACAGTGTATTACAGTTAAGTTAGTTCTGTTGCATACTGCTTTATCTGTACGAAAAGATCAATTTACAGAAACCAAATGCTACTCTTTGAAACTTCAGACCTTAGGTAAATTAATATTAATTCCTTTACTGGTAAATGTTTCGCTATGACTCATATCACCTTATTCTAAGAGGGAACCATTATTATTAAATTATTTTAAAATGTCTTTATTTAAAATACAAAATATATAAAATTTGAATTACAGCTTCCCTTTGTTAAGCAACTTATAAAAGTATTGAAACATCCCAATAAAATTTCGGTTAAAAAAGGGGAAATTGCTTTTAACATTTACAAATGCTCTTGTGCGAATCATGACAGGCGAAACAAACACAAAGACGCTAAAAACTAGACATTAATAAAAATACAAAATATCTTAATTACTAAATTATCTTAAACACTTCACTGTATGTATATCTAATGGTTAAAAAATACATGAACATTTTTAACATTCGAGTCAGAAACATGTAAAAAGAGTTGCACATTTAAAAAAGGGGTTCTTTGAACTTGGCTCAGGCTACCTCCCACGGCGGCCCATAAGTCAAAGGCAGATCAAGATCTCAAAGTGGCGGTCAGCATGCTGTGCTATCCATACCTTTTAAAGCCTATCTTAATTTAAAATCGTTCTTGTGGAGGCACCTGTATTTACCTTTCCAAGGGTAGCTTCAGGGGGCCCAAAGGATTAGTGTTCTGCAAGAATAGCAGCTGCTTTCTTAGAAAAGGGAAGCTCTCCTGTCAACTACCCCCCATACCAAGATCTTTTCTTTTCGAGTATTTTCTAAACAAATATCCTGGGATACCTGAAGGTCTCTCAAGTATTCTGTAAACAAATCGCATCTTACAGCAGCTGGTACTGTGAAATCGCGCAACTTTCGGGATTTTGTAAGTTTTATGAACTGTTTGAACAGATGATTGTGGGCGACAGTGAGCTGTATTGAATGTGAGACCCTGCCCTTTTATAATGGACCTGCTTGGATACCTCTTTCACAATTCGGAAAAGTGTAAATATAAACTGACGCAATTTTTTCCCTTCTGATGCTACTAACTTTCTCGTTGTCATTGACCCCCGTTTAGGGAAGGAGTGAAAAGATAACATGGAAAAAAATATATATATATATATATATATATACACAATTATTTCTTACCTTTCTTATGCAGATAGATTTATAATTATACATATAATGCATTTATGCTTAAACTCGTCTGACTTCTTTGTATGGAAAGTATATTTTCTTCTTTTTATTCAACAAAACGTTGAATTTTATCCAATGTGGCCTTGAAATGTAAAATAACCAATTTTCCTTTTTTACATTTGCTTCATTATTTGTTCCCCTCACAAACATTTAAATGAGTATATTTTTTGTCAGATTTTCAACTTCGACTATTTACTATTATTGTTATTACCTACTTATATTCTATTTTAGTTTGATACTAATTTTTTTAATTTTTAAACACCCTTGACATGAGCTCTTACGATTGGAATAATTTAAAGCTCTTTATAAGTAAGTTTGATTTTGATACAATTTCGGAATTGAATTGGATTTTGATATTTGTACAATTTTATACCATACAATACTTTTAGGCATGTAAGTAACAAACATTGTGTCAAATATATTTAAATATAAAATATTTAACGAAAGATTTTAAAAAGAAAAACTATTCTTGTATTAATGGAATAAGACAACACTAAAATTTATTTTTTTTAAATTAGTAAATGGTTTTACAATTGTGAAGCATAGCTGATTTTTTTTAATTCTTTTGCGTAATCTGCGAACGACTTGTCTACTGCTGGGGATAATCTGTAGAATTTTGTTTGTCTCTACAGAAAAGATCCCTTAAGGATTTCATTAGCCACCTCTGGCTATACACCAAAATTAATGTAGATAATCAACAAATTCGTAATTTTCAACTCAACATACTAATGATTATCTAAAAAAAACTACGGTTTAACAGATGGCACAAAAGTGTTGGTATAATATTTGTCCTGAAACTATAATTCACTAGTATTGACGCCTACTATGCATACAAGTACCCCCTTGGAAGAAACTTGAATCGTATCAAAGCTATCGCATCGCATCACATCCAAATTTCCTTTCCAAAAGCATAGGTGGGCAAATAAATCATGCAGGCATTCACCTTAGCAGCTGTTATTTGTTCCATTTTAAAGCGGTGCTCCGTGAAGAAACAGGTTTGAGAGGAGGGGTAGTATAACAGTCAAAAAGGGTGCCTCTGCTTTCAGGCATTGTTCCAGCCATTCTTCTATTCTAAACTCAGCGGGACTTATAAAGGGGTACAAATATGCCGTTTTCTTTGGGCACACTTATACGATCCGCTTTAGGATATTTATTGAATGAGGCCGCTCTGGGTATGAATTTATTAGGAAGGGTGTGAACTGTGGGGGAGTGATATAGATGAAAAAAGAGTTGAGTTGAAAGAGGACCGCTCCTTTAACCTTTTTAACTGCTTACATTTACACAATGATTTCAAAATTTTGAGTAAGTTTCTTCTTATTATTTAATTAAATAAATATCTTCGTTCTTAGTTAATTAAATAATGATAAATATTTTTGAGGCCTTCCTTCGTATATTTGTTTTTGGTTAGTCTTTTTTTAGCCCCTTTGCGTAACGAATATCGGGGATTGGTAAAATTATTTATGCATCCAATTTAATTTATGCATTTGTAGAAGATGCATCTGATTGTTCTGAAGAGACGATAGCATTACGAAACATTAGACAGTAACGCATTTCATTGCTTAAGTCAGTGTTTCTTAAAGTGATAACTTTATGAGGATAAATTTCAATTTTTTTTTTTTTAATTTTCTTACAAAATTTACTACGAATCATGAAATTTACAAAATTTACTGCAAACATGAGAGTAGACATAAACAGACATAAATACAATCATTTATTGTGGACTGTTTTGGCAGTCTAGTTCTATTCTATGTTCTAGCTTTAAATGCGTTTTTATATGATGCGTCCAGATAAAGAGTGAAAATTTGAAACACATACTACTTTTCAAACATTTTATTTTAATTTTGATTCATCAAATTATTTTTTTTTTTACTTTTTAAAATATGAAAAAATTCACATGAAAATTTCAAGAATTCTTTACTCAATTGTTTATATTGACAAAATAATATTATTTTAAATGCTGAATCAAAATTAAAGAAAATATGTTACTGTTTCATTTGGTAAAATTTTTTTTGAAAACTAATGAATAATGTTTTGAGCTAGAATAGCTTATTAATCAAAAATATTCTGAACCCCCTTAAAAACACTAAATCTACTCTTCAAACTGTATAGAAGGTTCGTAGCCACCAAAAATAGCTCCAGCAACATAATGAAGGCGCTAAAAATATGCATCTGCCACCCTTGTTTACTGCTTTCGCTTTCCATACGGAAGTGGGCCAGTGGGCAAGTAGCTCAGTGGCTTATAGGCGGGCTGCTATTTCAAGGGGAGAGCGCCCTACCCCCAAAATGGGGTTCTTGTTTCTTCCTGTCTTCTCTTTTGTCCGTTGCTTGTTTACCTCCTCTCCCTGGGAGGATCCAACATCACCAGGTTAGTAGCACCCAATCCGACCTTGGCAATGACCGGACTGTAGCAGTTTATTCCTCCCGGTACCTTTAGAAATTCACCCATGGTCCTCCCCCGGCTAGGGTCCTGCTAAAAATAGGTCTATATTTTATCCCGAAGAATAGGTGATATCCGATCTAATGCGATGCGTCCCTCTCACAAAGCCAGTGGGTTCGCCCCGGTAGCCCCATTGTGATCCTCGCCTCTCCTTGTTTATGGTGCTGTTTACTTCCTACTTGCCTTTAGGTGTTATGTGAAAGGGTTAAACCCCTACCTCCTCGTTGCATTCCTTTTTGGTGCGAAGTAAAGGGTTTTATCCAGGCTGACGCCTTCCACCCTGACTTAATCTCCGTGATCTCTTTTTCTCGGCCGGAAAGGGTCCCATCGACTTTGGTTAAGGAAAACAGTGAGAGTCTATTTTCCCTTGCTTTTATCAGATGGTATGCCAGCTGCCCCCTGGAGATTAAGGAACCAGTGGTAAAGGGAAAAGAATGGGGTTCAGGGTAAGCCTCGTTGGCTCTACTGAACTAGATTTTTATTTTTAAAAAAGAGTCACCGCTTATTTCTTACCATTACACCGCTTGCGACGTATATTTTCACTTTCAAACTGAAACTTACTTTTACTAGTATATACATATATAAGCATTAGAAAGCTATGCCCTTGTTGTATAGATTGTTAAGAAATTTCACACACAGCAGGTTCCCCATACAATTTTCCCATTCTCATTATGTTTTCCATTTTCATTATGTTTCCAAATCAAATCAAATTTATTAACACTCCCACAAGCAGACACATAAATACACGCGCAGAAAGGACATAAAGCGAAAACAAAGAAAGTGCAAGGTAAAAAAATAACTCATAATTTGATTAACAAAAAGATAGAAATAATAAATGTAACGAAAAGAAGAAACCAAAGAAAATAAATATTTTTGTGACATCATAAGAGTAAAAGCTCGTGCCATGATATCAACAATGTAATTTCAATGTGATTTTTGACAACGCGATATAACTTTATTTATTTACTATAAAGCAGTGTTTCCCAACCTTTTTTGGTCCATGCCCCACCAAAGCCTTTCTAAATTTTCCATGCCCCCCATGTCCATTATTTTTTTTCGAAAATCCTTCTTGAAAAGTAAATAAAACCTGGTGGTCCATGCCCCACCTGGGAGGCAATTTGGTTAAAAATTTTCAAATTGCCCCCCGGTGGGGCGTGCGCCCCACGTTGGGAAACACTGCTATAAAGAGAATTTCTATTGATTTTTGTGCCTCTGTGAATTTGGTGATATTTGTTTTAAAATCTGCGTAATTATTAGTGAGTTTAGTAGTTTCATTTAATTTATTGAAAATATATGGACCTAAGAAAGTGTGTGATTTATGAAAATTTTCTTTACAAGATTTAGAAGTTAAGTAATTGCCTTTTGTACCTTGTTAATAATTTACTGGTTTTAGTTCGTAAAAATGTGAAATATCCCATTAAGTAAATCATATAAATGTCTGAAATTTTATTGAAAAAACCTTTTAATTTAAAGCAAAATGTTGTTTGTTGTTCAACCATTTTTAAACTTATTTCCCTTGAATTAAATTGTTTAATCGTATTCCGTTTTGTAAGATAAAGTAATACTTATAGAAATATAGATTTTTTTATATCAAACTTAAGTCTTCATATTAAATTTTACTGTGCATTTCATAATTTTTCTTAGTTCATTGAAACAAAGTGGTATTGTATTGAAATACACAACAGAATTATTCTAATACAAATTAAACATGAAAGATAAATATAATTCACTTAAAAACAGGGAAAATAACATTTCCTTTTTAATTTTAATACCTTTTTAAAATTATATAAGATTGTGGACACGATGCGACCAAAGCTTGCAGTCATGACCTGCACAAAGCCCAAAATCAAAATCGTAAAGTGACCATGAAATGTTTGGCAACATTTTAAATTCCAGTTTTCGAAAGGGGGAGACATGGTGCTTGTTGCCTTTAAAACACCATTTTTTTTTAAACTTATTTTTAAAAAGATATATTTAAAATTTTAAAAATTCAAACATTTTCAGTTTTTTTTTATTTTTAAACAATTAAGCTCTTTATTAGCAGAAAAACTAATAAACTAAAATAGTATCTGAACTACATTCCTAGGATTCAAATTGAACCGTCAGTTTAAAAAAGGAAATAAGTCCAAAAACCAAAAAAAAATGGCAAATTTTTCTTTTTGTACTCAAAAAATCTCGAAGCTTCGCTCTACACATGAGTAGAAAGAGGGGAAAAAAACTGCCCCCTGTAGGCCCCCCCTTGAATTTGGATAAATCAGTGCTCATTCACTGTATTTTTTTATTTAAATTATATTCAGTCTTAATTCTTTTCTTATCCTTTGAGGTGTAAACTAAACCAAAACAAAATTTGCTTTTATTTAAAAGTGTTTTCATCTTTTTTCCAGTGAATGGAGTTGGATATTCATTAATTTGCCTTAATGACTCAGTTTCATAATACTTTTTAATTTTATCCATCTTAGTTTTTCTATTTTCCACTTTTTTGCTTTGAACTAAACAGAAATATAATTTAATTGTTAATAATTTAATTGTTTTAAGATCTTCTCAACTTTCAACACCATTTTTTTTCAACTGTGCAATATTTTTAATATACTTGGTATATTTTTTATAATTGTTCTGTATTCTAAATAGGGTCCTGAATTTCCAGTAAAAATTTGGTGCTTATACAATGAAAATTCTATTACTTTTACAGTTTTTTTTTTCTCAAAACTTGGTTTTGGGACTCCTTTTTTCGAACTGACTATTCAATTATAGATAACAGGGCTAATATCATATCATTATAAATGGTAGAAACTAACCCCCCATTGCTTTTCATTCAAATTATCCAAATAGAGTGAGTTTTCTAGTTTACTTTTATAACTTAATATGTTTTTTAAGTTATATGTAAAATAAGATATAAAAGATAAACATACAATGTTAGTAACATTTAAATATAGAACTAACATTTGGCATCTAATGGAGATTTTATAGAATAATGATCCAGTTATCTTTTATAAATATTTGCTCTTTTTTTGCAGAATAGATGTGAATTTAAGAGAGGACATTCAAAAGGTAACAAAAAATGGTTTTTAGCAATCAAAATTTCACTGTCAAATAAATTATTGACATCCTTAACTTCACTTCTTTTCTCATAATGCCCTTTAGAAACCCACGAACTAAATTTAAAAAACGCAACAGGATGAACAAACTCTACTTACAAAGGTTTGCCATCACTGCCCTACAGACCTATTCACTGAGATACAATTTTACCAATAAAGAACACAAGTAATTTCCTGGCCATGGAAAGTGTGTGCCAACCTTCAAAATCAAAGTCAGTGGGTCAAAGATCTGAGTATAGTAAAAATATACGCCACTGTGACAAATTCTTCACAACATATAGTCCCACCACAAAATCACAGGATGTCCTTGGCATCTTCCTGAAAAATCGAATTGTACCTTGAATAGGCGGAAGACCAGTGAAATTCTCCCACAAGTCATTCGCCTTATGAGCGCCAGGTAAATAAAGTCTCGTAAAAATGTCATCCCCCATCTGCCAGTCCAATGGACTCTCTCAACAGCCCGGAAGACACCGAGCGTCAAGGTCCCTTGGAAGTTGTCGCAGGTTCCTTGCATGGTGTTTTCCCCACTGCGGGGTTCAGTGTTCGAGCTGAAGAAATGTGATGGATTGATTTAGTTTATTTAGAATGGTTTATTTTCGACATCCTGTTAACGTAAATGGAAGAAAGAATGTTTTGTTTCTGTTTGGGTTGTGTTTATTACATTTTTACAAATTGGTCAGTCATTATATACGTGTTGGCTAGAGTGATACAATTACTTTTCACATTTTTTAAAACAAATTCCTTAAAAAGATAATAGATCTTGCATATTGCATGTATATGGAACACGGGTGTTAACTCTGGATGAACAAAATGAGACATTTAAATTTGCCTATTTTGACGTGTCGAATATCAGTTGATAAAAACCACCAAGGCCATTTGGGGCTTATGCATTTTGAAATGTTATTAGAATAATATTTAAGGTACCTAAAAATCAATAATGACAGCTTCTCTTTTTGTGCTATAAAAGTAACTTACATTATTTAGCTGCTAACTAATGAAAATGAAATTTTAATCTTAACAAAGTTAATAATGAATCAATGATTTTTATCGAATTAGAAAAGGGTTTGGGCTAGTTTTCCGTAAAATCTCTTTCATCGTGTTAGTCATACAATTAACTACTTTTTTAAAGTCATTAATAAAGAAGAAGGAATCAAAAAAATAATCAAGAAACGAATGTTGCATGGGTTTTTCTAACAAATTTTGTTTATATCTAACTAAATAACGAAAGTTGAGTTTTTCTGCACTTTTTAAGAATGGAGGGAGATTTACTTAAATTAATCAATCACGAGGTTTATCATCAGAGAAGACTTAATATAGTTTTAAAAGGAAAAATACTTGCATAACAACACATTATTAAGTAATTTATGTAACAATTTTACAAAAATAAACATAAAATCTTAATAAACTTATGCAAAATCAATATGAGTGCTATATTTTATCTAGGTATGATAACGTTAGAAGATATTGATATGTATTATTTAATCAACAAAGAAAGGCTAATTTCAATTATCTACTTCTCTACTGCCAAATGTTATGGATGCTTTTTAGAGTACTTTTTGTGTCCTCTTCTTTTAATGATAGAAAAAGTTGGTTAATTAATAATTACGGAGTAACTGCAACTAATCTTGATCTAAAACCTTTATTTAGCCACAAAATACACATTTAAAATCTAGGAACAAAAATGAAATAAATATGAAATAGTAGAAACATATGAGTTGTCTAGGAGTCAGAACCCCATATAGGTAACCTATTGGAGATTATAATAATTTAATATTTAAAAAAAATTAAGTCAGTGAAAAAAGTTCAACCTTTTTGAAACTCTTAAATAATTAGATACATTATAAAGTATTAATAAGCTCTATATCAAATCTAAGATTAGGTTTTTCCTATCTCCATGTCAGGAAAAGTTTCCCCATGCAGGGAAAGTCACCTTCATTCTTCCCTGCTTGCACTTGGCGAGAGGTCTTGAACCAGAGCTTCCGCCCAAACTGTGGGAAATCGGGAACTGCGTTTTTTCCCAATTTCTATAGTCCACTATCAGGGAGAGACGCCCCCAGCTGGTACACAGGTCAGTCGGGCCGATGCCCGATGGGCTGCTTCCGGTTTTTTTCCGGGGGTCATTCACACCCCCGATCACCTGAGGAATACGCAAGAGGCGGGAGTCATAAATAGCTATGGGTTGTTTTCAGGGTGGGAGGTTTTTTTTTCAATATTAGGTCAGTGTACTAGGTTAATGGAGTAGGTATATGATAGTATCCAAGTTTTTTCTTAGATCATATTCAAAAGGTAAACGTTACCTGCATTGCAATAAAAGCAGAAAAATTTATTGGAAGATTTTAAATTTATAGACTTCGTTAATTATTGTTAAGTTTCATAAAAATGGAATGCCCAAGATTTTTTTTGTGGGGGAAAGGGGTGGAATAATCTTATTTCCAAGACCTTAAATCTTTTTTTAAATACAAATTAAAATAAAAAAAATTGTGATCATTAAAATTTACTAAGGCCCATGCCCATTTTTGTATTTGGGATTGTTAAGAATAGGTTGAGGAACTATTTAAATTGAGCTTTGTAAAACAAATATGAGAAAAAATTACCAAAATAAATTCTTAATCAATTTTTAAGATTTTTTTACTATTATTGTGGAGAAATCACCCCTTAAATTTATTACCTTGCCAAAAATTATTTTGTTTCAATATCTCTAACCTCTTCTACCCATCGCCGGATATGAGAAAAATTAATTATTTTTAATAGTTTTCTATGTTCAAATTCATTGACTATAAGGGGCGTAAAGGGTGTTCTTTGTAAGGTCTCTTTGGTATTTATCTCATAAACTCATTCCACTGTAGTATATCAGAAGGCCCCAAGCATTAAACCATTATATTTTCGTAAAAAAAATTTCAACACTAGCTACCCCTCTGTTCGCTGCAGTTCTTGACTTGAGACATGCAAGGAACAATTAAAGTCCCGGTTTGAGCGCTACCTATATACGGTCCCACGGGCGTCGTTTACGGGGGGGACTGGATATTTAAGAACTTTAAACAATTCTTTTTAACTTCAGAAGACCACAAAACTTTCTTACAAAAATTTCAAGATCGTGCCACTGCGGGAGGGGCGGTCGTTCCTGTGATTTATTTTATTTCTTGTTAAAAGAACAATTTTATTTCAAAAACCCCAACTCTGAATTATTTTAATCTGCACAAATGATATATTTCAGAATTGATCGCTCTGCATACAGAAAGAAAAGAATCGAAATTTTCATTCCCGCATTAGCCTTTTAATGCATTCTTAATGTAATTCTTTGAAATGGTATTATGAAAGCAATGTGAATTTTACGTTTGTGTTTATTAATTATGTGTTCCTGGCACGGGAATTAGCTAATTTAGAACACGATTTCATTTAGAATAGGTTGAGGCCAGTGCTGAGAACGGGAGGACATCATTGTTTCTAGCAAAAAAAAAAAAGTGGACCCCTCTCCCCCCCAAAAAAAAAAATTCCAGCTACAGCACTGGTTAAAGCATAGAAAAATTTATTTTGAAATTGTCTAATAATATAACCTTTATAAAGGTCAAATTTCAAAAATTTTCTGGGGGAAAACCCCCAGACGCCCCTTTTTAGGGAGAAGTTACAAACAATTCACAAAAACTTGGGACAAAAGTTAATTAGTGATGTTCAAGCAAAACATATCTAAAGAACTAATCTCACGACAAGAAAGCAATTAAAGGGATAAATATTTATAAGTTTAACCTTCAGAATTTAGTTACTGCTTATGCTTATAAACAAATGAAGTAGAGGATTAATTAATTGTAGCCATCAAACCAAAATCTGATGAAAAGGAGAATTGCCCGGATAGACAGAACAACAGAAATACACCTCCTCGAATGGAGCGTAGGGTATCCTCGATAGGGTGAAATTGCTAAAGAAGAGCAAGAGAAGAACCTGAATGATACATTTTAATGCTCTTTACAGTCCATAGAAAGGATGAGAAGAGCAAGAGAAGCCCCCCCCCCTCCGAATGGAGTTCTCCCTACGGTCTTACTACTGAAAAGGATGCAAAAGAGCAAAAGATGCCTCTTTGTGAATCTTTATTTGACAGTGGCTTTACTTTGCGAAGTTTCTTTTTTTTTATTATATTATAAGCAGAAACATATATAAAATCTTCACACAATAAACCATTAAAAAAGTGTTTATTATTCTATTAAACACAAAAGTTTTTCAAAAGGCGTCGGCCTCACAAATCAGGTCATAAACAAAATCAAAGCATTCAAAAAGTATTGCACACTTTAACCTAAACTATAAACTATATTTTTAAGCTAAGCACCAAAGGGGTTTTTTTACATTTTGCTCGCAACCGTCTATAGTTACTACTCAAATCAAAATAGAAAACGTCAGTGTTTCGCGGTGAGGATGTATCCCCAAATCACCCCTTGGTTTGTCTCTTAATTCTTATAAATGTAAGGAAAGAATTCTAGTTCGACCGTTTAATGGTCTATCTCTATCAAAATGTGTTCAATAACGAAATTATGCACTATACATTATACTACAATACCTACGAAAAAAATCGTGCTCATAAATAGTACAACAATAAAAAGCTATAAAACACTGAAGAATGAAATCATCTAGTAGTGAGATGAATTTTTCTAGAAGTGTTATTGAAATATTCAAAAAGTATTTAAGCATTAGGGAAACTGGAAAATAATTAGAGAATATAACATAATACTACTTTTTCAACTAAAGATTTAAAATGCTATTTTTAACATAGATGGCGACACCAATCTTACCAGGAGTAACTAATACTAGAAATGTATATTATATTTTTTTATTTCTTAAACATTTCCAAAAAATTTGAAGAAAAAAATAGTCATACAAAAATTTAATGTTTTTTAGTGCTTGGTTAAAACACTTCTTATGGTTAGAAAAAGAAAGTAATTAAAATAGTTTTCACTTAGAAATTTGAAGTACTATATTAAAAATAATTTTCTGAAGTTATTATAGTTATATTAAACTATTTATCATTATGGAAATTGTAGTTACTTGATGAGAAAAAGCAATTTTGATATAAAAAGATGACTGTAAATATTTAGTTTGCTGTAAATTTCAAAAAAATTAATAGAAAAAGAAAAGTCTTTGATCAATTTTGGTGTCGCCATCTAACCAAAATCTTACTAAAAAGCGGTAGGCAATCATATAAGATTTTATTTTTCTTTAAAAAACTTTTATCAGTTTATGACAGTGTTACGTGCTTAATTTTACTACCATCGATAACAATCTAATAAATCTAATTTTTTAGGTATTTTTTATTTTTATGATTTTTTTTTTTTTTTTTCATTTAGTAGTAAGTTTTTTGTAACTTCCACAAGGAGCAACAGATTTAACTCAAAACATCCCAAAAGCAGTTAAAGCACTACTTTTGAGGGTCTAATTTCAAAATTTTCTGGGGGAGAAGGGAGAACCCCCAATCCCCCTCCTGACCTTTGATGTCTGTTATACAATTTGTCTCCCTTGAAAATTCTGCCGCTTACAAGAAGCAGTTCCCTTTGTGAACCAAAGAGTTTGAAGCCCCTAGGAGTCTGGTTTAAAGGTGAATTTTCAAAAATTTTTACTGGGGGAGGATCTCCGCCCCCCCCCTTGAAAATTTTACGTTTATTTATAACTTTTTTCCCCCTAGAAAATTCTATGCTTTACAAGGAACTGTTCTTTTTGAATGTAACCCAAAGGACCTCAAAATGAGCTGAAACACTACTTTAAAGAGGCAAATTTCAAAAAAATTTCTGGGGGAGGACCCCCAGACCCCCCTTTAAAATTTTTAAATATATATTATGTTATACAGTAGATTTTCCTTGAAAATTCTGCCACTCACAACAAGCAGTTCCCTCTGGGTGCTCCCCAACGAGACGAGGTTGCAAGGGAGATAAAACCCTAGTTTAAAGGGAAATTTTCAAAAAAAATTCTGAGGGAGGACCGCTGGCTCCCCTTGAAACTTTGACGTTTATTTGTAACCTTTTTCTCTAGAAATTATGTGGTTTACAAGGGGCTGTTCTCTTCGGATGTAACTTAAATGTTGTAAAAATGAAGCAAAATTTAAAAATTTTTCTGGGGGTGACCCCCAGACCCCCCATTTTTACTTAGAACTTATGATGTTGAGTCACCCCCCCCCCAAAAAAAAATAAGTCTGGTTACGGCGTGGCTCAGGCCCACTTAAAAAAAAATCCTTGCCCCCCCCCCCAAACCAAAAACTGAAATGACGCCCCTGCTTCTAATACCTAAATAAAATACACACTTACTAATTTTGCATGAATTTATTTTGCCTTTATAAAACTGTTCCATAAACTAGAGTTATATTAAGTATAATTCCTTTTGAGTCATGAACTTTTGGAGTAAACCTCCAGATTAATAGTAACAGAAAATATTCTTTTTTTTTTTCTTCTTCTTCTTCTATCTCATAGATCTGATCTGGATCAGATCAGATCCATGAAGTTGTTCGCCTTAAAAATATCGATGACAAAAGAATGTCTTTTAAGGTACTCTCGCACCAAAATTTACACATTTAATTAGGTTTTGTGCAGTGGCCTCTTCGAGATTGCACTTGGTGCAAACAGGAAAGGTCCTGATACCATTTGAAAACCTGTTGGTTTTTAGATGAAGTGAACATGCGAGCCAAAGCAGTTTGATCTCTCCTGTCACCAACAAAATAAATTACAGCTCCAGGACTCTCACAGGCATAGGCGTAGCGTCGGGGGGGGGGGCACGGGGGGGGCCCGTGCCCCCCCCCCAACCAGTGAAAAAAAAATTTTCTTCTCCGAAATCAACGAAAAAATCGAAAGTTTTCCCCCAAAAATCAGAAAGCTAAAAATGTAAATTTTCAAGTTTCTTCATTCCATATCTTTTAAGCTATTTGAGGTAATAAAACTGTCATTCATTTTTCATGCCGTTTAAGGTTATAGAAGCCATGGGCGGGTCCAGGGGGGGCCTGGGGTTCCCACCCCCGAAAAACCCTAACAGATAGCTTAAGAAACACTTTTTTTAATGATAATTTTAAAGAGAACTCCTAAATCCCCTTTTATCACCTGTTTGTTTTATTGTGTTTTTCCTTGAAATTTTTGAAGTTTTGAAGAAACGGTTCTTTTTTGGGTGTTCTCCACAAAAGGTTTCAAAATAGATAAAACACTATAGTATAAAAAGGAATAATCTAAAAAAAATTCTGCGGGAGGATCCCCGTCAGCCCCCCTTTGAAAATTTAGCGTATATTTATGATACTTCCCTTTTAAATTCTAGAGGTTTCAAAATAAGCTGAAACTTTACTTTTAGAGACAAATTTTCAAAAATTTTCTGGAGGTGACCCCCTTTTTTCTCATTTAAATGTAAAATCTTTACATTACGTAGGACATAATTCGAATGCTACTTTGAAAAGATCTTCCTTTATAACCGTAAAACGGGGTGAATCGGTTCACTGTCGGGGAAAGTTTTTTAAATCATAACTCCACTTGCATTAGAGTTATAGAATCAGGATGAACTCTGGCCAATTCTACACATTATTTAGAAATTGTTTCAGTCATCAAAAATATTTTACTATCATACTTTGGGTCCGCCATGTCTTTGAAGTTGAATGCAAAAAAAATCACAAAAACCTGGCTGTCAAAACTAAGTTAATTTCACCAAGAAAATAACTTCTTTACCTCAATTCTTGGTGCCTCCCAATTTTCTCGAAAGTTTCTTTGCAATCTTGAATTTTTTCAACAAGATCTAAAAGTATTAATTAGGACTCGAAATTTTCTTTTTAAAGCACTCCAAAATCTTTATTAAGAAATTTTTAGCAGCAGTTCTAATTTTCATAGTGATCCGATTCACCCCCTTTTACAGTATATCATTAAAGTACAAAAAAATCCCTCCGAAATTCTCATAGTTACTTACCATATTGTTTTTATCTTAAAAATTCTGAAGATTACACACACAACGTTATCCTCTTTAGGTGTAATCCAAAAGGTATCAACTGTGCAAAAATGAGTAAAAAATCTACTATTTGAAGCCAAAATTAACAAAATTTTCTGGGGGAGGACCACCAGACCCCCCCCCTTTTTGCTTTTGAGCAAGCATTATCTTAAAAAAACTTTTACACACTTAAACAAAGTTTCGCATTAAAGTTATGATACATACGAAAAAGTTGTTTGGAAGAAAGGACGTTGTTATGAGAGTAAGGTTCAAATGCAAATTGGGTTCTTGAAAAATTTTAAATTGTGCCCCCCCCCCAAAATTTTAGGTCACGCTACGCCTATGCTCACAGGCCTCACATCAAGTACGCAAGAACCATGGATTTTCTGGTGGTTTCTTCCAGGAGTTGTTTACAGAGGCCTTGCTTCTTGAGAATATCTCAAGGTATGTTAGAGGATCCCTAAAATCATAGGTCATAGAAGAGCCCTCTTTTGCCAGTCCATCTGCAATATCGTTATATTTTAAATTCACATGGGACGGTATCCATTGTAGATGGAGGATAGAAGAGCAGGAGAGGGTCCTGAGTTTCTCCATAATTCTTATTCCCTTTTGATCCTCAATTTGTCTCTAATTTTGCAGATATTGCATTGCACTTCGGCTGTCCGAAAGTATCCAGATTTCTCCAGATAAATGTCTCTCTGTGACACGCTTTCTTAAAATTTTCAATTAAGTTTGCTTTATAATATTTAAAACCAGCCCTCAAAATTATTGTAATAATTAAAATTATGTATCGTACACCTGTATGTAACATAATTTTTCTTCAATTTTAAATTTTCCAAAAATTGTCAAAAGTTTTTTTTAAGTTTTGTTCACTTTTAGTTTCCAATAATTTAGCTATTAAATTATTTCTTAACATATTAAAATATTACCTGTGCCAAATTGTTTGAAAGTTATCCCTTCAATTTTATTTTCATTTTATTAAGTCAATGAACTATTATTTGGCACCAACTTCAACTTCGAATTTAAATAGAAATTAATTAAATTTGTAAGGAATAATGTAAGAATGACGTGACTAAAATAATTAAAATCACGAAAAAACATAACCCCAATATTTTTCCAAAAGTATGACTACAGTTTCAAAAAAAAAATCTGATTTTTTAAATATATTTTCAACTGAAAATGAAAAATAATTCAAATAAAATTCATAAATTAATTTTTATAACTGATTGATAAATGTATTAGGTATAAAAGTTGACAAACAACCAGAAAAAAAATTTAATTTTTTACTTTTTGTTCTCTTTTCCAAAAAAAATGGGAAATATTTTTTTTGTACCCAGTTGGGTATGAGAAGACTGAACTGAATGGTGTATTTTCCATACGATAGTCCTATTTTACAAGTATTATTCCTATTTAAATATATTAAATATGCGTATATAATAATATAATATGCCAAATATTAAATATGCGTATATAATAATATAATATGCCAAATATTAAATATGCGTATAAAAGGTATACTTATAAGCGAAATAAGAACATAAGTAACATATTTTTTTTTCATATCTTATTTATTCAAATATGCCAAATATTAGTAAACTAATACGCTTCGCACCTTTTCGATTTGGGAACGGTGCGTCGCGGGCAGTGGAGAAGAAACCTGTTTCTCTTCCTCTCTACAGTGGATATCCTGATCTTCCTAGATTTATACTACCACCAGCAATACTAAAAGGTCTTCAAAGCGTATTATATAACCACTTTTATAGCTAGCTGTCTGTAGGGATAGGCACTTAAAAATAAAAAGGCCTCGCCTCCAATAAGATTCAAGTGGACACTACTGTATTTTTTGGTAATTTATCCTAATTTTACCTGATTCACCTGAAATACTTAAATAAATGGATTTTACTTCATTGTCATTCACTTACTATTTGTATTGATAAATCTCAGTGGTTCCCAAACCTTTTCTACTTGCCAACTTTTTTTCATATTCAAAATAATTTGGGAAAAACTTTTATAGTCATTAATAATTAAACAATTGAATTTTAGGAACATTATTTTTTGCTTCGAAATAGCTCTATCAAGATGGTTAACATGACAAATGACGGATTTACAGCACCACGAGAAAAGAGGCGGTTCGCGCCATTAGCGGCTAGGAAATTTTCAAAAGAACCAATAGGAAGCCTCGAAAACGATCGCTGATCAGTCGCGCGTCCACCGCGGTCGGTCAACGGCAGCGCGCGACAGCGGAAAGACCGGGGTGGTCCACTGAATTGTAACATCTTGCAACAAAGGGAAGGGGTACAAAACCCTTAAAATTGTGACATACCTTTTAAATTATAAATAGTACACTATCCACAATTAACAAGAAAATAAACATAAGACAGTCTTACATAATCAGCCAAGTACTTGATTCCATGGGGAAACCTCCTTGGATCAGCAAAAAGGTTCCCTTTGGGGGTTCTTGATGGGGCCATCCAACAATCATCAAGATTAACATATTCATAGCCAGCATCTCTGTACCCATCTCGTACCAAAATATCACCCATCGTCATGAAAAGATTTTCACTAAATGGCAGGAGAAGATTCCAACACTTTAAAAATACTTGTTAAATTAGAAGCATTTTTGAATTGAGTACAAAACACTATGAATAAATTTAATGTTTTCCCTTTCACCAGTTATTCACATAATTTACTTATAGTGGAGAAAAGTCATCACATTTGAACCTCTTTACAAGGATCCTCCCAATAAAGTAACCTCTACATTACAACAGCCGGTAATAAAAGTATGGATTGTTTTATCATACAACAGATAATGTAATTAGTTAAAACAACCATATACTGTTGCTCTATCAAGGTTCTATTGTGTTTTCATTTGCTATGAAGGAATAATAGACACTAACAATGATAAATGTACTTTAAGATTAAACAGGCACAAGCACCGAATGTTCTTTTAAATTGCTGTAAAATATCAAATATAAAAATAAAAAACAATCCAAATATTTCAAATCGTAGTAAAGTTTGTCTGTGCTCGATTGGCGGTAGTGGTAAACCCAAACAGGGAACGCCATTGGCCAAACTGGTTACTTCTTGCCTAGAACTACTCCACCTCCCTTCCCTCTCCTGTGCCAATGGGGTGCTTAAATACAACCCGGCAACTAGTCCAGAGTTCATCTTGTGATAGACAGACAGTATAGAAATCTTCCTAATCAATTAGATAGTGCTTAGATGTAATTTTGTGAACAATAAAGCTATTTTGTTTTAAAAGCCTCACAGAAATCAGTCAAGTGGCGTCGCTTGACTGGTTTCTGCACTTAACAGAAATTTAACATGTTGCAAAATTACTTTAAAATCATGTTATTTTTATTGTTCCAACACTAAAATATCCGTTTACCCCTACAGAATCCCCTGACACCAATAACTCATTTTTGAAAAAGTGGTGTTTAACATGTTTCTGAAATAAACGATTCAATTTACTCGTATGTATGTGAAATATAAGGGAGATTGAGGCTTTATTACTCTCCGAAGACCTCTTGCCTCCGATTAAACTGATAAAAAAGATGAATTGCTGGACAAAAATTTAAATAAAAGTGCTGCAAATATTTAATTTGAAAATGCACTTTATTAATTTCATATTTTAATCTAAAAAATAAAAGGTTTAATAGGGAAATGGCCATGGTTACCAGAAGGACTAGATTTCGTGTGGAACGGGCCTGGAAAGGCATTTCAGTATCTAGTAAAAATTATAGTAAGTAAAATAATAAATATTAAAAAATTCCTTTCCATTATTTTCCGTTTATGAGGAAAAATACTGTATAACGATATAACTACCCCCTATCGGCAGATATAGCCCCTTGAATTTGCGAAATCGATGTCCATTCATTGTATTTTTAAATTTAATTCGGAATTAAAGTTAAATTTTCCTTCTTTGCTTATTCTTTGTGCTGTAAACTAAGAATCCATTCATATTCACTTACTCCATTGATACTGCCTTAATGACTCAGTTTTACAATAATTTTGATTTTTATTTGTCTTAATTTTTCTATTTCTCACTTTTGTACTGTGATATAATCAGAAATATAACTTAAATGTCAATTTTCGTGGTTTTTTTTAAGATTTTTCTTCAGCTGAAATTTTATAAGGTTGAAAAAGGTAGAGTCCATCAACTTTTTTTCAACTGTAGAATATTTTTGATATTTGTTTTGATGATTGCTCTGTTTTCTAAATGGGGCCCTGAACTTCCAGTAACAATTTGGTGGTTGTACAACGAAAATTCCATTACTTATATACAGATTTTTTCTTTTTTTTTTCTCGATTTTCTCAAAACTTGGATTTTGGACTTATTCCCTTTTTCAAACTGACAATTCAATTAAATTAACAATTTTACTTAATTTTTTTTTTGACGTTTTCCCTTATAATACCCATAAATTAAACAATTTGAAGCAAACGCAAACACAATCGGACGTTTGGTTCAGTCGCTATCATGGGCGTAGCCAGGGGGAGGCAGGGAGGGGCAGCTGCCCCCCCCCTAAGTTCTCAGTTTGTTAATTTTTTTAAAAAACTTTATTAAAGCAATAGTGTATATAAAGCAATAGTACATAATTTTCCTTGAAAATTGTGTGGCTTACAAGAAGTGGTTCTGTTCAGCCCAAAGAGTCTCAAAATGAGCTAAAACACTACTTTAGGGGGGTCATTCCATGCCAAATCACCCAGAAAAAAATAAAAATGTAACCCACCATCTCGGATTTGTCTGAAATTTTCAGGAAACACAGTTCTAATGTAGCTAGGAAGGGATATAAAATTTTAGATCAATACGAGCAGTAGTTTTTTTTATATAAAATTTTAAACATGGCTATTTTGCCCCTGATCGTGTTGCGTTGCAGTGGAATTTTCAGGGGTGTTAAGTGTATCAAAATTTTATTTCTCAGCTTCTAGGTGTGACTGAATGCTGAAAATTTTACCCCTTATAGTTCTTTTAATGAGGAATTCAAAAAAAAATACCTGGTTAATGCCAGATCTGTATTTCATTTTATAAAAAATGTTTTTGTTGCCAATTTTTGAATTCCGAGTTCAAATGTTCAAAGTCAAATTCTGAAAAAGTACATCCTCAAATCTTCACCAAATTTTTTTTAAATACTTAATATACAATATTCTTTATTATAAAGAAGAAATCTCAGTGGGCGCTATCACAACTTCTGAGTAAAAAAATTTTTTCCATGAAAATTGATGCAAAAATGTAAATAAGTCAAATTTTGAAAAAGTTCATCCTTAAACCTTTACCAAATATTTTTTTTAATACTTCAGATACAGTATTCTTTAATATAAAGATGAAAAAACAATGGGTGCTATCACAACTTTTGAGTAAAAAATTCTTTTCTATGTCAAATCCATGAAAATTAACGTAAGAATGTAAAAAAGTCAAATTTTGAAAAATTTCATCTTCAAACCTTTACCAAACATTTTTTTTAGTACTTCAGATACAATATTCTTTAATATAAAGATGAAAAAACAATGGGTGCTAACACAACTTTTGAGTAAAAAAAATTTTTCTATGTCAAACCTATACTAATTAACGCAGTCGAATGTAAAAAAAGTCAAATTTTGAAAAAGTTCATCCTCAAACCTTTGCCAAATTCTTTTTAGTACCTTAGATACAATATTCTTTAATATGTAGATGAAAAAACAATGGGTGCTATCACAACTTATGAGTAAAATTTTTTTTTCTATGTCAAACCCATGAAAATTAACGTCAGAATATAAAAAAAGTTAAATTTTGAAAAAGTTCATCCTAAAACCGGCACTAAATATTTTTTTAAATACTTCATATACAATATTATAATATATATATATATATATAAATAAAACATATAAAAAAATTTTATATGTTAAACCACTGCTTACTAGATACTTATACAGGCTAGCCGAGTACGGAAATCATTGCAAATCCAGATGCCATTATTGGACAAACTGGCAAAGCATATTCACAGTGTTGAAGGCGGTGGGTGATATAGGTAGGTCTTGTAGCGCTCCAAGCGGGAAAAGTTGTCAAAGGGTTTTCATTGTTTAAAACTCGGCTAGCCTGTATAAGTATCTAGTAAGCCGTGGTTAAACCCATGAAATTATGTTTTAAATAAGCCAAATACTTTAATTATTTCATGTTTCCTAAATCATAGTTTGCATTGCTACTTAAATTAACTGTTATTAATAAAATAAAACAATTAAAATAACCTGAATATAACATCAATTCTATATTTTCTTTGAATACCTATTTGGGACATAATGCATGTTTGCTTTAAATTTTTAATATAAAATATATAAGATCTTTGAAGTTTCTTGGACAATCAGTATGAACTATAATCAGTTCTCTTGATTACAGTTCTGAAACCTTTCTTTACGTTTGTCTTATGTTTAATTAAGTAAATATTATTATTTGATATTTTTATTATATAACATTTAAATATAATATCTTAGTTAATTTATTTACATTTAAGCATCAGTTTGGTGAATTTTTGCCAAAACTGCACTGATATTCTAACTAGTTGTTCTCCTTAAAATAATGGGCCTCACTTTCTCAGGAGCCACAGCCCCCTTTGCCTTGAATCCTTATGGAGCTTGGGTATTTCAAGTGGCACACTACAACAATATTCAGAATATAACTGCAGAAAGACCATGCTAGAATCTCCTGAATATCTTGAAATGGAAGTAGTAGCTGATGTCCCAGAAGATAAATCAAAATATATAAATTACATGCCTATGTAGAATGCTCTCAACTAAAGTAACACTCGCTTCCAAATACAAAATCATATGGTCACATGAACTATTTCGCATCAAATAAAAAGTTCGGAAAAATCTGGCTAGATTTTGCAACGATAATGCTGCTCATTGGCACTTCAAGTCACTGTTTACTCTGTTACAATTAGTACTCAAATATACAAGCGAAAATAAATATATTTTAAGTAATAATAGGTTTAAACTTATAGAGGCATATAAAGTGTGATATTAATGTATTTCCAGTACATATATTTTTCAAAACAACCATGTATTATGTTCCAAATAAGTATTCTAGATAATATAGGACTGATGTAATATTCAGGGGTTATTTTAATCACTTTATTTTATTAATAACAGTTAATTTATGTAGCAATGAAAACTATAATTTAGGAAACATGAAATAATTAGGTACTATTTGGCTTATTTAAAACATAATTTCATGGGTTTAAAGTAATAAAAAGTTTTTTTTACTCAAAAGTTTTGATAGCACAATCATGTTTTTTCATCTTTATATTAAAGAATACTGTATATGAAGTATTTAAAAAATATTTGGTGAAGGTTTTAATATGAAATTTTTCAAAATTTGACTTTTTACATTCCTACATTAATTTTCATGGGAGTGACATATAAAAAACAATTATTTTACTCAAAAGTTGTGATAGCACCCATTGTTTTTTCACCTTTATATTGAAGAATATTGTATCTGAAGTATTAAAAAAATATTTGGTAAAGGTTTAAGGATGAACTTTTTCAAAATTTGACTTTTTACATTTTTACATCAATTTTCATAGAAAAAAAATTTTACTCAAAAAGTTGTGATTGCACCCATTGTTTTTTCACCTTTATATTGAAGAATATTGTATCTGAAGTATTAAAAAAAATATTTGGTAAAGGCTTAAGGATGAACTTTTTCAAAATTTGACTTATTTACATTTTTGTATCAATTTTCATGGAAAAAAATTTTTTACTCAAAAGTTGTGATAGCGCCCACTGAGATTTCTTCTTTATAATAAAGAATATTGTATATGAAGTATTTAAAAAAAATTTGGTGAAGATTTGAGGATGTACTTTTTCAGAATTTGACTTTGAACATTTGAACTCGGAATTCAAAAATTGGCAACAAAAACAATTTATATAAAATGAAATACAGATCTGGCATTAACCAAGTATTTTTTTCTGAATTCCTCATTAAAAGAACTATAAGGGGTAAAATTTTCAGCATTCAGTCACACCTAGAAGCTGAGAAATAAAATTTTGATACACTTAACACCCCTGAAAATTCCACTGCAACGCAACACGATCAGGGGCAAAATAGCCATGTTTAAAATTTTATGTAAAAAAACTACTGCTCGTATTGATCTAAAATTTTATATCCCTTCCTAGCTACATTAGAACTGTGTTTCCTGAAAATTTCAGACAAATATGAGATGGTGGGTTACATGGCCTGGGTGATTTGGCATGGAATGACCCAGGGGCGAATTTTAGAAAAATTTCTGGAGGAGGACCCCGAGACCCTCCATTTTCTAGCTCACATTCATTACCCGTTTTTTTACTTTAGGTGTGCTAAAGTTCAAATCCTTTGTTTAAGTACCCTAAAATTTAGCATGTAAAAGTACTCACCATGGGGTATGGGGGTACCTGGGAAATAATGTTGAGTCAACCCCTAGTCACTAGTATTCATTCGCAAGATCAAGAGCAAAGATAAGTATCCTTGCCCCCCCCTAACATGAAACCTGGCTACGCCCATGGTCGCTATGCTTAAAAGCGCAATCCAAGATAGCGGCGGTTTTTTCAAAATGGCGGATTTCCCCCAGGATAGACTTTTTGAGAATTTTAGGATATTAATCAGAACACTATCCTATTCATTTCCACCAATTTTCAGCTTGATATATTGAATGTCCTGGTCAATGCCTAATTTGCCTCCACTTTCTTGAGAGGCAACAGGGCAAGCGAAATTGAATTTAAAAGTTTCCCACATGAAAGAAACCGTGATCGTGGGAGTGAGAAACCGCAGATTATTGGTCCTGGGAAGATGACTTGTGCCACTAAATTTGATTGAGAATATTAATGATATGCGGGATAGTCAACGACGATCGCCTTTTCTTTCGGCTTGATTATGGTTTTAATCCTGTCAACTTTTTTTATTGAATTAATGTATAAATAGCGAATTGATTTTCTTTCGAAGAGTAAGTCTATGAATGAACTCCTAATGAATATTACCCTTTAAAATAATTACACAGGAACGATTTTAGTCACTGTCTACGGGGAGATTAAACACTTAATAAAACTCAACAAGAAACCAGAAACGGCTCTACATACCGAACAAATAAATCAACTAACTATTCACCAAGCTTAAGGATTATGAAATAGGACATTTATATACCCATACAAAAATTAAAAATAATGAGATCCAGAAAACCTGTAAAAAAATGGAGAGGAATCGATGAAATGTACTAGATATTAAAGGCTGTTAAAAAGATATTCATTCCAATTATTATTGCAGCAACGTAAGTCGGAGGAAATACAATCACTGCAAGAAAGAGAATGCCCCTGCTCTCCTGTCGTCCGGTCCCCTTATGTAATGACACTCTGGATGAAGCTCATCCGCTCATCGTAGAGAAGTTGTTTTTACTGCCCATGGAGTGTATTAAAGGAAAAACTATTTTACAGGAACCTAAAGCTTGGCGGTGAAAATAAGCAATAGTACAAGATTTATGACATTTCCCTTTTTTGTTCACCTTTTTGCTCACAGATTTAATACCTGGGTTAGTTGAGTTTTTATGCCACAAAAGGTCATTATCGAACATGCCGTGTACTCTGTGATGCTGTGTACTCTATTTAGATCCAAATAAATTCCGCGCTTCCGTTTGTAAAGCTACCGGGCCGAAACCTATAGAGGTTATTTTTGCTAGCCTCATATTACACATCTTATTAAAGATACGCATGTATTTGGAGGATACACAGTAATTTAGAAAAAGTAAATTGGATTAATTTTAAAATGTAGCATGAAATTTTTTTGAACGTCGTGGTAATGTAACAAAAATTCAACGCAATCGTACTTTTTGATGTCTCGGAAAATACACCCAGGGCAAAGGCCGGAATAGAACCGACGACGGCTGATACAGTGCGCCAGTGTTGGGCATTCACACGATTGAAATTTCAATCGTCAATCGTACAATTAAATTCAACCGCGATTGAATAAATTGTGGAATCAATTGCGGAATCATTTCGCGATTGAATCAATTGTGGAATCAATTGCGGAATCATTTCACGATTGATTTCAATTGCGACTAAAGTTAAATTGTCACCGACAATTGAATTTTCAATCGCAATTGAAAATTCAATAGCGATTAACTTTAATGAGGGAATTGCATAGGTGAGGGATTTGCTTAATTTTACACTTTTTGGATACGTTATAGTTTAAAAACTCTCAAATATCAGATTTTAAAGTTCAAAAATATGTTTTAAATAACTTAAAATTCGATTTTATTTTTGCCAAAACACTAGTAAAGTCATGTGATCAAAAAACGGGATTTGACGTCACAGCGCCGTCGAAACTAGTGAATTGTTGAAAATAAAAGAAATCAGACTTATCATAAAACCAAAACACGCATAAAACTCGTCTGTTTCTCTAGTGAAAGGCCAGAAAAAGAAAAAATTTAAACTTTCAATCCTAATAATTCCAAAACCAATTAATATTTTTTAAAAAACAAAATGCCAATCTTTTTATTAAAAATATTTGTAGTATGTGTCTTTAAAATATCATAGTTTTTTAGTTAAAACTTTGTGAAGAATAGCCGAATGAAGCAAGCTAAATAGCTTGCTTCTGAACGAACGAATCTGAACGAAACGTATTACTACATTGTTATTTTTCAGTGGTTCCGGTGAATTGCACTTCCATACAATAACATAGCGGGTCCTAGTGGGTCCAAGCGCTGTGACGTCACACAGCAGCCATAACGAAATTACTGTTTTTCCCGCCAATACTGAAAACGACATTTTAAAAATTAATATCTTGGGGAATAGTTTTCCGATTTCAATAATTTTTACGTCATTTTTCATGGATTTTCATCCTCTATCATAATAAAATTTAAAAAAAAACGTGCAATTCCCTCATTGTGAATGGCGATTAATTTTTTCAATTGCAATTAATTTCATCAGACAATTAAATTAATTGCAGAAGGTACTTATACAGGGTCTTCGAAAATTCTCCACAACTTTACCGAAGTGTTCGCAACTTGCCGGAAGTGGTCCAAAACTTACCGGAAGTGGTTCGTAAATCACCGGAAGTGGTCCAAAAGTCACCAGAAGTGATCCACAAATTACCGGAAGTGTTCCAAAAGTCACCGGAAGTGGTCCATAACTTACCGGATGTGGTTCGTAAGTCACCGGAATTGCTCCATAAGTCACCGGAAGTGGTCTGTAAGTCAATGGAAGTGGTCCGCAACTTACCGGAAGTGGTTCGTAAGTCTCCGGAAGTGGTCCGCAACATACCGGAAGTGGTTCGTAAGTCACCGGAAGTGCTCCATAACTAACAAACCACTTCCGGTGACTTACGAACCACTTCCGGTAAAATGTAGACCATTTCCGGTGACTTACGAACCACTTCCGGTAAGTTATGGACCACTTCCGGTTACTTACGGACCACTTCCGGTAAGTTGCGGACCACTCCCGGTGACTTATGGACCACTTCCGGTAAGCTACGAACCACTTCCGGTAAATTTTGAACCACTTCCGGTAACTTACGGACCACTTCCGGTAAGTTGCGGACCACTCCCGGTGACTTACGGACCACTTCCGGTAAGTTGCGGACCAGTTCGGTGAAGTTGCGAAGTGATCCATTAAAAGCTGCGGACTACTCCAGTGAAATTGCGAAGCGATCCAAAAATGCCGAATTAACTGCCTTGGAGGCATTCAGAATTACGATTGATTTAATTGTTAATTGTAGATTCTCTCACAACTGCAATTGAATTAATTGTCAAAGTGAATTGCCCGCAATTGACGATTAAATCAATTGTTAATCGTCTGCTCGCAATTGACGGTTGATTTAATTGTTAATCGTAGGTTAATTGCAATTGATTTGACTTCAATTGTTAATTGTACAATTGAATTTTGCCCAACTCTGCAGTGCGCAGACTGCTAGCGTGGTTGGCAGAGTGTAAACCGACCAGGCCGCTCAGCCCCCTTTCTCTGTGGTTAGGGCCGTGTGATTATCACGACACCAGTCGGTATGATAATTGAACATTCCAGTAGCGGAACATCCATCAAATAAAAACATGTAAATGCTGCATAGAGCAAGAAATCACAAATAATTGAAGAATAAAATACAATATTATGCAAATTATTGTGTAATAAATATTTTAGAGCTTACTGGAATGTTGAACTTGCATGGCGACTGGCATTGTGTATATCGGCCCTTACGTTTTACACAAAAGTTACAATGACTTCAGCTGTTTGAAGTGAAGGAGCTGTTATGACGTTCGCCCGGAATGATCATCTGATCACTTGACTCAATTGATATAAAAGGATGTGGTAGGAGTTCTGAGCTATAGAGCAGCTCAGGATGATGGAGGCGGCATCCAGATCCAGATCCAGATCCAGATCCCATGATGACTAGAATCCCTGCAGTCTGGCGGGTTTTTATTATTTGCACTGAAGGTGAGACATTTTTTATCTTCTTGGAGGTTTTTGGATATTTTTTATCAGCTCAAATTTTAAAAATCTGATTTTTGATCAGTTTTAATAACTTGCCAAATTAGTGTCCATAAGTACAACAACCTGATCTTCCTATGGACAGACCCAGTTGTACCGGTGAACACCCTTGAATAGTGTAGTTTTAGTTGGAAAAAAGGTTTAAAAGGAAGATGTTTTATTGATGTATTACCTTTTAATGAACAATTCCTCTCATGTAATACGATAAGGTAGGACTGTATTCCGACCTGCCCCTTGGTATGAGGCTTTCGGGGAAAAGGGCGGTGCGATAGCACCCCTCGCCAGAGGAACGGCAGTTCGGCCTGTCACGGCTCAGTCGAGCGAACAGCAGCACAAGGCCACCGCCCGCGGGGTGCTTTATTCATGATTAAATATATTTACATGTCTTGGTTAGATAATACGATATATACAATTTACAATTTCATCATAGCTGTTCTTGACAGTTCCCAGTCTCTGGTTAGGGGTTCCTCGCATGTAATAAATCGGAAATCGATTTTTCAAAGTACTTTTATGGCGTAAATGATCATTTATTGGAACTTGATTTCCTACTGAAAGTACATAAATCGCATTTAATTTTCAAATCGAAATTTAAGGTTAATAGGTTCATTGATTACGCTGATTGATTTGATCGTTTCACTAATCCAAATTAATATTATGCATATCTCATAAAAAAATTAGATTCTACTTTTGCAAATCCTCTTCGGTAGATATTTTAAGTTTGTCGTCATCATACTGGGGTGTGATATTATCTATTTTAAATTATATTTTACATTAAATACTAAATAGAATCAGAAACATAAGGTGGTTTGGAATTCAAAATTCCATAAAAAGTAAAAAGATTGAGATCTGGTGACTTCTAATATCAAAACTAAACAGTCAAAATCTCGGGGATTCACCACTTATACCTATCCTTTTTAATCATATCGTTAAAGGGGAAGAAAAATATTAATGTAGTGATGCACTAAACTAAAAGTAACTTTGAGCATCTGAAACGTTAGCAACTCAAATATGTTGACATACAATATCGACCACCAATTAATTTTCAGTTTATTTTCGAATTTTAAAATAAGATGTCCGAAGGTACAACAAACTGTCCGTAGGTACAACAGTCTCCCCTTTATATTTGTGGGTAACGCTAAGTCCCATAGTAGAAAAGGTTCCACCAAAAAAGTTTTTCCAAGTTTGACTTCAAATAAGGGTTTCAACTCAATTTTTAGTACATTTGTATGGAAATTTACCAATTCTTTTATTCCCCCAGTTTTATCGAATTTTTCTCCGTGTTTATAAAAAAGGGAACGTTCTCACTAATGCGTTTGGTTGCGGTACGACAATCCGGTGAGGATCCAGAGTATCTAAAGCAATGCAGTATCTGCACGCTCACTTTTGCATTTGGTTCTTGGCTTAATGAAAGGACTTCATTTTTTGGCAGCCCGGGGTTCGTAATTTGGTTAATTCGGGTTGTCGTACTGCAACCGAACGAAAAATTGGAAACGGATCAAAGCGTCATCGTCTTACTAACTATACCGATCTCTTTTCCTTTCAGTATGGTCGCCCAGTAGCAAGCTGGCCATCCTGCAGCCTTCGAGCCAGCTCCAGTGGAGCAAGCCCTTCCGGTTCCGTCCCAGCCCCCTGTGGGCACTCCTCTCACAGTGGACAAGTGAGCCCTGTCTGGCAGCCCTTCGGAACGCCCTACGACGGACCGCAGTTCCGGCTGGTCAAGCTGGAAGTGACACGCCCATGAGAGGACTGGACACCGCTATACCTCAGGTCAGTCAATACAGGTTGATTTTGGTACCGTTTATCGGCACCTTCAGAAAAATTCTTCTGAAAAATCGACATCTTCACAATAACATAGCCGAAAATCAGCGGTTCCACAATAATTTCTTCTATAAAAAATCTATGTTTACTAAAATTTATTCGCTTAAAAATATATTGTAAAGCTGCATTGAGTATTTAAATTGCTATAAAACTGAAGAAAAAAGTTATTTAATGTTGCTTTCATTAATTTTATAGTTATCATTAAAAATAGCTCCAAAAAGTTAAAATGCCATGTAAATTTTTCACAAAAATGGGGGTTAAGTTTAAAATTCTGGATAGGTCTCTGTCAGTATTTTCTTTTAATTGCATAGCACGGGTCGGCAACTGGCCGACCGCGTGATGCTAATCCTGAACCGCCAAAACATTTTGAAAATCGTTAAGGTGTATTCTTGCAGAATAAATAATTAATTTGACCCCCAGACCCCCTTTTATTTATATAAGGCTCTTAATAATAACATACATGTATACTTAAGAAGAAGTTCACTCAATGATTTTGAGTCTTAAAATTTAGAGGCAGTGCTGAAATATTAGTATGTAGTATCTTTCTATAGTCACTAAGTCAAGGTTTCGCAAATTTATTTTGGAGGGAGGAATGCCGAATTCCTTGCCAATCACCCTCAACATTTTCTTGTTAACGGTGGATCATTCGTTTGAGCGATAGATAGCCTTATCAAAATCGTAAATGTGTTATCAAAATTAAAATTAACATTAAATTTGGGTTCTTGGGGAAGCGTTAGTAGCGGATCCTTTACGAATCGGCAATCGATTTAACCCAATTTATTTTTGATTATATCCAGCACTACACGTTGCAAGTGGATTCTGATCGTATGAGATCGGGAACACTAATTATCGTTACACCTAGCACATGAGTAACGCAGAGTTTTCCCAATTTTTATGTGTTTCTTTTTGCGAAACAATAAAATCTCATAATTGGTTGACGATTCCACTTCAACGCTTATCAGTTGGGAACGTTTTATAAAGTATATATTATAAAGTATTTCCACGAAAGTAAATATCAAATTAAACAGAGTAATTTGTAGTGTTTTAAGTTAAAGTTAATGGTTTTTTTTTTACTAAAACGCTTATTTTCAATTTATGTAACCATAACTTTTTGATACTACATGATGAAAGAAACTTCCTTAAGAAATAATATATATCCTTTTGTAGTATCTATACCACTCAAATCTCTTGACTATACAAAAAGTGGCGCAAAACATAATGGGTCTGTAAATGTGCTCCAGGAATAGTTTAATGCTCTTTTGTGGAGATATTGTGTTTTCTGAAAAGACTCTGTACATAAATAACCGATCTTAAATATTTCACCTAATCTGATCTATTTAACTTAATTACCTGATTTGATTTTGGATATTTTGTAATTTTTTGGATTTATAGTTACCGTTTTCATTAATCTTTCTTTTAAACTCTCAAGTTGCGTATAATTTTTTATTCTATCAAGTAGTTAACCTTTAATTTTATTTGATCTGATCTACATATACTAGTCTTATCTATCTCATATCTGATTTGATTTGATTTTAGAAATTTTTGCATTTATTTGCGCCTTAAGTTTTTGTACCTTGTCCATTAATCTTTTTTTTTAATTTTCAAGTTGCTTATTATTTATTTATTATGTAATAAGGAAGTATGCAAGCTGAAAATCGGTGGAAATGTTGAGGATAGTATATCCTGATCGATATCCCAAAATATCCCCCTCTAGGGGAAAATCCACCACTTTGAAAAAACCTACGTCATCTTGGACCCGCAGTTGAGCGTAGAGATAGTCCAATTTTTCTCTTTACATAACAATGAAATTTCCCCAAAACGCATTATTGTGACCGGAAAAACTGTCACAAATTTATAGGGGGAAACTGTCTGCCGGGCCTAAGGGCCGGTGCGCATTCCCGTGTAACAAGGTGCGTCCTCCCGGGTCAAAATATTTCGTATTTACAAGCGGATCTCTCTTTAGCATACGTATACGTTTAAAAGAAAGATCAATGTTGAATTTAAAACTTTCGCTTGGTTCTAAGAATTCAATCAGGGGCGTCATTTCAATTTTTGGTTGGGGGGGCAAGGATTTTTGGTTGGGGGGGGGCAAGGTGCGACCAGACCCCCAGAAAAATTTTTAATTTTGCTTCATTTTTACAACATTTAAGTTACATCCGAAGAGAACAGCCCCTTGTAAACCACATAATTTCTAGAGAAAAAAGTTACAAATAAACGTCAAAGTTTCAAGGGGAGCCGGAGGTCCTCCCTCAGAATTTTTTTTGAAAATTTCCCTTTAAACTAGGGTTTTATTTCCCTTGCAACCTCGTTGGGGAGCACCCAGAGGGAACTGCTTGTTGTTAGTGGCAGAATTTTCAAAGAAAATATACTGTATAACATAATATATATTTAAAAATTTTAAAGGGGGGTCTGGGGGTCCTCCCCCAGAAAATTTTTTGAAATTTGCCTCTTTAAAGTAGTGTTTCAGCTCATTTTGAGGTCCTTTGGGTTACATTCAAAAAGAACAGTTCCTTGTAAAGTATAGAATTTTCTAAGGGAAAAAAAGTTATAAATAAACGTAAAATTTTCAAGGGGGGGCGGAGATCCTCCCCCAGTAAAAATTTTTGAAAATTCCCCTTTAAACCAGACTCCTAGGGGCTTCAAACTCTTTGGTTCCCAAAGGGAACTGCTTCTTGTAAGCGGCAGAATTTTCAAGGGAGACATCAAAGGTCAGGAGGGGGATTGGGGATTCTCCCCCAGAAAATTTTGAAATTAGACGCTCAAAAGTAGTGCTTTAACTGCTTTTGGGATGTTTTGAGTTAAATCTGTTGCTCCTTGTGGAAGTTACAAAATTTTCCAGGGACTCTCAGCAATTTTTCACTTAAGAGTGGAAACCTTGGGGGGGGGGGCAATTGCCCCCCCCCCTGCCCCCCCTAAATGACGCCCATGAATTCAATGTTAAGGAGATTTGATTAGAAATTAAAAATTGCTTAATTGTCCGGGAGGGGCGAGAGACCATAATTCTTAGTTCAGTTCAATAAAACGTGGCCTTTGGTATGTCATACGAAAAGAAAATCTCTTTAAGTTTGTCAAATCCAAAAAGTTCATAGGTTCGCATGAAAAACACAAAAAATGAAGTTTCATTAGTGTGTCTTGCCTTAATTTTTGTTTGTAAAAAGTTTACTTGGCGTCTTAGTCTTGCGATCATTCCTCTGAATCCTAAAACGTCGTCAAAGCTCGGCGGTCGCTGAACCAAACTGAATACATTTTTGTTCATAACAGGGGTAAATGTATAAACTTCATGATCTCGTAGTTCTATACAATACATTCTGTATTTTTATCCAAATACGCATTGGCGTTAATGCAAATTTTCACTTATTGCATGAAAACACTAGGATTTCTGGTTTTAGTATCTCATCATGTACGAATACTTCCAAATACGCTCATTAAAGGTAGACACATACCATAAGGCATAATGTATAAAAGTTTTATACATAGAATGTTTAAAATGTTAATGCAATATTTTTAAGTCCTACTTTCTTGTCTAAGAATTCCATTGCATTATTTTAATATTAAAAGTGAAATAAATGTTTACAAGGCTATCCTTAAAGTTAATGCATGTTGAATTGAGTTAGGTGGTTAAAGTTTAAGCTATTGGGGATTTTGTTTCACTCGGAGACGAATTCTAGTTTTTTGTCATCTCTTTAGGCAATGTTCATCATCACACCAAAATGTAACAGCGCATCGGCTTCCATATGGAAGACTCGGATTTGCGGGAGGATGAAAACATCGACGAGGTGAGAGGGATTCCTCAAGTGGAAGCCCAAATGTGCGAAGAAAATAAGCAATCTAAAGACCGAGGAGGAGGACGAATAACTTCAAAAGGCGAGACAAGAAACTTTTGAGGAATTAAAAGCAGTTTTGCTAAACTCCTCAATGATGAAGTGGTTTAAAATAGTAAGTGATCACGCTCAAGACCATTCAGAGACTCAGTTACGTGTGATCTATTGCTTTATGGCGTATCTGAAGGTACATGATACGTAAATTTTCAAAACTGTCCCCGTTAGTATTTATTTCGAACTTCATTTAATGTATATATTTTGACACGTATATTATCTGTACCATTTTGATTATATTGTGTGTATGCAAGTGTGCTAAGCATTTGAGATTAAATGAACGTGAAGTACTGCTACGCGTATTTTTGAAACAAAGATATTATTCTGCCGTCCTATGAGAAAGTGCTCATAAACCAGTTTTCTTGGAAATTCACTATCTTTCCCGATTGGCGAGAATGTACCTCGCTACTTCCAAGTCTTGAATAGTTGTCAAATTCATGAACAAAACCCCCTTAAGCTATCAGAATTTAAAGAAAACTAAAATTATTTTGTAAAATTAAAATTCACATAAATTTAAATAGAAAATAAATTTAAACTAAATTTAATAGTTTTAAATACATTGCCGTATAGTTTTAAATGTAGATACTACTATTACTATATCCGGACTATGTAAGTCTTTAGAATTGCAGCTGAAATGTTGTGGTTTTTTTCCTTACTGCATTGAATCTGGACTCTAACGCACCCCAACGCTATAGCTGATTACAGAGGTTTTTTTTAGGGTAGCCAATATTTGATCTTAGATGGAGGGTCGACCACACAGAATGGAAAATCAGCCAAATACTTTTTTGGCGAGATTTTTGTCAAAGTAAATAAATCCGTCTGAAATTGCCTTTATGTGCACTTTCGCTTAGGACGGCAGTATTGGTATGTGAAGGTGACCATTGGTTCAGCTTTTTCCTCCACTGTCTTGCTGGCTAAATGATTCGCTTTATCGCTAGTCTTGCTAAAGTCCCTCTTTTCTGACTGAGAACCACCAAACGAGAATAATATTTATACACTTTAGATATTTTAAACCCTTTAAGGTTAGAGAATAATTTTTAATGGTTATTCGTTGGTAGGCAGAATTAGTAGTTTCAATATTTAAAAACTGTTGCATAAATTTTATAAATATTTTATTGCCGGAGAAAATACTATTTACCAAATTTTAAATCTTAATACACATGGGCGTCCTGTTAATACAACTAAGTTTTAATCGCATCTTTTTTTTTCCGGCCAGCTAAATTTACCCTGTGGATGGGTTCAATGTTGAAAAATATTATCACCCCTCCTACTCCTGAAACAAAAGTTTAGCCATGGCCTGGAGTGTTTCATATAAACTGGCTGCACATTAGGGTGGATCGAAAAAAATTCTTTTGAAATCTCTCGGGGCTGGGGTGGCTAAAGTTGTGTATTGGTATCAATAAGACGTGTGCAAAATTTGGAGGAAATCAAAAAAAACTTCTAGAGGTTGCGCAAAAGGGCGGATGAAAAACTATGAAGGGTTTTAATCGAAATAATAAAAGCGTTTAAAAATGGCACATTTTTTTAGTTGTAATATTTGAGTTTAGAATGCTGATACACATTCAATATATTCTATACTTCATTGTTTCATTTTAGGGAGTAAAAACCTATTTTAAGCTTAAAATACTATAAAAATGAGAATTTCTTATTAGATATGTGTTCTAATCGACTTCTATCTTAAAAAATCCCACTTCGCATAATCGGATTAATAGACTCCTGGATATGTCCATTGTCCATATTTATTCTTCAATAAATTTAAATCAATTCTCAAACCATTTTCTGGAGTTTTTAAACCGAAAATCGGTTTTTTGATCTAACAGGCTACGCGCACTTTTGTGCACCCCGTGCACTTTTACGGTTCTTTGTTTACAATCGTATTTATATGATATATACAAAATTTTAAAATATAAGCAACTTCAATGTCTTACAAGGAGTTTAACATTGAAAAATTGCCACAATATTTTGGAGACATAAGTTATATCCCTTCATTTTTTTATCACCCGCCATTTTGGAAAACAAGCAATTTCCTATTTTATGGTTCTTAAGTTTGCTAAAATGCATAAATATCCACAGGAGAAACTGATACTACCTAGAAATCAATTTCATTACTAAAAATTACTGCTATTTTTGCTTTTAAAGCAAAATTTGAACAATTTTCTGAATTTAAATAGTATTGGGCGCCATCTTGAAAAAAAACCAACCTTCCATTCATCATATAGGGATAGACTTTTTTTTCCTGCCAGTAAGTTCATTTCTTAGTGTTGAAAACTGATGAAAAGTCTTGTGTTTTACCGTGTTTGGCCCTATTTTGAGCTATTTTCTCACTTATCTACTATTACGAGTTGCGTCATTAACTATACGAGCTATTTTTACCTTCTGAACATCTTTTAAGATATATTTAAGCAAGAATTAATCGGTATAAAAAATATTTGTTACCTACAACTTGATATTAGGCATAGGTGCAAGGGCGTATGCAGGCAGGGGCAGGGGGGGGCAGCTGCCCCCCCCCCTAGAAAATTTCAAACACAATTTTTTTACTAATACATCTCTACAAAGTAAAACCGCTAAAGCATTTTATCCCCTCACTCCGTCGTTGTCCGTAAATTATCCCAAACACTAGTATGTGAAATCCGAACTGGAATGATTAACAAGTGCTACTACGGAACAAGTCTCGATCAGGGGGGCAGATACCCAATGAAAGAAATTTTTTGCTGTTTGATCCCTTCTTTTCCCTCCAGTACTGGTCATACATGTTCATTCAGGTACGGTCGAAGAGTTCTATTTTCTTTACTGACCCCGAATTATCGGAGAACTGATAGTGAGAAAGAGGGGTGGTTGGAACTAATTGCTTCCAGAAGGAGAAGTGGAGAAGGGCCACCGTAACCTTTTCCGCTGGATGTAATAAAACAATTTGCAGCCGGACCACCAGCAGTTTATCTCCCCTATATCCCTCAATCTCTTTGTATCTCCCCTCGCACTCGCGCCTGAGAGGGGTCGAAAATTGACCACACCAAGACACCGGCACCATAAACTCAGGTTTCTTCCTGGAGATAAGTGTTTTATTACATCCAGTGGAAAAAGTCTACGGTGCGCCGGAGAGAGGGGTGAGTGTGTGTTTGTTTAGATAAGATTCAGGTTTCTTCCTGTCTTTTCGTGACCACCTGCAAACCAGATGTCTTATCTTTCTCGGACATCCAATGAGAGGACACTGGTCACAAACTTTCAGTTAAACATTTATACGAAACCCCAGAACGACATAGCAACTACTAGTACAGTCAAGCGCCCGAAATCCGGACGTCCAAAAATCGGAATGGCCTGAAAACCGGACACTTTTGACCGATTGATTTTTTAAGGCATCGTTGAGTTTATCTCAGACCATGCTACGCTGTTTTTTCATTACGAACACCCAGTGGCGTATATAAGGGGGGGGCGAGGGGGCCCTGCCCCCCCCCCCCCCCCGAAATTTGGACTAAGTGTACCAAAACAAGTTAAAACACTGTATTTTAGGGTCAAAATTCAAAAATTTTCTGGGGGAGGACCCCCAAACCCCCCTTTAGTACTTGGAATTTTATTATTAACAACTTTATTATAATAAGTTCATCAAAATCCAAATCCTACCAAAAAATATATGTCCTAAATTCAAACTAAGTGTTCCAAAAACAAGATAAAACCCTGTTTTTAGGGGTAAAGTTCCAAAAATTTTCTGGGGAAGGACCCCAGATCCCCTTTTGTACTTGGAACTAACTCTATTTTAATAACTTTTTAAATATTAAGTTCATAAAGATGTACATCCCAAATTCGGACTTTGTTTACCAAAACTAGTTAAAAACCTGGGTTTTTTTAGTCAAACTTCCAAAAATTTTCTGGGGAAGGACCCCCAGACCCCCCCTTTGGTACTTGTATTTTATTACTAACAACTTTTCCTATATTAAGTTTTTAGAACCTAAGTTATCACCTAAAAAGCTACATTGGACCTATTAAATATGTGGTGGAGGGGCTGGGGAGTAATTTTGGGCCCCTCCCGAAATAAATTCCTATATACGCCACTGCGAACACCTTTTGTAAAACGCAGTATCGGAATATAAGATCACTGATTATTTTCTAAAGTAGAACAAAATGTGCCGTTGCGCTGCAGGTGTATTCTTACTCGTTCTGGGTCTATTAGATTTACATTTAAGTAGCAAAAATTGTTCGGATTGGGCTTTTTCTGAAGCCATTTGAACTTTATTCTCCATCTGGAAATTGCTGATTCTACACGTTTAATTTGAAGTCTAGTCTAGTTTGATAGCGAATTTTCTTCTACATTTGTACCGGAATTTTGTACTACATACTTCGATAGTTTAGTTAGTTCGTGAGCGTTTCTGCCGGCTGCAATGAAAAAATGAAAAGAAAGCTTACGGATTATTTTAAGCGAAAGGCGGGTGAAAATAAAGGACCGACGAATGTTGAAAAGCCAGCTCCTGAGACTTCTATGGAAAAGGTAAGTGCTTGAGCTGATAAAATTGATCGAATACATATGGATCCATGTTTTTGTGTCATCTGGGACTTTAATATTAGGGTGATTTGAAAAAAAAGTTCTTTTCGATGTAAATCCGCTTTCGGATAGACAAATGGGGCTTCAATAAAGCATGATTTTTGATAGTGATGTATGGTAATAAAATGAAAATTTCAAAGCGTGGGGGGTAATTTCCCCCCCCCCTTTGGCTACTCCCCGTCGGCCCCCCCCCCTAGAAAAAATCCTGCATACGCCCTTGCATAGGTGTATTTTTCTAATATTTCTAGATTTCAAGCTCAATGCGCAACCTCTAGAAGTTGTTCGATTTCCTCCAAATTTTGCACTTAGTCTTATAGATACCAATACACAACTTTTGCCACCCGATTTCGAGATTTCCACCACACAGATTTCGAAAAAAAAAAAATTCGATCCACACTACTGCACATACAGATTAGCTGCACGTAACCCAACCAGGCAAGCTAGGAAGGGAGCAAGGTTAAATTACCAATCCTTAAAAAATTTGGATTTCGTACTGTTTTTTCCCCTTGTTAACAAAATTACTTTTTCAAACCTTAAAGATCCTATTGCAAATTGAAACTCTCAATAGATGTGGCATGTATAGGATTTTTTGTTTTTGTAGTTTATCTTAAATTGGTCAATCAAAAAGTGCTCTTAAATTAAGAGTTGGGAAACATGAAAGTTATGTAAAAAACAAGAATTTGAGAAGTTTTCGATTGCTAAACTTATTTGCGGGGTTGACCATAACTTTTATTTTTCTTCTGCTATTATCATTAAGAATTGTAAATCTAATTTTGATCTTGATATTTTAAGGCTTATTTTATTAACAAATATTCTGATTGTTTGGTCACAATGACTTGAATAGTGTTCCTTATCTATCACCGGTTTGAAAATTATAATATTTTTTGGTAATTTAACATTACTCCCTTCCTAGCTTGAATTTTTCGAGTTTTGTAACTGCAATTTTGTCAGTTTACTTAATTCTTTGTTCTTTTTTGCCCAGAGGTAGCTTCTTAAGGTGTTAAATAACCTTTTGCTTTGTCATTTTTTATTTACATTTTTTTCCCAAAAGCAATTGTCTGCATGGTAGCACCATTTTAATAGTTTTATGGGCAGAAGTTTATTTCACCTCTGGAATCGATTCAATTGATTCCAATAAAACACAAGTCACCACAGCCAGAAGGCTAACGACTGCTTTTCAGATTCAGATTATTCATTCTACAGAAAACTCTTTTTCGTGTCCCAAAGTATTTTTCACTATTTAATATGAATATTGTTTTTTGAACCAGCGTTTTTCATTGGTATTGTAGAAGCCTAAACGAGGGCATTTGATATTTTTAACGGGGATGGTGGTTTGTTTTATTTTAGTCACAAGAGTCAAATTTCCCCTCCGTGACTTGTCCCTAGCCCTAAGTTACTCTAAATATGGTTAGATTAATACACTGGTGTTCAAAATTAAGAGAATTTAAACATTTGTTTGATTTTCTCCAGATCTACTGGATAGGTTTGGATGAAATTTGGTATGAACATAGGTTGATATAAAACCCAAAAAATAATCATTCATAATTCATCATAAACACGCATGCGTGTGAGTAACAATCGTCAGAGTTGAAGGGTATGAAATGGCGGTTCCAGAATCAAGCAAAAAAATATTAAACTGTGTATTCTATACGTCCTCAATACATTTGTAAACAGCGAGACGTTTCCAGATCAGTTAAGATTTTTTTCTGTACCTTCTGGCGTCCTTGGTACCCTTCTTGACACTTTCCCCCACACTTAAAGCTTCCACTTAGGCTTCTGGCTGGGTGACTTAAGTTTTCCCAGCAATTTTGATATTGGAGTGATATGTTAATTCTGACAGACTAGTCCTGTTTAAGTGATCGGAATGATGCGAAACTGTATCGTTTAAGTATCTTCTAGCTCAAATAAAATTAACATATTTTAATTAATAGCGTGCCTGAGTTCTTTCAACCAAAATCTAAACATTATTTTTGTATTACTATATTTGCAATTTCCCTCGATTGTTATCGTGTCGTTTGGACTTTAATTTCAGACGTTTCACCCTCTTCTTCGGATGGCATCCTGAGGAATCCCGGAAAATGGAATAAATAGTAGGGTAGGTGGGGGCAAAACAACGCACCGCGATTTTTGATTGTTAATAAGCGATTCAAAAGTTGATATCCAGGTGGCTGGTTTGTCTTATTGTGACTCATTGTTCCACAAAAGTTCTTGCCTCTAAGTCGCTCAAGAGTTTAAAAAATGCTGTAAGTTTGTTTCTCATCACTTAGATGTAATTTTCTGATCTTTAAGATTATACAGGGTGTCCCACGAAAAGTGGCCCAACCCCTTTAACTTTTGAACCCCTACAGATATAGTCATGAAAGTGGGGTCTAGGTATAGTAAAGCACTGAGCTATAAACAAACTGGAGTGACAACCTCTGATGATATAACATGCGACCGAACGTGCCGGCGCGGATGGTCACAATTGCCCGGTTCGCTTGAGCGAACCGGGCAAAACAAACGAATTTCTCCATTGACTAACATTGTGTGAGTTGAACTATTTCTATAAAACCCCCTTTTTTAAAAATATTTTGAGCAACATTTAGAATGGTCCGATCATGCTGTGCATACAATTGTGCCAACAGATGGGGAAAACTAAAAGAAGATGGAAATCTTTTCCGCGTAGACACAAACTTCGATAAGGTGTGATGCGGTTTCGGCACGCTCAGTTGTCACTCCAGTTTGTTTATAGCTCAGTGTAGTAAAGTGACCATGCCCTATCCGATGAGATAACTTTCATCGCCCTCTAGTGGAAACTTTAGTAGTTATAATTTTTATTTTAAGAACTATGTGAAGTATGTGAAAAAAGTCAATGACTAAGTTGTAGAGCAGCATCGATTCATTATAAATCGACACCTCTATCACAAAAATGTCTACAATAAAACTCATTAAACGCCCGTTTATTTAATTGTGATTTGGAACACTCAACCTCACGACGCTTGCTTGTTTAGTTGAGATCTCGAACACTTAACCTCACGAAACTCCTCATGAAAATGAACTGTTTATATTTACTCATGCTCTATGTGCTTCCCGTCTGCGACAGTGCACATTTGGACTCTAGATTAAATATCGAGCCGCACATTTTACACCTCACACACAATTACGCATAATTAAACAATAACACCCAAAATTCAATAGCCTCTTAATTAATATATCCAACAAGATAGTGCGTTTCAAGCACCAAGTCAGTACATGCAAAAGCGTTTCGTGAGGTTAAGTGTTCGAGACCTCAACTAAACAAGCAAGCGTCGTGAGGTTGAGTGTTCCAAATCACAATTAAATAAACGGGCGTTTAATGAGTTTTATTGTAGACATTTTTGTGATAGAGGTGTCCATTTATAATGAATCGATGCTGCTCTACAACTTAGTCATTGACTTTTTTCACATACCTCACATAGTTTTTAAAATAAAAATTATAACTACTAAAGTTTCCACTAGAGGGCGATGAAAGTTATGTCATCGGATAGGGCATGGTCACTTTACTATACCTAGACCCCACTTTCATGACTATATCTGTAGGGGTTCAAAAGTTAAAGGGGTTGGGGTTGGGCCACTTTTCGTGGGACACCCTGTATAAAATAGAGCTTGAGGAGAAGAACCAAAAAATAACCGATGATATAATAGCACTTTATCTTCAGTTTCGTTTTGAAATACAGTGGAAGCTTTATAGCGACCTGCTCTTATAAAAATACTCTCTTATAAAGACCCAAAAATTAGTCTCTATAAGAGCACTTTTGTGCTCTTATAAAGACTAATCTTCGAATCGATTCAGGTTATCGAATACTTTTCTGGATCGGTTTGTGTGCGTCACACAAGAATTAGCCAATAAACAAATATCAGAGTATGACAAACAGCACCAAGTAACGTTCACATCTTCTTCTCGCATGCTTTCGCCCGGGGTAACCGGCTACAATCCCAAACTTTCGCTACCTAATGTCCTTGTTGATTTTAGACTTTAAATTTATTAGCGTATTCATTTATTTTTCTTTATTTCCAATTTTTTGACTTATATTTAAGACATACATTTTTCAAATTGCATGCAGATGCAGGTGAAATTGATGTAATAAATTTTGTTAAGCATCAGACCTTTCTAAGGAAGCCAAGCTATGCAATAAATTAATATCAAAATTTGAATTGAATCCATGAATTGAGCATTGATGATTGGGAATTGAGCATTGATGATTGGGAATTGAGCATTGATGATTGGGAATTGGGCATTGATGATTGAGAATTGGGCATTGACGATTGAGAATTGGGCATTGACGATTGAGAATTGGGCATTGACGATTGAGAATTGGGCATTGACGATTGGGAATTGGGCATTGACGATTGGGAATTGGGCATTGACGATTGGGAATTGGGAATTGACGATTGGGAATTGGAAATTGACGATTGGGAATTGGAAATTGACGATTGGGAATTGGAAATTGACGATTGGGAATTGGAAATTGACGATTGGGAATTGGAAATTGACGATTGGGAATTGGAAATTGACGATTGGGAATTGGAAATTGACGATTGGGAATTGGAAATTGACGATTGGGAATTGGAAATTGACGATTGGGAATTGGAAATTGACGATTGGGAATTGGAAATTGACGATTGGGAATTGGAAATTGACGATTGGGAATTGGAAATTGACGATTGGGAATTGGAAATTGACGATTGGGAATTGGAAATTGACGATTGGGAATTGGAAATTGACGATTGGGAATTGGAAATTGACGATTGGGAATTGGAAATTGACGATTGGGAATTGGAAATTGACGATTGGGAATTGGAAATTGACGATTGGGAATTGGAAATTGACGATTGGGAATTGGAAATTGACGATTGGGAATTGGAAATTGACGATTGGGAATGGGGAATTGGAAATTGACGATTGGGAATGGGGAATTGGAAATTGACGATTGGGAATGGGGAATTGGAAATTGACGATTGGGAATTGGGAATTGGAAATTGATGATTGGGAATTGGGAATGGGGAATTGGAAATTGATGATTGAGAATTGGGAATGGGGAATTGGAAATTGATGATTGAGAATTGGGAATGGGGAATTGGAAATTGATGATTGAGAATTGGGAATGGGGAATTGGAAATTGATGATTGAGAATTGGGAATGGGGAATTGGAAATTGATGATTGAGAATTGGGAATTGGAAATTGATGATTGAGAATTGGGAATTCTTAAGGGGAAAGAAAAGAAAAAAAATTTTTTTTCTTTCCCCCTTGAGAATTTTCAATTTTCAATTTTCAATTTTCAATTTTCAATTTTCAATTTTCAATTTTCAATTTTCAATTTTCAATTTTCAATTTTCAATTTTCAATTTTCAATTTTCAATTTTCAATTTTCAATTTTCAATTTTCAATTTTCAATTTTCAATTTTCAATTTTCAATTTTCAATTTTCAATTTTCAATTTTCAATTTTCAATTTTCAATTTTCAATTTTCAATTTTCAATTTTCAATTTTCAATTTTCAATTTTCAATTTTCAATTTTCAATTTTCAATTTTCAATTTTCAATTTTCAATTTTCAATTTTCAATTTTCAATTTTCAATTTTCAATTTTCAATTTTCAATTTTCAATTTTCAATTTTCAATTTTCAATTTTCAATTTTCAATTTTCAATTTTCAATTTTCAATTTTCAATTTTCAATTTTCAATTTTCAATTTTCAATTTTCAATTTTCAATTTTCAATTTTCAATTTTCAATTTTCAATTTTCAATTTTCAATTTTCAATTTTCAATTTTCAATTTTCAATTTTCAATTTTCAATTTTCAATTTTCAATTTTCAATTTTCAATTTTCAATTTTCAATTTTCAATTTTCAATTTTCAATTTTCAATTTTCAATTTTCAATTTTCAATTTTCAATTTTCAATTTTCAATTTTCAATTTTCAATTTTCAATTTTCAATTTTCAATTTTCAATTTTCAATTTTCAATTTTCAATTTTCAATTTTCAATTTTCAATTTTCAATTTTCAATTTTCAATTTTCAATTTTCAATTTTCAATTTTCAATTTTCAATTTTCAATTTTCAATTTTCAATTTTCAATTTTCAATTTTCAATTTTCATCCGAGTATTAGTTGGAGTTTCGGGGTTGGGGATTCTCGAGCGTTGCTCCGTGCCCAGTTTTGCTGGTTTCGCGCGAAACCAGCAAAACTGGGCACTCCGCCCTTGCTCTCGAACCCGAGGTCGGCCGTAGGGTGAGTTAGAGTTTCGGGGTTGGGGATTCTCGAGCGTTGCTCCGTGCCCAGTTTTGCTGGTTTCGCGCGAAACCAGCAAAACTGGGCACTCCGCCCTTGCTCTCGAACCCGAGGTCGGCCGTAGGGTGAGTTAGAGTTTCGGGGTTGGGGATTCTCGAGCGTTGCTCCGTGCCCAGTTTTGCTGGTTTCGCGCGAAACCAGCAAAACTGGGCACTCCGCCCTTGCTCTCGAACCCGAGGTCGGCCGTAGGGTGAGTTAGAGTTTCGGGGTTGGGGATTCTCGAGCGTTGCTCCGTGCCCAGTTTTGCTGGTTTCGCGCGAAACCAGCAAAACTGGGCACTCCGCCCTTGCTCTCGAACCCGAGGTCGGCCGTAGGGTGAGTTAGAGTTTCGGGGTTGGGGATTCTCGAGCGTTGCTCCGTGCCCAGTTTTGCTGGTTTCGCGCGAAACCAGCAAAACTGGGCACTCCGCCCTTGCTCTCGAACCCGAGGTCGGCCGTAGGGTGAGTTAGAGTTTCGGGGTTGGGGATTCTCGAGCGTTGCTCCGTGCCCAGTTTTGCTGGTTTCGCGCGAAACCAGCAAAACTGGGCACTCCGCCCTTGCTCTCGAACCCGAGGTCGGCCGTAGGGTGAGTTAGAGTTTCGGGGTTGGGGATTCTCGAGCGTTGCTCCGTGCCCAGTTTTGCTGGTTTCGCGCGAAACCAGCAAAACTGGGCACTCCGCCCTTGCTCTCGAACCCGAGGTCGGCCGTAGGGTGAGTTAGAGTTTCGGGGTTGGGGATTCTCGAGCGTTGCTCCGTGCCCAGTTTTGCTGGTTTCGCGCGAAACCAGCAAAACTGGGCACTCCGCCCTTGCTCTCGAACCCGAGGTCGGCCGTAGGGTGAGTTAGAGTTTCGGGGTTGGGGATTCTCGAGCGTTGCTCCGTGCCCAGTTTTGCTGGTTTCGCGCGAAACCAGCAAAACTGGGCACTCCGCCCTTGCTCTCGAACCCGAGGTCGGCCGTAGGGTGAGTTAGAGTTTCGGGGTTGGGGATTCTCGAGCGTTGCTCCGTGCCCAGTTTTGCTGGTTTCGCGCGAAACCAGCAAAACTGGGCACTCCGCCCTTGCTCTCGAACCCGAGGTCGGCCGTAGGGTGAGTTAGAGTTTCGGGGTTGGGGATTCTCGAGCGTTGCTCCGTGCCCAGTTTTGCTGGTTTCGCGCGAAACCAGCAAAACTGGGCACTCCGCCCTTGCTCTCGAACCCGAGGTCGGCCGTAGGGTGAGTTAGAGTTTCGGGGTTGGGGATTCTCGAGCGTTGCTCCGTGCCCAGTTTTGCTGGTTTCGCGCGAAACCAGCAAAACTGGGCACTCCGCCCTTGCTCTCGAACCCGAGGTCGGCCGTAGGGTGAGTTAGAGTTTCGGGGTTGGGGATTCTCGAGCGTTGCTCCGTGCCCAGTTTTGCTGGTTTCGCGCGAAACCAGCAAAACTGGGCACTCCGCCCTTGCTCTCGAACCCGAGGTCGGCCGTAGGGTGAGTTAGAGTTTCGGGGTTGGGGATTCTCGAGCGTTGCTCCGTGCCCAGTTTTGCTGGTTTCGCGCGAAACCAGCAAAACTGGGCACTCCGCCCTTGCTCTCGAACCCGAGGTCGGCCGTAGGGTGAGTTAGAGTTTCGGGGTTGGGGATTCTCGAGCGTTGCTCCGTGCCCAGTTTTGCTGGTTTCGCGCGAAACCAGCAAAACTGGGCACTCCGCCCTTGCTCTCGAACCCGAGGTCGGCCGTAGGGTGAGTTAGAGTTTCGGGGTTGGGGATTCTCGAGCGTTGCTCCGTGCCCAGTTTTGCTGGTTTCGCGCGAAACCAGCAAAACTGGGCACTCCGCCCTTGCTCTCGAACCCGAGGTCGGCCGTAGGGTGAGTTAGAGTTTCGGGGTTGGGGATTCTCGAGCGTTGCTCCGTGCCCAGTTTTGCTGGTTTCGCGCGAAACCAGCAAAACTGGGCACTCCGCCCTTGCTCTCGAACCCGAGGTCGGCCGTAGGGTGAGTTAGAGTTTCGGGGTTGGGGATTCTCGAGCGTTGCTCCGTGCCCAGTTTTGCTGGTTTCGCGCGAAACCAGCAAAACTGGGCACTCCGCCCTTGCTCTCGAACCCGAGGTCGGCCGTAGGGTGAGTTAGAGTTTCGGGGTTGGGGATTCTCGAGCGTTGCTCCGTGCCCAGTTTTGCTGGTTTCGCGCGAAACCAGCAAAACTGGGCACTCCGCCCTTGCTCTCGAACCCGAGGTCGGCCGTAGGGTGAGTTAGAGTTTCGGGGTTGGGGATTCTCGAGCGTTGCTCCGTGCCCAGTTTTGCTGGTTTCGCGCGAAACCAGCAAAACTGGGCACTCCGCCCTTGCTCTCGAACCCGAGGTCGGCCGTAGGGTGAGTTAGAGTTTCGGGGTTGGGGATTCTCGAGCGTTGCTCCGTGCCCAGTTTTGCTGGTTTCGCGCGAAACCAGCAAAACTGGGCACTCCGCCCTTGCTCTCGAACCCGAGGTCGGCCGTAGGGTGAGTTAGAGTTTCGGGGTTGGGGATTCTCGAGCGTTGCTCCGTGCCCAGTTTTGCTGGTTTCGCGCGAAACCAGCAAAACTGGGCACTCCGCCCTTGCTCTCGAACCCGAGGTCGGCCGTAGGGTGAGTTAGAGTTTCGGGGTTGGGGATTCTCGAGCGTTGCTCCGTGCCCAGTTTTGCTGGTTTCGCGCGAAACCAGCAAAACTGGGCACTCCGCCCTTGCTCTCGAACCCGAGGTCGGCCGTAGGGTGAGTTAGAGTTTCGGGGTTGGGGATTCTCGAGCGTTGCTCCGTGCCCAGTTTTGCTGGTTTCGCGCGAAACCAGCAAAACTGGGCACTCCGCCCTTGCTCTCGAACCCGAGGTCGGCCGTAGGGTGAGTTAGAGTTTCGGGGTTGGGGATTCTCGAGCGTTGCTCCGTGCCCAGTTTTGCTGGTTTCGCGCGAAACCAGCAAAACTGGGCACTCCGCCCTTGCTCTCGAACCCGAGGTCGGCCGTAGGGTGAGTTAGAGTTTCGGGGTTGGGGATTCTCGAGCGTTGCTCCGTGCCCAGTTTTGCTGGTTTCGCGCGAAACCAGCAAAACTGGGCACTCCGCCCTTGCTCTCGAACCCGAGGTCGGCCGTAGGGTGAGTTAGAGTTTCGGGGTTGGGGATTCTCGAGCGTTGCTCCGTGCCCAGTTTTGCTGGTTTCGCGCGAAACCAGCAAAACTGGGCACTCCGCCCTTGCTCTCGAACCCGAGGTCGGCCGTAGGGTGAGTTAGAGTTTCGGGGTTGGGGATTCTCGAGCGTTGCTCCGTGCCCAGTTTTGCTGGTTTCGCGCGAAACCAGCAAAACTGGGCACTCCGCCCTTGCTCTCGAACCCGAGGTCGGCCGTAGGGTGAGTTAGAGTTTCGGGGTTGGGGATTCTCGAGCGTTGCTCCGTGCCCAGTTTTGCTGGTTTCGCGCGAAACCAGCAAAACTGGGCACTCCGCCCTTGCTCTCGAACCCGAGGTCGGCCGTAGGGTGAGTTAGAGTTTCGGGGTTGGGGATTCTCGAGCGTTGCTCCGTGCCCAGTTTTGCTGGTTTCGCGCGAAACCAGCAAAACTGGGCACTCCGCCCTTGCTCTCGAACCCGAGGTCGGCCGTAGGGTGAGTTAGAGTTTCGGGGTTGGGGATTCTCGAGCGTTGCTCCGTGCCCAGTTTTGCTGGTTTCGCGCGAAACCAGCAAAACTGGGCACTCCGCCCTTGCTCTCGAACCCGAGGTCGGCCGTAGGGTGAGTTAGAGTTTCGGGGTTGGGGATTCTCGAGCGTTGCTCCGTGCCCAGTTTTGCTGGTTTCGCGCGAAACCAGCAAAACTGGGCACTCCGCCCTTGCTCTCGAACCCGAGGTCGGCCGTAGGGTGAGTTAGAGTTTCGGGGTTGGGGATTCTCGAGCGTTGCTCCGTGCCCAGTTTTGCTGGTTTCGCGCGAAACCAGCAAAACTGGGCACTCCGCCCTTGCTCTCGAACCCGAGGTCGGCCGTAGGGTGAGTTAGAGTTTCGGGGTTGGGGATTCTCGAGCGTTGCTCCGTGCCCAGTTTTGCTGGTTTCGCGCGAAACCAGCAAAACTGGGCACTCCGCCCTTGCTCTCGAACCCGAGGTCGGCCGTAGGGTGAGTTAGAGTTTCGGGGTTGGGGATTCTCGAGCGTTGCTCCGTGCCCAGTTTTGCTGGTTTCGCGCGAAACCAGCAAAACTGGGCACTCCGCCCTTGCTCTCGAACCCGAGGTCGGCCGTAGGGTGAGTTAGAGTTTCGGGGTTGGGGATTCTCGAGCGTTGCTCCGTGCCCAGTTTTGCTGGTTTCGCGCGAAACCAGCAAAACTGGGCACTCCGCCCTTGCTCTCGAACCCGAGGTCGGCCGTAGGGTGAGTTAGAGTTTCGGGGTTGGGGATTCTCGAGCGTTGCTCCGTGCCCAGTTTTGCTGGTTTCGCGCGAAACCAGCAAAACTGGGCACTCCGCCCTTGCTCTCGAACCCGAGGTCGGCCGTAGGGTGAGTTAGAGTTTCGGGGTTGGGGATTCTCGAGCGTTGCTCCGTGCCCAGTTTTGCTGGTTTCGCGCGAAACCAGCAAAACTGGGCACTCCGCCCTTGCTCTCGAACCCGAGGTCGGCCGTAGGGTGAGTTAGAGTTTCGGGGTTGGGGATTCTCGAGCGTTGCTCCGTGCCCAGTTTTGCTGGTTTCGCGCGAAACCAGCAAAACTGGGCACTCCGCCCTTGCTCTCGAACCCGAGGTCGGCCGTAGGGTGAGTTAGAGTTTCGGGGTTGGGGATTCTCGAGCGTTGCTCCGTGCCCAGTTTTGCTGGTTTCGCGCGAAACCAGCAAAACTGGGCACTCCGCCCTTGCTCTCGAACCCGAGGTCGGCCGTAGGGTGAGTTAGAGTTTCGGGGTTGGGGATTCTCGAGCGTTGCTCCGTGCCCAGTTTTGCTGGTTTCGCGCGAAACCAGCAAAACTGGGCACTCCGCCCTTGCTCTCGAACCCGAGGTCGGCCGTAGGGTGAGTTAGAGTTTCGGGGTTGGGGATTCTCGAGCGTTGCTCCGTGCCCAGTTTTGCTGGTTTCGCGCGAAACCAGCAAAACTGGGCACTCCGCCCTTGCTCTCGAACCCGAGGTCGGCCGTAGGGTGAGTTAGAGTTTCGGGGTTGGGGATTCTCGAGCGTTGCTCCGTGCCCAGTTTTGCTGGTTTCGCGCGAAACCAGCAAAACTGGGCACTCCGCCCTTGCTCTCGAACCCGAGGTCGGCCGTAGGGTGAGTTAGAGTTTCGGGGTTGGGGATTCTCGAGCGTTGCTCCGTGCCCAGTTTTGCTGGTTTCGCGCGAAACCAGCAAAACTGGGCACTCCGCCCTTGCTCTCGAACCCGAGGTCGGCCGTAGGGTGAGTTAGAGTTTCGGGGTTGGGGATTCTCGAGCGTTGCTCCGTGCCCAGTTTTGCTGGTTTCGCGCGAAACCAGCAAAACTGGGCACTCCGCCCTTGCTCTCGAACCCGAGGTCGGCCGTAGGGTGAGTTAGAGTTTCGGGGTTGGGGATTCTCGAGCGTTGCTCCGTGCCCAGTTTTGCTGGTTTCGCGCGAAACCAGCAAAACTGGGCACTCCGCCCTTGCTCTCGAACCCGAGGTCGGCCGTAGGGTGAGTTAGAGTTTCGGGGTTGGGGATTCTCGAGCGTTGCTCCGTGCCCAGTTTTGCTGGTTTCGCGCGAAACCAGCAAAACTGGGCACTCCGCCCTTGCTCTCGAACCCGAGGTCGGCCGTAGGGTGAGTTAGAGTTTCGGGGTTGGGGATTCTCGAGCGTTGCTCCGTGCCCAGTTTTGCTGGTTTCGCGCGAAACCAGCAAAACTGGGCACTCCGCCCTTGCTCTCGAACCCGAGGTCGGCCGTAGGGTGAGTTAGAGTTTCGGGGTTGGGGATTCTCGAGCGTTGCTCCGTGCCCAGTTTTGCTGGTTTCGCGCGAAACCAGCAAAACTGGGCACTCCGCCCTTGCTCTCGAACCCGAGGTCGGCCGTAGGGTGAGTTAGAGTTTCGGGGTTGGGGATTCTCGAGCGTTGCTCCGTGCCCAGTTTTGCTGGTTTCGCGCGAAACCAGCAAAACTGGGCACTCCGCCCTTGCTCTCGAACCCGAGGTCGGCCGTAGGGTGAGTTAGAGTTTCGGGGTTGGGGATTCTCGAGCGTTGCTCCGTGCCCAGTTTTGCTGGTTTCGCGCGAAACCAGCAAAACTGGGCACTCCGCCCTTGCTCTCGAACCCGAGGTCGGCCGTAGGGTGAGTTAGAGTTTCGGGGTTGGGGATTCTCGAGCGTTGCTCCGTGCCCAGTTTTGCTGGTTTCGCGCGAAACCAGCAAAACTGGGCACTCCGCCCTTGCTCTCGAACCCGAGGTCGGCCGTAGGGTGAGTTAGAGTTTCGGGGTTGGGGATTCTCGAGCGTTGCTCCGTGCCCAGTTTTGCTGGTTTCGCGCGAAACCAGCAAAACTGGGCACTCCGCCCTTGCTCTCGAACCCGAGGTCGGCCGTAGGGTGAGTTAGAGTTTCGGGGTTGGGGATTCTCGAGCGTTGCTCCGTGCCCAGTTTTGCTGGTTTCGCGCGAAACCAGCAAAACTGGGCACTCCGCCCTTGCTCTCGAACCCGAGGTCGGCCGTAGGGTGAGTTAGAGTTTCGGGGTTGGGGATTCTCGAGCGTTGCTCCGTGCCCAGTTTTGCTGGTTTCGCGCGAAACCAGCAAAACTGGGCACTCCGCCCTTGCTCTCGAACCCGAGGTCGGCCGTAGGGTGAGTTAGAGTTTCGGGGTTGGGGATTCTCGAGCGTTGCTCCGTGCCCAGTTTTGCTGGTTTCGCGCGAAACCAGCAAAACTGGGCACTCCGCCCTTGCTCTCGAACCCGAGGTCGGCCGTAGGGTGAGTTAGAGTTTCGGGGTTGGGGATTCTCGAGCGTTGCTCCGTGCCCAGTTTTGCTGGTTTCGCGCGAAACCAGCAAAACTGGGCACTCCGCCCTTGCTCTCGAACCCGAGGTCGGCCGTAGGGTGAGTTAGAGTTTCGGGGTTGGGGATTCTCGAGCGTTGCTCCGTGCCCAGTTTTGCTGGTTTCGCGCGAAACCAGCAAAACTGGGCACTCCGCCCTTGCTCTCGAACCCGAGGTCGGCCGTAGGGTGAGTTAGAGTTTCGGGGTTGGGGATTCTCGAGCGTTGCTCCGTGCCCAGTTTTGCTGGTTTCGCGCGAAACCAGCAAAACTGGGCACTCCGCCCTTGCTCTCGAACCCGAGGTCGGCCGTAGGGTGAGTTAGAGTTTCGGGGTTGGGGATTCTCGAGCGTTGCTCCGTGCCCAGTTTTGCTGGTTTCGCGCGAAACCAGCAAAACTGGGCACTCCGCCCTTGCTCTCGAACCCGAGGTCGGCCGTAGGGTGAGTTAGAGTTTCGGGGTTGGGGATTCTCGAGCGTTGCTCCGTGCCCAGTTTTGCTGGTTTCGCGCGAAACCAGCAAAACTGGGCACTCCGCCCTTGCTCTCGAACCCGAGGTCGGCCGTAGGGTGAGTTAGAGTTTCGGGGTTGGGGATTCTCGAGCGTTGCTCCGTGCCCAGTTTTGCTGGTTTCGCGCGAAACCAGCAAAACTGGGCACTCCGCCCTTGCTCTCGAACCCGAGGTCGGCCGTAGGGTGAGTTAGAGTTTCGGGGTTGGGGATTCTCGAGCGTTGCTCCGTGCCCAGTTTTGCTGGTTTCGCGCGAAACCAGCAAAACTGGGCACTCCGCCCTTGCTCTCGAACCCGAGGTCGGCCGTAGGGTGAGTTAGAGTTTCGGGGTTGGGGATTCTCGAGCGTTGCTCCGTGCCCAGTTTTGCTGGTTTCGCGCGAAACCAGCAAAACTGGGCACTCCGCCCTTGCTCTCGAACCCGAGGTCGGCCGTAGGGTGAGTTAGAGTTTCGGGGTTGGGGATTCTCGAGCGTTGCTCCGTGCCCAGTTTTGCTGGTTTCGCGCGAAACCAGCAAAACTGGGCACTCCGCCCTTGCTCTCGAACCCGAGGTCGGCCGTAGGGTGAGTTAGAGTTTCGGGGTTGGGGATTCTCGAGCGTTGCTCCGTGCCCAGTTTTGCTGGTTTCGCGCGAAACCAGCAAAACTGGGCACTCCGCCCTTGCTCTCGAACCCGAGGTCGGCCGTAGGGTGAGTTAGAGTTTCGGGGTTGGGGATTCTCGAGCGTTGCTCCGTGCCCAGTTTTGCTGGTTTCGCGCGAAACCAGCAAAACTGGGCACTCCGCCCTTGCTCTCGAACCCGAGGTCGGCCGTAGGGTGAGTTAGAGTTTCGGGGTTGGGGATTCTCGAGCGTTGCTCCGTGCCCAGTTTTGCTGGTTTCGCGCGAAACCAGCAAAACTGGGCACTCCGCCCTTGCTCTCGAACCCGAGGTCGGCCGTAGGGTGAGTTAGAGTTTCGGGGTTGGGGATTCTCGAGCGTTGCTCCGTGCCCAGTTTTGCTGGTTTCGCGCGAAACCAGCAAAACTGGGCACTCCGCCCTTGCTCTCGAACCCGAGGTCGGCCGTAGGGTGAGTTAGAGTTTCGGGGTTGGGGATTCTCGAGCGTTGCTCCGTGCCCAGTTTTGCTGGTTTCGCCCGATTCTGAGGTTCTGGGGTTCAGTCTGGGGCGCGAAAAGCCACCCCGAACCCTCTAGGGACCCAACCCATTAACACCCTTAAGGGAGTTTTTGAATTCCTCATGAGTGAATTGCTTTTTTTCTTAAATTACATGAAATGTTTATCGGGACTTGCGTAAATTTCGAAAAATTTTACTTACATTTTTTATTAATTTTACAACTTGAAATTTGGCAGAAATGTTTATTGTGGGAGTTGAAAAACTTAAAATTTACTTAATAATTTTTTTTTCATGATTTTTTTTATTTAATTTTTCCCCCATTTTTTTAATTTTGAAAAAAAATTAAGAAAGGCAGTTATGCTGCACATCAAATCAAAAATAATAAAATTGCAAACAGAAATGCACTAATTTCAGGTTTTTAAGGTGTATAATTCTGAAGCTGTTTTAAAATGCAGGAAAAACAACAAGAATTATTTTTACTTTAAAAAATTTTTAGAAAGAGGGGTGGTAAAAGAATGGAATCTGGAACAATATAACTATAACTATATTAGATTTTGCTGTGTGGGTTCCCATAAAACATGAAGAAGAAGGGAGGGTTTAACCTTTGTTTTTTTTTGTTTCGTAAAAAAATCAATATTTTTTTTAAACTTTAAAAGGCTTTTGTGGCATGTGTTATTGTAATCCGAATGAGCTTAATTAATTGAGTGTAATTAATATGTGCTCTAAGAAAAATGGGGGGGGTCTGGGGGTCCTCCCCCAGAAAACTTTTTAAAATTTGCCCCTTAAAGTAGTGTTTTAGCTCATTTTTAGACTCTTTGGCCAGAACAGAACCACCTCTTGTAAGTTGTAAGCCACATCTACTTTTCTAGGAAATTTATGTGGCTAATAACTAAAAGTATAATTTGTAGAATCTAATCGAGTTGAGTTAAATTCAACAGATTTTATCTATTTTATTTTATGTTACCGGGTGAAACTTTCGTATGTTTGGACATTAAAAAATACATCAAGCTTTAGGAAAATACGCAACTGCTCTAATTACATAATAATTTAGAAGAGAATAAAGAATACAAAGTTACAGTTAGTCTGAAAATAGTCCGAGCAACTTTGTATCAACTGTTCAAGTTGTTGCAGTTACTTGAATAACCATGATATAAGATATAACATTTAACAATAACCTTAAAATGTAAAAGTAAAACCGTCCTGCTTTCTCAAATATTATTTAGCTTTTTTTTCACTCTTAAAGAAAAAATTCTCTTATTAGATATTTTTTAAAACAAATAGTTTATCCCCCAAAACTAAGATGCAATACTAAATTCAACTTACTTTAATTGCTGGTGATAGTGCTGGATTAAGGCTTTACATAATACGTCTAGATATCAATATGGAGGACTGAAATACGTACTCTTTTTAAGTTCAATGCTTGAAAACTAAATCACATATCTTAGACTAAAGGGTATTTTCTGCAGGAATAGCCAATGACCACACGGCTTTCTTTCTATTCGTTGAAAGGTCAGCCAAAGCTTCGAAATAATAATGGCTGGGTTCACAAAAGACCCCTCTGTTTTTGTGTAAACACTTGAGAAACACGTTGAAACAATTTCCTGACACACCCAGACACCTGAAGCCCCCTTGCTTGTTTGAGTCGTTGAGTGCCGAAGATTTATGATACCCTTTCACACCCCAATCCATTGTCAAAGGCAGAGGTGTACGTATAATTGGATTTTGTGGTTTGGGAAGAGCATTTCCGGCTCACCCCTATTTCTTCTCCAATTAGGACAGTAGAGGACAACATAGGAAAGAGGGAGCGTTCACCCCCCGCTGGATCCTGTACCTGAACAACAGGTGTAACGAGTTTACTTTACCCTTATCTTATCTTGGGGCTGTTTGTCAACTCTTCCCATTTCTAGCCGTTCAATAGATTTCCACTCCCTGATAGAGATAGATTATCCACTCCCTGAATAGATTTCCACCACTCTAAAAAAAAATTTTTTTAGAAAAAAAAATTTTAAAAATGTTTTTCAATTTTACAGAAAAATTATTTTGGGGGAAAATTTCTGAAGAGTTAAGATAAATTTAGGGGGGGGCAGCTGCCCCCCCCTGGCTACGCCCATGCCGGGGTGTCTGGATTTCTCCAATGGAAATGTAAAAATGATCTTCTAAAATCAATTTCGTGCTTCTTTGATGGTGACCAAAGTATTCATAAAATAATTAATGAAGTCCGTCTCGTAAATCCGGACTAGATGGATGTCATTTTGACTTAGTCATTTGTCAAAGACTTTTGACCAAATTATTCTCATACCTATGTTTTTAAATGACAGTTTAAACTAGCTGGAGGAAATAAAACCAAAGGAGTATCATAGTCAAAGTTTTTTTTTTTATTTTTAGTTTCGAGGATGGGATCAGTGGCGGATCTATGGGGGGGGCTATAGGGGCTATAGCCCCCCCCCTTGGGACTTAAGTTTACACTACATAAAATTGAACTTTTTCGAAAAAAAAATTAAGTTACTAGAAAATTTTGTTTAAATTTCCAAAATTTTAAACTTTTTTCAGTTTTTTGTAGCCCTTTTTTACAATTCAAAGGGTCTACAAAGCATTAAGCCCCTTCCAAGATCTTTAGCCCCCTGCATTTTTATAAACTCCATTCACTATTTAAGGATTTCTAGAGGTTTTAGCCCTTACAAATTATTAGCCCCCTGCATGTTTGAAGGTTTGATTCGTAATTTAAAGGGTCTATTCAATCCAATGAGCTTAGCCCCTAAAAGCATTAGCCTCCTTGCATTTTTATGTTTGTTACACAAATTTATGAGCTTTAGCCCTATGAAACATTAGCCCCCTCCATGCTCTTTAATAGCCTCTACAAAGCTTTTAGCCCTCTTGCGTTTTTAAATATATTTGGTTCACTATTTAATGAGCTTTAACCCTTATGAATCCTTCCATGATCTTTAGCTCCTACAAGGCTTTTAGCCCTGAGTTTTTGTAGATTCAATTCACAATTTAAAGGGGCCAATGAGTTTTAGCCCCCATAAAGAATTAGCCTCCTTGAGATGTTTTATAGTGTTTAGTTCGCAATTTAATGAGCTTTAGCCTAAAAGCGTTAGCCCCCTCCAAGATCTTTAGCTTTCAGCACTTTAATATAAATGCGATTCAGAACTTGTAGATTCCAATGAGCTTTCTAAGCCTTACAAAGCATAACCTCCAAAATACTTAGCCCCTTACATTTTTATGGATTTGTTTCACATCTTAAAGGTTATGAGCTTTAGCCCCTCTGCAAGATCTTTAACTGCCTGGTTTTTATAAGATTCACCTTTTAAAAGGGTCTAATGTGCTATGTCTCTTACAAAACATTTACTCTGTTAAAATAGAGATGGGGTTAGGGGGTTCAAACCACCCCCATGAAATTCTTATATCTTACAGTTTTTTTTTTCCCTTTGAAAACGAGTACAAAAAATCATCTTTTTCGTGTGACACTCAGAGTCCCAAATGACCAAAAATGAGTCAAAACACAACTTTTTAGGGTCAAATTTTCAAAAATTTTCTTGGGGGAGGTTCCCCCAAACCCCCCTCTTATGCCTCGGGATGGATGTATTATTCACTAAACATTGAAATTAAGTGCACGAAAATTCACATTTGATCTATATTCTTGGAAAAAAATATTTGACTCAAATCATTGTAAAAAAACCCTCCCGGTTGACACACCCTTATTATTTTGATATATTTAATTATTAACTAATTTAATTACTAATTAATTAGTTATATTTAACAATACTAGTCATTTACAATCAACACTGCCCTCAATATTTAAGACATTAATGAATATTGCAAAAAGCACGGCTTGTTACTTCATTATCATCCTCAATCAGATTAAGTTAGCCCCCCCCTTGCTCATGTTCTAGATCCGCCACTGGATGGGATAATAAATCCAAATAGCCCTGAACTTGTTGAAATAATCTTAATATCTATATATATATATATATATATATATATATATATATATATCAAGCCAAGAAATCTGAACTTTAATTTTAAATTTTAAGTTTAAACATATCAGAAAATACTATAGAATAATGCCCTGTGTGAAGAGACACTGTCAGTGTGAAGAGACACTGACGGAGTTGTAAGTTTGAATCATGTGGATCTTTATATATATATATATATATAGAGCACCTGATATTCTCATGCAACAAGAGCATGCAACAAGAGCTCATGCAACAAGCAAGATGCAAGAGCTTGCAAGATGCAAGATGCAAGCAACATGCAAGAGCTCATGCAACAAGAGCACCTGATATTCTCATTGAACCCAACAGAAAAATTGTAGTGGCTAAGACTACATGAAACAAAAATTTAAAAAAACAATGACCTATTATATTTTTATTTTGGGATAAGTAATATTATATTCTTTTATTGGATTCTTTCTATGAATTTTCAGGATTCCAGGAAAATTAAGAAGATTTATCCATTTACTTTTATACAGATCAGTTACAAAGCATATTGCTTGCTTGATCATGTAAAGCAGGGGTCTTCAAATTATGGCCCGCGGGCCAGATCCGGCTCGCAGATACCTTTCTATCTACAAAAAAAATTATGGATATGTGGTGTACTTAAATAAAAGATCCAAAAACCCAGAAATTCGTACTATGGGTACCAAAATGAGTTAAAACCCTATTTTTTAGGGCAAATTTCACCCAGACCCCCTTTTTTGTACTTTAAACTCAATTAATCAATAATTTTCATATTAATTTCATCAAAATGTGAATCACACCTGGAAATGCGATAAAAAGGTACATTAAATTAAACTTATTACATATGTATAAGAGGGGGCTTAGGGATAATTTAAGGTCTCCTCCTCAGTCCAAAAATCTAGCTTTGGTATTCATGCCTCTGAGATCCAAGATGTTAAAAAACTAGATGATACATGTGTGCATATTTTAAATTAAAAAGTTTCTTTTTTCTCTTTTGTGATTTAATTGTAAGGTTGTTACTTAATTGTTCTTTAAAAACATAATTGAAAACCCCCATTTGAACTACCCACGAGCCGCCACTGATTTTGATTCTTTTTTATTTGGACCTCCAATATGTTGTTGGCCCCCAAATTGCTGTTTAATAGTTAATGCGGCCCTCGTGCTGAAAAATTTGGAAACCCCTGATGTAAAGGACAGTAAAAAAAATCTAAGAACTTAAAATGTTAAGAATTTCTATTCCAAAAGTAGAAACTTTTTCTGTCTTCTTCGTCAATGTTTTTCAAAGCAAACCACTTTTTAATGCTTTGAAATAATACAACATATTTTTTATTTTTCAAATTTTCTGAACTGATAAACCAATAAAAAAATAGCTCAGTCCATATTAAAAAAAATTGATAGAACAAAACACCTCATACTCAGACTCATAAGGGGGCATCCATAAATTACTTGAGGTTAAAAAGGGGGAGGGGTCAAGCAGAATTTTGCCAAATCTCACCAGGGGATGTCAATTTAAATCTCACATCAACTTTTAGTTTAGAGAATATGGTTTTGAGTCCAAACATGGAATCATTAGTCAGACAGTTTGGATAATTACAAGTATAAGACCGTAGTTTTGATTTCAACATGGATTTGTATAAAACTTTTTGCTATGTGTGTGTTAAGTGTCATGTCGACAAGATGAAACAAAAGTGGCTAGAACATATGAAGAAATTTATTTATTTAAAAGTTATTGAGAAAATCTCACATGAGATATTGAGGGAGGAGGGAGATCCAGCAAAATCTCACCAAGGGGGAGGGAGGGGTCCAAAATTTGGGGAAAAAAACACCTTATGTAATTTATGGACGTCCCCTAAGGAGCTGCCACTGCTCTAGAGTAATAAGGGAGGGGGTTTTAAGGAACTTTTTCAAGAAAATATTTAAGGATTATCGTGAAAAGTCTTAGTTACTTTTTAACATTTTTTGGAGTGGTCAGGGATTAGTGAATAAATTAGTGATTTAAAATTCCACCATTACAATATTACTTTGCAACCCCATGTAATAGTAGTACCATGTGTGGACCATCAGTTATTCACAAACCACTAGTTGAGAAGTGCTGACATCTCTGATAAACCCATTAAACTGGGCATAAAAAAGACCAAACTCAAAAAATTTATCTAAAATGTAAAAGAATCTTTTATTAACAAAAACACTTGAAAAATAAAAAAGTTTACTTAATTTAGAAAATATAAACAATATTCATTAATAAACCATATGAAGGATTTATGAATTTTTTAAAATTTAGAGCATGAAAATTGGTTTCCTTTCTGACATTGTTTTGAGTACTAACACTAAGTAAGTTAGGCACTGAAAAATAAATAAACTTGAGTGTAGTGATATTTATTTATTAAATACATATATCTACCAAATTTTCTAATATATAAAAATTAAAATAAGATAAAAATCAACAGAACATAAAATTAAGTATAGTAATAGTATTAATTAAGTATTAGGGTTTATAGTTTATAGAGTTAAATGACAATATTTGAATATAAAAAGAAAATAGAATGGTGAAAATCATGTAGAATTAGTAAAATCTAAGTATGAAGTAAGTAATAATGTAAGTGCTTCTACTGACCAATTTGAATTTGGACTAAACATCACAGTAAAAATGATATTTAAACATGGAACTAGAAAATACACTTTGCACAAATTTTTGCTAATTTGATTTTAACAAAAATTTCAATTTCCTAGAAAATGATCTAACAAACTAAAACACTTTTTTAAACTCTAGACACAATAAAATAACATTATGAAACCATTTTTAATCATAATCAACCAGTATAAATTAAGCTGAATTTTCATTTTGATTGCTTCAGTGTAATCCTGACATTTAGGAAATTGACTGTGTTCAATTTACTTCATTGATTATTCTATAAAAAATTTAACTAGAATAATTAAATGGAATAAAACAAGGAAAACAAATAAATATGGTAAATTTACGAAGAAATATAAAATTATGAAAATAGAGAAATCATCCTATTAAAAATAATGATTTATATACTAGTAAGCATTTAGATGGTTGATTTAGAAGTTTAAAACATCACCCTTTTCTCTTCATAATCAACCATATTGCAGTTTAAAAAATCACAGTTCACTTGTTATTTCAGTAGCAGCACATTTTGGACAAGCAGCGGTAATTATTTCTTCATTGTATTCAGACAGTAAAGTTTTGATTGTTAAAGGAACACAAAAGAAATTACTTTGTAATGAATCTTTAAACGATGGTAAGACACTAGAATGGAAGGTAGAAAGAGTATGGTAATGTCCACATGAAAATATCACAGCATCTTTTCCATTAGAATTTAACTTGTTCAGACTATTCACTGAGTTATTAGATGATTGAATAAAGAATTTTTCACTGAGAGAAGACTTAGCTAATAAATCTACATCATTTGCACTCAGTGAAATGAAGGATTGTGAGATAACTCCAGTCTGCATATTCATCATCATATCTAACCACAAGCGTTCTTGAGGAATAGAATCATCCCATGTAGTCAAAGCATCGGTTGAGTGAATCCTATTCAAAATTTTAGAAGTTTCAGAGAGCAGAGTCATTTCATCAAAGAAATTGAAAATATGATGTCCTTTTTGCATTTCTTGAAGAGCTCCATTTACAAGGTTCAGGCAAAATTTTGTGGACATCATACTGAAGAACTCCTCAGGAATTTTTTCCACTGAATCAGGAACATTATTTCTAGGTAAAAAATAAACAGATTAGAATAAAAAAATGTTTTACTACATGGACAAATATGTTTTTTTTAGCATTTTACAAAATTCTAATAAATTTACTAATTTATAAAATTAGGAAAATTTTCAGATTTAGCATATCTCCAGGATTACTAGACAGACACTTACAGCCATATTCACAGCCATCAGCGTCAGTGTTAAATCCTCGGTCAAAGAAGAATTCCACCAATCAGAGTCAACGGAAAGCTACTTTTTCTTTCTTTAACCGCTGGTTAACCTCGACGCTGATGGTTATGAATATGACTGTTACTGAACTATTTAAAATCATGGAGCATAAAACATGGTAATTTAAACACCTTTCAAAAAATATATATTTTTGTAAAGGACTGGAAGTTGTTATGAAGATCACCAAGTGCCATGTGAAGCAGTCTAGAATAGGAGATAATTATTGGAAAACTAAAAATTACTTGCTACTTCCAGGCAGATTTGAAAGCTAAATATTTAAACATTATAGCATAAAGCTTAACAATACACTGAATTATTGCCGCCTATAATTGCTAGTATTTTTTACGACCCAAGAGTAAAATTCCAAGTTATAATTAAAGAGCAAAAGGACCATGGTGTCCACATGACTTTTAACATCTCATGACAGGGTCCAAAACTTTTATGTAACACCTTGACTAGAATGACAATAATGCCATGCCCATAACAAGTCTAAAGTGTGCTATGAACAAATGACAGTCCTTGCTATCTCTACAGTGTTTAATTAAAATTTAAAAATTGTAAAATAATACAAAAAAATAATTACCTGAACATCAGAATGATTAAAGGATACATGAAGATATGATGGTGTTGGACAAAAAACGATTCCAATACAGATACAGGCAGGTTATTTTTCAGCCAAAAGTTTATAATCTGCAAGTTACAAAAAAATATTAGAAGGGTAAGACAGTAATAGCTCTACATATCAACAGTTTAGAAAATAACTTCAAACATAAAGTTACATTCAAAATTTAAGTACAGATATCCATAATAACATTGCAAATATAAAATGAATTACACTGGTGTGCAAAAATTAAGGACCGAACTGTTTTTTCAATATAACACCTAGCATAATTATTTTTCATCCATGAAAATAATACCACAAGATGTTCAAGGAGTGGGAATATAGGGCGCGAGAACAAATTTTCCCTACCAATAGTTTAAGGGGGTAAATGGGCCCTCCATTGATAATGGAGTTTCATTACACATTTGGAGCAGTGACAGAAACGTCTATATGAGAGGTATTTAACCGAAAATGTTATGTTGTTTGTAAAGAATATGATTATTCATGAACTCAACGCATGTTTTTAAATGTGTGTACTAATTTTTAATAGTATTTTTCAGGTTTTATTGAGAGATATTGGTCTAATCATTATTTTTGGCAAGTTTTAGCTTCTGGGTCATTTTTGGTATGTGGTATCTGACCGTCAACCATATTTTCAGTAGTTCTCACATGTGCTTGATTGCGTTTAGGTCTGTGAACCCAGAAAGTAACTTTATTCTTTCAAAATCGTGACTTATGAAGAACTTTGAGAAGCAGTTTTGCCATGCAGGAAGAGAAAATAAGGACCCAAAATGTCTTCTAACAGAAGCAAATGAGACATGAGAGCACAGGTACACAATTGCAGACATCAGTGAAAATCTCTGTGGTGTATATAGGGGATGCTGAAACGGCACAAAAGAATTGTATAGTTACACAGGAAAAATTCGGAGTATTTAAAACTTATTTTTAGGTGAATGGGGATATTTTTACAGATATTTGTTTTTCAGACATGAATAGGTCCATAAACACTAAAAAAATCATTTTTTTTTAACGTTAATAAAAGATGTCCTTCCTATGAAACTATACAAATCTTTTGTGCCGTTTCAGCATCCCCTATATACACCACAGAGATTTTCACTGATGTCTGCAATTGTGTACCTGTGTTCTCATGTCTCATTTGCTTCTGTTAGAAGACATTTTGGGTCCTTATTTTCTCTTTCTGCATGACAAAGCTACGAAAAATCACAATTTGCCTTTCTCAAAGTTTTTCATTAGTCACGATTTTGAAGGAATAAAGTTACTTTCCGGGTTCAGACCTAAATGCGATCAAGCACATGTGAGAACTAAGGAAAATATGGGTGACGGTCAGATACCACATACCAAAAATGACCCAGAAGCTAAAACTTGCCAAAAATAATGATTAGACCAATATCTCTCAATAAAACCTGAAAAATACTATTAAAAATTAGTACACACATTTAAAAACATGCGTTGAGTTCAGGAATAATCATATTCTTTACAAACAACATAACATTTTCGGTTAAATACCTCTCATATAGACGTTTCTGTCACTGCTCCAAATGTGTAATGGAACTCCATTATCAATGGAGGGCCCATTTACCCCCTTAAATTATTGATAGGGAAAATTTGTTCTCACGCCCTATATTTTCACTCCTTGAACATCTTGTGGTATTATTTTCATGGATGAAAAATAATTATGCTAGGTGTTACATTGAAAAAACAGTTTGGTCCTTAATTTTTGCACACCAGTGTACTAATGTCCAAATACACAATGCTTTCAACATGATAGATATTCTTGAAACAGTTTTTATGAATTCATTTTATATAAGTTTAGAGTTCCATCGACTATGATAATCTTATTTCACAGGCAAATTTTGCCCAGTCTAATGTTACAGTGGTTATCATAACTGATAGTCACTTTTATTATCATAATACTACCTTTAATGATGGTCTCATCAAAACAAGATCTGTCAACTTAATTTTAGAAAACAAAAAAAGCTATTGTTAACTGAACCATTTTTATTAAAATTAGAAAAATACATCTAAGAATACTCATAGAATATGTATTACAGATGGATGTTTGCACATCTCATTTTACTTACATAAGAAATAAACTTTTGGTTTGTCTCAAGATTTTCAGGGTCAATCTTGCTGCAAATAAATCAAAATTAAAAATTAGCCATATTTTTTTGCATAATATATTTAGGCTTGAATTTTAAGGATAAAAATGCAAATTTTATTTTATGAAAAAACTCACCTTGCATACATGTTAATGATATACAGTGCCATCTGTAAATCTATGTTTGTTGAATGAGATGCAAAAGCAGAGAGCTGATAATCTAAAGCCTGTAATAACCTTATGATTAACTAAAAACAAAACTAATTCCATTAACATTATCAAGATAATTTAAAAGTAAACCTACTTGATCATAGATATTTTCAAGAGCACAAAGTTTTGCAGCAGCTTGAAAATTTCCAAATTTCACACAATGGTTCAATAATGTAGAGGAGTCACAGTAGTGATGGAACATCTTTTTAAAGGGGCGGTAGATGAAATAGTAAGAAAAACTATTAAAAAGTGTAGTTTGATAGCATATAAATATTATAGTCAAATCCTGAATAATTTAAGCCTTTGAACATAAAATACAGGATGTGAGAGCCGTATCCAAGGAAGGTTTTAGGGGTTCAAACCACTCACAAAATTTGGACATCAATTTTTATTCTGTGTTTTCCTTAAAAATTATGTGACTTACAAGGAGCTGTGTAACTCAAAGGGTCTTAAAAGAGAAAAATTGGAAAATTTTTCTGGTAGAGGACCCCCAGATCCTCAAATTATACTTTGAATTCCCATTGTTTACAAAATTTTGAAATTAAATTCACCAAAATTAATATACAATGTGCAAGTCATCAACTTGAGTCAACCCCCCTCAAACTAAAGTCTAGATACGGCCCTGCAATGCCAATCTGCTATTTTTTTGTTATTTTCACCTAAGTGCATTTTCAGAGAGCCTGGGTGATGCTGCATACCATGCCTGAGCCAGCAATTGTAATTCCCAATAGATGTTTTTAAAAACTAAGCAATAAGTTTTGTGTTTCTGAAGAATTGTCTATTCTAGACAAACGTTGAATGTTTTTTTTGAAACTAGGAAAAAGCAGATTGGATATTTTGACATAGTGGTAGCGATATGTTAATAATCAGTGAATGTTTATATACATTAATCACTCAAAACCATGAAAATACGATATCAATAAATATAATAAAGTCTTACCTCTAGAGCAGAGTGCAAAGTTAACAAGCAAGAGTAAGGATCGGATAGATTTGATAAATCAGGACCTTCGGTTACATTATCAAAATTTATCATAAGGTGCATCACCTATAAAAAAAAAAAAAAATTCAAGTCTAATTAGAATTCAAAGTATTGTTACTCAAGTCTAATGGAATTTTCAGTCCGAAGAAGGGAAATTATGACAAGGGAAAAATTATAAGGTAAAAAATTATTTTTTGGGCACTAAAGTATCTTCAAGCTTTGATAAACACGAGAGCTGTAATAAAGAAAAAATAACTCTCCTGAAGGCAGAAATTTGTGTTTAAGGGATATCACAATGACCAAGGTCAATTTTTGGACATTTTAAGTTATTTTTATCAATCTATTTTATATTCAAAATTTGAAGCCAGATCGCCAGAAATTAACAATATTGCAAGACTCATGGATCTCTGCTATTGCCAGATTTGTTGCCGCTTTATTATAGAAGTGCACAATAATGAAAGCTAGGGTTTTTTTCATCACCAAAATGTGGAGAAAATTAAGGTAAGTCATTTCACCCCTCAAGCAAAAAAATACCACCTTGAATTAAGTAGAATTGAGCAATTTATTAAAGCTTACTAGACAGCAATTTTTTACAAAGTTCAAGAAAAAAAGTTAACTTAGAATTTTAATTTTTGCTGTTAATCTGTTAATTTTTTATTTTATTTTAACCCTTTCAGTCCTAAAGCGCCCGAGATTGCCATTGAATCCTGTAGAAAATTTGGGGTGGTTAATACAGAAAAGGTTAATATTTGAAATTATTCCCTTCTTTAAACTGACAACTTAAATAGAAATGTGAAAGTTATTCTAATACAAAAATTTATTGATGAATAGAGTAATTTTTTGAATACTAACTTACCGAGTTTTCACTTTCAAAGCTAGCACTATCCAAAATTTCTCCTTTTCCCGTTTCTTGAGGTGGAAGTATGATTTCAACTGGTCTTAATATACTTTGCCTGCAGGGCTGAGTAATAGTTATCATTCGACGATTTGTACGAATTGTTATAACACGTCCACTTGATCCAGAGTTATACTTTGTATTTGATTCAGTTGATGGTTTTTGTCCAATCTGAAAAAAAACTGCATAGTAAATTGAAGATCTTTTGCAAACTTGAGAAAACAATTCATACTGTAGAATGCTAAAATTTGGAAGGGATAAACTCTTAACTCACTTGGCCCCCATCATTTTGACCCCAGCCATAGATTTTTCCATTGCTGTCAACAGTAATTGTAAAATCAGCACCACAAGCAGCCTGTAAAATTTTTCTGTCCTTCAAGGTGCTGATTAAACTTGGAATTTTCTAAAAAAAGAAAAAATTGAATTAAAGCCCTAGAAAATTTACAACATCCAGTTTCATTACAGTCCCTGAATTAAATGATGGTTTGGGGTTTTATGGCACAAAACCCCTATTGGGACATTCTGCAACAAACAAGGAATTAAATGATGGAAAACTTTCTACTATATTATCTCACATTTGGGTGTTACTATTTAAATTATTGACAGATTAAATAGGCATGTTTCTTTTTTATTTGCTTTCACTTTTTAGTCTGTCTTAAACAAATTTTTCATAAAGTGGAGAATGATTGCAAATAAGATTTACAGTAAAAGAAATCTACATACAACACAATTGAAGGGCTTGGTGGATGAAGGGGTTATGTAACATTTTTTGAAAATACAATCTTATTCAATGGATGAAAGAGTTATGGGCAGATGTGTTACGTAGCAAAATCTGAATATTCCAAAACAGCTAGAAACGAAGATATGAAGAAGATGAAGGGGCTATGTAACATTAAACACTATGCAACAATAAAACTTTGAACCTAAATTACTCGAAACTAGTGTTTTGTAACATAACCCCTTCATCTCCCAAGCCCTTCAATTATTAGTTTCTATTACAGTATAATAGTTTTTGATACACAGATTGAAACTAAAAAATCACTTATAAATACTTACTTGTTCTTTCCGGGTACCATTTCCAATTTGGCCCTCTGCATTTCTTCCCCAGGAAAACATTTTGCCACAAGCTGTTACTATGACAGAATGATGACTTCCACAAGAAACCTAAACAAAAAATATATTACTGCAACAAATAATAAAACAAAACAAAAATTAAAGTAAGGAATTTGAAAAAAAATGTATTCAAAGAGTGGGATGATTTTATAGATAAGTTCAACTATGTGACGTCACAAAGCCCTCAAAGACTTTTGACTGTATAGTTCAAACCAGAAAAATTATTTATCTTCAATGTTATGCAATAAACACAGGAAATGCTTAAGGGCTTTGGTCAACTTCCAGTTGAACCTATCTATATATCTCAACAAAAAACTGTTTTAATAGCTAAATTATCATTAAATACAGTTTTTTATAATCTTTTAAATTTATAATTCAGTACCTGTATGATGGCATCAGTGATGGATGAAGTATTAACAAGATTAGGCAAAAGATGACTCTGTTGAACAGATCCATTTCCATGAACATTTCTAGAAACCAGACCACTATTAGTTGGATGAGGTGAAGAAGTATGATGAGAAATAGCAGAATTTTGATTCAAAACTGATCCATGATGGCGAGCACGTCGAGAGTTTTGAGCTTGCAAACGTAAAGCTTGAGGGTTACATCCCCAGGTATATACTTTGTTTATTCTACTAACTGCAAGCTAAAAGCACATAATTATTAGTTTAAAAACAACTATGAATGAATATAGACAAGTTATAAGTGTTTAAATAGTTTACCACATGAAAGTAGCCAGAAGCAATTAACTTTATCCTCTCAGGTATGTTTACTAAACATGGGTGACTTTGTTTTAGGACAGATCCAGTTCCAAGTTGACCAAACATGCCACAACCAAATGTATATACATCTCCCTAAAAGAATATACAACTCTTAATTACTCAGAAGTATTATACTAAAGCATGTTAGTATATCTAGACTAATTTATTTTACAATTCCTTACATTTCTGCTCAACAATACACTGTGGCCTTGTCCAGCACTGATAGCAACAATTTTCTTCTTACTCAGAGAAGCAATAGCTTTTGGAAAATTTAAGTCTTCAGCATTACCATGTCCTAACTGTCCATGTATGCCCCATCCCCACGTATATACCCTGAAAAAAACACAAATTAATGCACAGATGAAACAAGGTATCATTAATACCTTTATAACAATAATTTCAATAGTTAAATATATGCTCTTAAAGTTCAACTACTGATACACATTGGAAGATAACTAGTACCTAGGTATCAATTCAAAAAATAATCACTTTTATATTTACTTAAAGTGTTTTTCTTGTATGAAATATTTGAAAAGTGTTTTGAACTATAGAACTGTTGTAAAATCTTTTGCTAATGGAGATATCAAATATAAGGATATAGGTAAATTATTTTTAATGCATGAACTAGATATTTAAAATAATTATTTCAAAAGAACTTTGCTTTGTAACTTTATTACCAGATCATATATATAACAAACATATATTTATCTGAAACATGAGTGCAATTAAATGAGTACACAGGAAGATCTTAATTCAAAATGAAACTGCCAAAAATCTGTAAACCAAGAACCATTAGTTAAAATGATCAGGAATTAGATTTGAAATTAAATATGATCCCTGTATATTAATTTAATTATGAAAAATCTATAATTTTGTTACTTATGAACATTTTAACCTACTTTCCATCACCAGAAAGAGCAATTGAATGGTACTGTCCACAATGAACCTTAACGATGTTCTCTGGTAAAAGGTGTTCAATTATTCTTGGTTGAACAGCTTGTTGGACATTTCCCATCCCTAACTGCCCAAATCGAGAGGAGCCCCATCCAAAGACCTACAAAATTAGAATACAAAAAAAAATCTAAATACAAATACAATTCATTTCTAAAAACCTTTTCCATTTATCTATAAAACTTAGTGAAAAGAAGATTTTTTGTGGCAAATTTATGATAAATTAACTCACACCATAGTCTGTAATAGCTAATGAATGCAATGCTCCACATGATACTGCTAATACATTAACCTGTAGTCGGTGAAGTGTCAAGACAGGTTGAGGAGACTGATATTCAAATCCCACTTCTTCAGTTCCTAATCTAAAATACCATGAATTACTTTAGTTAAGGTCAGTTAAGCAAAGCAAAATTATTTTTTCACTAAAAACACTATAGATAAATAATTAAGCAAAATCCTCTTAGTTATAACTGAAAGCAATTGAATATGCTGTTGAATACAGCTGTTTGAGTACATATATCACTCATGCTTGATAAAGGAAATGAAACAGTATTTTACCTTGATAAAACAAAAAATTGAAACAAATGTCCAGAAAACTAGTTACCTTCCGTTTCCAGATTTTCCCCAAGTATACAACATTCCCTTGTGAACATATGCAACATGAGCCTGTCCACAAGACAGAGGAGAGTAATCCACTGCATTTTGATTTAGATCACTTGATGAATATGTTAGACGACTATTGCCCACTTTATGAAGAATATCTTGTTTCTTATCTAGTAAATCTTTACAAAATTTGGGATAACTAAGTTTATGACAGAGCATCAGTAAAACAAAAATAAAAAATTTTATTATATCTTCAGCAGTAGAAATTTCATCAATCTGAAATTTAAAAAATATTAATGCAAAAGAATATTTTTAAACAATTAGTAAAATGTTGCTAATTTTTTTTCAGTAAAATTAAATATATCTAAAGCAGAACATAATTTCATTAGGATTTAAATATAAATAAACGGAAGAACAGAAATTAAGGCAATATGTCAAGCTACATTGACATGCTATTATTAGTCTACTCTGTTTAATGTGATAGGATATAATGTCATTAAAATTTACATCTCCCTATCACTCCTATTTAACATTGCACAAAATGTATTGTTTAATGTTATCAAAGCATCATTTAATGTTATCAACATGTGTCCATATCCTCCACAAAAACGCCTTTTTCAGTTTCAGATGTCTATCTTCACACCACTTTAGTGACTCATTAATTTATTAGTGTTAAATATATTAAAAAATGTAACTCTTACATTTTTCCTAAAAAAATCAAGTAGCAAAATACAAACTACACATATACATATAAAATCTTTAAAAAAAACTTTAATTGGGACTACATAGTTCTGATTTTAATGCAAATACTCTAAATATACTGTTAGCTTCTTGTTATTATCAAATCATTTATTATTATCAATTGGATTTTGTTATCAGTCTACTTTTGGCAAAAAGTGATCAAATTAAGTGGAGTCAACTGTATCTCAGAAATTGTTCATTATGTTCAATTTCAGCAAAAAAAGTTCAAGACACAGGGAGAAAATAAAAATAACTTTTTAAATTTTCCCCTTCTTCTTAGTTTTTTACAAGCTATCATTTCTTATGCTATTTAGTAAGTTTTTAAAGTAAATTTTCATGGAGAAAAATTATTTCAACTTATTTCAAAATTTTAAAAGTAAGTCCTTACAATACATGTATTCTAGGAAAGATATAATTCCAAGTAACTGGTAATATATTAACTAAATATAAGGTAACCAGTAGCTGAGTAGATCATTTTAACAGAGATAAGCTATACTTCAACTAACTCAAACCTAAACCTATGAAACTTTACCTTTATCATCTACTTTTATGCAACTAAAATAAACCTTAAATGCTTATCTCCCTTAACTTACCTTATGATTAACATACTGAACATCACTTGAAACAGTCATGAGAGAAGAAAGGCTCCAGTATCTATATTATATTAAAGGTAATATTCAACATATTACAAGAATATAATTTAGCTTAGAGTAGATGAAAAATAATCAAGAAAAAAGTAAGCCTCCAAAAAATAAAGTCTGACTTTTTGTTCAGAAACTGTTAAGTTTCAAGAGTAAGGAACTTTCTTTTAATTTTTATAGGTTTTTTCTGAGTTTTGATTTTATTTTAATATATTAAGGATACAAACAAAAAAAATTGAGATAAACATACATTTAAGAATTTTGTTGAATTTATTTTGAATTTAGTATAAAAGAATTCATATAATAATTTTTAAAAGATTATTGAACTTACTAAAGAAAATTATATTTACCTCTTACTCAGTTTAGAGGATGACAAATTTCTGAAGAAAAGCTTTGACAGCTTACGAGCAGGGTTATACAACTTGGCAATTCTGATCAAACAGGCAATGTCCATACTAGGCAATAAAGTTATTAAGTGTTGCAAATGTTTATTCAAAAATGTTGGTTTAGCAGCTAAAAACTGAAGTAAATGGTATGATGTCAAGCATTTCATATAGTCCTCTGAAAATAAATGTAAAGTAACTTTTAATGAAAGTAATGTGTTGTAAATGTAAAGTAATGTATTTTTCAAGTACAACACAAATTATCTATTTGGTATAAGAATAAATATTTTGCAGATAAATCAACAGTTATAATTTTCCTTTGAAAGAACAAAAAATATTTTACTTATCAAATGCTGCTCTAGAATGCAAAATAAATATTCAAGAATGATTGAAGACAGTGACATAGCCAAAAACAATTGCAGGGGATATTGGAATTTTAAAGGGAATTGAAGAGAATATGGGATAATTTTAGTCTTTTCCTATGGTAAAACAAAAAGATAATTTCTGACTTTCAGGGGATATATCCCCTTGGCTAAACCCCTGATTGAAGATGCATTGAAAAATCAATAATTTAAAAGTTAATGGTTGCTAAAAATATTAACTAAATTGACGGAAGAGAAACAAATTTATAACAAAAATACATTAATATTAAAAATGAACATCCCAACATATTTTCTGATAAAATATAGAAACCTACCATCATTTGAATGATACAATACTGAGTTATAACCAGATGTAAACAGAGCATCAGAAGTAACATCATCTACTGTACTTTTAATTCCATCAGTAGATAATAAAGTTTCCACAGTTAAACCTTGTTGGCTTCTTACCTGTAAAAACAAATGTGGAACAGCTGACATTTTTTAATATGAAAGATAATTCTACCTAAAGTCTAGAGTTTAAAGAAAGGCAGTAACAATTTTTTCATCATCTAAAAAGATTTCAGTTATTTCCGAGTAAAAAAATCCTACACAAAAGATGTACATCATTTACGGCCAGAAAGTATCATTATTTACGGCTGCAAGTAAAACCAGAATGAAAGTAAAACCTTGGATCCTAGCATTAACGTTATCAGCCAGTCCAAAAATTCCTTAACTCCGGAGTAAAACCCAAGTTGCGTGACACCTCAACTTTCCTGATTTAAACCTGGGTTTTGTAAACAAAATAGATGTCGGTGATATGCAAGGTTTGTAGAGAGAGAAGGTTGGCTCATCCGTGACGTCACCTAATGGAAAGAGGGGTCTCTGCCAATGGCAATGCTCGTACTGTTTGGTACGAGCATTGCCATTGGCAGAGACCCCTCTTTCCATTAGGTGACGTCACGGATGAGCCAACCTTCTCTCTCTACAAACCTTGGGTGATATGTTAGTAGAGAGGATTAAGGTTTTAACAAACATTTTAAGCTATGTTTAAGGGATTCACTAACAACACTAAGACAACACCCTTCACACTAAGGTGTAAATTTCTGATAGGCAACAATGAGTAAATATTTAATGCAGGCAAATAAATTTTGTCATTAAAATCAAGCGTTTCAAATCAAACTGTATGGTAAGATTAGTGCCACGTTCCAGTGGTGAGTAAAGATCTTGGTCTGCTTAGTGCCTATAATCAACAAAATTTCATGCCCTGCACTAAATAATAAATGAGGGACTTCATGAGGGACACATCCCAATTACTCTATTTTTTACAATTTGGTATAATTTCTTTTCCTGGATATTTTAGATTAAATGATAACCAGACTATAAAAATATTTTTCTAAGTTATTACAGTATTATTAATTATAAACAGGTTCCATGGTATATTAGAACACAATCTAAAAACTTGGATATACAACACATAAAAATTAATAAGACAATATTTTAAGCATTTCTTTTAAAAAAAACTACAAACCTTTGAAAAATAATGCAAAAGTTCAAATAAACCTTGTTCAGCAAGTAGTTTACCTGCAACTTCTTCGTCATAATATGAATTTTCTTTCAAAAATTTCCTATTAGAGAAAATAATTAATAAATTGTTATTTTAAAATAGTGACATTCCATAAAAAAAATTATTTTATTTTCAGTTAATCATAGTTGGAAGTATATAGGGTATACTGACTAAAGATAGTAAGTGTAAAACAAAACCACTTCTTACAGGAAATCCCTGTAAAACCCTGTTTACGTGAATTTAGTACTCTAGTTAGTTAAAGGAGGAAAAACAACCAAATTTATCATCACATGATGAAACTCAACACTGCTATGGATCTGGTTTTATGTAGATAAAATATAACAATGCTGTATTATTTTAACATAATGGACTTCTAAATTAAAATTTTACCACCAAGCTAGTTGAAAAAGTAACCTTGTAACAGAGTTTGGATGGAATAGGAATTTTTAGAAGTGGCTAAGTATACTATAGGTAAAAAGACAACTAATCACTATTTACATAAATATGTGCTGCTTCTTACCTAAAGCAAATAGGAAGAAATTCTCTTTATTATTTACTATTCATTTTCAAAAAGTGTGTGCATAGGTGGAGAGTTTTTCTATTTGAGTTGAACATTTGTCTAAGTAACAATTCTTCTTTTAAAAAAGCTCTGATAAACATACCTTTCACAATGATAGTCTTAAATTTTTTGCCTTATATTTCTACTGCCTATTATAATTTCTTTAACACACAGAGCATAACTGAATTGTGTAAAAACTAAAGATTAAATTCATAAGAATTTTATAATTTTTCAAAAACTTCAAGAAATATTTTCCAAAAGTATTAGTATTATACTAGTATTTACCCATCTGTTATATTTTTACTAAAAAGAACCCTTCCGTATTTAATAAGTGCAATGTAATTTGAGAAAAACAGCCCCCTCACTAACATGTTAGTGGTACTAAGCTAGTGTAAACAGGGCTTAGAGAAAACTAATGACCTAATCACAAACTATCTATGGAATTGATTATGAGTATTAATTAAATTTATATTTTATTAAATTTAATAGTTTTCATTTAACATTTGTGTTAATTATGACAAAAAATTTCATACTTAAAAGCTGATGAGATCACATGTTTGTCCTGTAGTTTATTTTTAACTTGGTGAGCAAAGCAGTGTAAAGCAATGTTAGCAAAATGGCATTTATCAGCAGAAACAATTTCAACTCCTTTTGTGCTGAAAAGAACTTGAATATAGGCAATCAGTTCAGAGAGGAAGCCATATCCCATAAAGTGAGCTATTCGTTTTAACTGAGGACACTGTGAAAAAAGTTATTATTTTAACAAAAAGTCGAAAAGAATCAAAAGTCTGAAATTTAACTTTATTGATACACCCATCCTGCTTGCTTAAGCAGGTTACTCTGGGGGTACTTAAAAATTAGTTGAATTGAAAAGACATATACCTTAGATAACTGATATAAGTGGACCGCCTGTGCAAATTGACCACAAGATAACTGACCATCTGCTGCTATGTCATAAAGTTTATGCAAATCTAAACTAAGCATTACACCCAATTTCTCAGCTAGAGGCAAATCACTGGGTGAAGCAGTAAGACTTAAAAAGAGAGCTTCCGGTGAAACTCTAAAAAGATAAAAATAAAATCAATCATGGTACATGATAAAAAAAATTGAATTGAGTACATGGAATAAATATCATTCAGATACAAACCTTGGTTTACACTCCCAAACACTATCTTCTTGTACTAAAATACATCCTTCCAGCATTTTCTTTTCTCTTTTTAAAACATCCAAACTTTGCATTATGTGATCTTTTAAAAGAATAGGAGATGTTTCAGGAGTAAAAGAGCTAGGAGAAACTTTTTCAGGAAGTGATGGATTCGGCTTAAGAGTTATTCCTTTTTGATCAGTCTCTCTATCTGGATACATAATATGAACTTTGTACAGAGCTAAAATTTTATCACTAAATTGGAACTTCTGTATTTCAGCATTTTGAGGCTCTTTCTAAAAAAAAAAAGTTATTCTAAGTTGTGTTGAAGGAAATAAAATCAGAATACTGAACATTTAATTATGTGATATTCAAGTGCAAAATCTAAATAAACCACAACTTCAAGTACATAAGTTGCTATTTGTAAGAGCTTAAAGTTAAAATTTAACAACTGCAGCTTATTTGCAAGAAAAGCATATTGTTGTTAGAGTTTTATTTTCCATGTATATAAGAACTAGGCACATTTAGATACTAAGTCAAACTCAAGAACTGCAAAATAAATACTATAACAAATATTTTGAAGCATTAAAAATACAAGTGTTTATATCGGCTCTCAAAAAAAGTAACTAACAAATTTATGTAGATTATTTACCTTATTAAGATTACACACTATCTTTGACTTAAGGTAAATAGCAATTTCAAAAGGAAAAGTTATTTAATTATTTTTGTGAAGTCAGAACAGTACAATTCAGTCTACACAAGATTGAATTAATTATTTGCCTGAAAATAACTTCTAAAATGTATGTATATCTTTATTCAATATAAAATAAAATTTTCACCATGTAAAACGTAGACAGATTGGTATTGAACAATAATCAAGCTTTATCTATCAAAATATTTTTGAAACAAATTTTTAATATGAATAATGTCTTTATTCTTAGTGCTTATTACTCTGCTAATTTGCTAATTACTTTGGCAATATGATATAAAATAAAATTTTCAGCATGTAAAACTTGGAAATATTGGAGTCAAAACAATAATCAAACTTTACCTAACCTTTACAAATACATAAATTATTTGAAAATCAATAAAACTTCAGATATTTAAAGTTCAATAATATAGTTTGTAAACAAATTTGAAAATATCTTACTTTCTTTGAATTTTCAGATGTGATTTCAGCTAACTTCCTAGAAATAATTTTGAAAATGTGCTGACCAGATGAATGATTTCTTAATATAGTAAAAATAAGCTTATCAGATAAGATAATATTCTCACAATCTGATGGTACTTTGTAAGAAAACAAATGCATCTGATCTAAATCACCTTCCAAAACCTGAAAACAAATTGATAAAACAAAAATGAGCAAATATAATTAATATAATTAAAACCTCCAACATAGAATCACTATTAAATAGGACAGATGCAAAAGGAAACAGATAAATTTTTTTGTAACAGAAAATTATGAAATGAAATTTTAAGCACGATTTTAATTTTAAAAATCAAGTCGGATACTTAAGGAGTACCTAGGTCACACATTGGTGGACCTTCAAATTCCAGAATAACTAGCCTCACTGGGTGAGACCATGAGCAGAGCTGTTATAGAATGTGACTGAAAGTCACGAGAAACTGAGTGGCTGGCTCGATGCTAACTCCCTCTTGATTTCCCGAAGTAAACTTGGTACACATTTATCAACCCCAGAGGGATGAAGGGCTGAGTTTGCCTTGCCCACAGACTGGGATTATAACCCTGGGCCTGTGGCATGGGCGTAGTCAGAGGGAGGGATTTGGGGATATATCCTCCCTGAAACTCAGAAATTTTTCTTTTTTTTACCATAAAAAACCACTAAAATTATCCCATACCCCCCCAAAAAAATATCAATATCCCCCTCCAAAAAAATTTTCTGGCTACGCCACTGGGCGTCGGAGCACAAAGCGCTTCCTCTACATCACCGGGCTTTTAATTTTAATTTTACAAATTATTTTCTTTCTTTTGGTACAATTATTTCTTGGTAGTGAGTTAAATCTAATTTCTTTCACAATGTACTAAGCAGTACCATTTAAAAATAAATTAATATGAATCATTTTCTTACTTGAAGAAGACAAGAAGTTGAATTGTAAGCAGAGACTAAATTTCTCCCATCACCACATTGTGGAGTTAGAAATGTTCCACTTTCAAACTTTGACAATCTATGAGGCTTTTGATCTCCAATTTTTTCCTCTAGAAAATTAAGATATCATTTGTACAATCCAAGACTTGCCTTTATAGTAAATATAATATACATAAAAGTTGTGGACAAAAATCTGCACTACCCATAAGAGGATTTCGAAAAAAAAAGTGTTTTGTCGAGCTTTACAACCAAGGAAATGACAAACATGTGCCAAAAGATGAACATATCACGTAAATGCCAAATATCGGCTAACATCCTCAAGTAAAAAAATACCAACATTTTAAAAATTAATTAAAATTGAAAACCTAGAAAGCGGTCTTGAAAAACTTGGAATGTAAAGCGAAAAAATTTAAAATCTGGTGTAGGGGAGAGAGGGGCACATCGGAACAACCTACTTATATCAATGTTAAATTCAATTTAAAAATCTAAAAAAAAATACCAATAGGTAGCTGTATTAGTTCGATCCTTTGCCTGAATTTTCAGAGCAGTGGGCCCATTGGAACATTGCCTGCTTTAAAAGGGGCAAAGTAAATTTTCTTCTCTTTTTATTCGTGTGAAAATTCAATCAAGAAAGTTTTTAAAGTAGAAATTTTGCCTTGAATTCTATTGTGGCATCAATAAAGTTAAGTCCAAAAAAATTTTGTTTTCCAATTTCAATTACAAATATAAATTTTTTACTCTTAAAGTTGGAGATGACAGATGGGGCACATCGGAACACAAAAAGTTGGGGCACATTGGAATAGTTTCAGAATCCCTTCTAATTCCTTTTCTTGATTTCGAACGCATTTTTAGACTTTAAATATAATATTTAAGTACTTTAAATTTAATTAGTTCAATTATTTCTGGTATTAAACTTAAAACTCAAAGCTTTTAGGACTTTTTCCAGTTTTAACTTATATGATAAAAGTTGGATAAGTTTTAAAAAAGATGGTTTTCTGTATAAAATGTTTTTATTTAATAGTATTGAGGTTTATATGCATTTATTTTTGCAAGCCCTTTTAAAACCAGTTGAAAAATATTTTGTTTATTATTAGAAAAATTTTACACTTATTAGTTATTCTTTTCCAATAAATTTTCACATACACACTTAGAAACATAAATTAATTTATTCTCTAAATAAGAAGTTTAAAACTTGGCAGTAAAGCTATAAATAACTAGCTTATAAAGTAATAGCTTTATAGGTTATGATTTGAAAATTATGGTTAGAACAAAACAGAAGGCTGAATAGAAAATCCTTACAAAACATCCTTTATTTATTTACCATGATAGTCTACTAAAAAAAAAACTGGAGATGGGTATTAAGTTGCTGGCTAGCTCACTTTCCTTAAAAACTGAAAACTAAATTTTTTCAATTTATTCTCTTTGATTTTATTAATGAACAATATATTTGTTATGAGTTTTCTCATGAAGTACTCTTTTCCTTATCAAAAACGTAATCTACACTGAAATTTCGTTTAAATTTTACTTAATGCAAAAAATAAAATAATTCTGAAATATAAGAAAAAAACGTATCCAGCTTAATTGATTGCTGTAAATGTAAGCTTTAATGTGCAATAAATTTTTTAGTTTGTAAAAATAATTACTGTATCATTTTTGCATGTGTTTCAATGTGCCCCAGATGGTGTTCCAATGTAATGGGACACATTGGAACAAAATTTCACAATTTTTGGAACAATGATTCAAAGGGGAAATTTTTGATAAATTAACTTAAAATGGGTACCAAAATTTCAGGAATTCTGTAAACTTATGAATAAACCTGATTTTGTTTCAATATCTTATAAATATATGGAGAAATAGTCAAAAATGTACTTTTTTTCCAATGTGCCCCACTCTCACCTTCACATGGAATACAATCACCATTCTGTTAGAAGTAGCATTACACTGATTATAGTGGAAATTATAATGAAATAACATAATCATACTTTTAGTGAGAAATTAATGATGTATTCATTATATCAAGTACATAAAATAGCACTCTTTGAGAAGAAAATGGCAGTAAACCTAACAGGACATACTGTTATCACATGATTAGATTAGGTGTATACATATCAAATAACAGATCTTAGTTATACAATAACTAAAGTATCCCTATTTGGATAGTATCTTTGAAAAGCTATGTAGGTTAAGTAAATCACAGAACTTTGACATTACTGAATGAACCTCAAGAAAGAACATTCAAGAACTAATCTTTGATCTTTCTTAATATAACATATAATAGTGTTACTAAAGGTAATTATTTGAGAGGGGAAAACATTAAGAGATTAATAACTGCTGTTAATAATTTATAAACTTGTTTCAAACACTTATATTATGTCATATAAAAAAACTTAAGATAAAATTCCTAAAAATATATATACTGATATTCATTAAATAATGAATCATAATTAATTGAACAGTACTCATAAACTATTGTTTTAATCTTTTTTATATATAAATTTTAGGGAAGAAGAAATTGTTTAATAGTTATTCTGACATTACAGGTGGTGCAGGCCTCTTCATCAATTAATGACAAAATTATAAAAGCTAAGCATCAAATACAAAGCTGAAATAAAAATTTTGATTGAGAAAAGCTATAATTAAGTTATCAGAAATATGTCATCCTAATTCTTTAGTAAATAAGTTTTAAATTGAGTTTATTTTAAAACTATAAAAAAGTAAATGAAAATCATACAGTTATTAATTATCTTACACTTACCAGTTAATGAAATTTTTTCAGCAAGTGGTAAACTTTTACCAGAATTGTAAGATGCTATTTCACTTTCTGAATTGAATGGCCAATAAAAGTTTGATTTTTTTTCTTCCAGCAATAAACGCCACTGCTGTTGATTATTACCTGTAATCTAAAATCAGAACAACTTTGTAGAGAAACTATTAGAATAAACTGCTTGCAGTTGAATTTTAAAATATTTTCGGTACTTTTCCATAAAAACAGTTTTTTGGAAGACTTTTTTAAGTTGGATCTTCACTTATTTGCATTTGTTCTCAAACAATAGAAGTTTAAAACTTTTCTATTGAAAATTTTCAGTAAATTCTAAAATATTACCAAAAATTATTTGAAACCAAACTTTTTCATCTGCAACTTGCACTCATTCATTACCCTGATGCAATCACATACCACCCCCATGCACACAAACAAAACCTCATTCTACCCTTAGGGGCCCCTAAAAGTAAATCTACAGCCTGTACAGAGATGTTAGGACCAGTGAGAATCTTGTATGATGAGCACACATTAGAGTCACTGAACTAGGTGCATAGTAGTACTTTTATATTTCAGTAAAAATGTATCCTATTATTTTACATGCACTTGGCCTTTAACTATTATAAAAAAAGTCATAAAATGGTTAATTTTTCTAAAATGGCGATATAGCCCAAAAAGATAGCAAAGCCAGAGTATTTAAGATAAGGTCAGCATGTAGTCATTGACTAAGAAATATACGAACTTATTTGAATTTAAATAAGGAATTTAAATAGTATTTTTTAATGTGGGAAAAAAAAAGCTAGCAATAAAATGATTAAATTATATTCCAAAATTAAGGTTAGGGCAAAAATATACAAAAGACTTAAGTAGGTATCATGAGCACAGAATGCACTCATTGAATGATCAGCTGAAAAGCTAGTCTAAATTTTTAAATAGAAATGGTTTCCTATTCACTTTGTCCCATTATTATTGTTTCTTTAAACTATGAAAAAAATTGAATTGGTTAATTAAGTCGCAGTCTAGGACTGAAAGGGTTAACACTGTGTCAGTACAGAGCTATTAAGGGTCAAAGTTTGCATTATGAGCACACAGTACATTTGTTTAAATGATGAGCAGAACTGTCAATGAGTTATTGTGGATGCATAAAAGTTCATTTAAATCTCCATAAAAGAAAATCTTTTATCATTTTTTTGTGTATTTTGACACTCTACAGTCACACAATGTTTTTTCAAAATGTAGTAAACAGTTTTAAATTACAATACTGTGTTGCTTATGAGTTTGTTTTTTTAAGATACTATAAACAGGTTCCCTTAAATTCTCCCCCCCCCCATTAGTCTTAAATTTCCTTCCTAAACCTCATAATTTATTGACAAATTAAACCAACTTTTAGCAAAAGAAAACTTATATTACTTAGATCTTCTTAAGCCAAGATTAAACTGATAAAAATATCCAATTAATAGTAATAAAGCAATTTAATAACAAGAAGCATCAAACAGTGTAATTAGAGCGTTTGCTTTAAAATCACAACTAAGTAGCCGAAGGTTGTGTGCCTTGGACCTATTTTTACTTTTTATACTGTACATTTTTTTATTTATTGAAAATAAAATGATGAAACAATTTTCCCTCAATACCTTAGCATTTCATACACAACATATACTTTTTTTCATAATTTTAATTGAAGTATTTCAGTACATAATTTGAGAAAGTTTAAATCATTGTAGATAGGTCATTTACAACACCACTAGTAGTCTACCCTTGACCTATGTCAATAAATATTAGTCTATTTTTTATTTAATGGATATAACCATTCTTTTAAAAACTTGTAATTCCCTGATGAGATTTAATTCTGTGAAGGCTACCCCCAGTCCCATTTTAAGCACATACTATTATAGCTGAAACAATACATTCTAGGATATAAAATTCACTGTAAAACAGAGTCTGAATTTTTTAAACTATAACTTAAGGAACCAAGCTTAGAAAATGTACTTTTGATATGGGAGAAGTCAGTTTTTAACCTATATTATCTAAAATTGTTGACTTTTTAAAAAGTAATTTAGCTAGACTGGGAGCTCTGGTTGTAAGGATACTAACTACATGTGTAGTGTTACCATACCACAAAAAGTTAAGCTAAAAACAGTTTAGGATCGAGGTAAAGTTAGGTCCAAGGTACACAACCTTCCCCTACTTATAATTAACAACTCATTAAAAATTGATCTATGAAAATTTACCTCCAAAACTAGAAGAAAGTGTTTTTGAAGGGGATATAGACATAATTTGATAATATTAAACAATACTTTGATCACATAAAATGATACATTTTGCATTAAATTAAATAGGAACAGAACCTATTGATTTAGGTAACATCATCCGATTGATAACATCAACCATGATCGCATTAAGTTGAATTGACTGTATAAATGTTTCACAAGATATCTTACCAGTAAATATGTTGTATCATGGCTTTCATCATACAGTATATCAAGTGCAGATATACTGCTGGTAATGTAAGTTCCACCAACTTCCTTCTTATTTACCAAATTAATAAATGATATTTCACCCAACTGGAAATACAATGAGATTTTTAATAATTAAATTCATGATTAGAAATATCTAGCCATATAAGCAAACTGCAGGTAAAACTTTAGAATAAATTAAGAAGTAACATCTGAAAATTTTCATTTGTAAGCTTTTTATGAAAATTTTTATGCTGAATAACTTTTCAATAAAAAGGTGCACTATCTCATTATCCAAAAAGTATTAATCAAAAACAAAATTTCTATAAACTAACTCACAAGATATGTGCAATGACAAAATTAAATTTACGCTATAAAAACATTGCTATGAAAAATGTAAGAATAGAAAACCACATGTTTGACCACTAGTAGGTGAGGCAGGGCTGTAACCAGACTTTTGTTTCGGGTGAATTTTGACTTATGAGGGATCCTCACCAAGTGTACCTTAATTTTTATATTCATTCATACTTAATTTAAAAAGGAACTTGAATTATACTACCCAAATATACTTACCTAAAAATACTATGCAATAAACTAAGAAGGAAAATTAATTTAAGTAGAGAATTATGCATATGTTTCGTTATGGCAATACTTTTTCTTAATATGTTATGCCATAATTTAAATGTTATAGTTATCTAAAAACTCTTTTAGAATAAAGTCTATTCAATTTAATAAGCTTTATTAAAAATACTATAGATAAAACATTGACTTGATATGTACTTAAAAAATTATAACTCCACAATATTTATTTTACTAATTATTACAATATAAAGAATTTTATTATCTATCTGTATATTGAGTAGTGAACAAGGAGGCATTTAAATTTTCAAATATTATACTAATTGTGTATTGCAATTTTCCCAATGGGAAAAAATTCAAAGCATCAAATAAGTTAAACACAAAGAAATATATGCATCCATGAGAATACTTATTTTTTTAAAACTAAAACTAAAATTAACATATTTTTTTGTTATACTCAGATATAATTATAATAATAATTACCTAGATCACCTTAAAATCATTTTATTAGATATTAATCGGAATGACATAACTCCATGTATTTTAGCATAACTGCATGTATCCTTGAGTCTATATTGCATAACTACACTAATTTTTTTTTATATATTAGAGAGTAAAGTAAAGAGTAAAAAAACTCTAAAATGAGTTTTTGAGATTGAAAATGACTCTAAAGCAACCTAAATACAAATAGTCTCACACATTCTTTTTACCATGAGCAAAACAGTATTTTTTTTTGTCTGCTGTAAGGTTGGGAAAATGCAGTCATGTCATATTGCGCCTTAAGCAATGAACTATTCCTGAAAGTTTCATTGAAATCTGAGAGGGTTAGGTTGAATGCCTTGTTGATTTGACATGGAATGACTCAGTAATGTTTTAACTCATTTCGAGACCCTTTGGGTTACACCCTAAGAGGATTTCTCCTTGTAAGTTGCAGAATTTTCAAGGGGAAAAACAATATAAAAATTGATGTCAAAATTTCTGGGGGGTTGAATACTTGACCCCCCTCGAATACAGCCCTGAGGTGAGGTCAGTCAACAAACCTCCCTGAAAAAATGTGTGCACTTTTAACCTACACGATTTTTTTACATAACAAAGTAAATCATTGTAGGAGAAAGTAATAATTACCTCACTTCCAATTATAGCTATATGTTCAGATTCATGAGTTTGCCACCACTGTACAGCTGTTGTAAGAGCTAAAACAAATTTTAAAAAGCTTAAAATAGTATACACAATGGAAAAAAATTAATTTATCAAAGAAGCCTTGGAAAGGAGTTAAAATTTAGGGCATTCCACAACAATTAATGTAATCTGTACCATTAATATATCAGTCATTATGTCGTGCTTAGTTTGATCAGGATGTTACCACTGATTTATTCTATTTACCTCTTCTTTAAATTTCCTCAAACACAAATTATGTTGAAGGAAAAAATTTGCTAAAACAAAAATTTTACATGCTTCACAAGTCCAAATTTTGTTGATTGCTTCGTCAGAATAATAGTATATATCATTAGCTTAGAGAATAAAGGCACTAAGACACTTCTGGCTCTCTATAAGGTACTGCAAATTTGGCAATACGAAAACACACACCCATTTGGAATGCATTTTTCTGATAAAACAAATTTATCATTTGTTGGATTTTGAATTGTTGTGTACGAGTGGCATAAGCGTTTTTGTGAAAGTCGCACAAACACCTGTGATCCTCGGACTGTGCGCCGCTAGACAAGGTGATTGAAAATGCAAAAAAGCAACTGCAGGACCTCTCCAACAATGGATTCAAGGAGTGTTTAGAACAGTCAAATGAATATAATGAAGTTTGTGGGTGCATGGGGAAAGTACTTGAAGGCCAATAAAATAAAATTATTGTAATATTTTTTAATAATTTGTATTAGACCAATTCCGGGAACTTTTTGAACCTAACTTGTACAATAAAGCCTCACTGAGGGACCACTCCTATACAATGACCCCCTTCTTTAATATTCAGTTTTTGAGAAGACACCAATTTCCCCCCATTTTTGTATTCCCATTCAATACTTTCAGAAAATTTGTCCCACCCATTCAAGTATACTTTAAAAGCATTCCTTTCGCCATTGATGGGCCCCATGGGATGGTTTTGAAAGGTTAGTTATAGTTGGTGTATGTTTTATGCCTCTGAATGATATTTATTGAAAGGCTACTTCAAAATATTTTATTGCCTGCAAGGGGCCTGCAACCCTCCTTTCCCTTACGATGTGTGGTTGTACTACTCCCTCCCAAACAATAGGACTGGTGACAAGTGACATTACTGGAAAAGGATTTCAATTCCATCATTGGACAGAAAACTTTGGTTGGTGCATATCCCAGGGTTTTGAAAAAGCTATTCATCCAGTTAAGTTACTGAACTTTAATTTAGTTGGTAGGCACAAGAGCTTTCAACATGAATAAAAAGAGGGTGTTTATTACTGTAGAATAGCAAAAAAGTGAAACAGTCAGATATTTTCCTCATTTTCACAGAATGTAACATTTTATCCTATATTTTGTATTTACAATGTGTGGGAATCTAATTGTTATAAAGCTTTTTTACTGATAATAGTTTGAAAAATGTTTTTATTAAGTTAGAAATCAATCCTTTTCTGATTTTAAGGTTACTCTTTTTCGAGCAACTACCTCTCTTAACAATAATTTTTTCTCAGAACGGAAGGTGGTTGATCAAGAGAGGTTTTACTGTATCTTATTTTTTCCTTCTACCCTGTGCAGTATCACCAACACGCTGATCACTTTCAGCTTGACAGGATTTCAGGAATCCATTGTTTGGGAGAAAGGTTCTACTGCTTTCAAAAGATTCTCCAAAAGGGACATAGTGTCTTTCTCCTGAAAGCCAGCAATATGTTCAAAAAAATCAAACATGTCTTCTAAAAACTAACCTCTTTGACCAGTTAGTTTAATTTCAGTCAAATTGTCTGTTTTCCAATAAGCTGAGACTTTCACATCCAAGGTCTGAAAAAAATAGTTTTTATTGATGAGAAAAGATGAAACAGCACACAAATGTTATTATTAAAGCCAGGGGCGTAGCCAGGATTTTCTCTTGGGGTGGTCCATTGGAAAAAAATTATTTCTGAATATCAAAGATTTTTAGTAATTATAGAAAAAAAATATTTTTCTCATAACTTTTAATTACTTTAATATAATTAATAGTATTTATTAGTACTATAACAATTAAGATGAAGTACTTAACTTGTTACCATCTTGTTAGATTCAAATAAATTCCCAAATAGTAGTAAAAAAATTTTTTTCTTAAATACAAGGAAAGGCAATCAAAACCCAAAGTAAGTGATTTTCATTGAATTATTAATGGCTCTGATTGAAAAGGGGTCTGGGGGATCTTCCACAAAAAATGTTTGAAAATTTGCCCTTTAAAAACAGTGTCTAACTAATTTTTAGTGTCCAGCCCATAACCAGACCTTTGTTTTTAGGAAAGGTTAAGGTTTTTTGACTCAACATTATTTACAAGGCTCAACATTAGCCAACAAAGATGTGAAGATAAGGTATAGATAGGGGGCCTGGGGGTCACCAGGAAAATTTTGGAAATTTGATCACTAAATATATTGTTTTAGCTCATTTTGAGACCATTTGAGTTGCATCCAAAGAAGACTGCTACTTGTAAGCCACAGAACTTTTAAAGAAAAATAGTATAAATAGTGGTGGCAAAATTTTGAAGTGGGGTATAAGGCCCCTCCCTTATAATAATTTTTACTTTACCTTTAAAAGTAGTGTTTTAACTGAATTTGAGACCCTCAGGATTACAACGGAAAAGGAACACAGGATTTTTAAGGGAAAAACACAAAACAGTATGAAAATGTACATAAAATTTTCAGGGGGTATCGAACCCCCAAAACTCCACCCTTGTATACGGCCCTGTTTGCTATGCTAGTCAGTGGCGGCTCGTCCATAGGAGCATGTGAACCCCCTGTGAATACATAGAACTAAAATTGAATATAAAGATAAACAAATATCAAATGAAATAAATTTAATAAATCAATCTCAATTTCTGTTTCATACTCAAGATAATTTTTCTACCCCCTTTCTTGTCAGTACGAAAAATTTATTGCCAGAAAAATGAAAGTTTTAATGGAATTAAGAATAAACTTTTTTCTTTCCTTATTTGCACGTGTGACTGAAAAAAACTATGAGAATCCTAAGAAACCCCAACTGCTTGCTGGGAGAATATTTGAGCTTCCGGCATATTCCCGTTTTTAAAGCTCAGCTTGCTTTTTTGTAGTCTGAATTTTTTTTGGACTAATTAGAAAATGAGATAAGTACTTTTTGAAAATCTAATTATAATCTGCTTATCAACTATTTTTAATAATCAATTATTTTTTTATTGGTTATGGCAGTGTTGTCCAACCTTAAGGTACCCGAGTGCCAATTAAACTTTTTATAAGGAGGCGAGTGCTAAAGACAAGAAAAATTACATTTGACTATTTTAAAACAGGCAAATAAAGCTTATATTTCAACACTGGAACATTTACTTCAACTATAAATATTTACTAAGACACATTTTACTTAAGAAATATCTTTCCTACATTTAAAATGCAATGCAAAAATATTGACTGGATCTCATTAGCATACTTTTTATTTATACAAGGGGATTTATTTTGTGCCACAATTTAAACATTGTTTTACTATTAACACTGTTTCGTGAAGTTCAAATTCATGACATTAAAATTCAACAAATTATTTCTTGTTTTTTTTTTTCCAAATCGAAGATTTGTAGTTAAAAAGAAAATTAGTCTATTAGTAAAGAGAAAACCATTCATAAAAAATAGGCGATTCACAACGTTTTAAAAATGAAAGAACAAGAAGTATTTAAAGTATTAGTGATTTTAAGGTTCTAATTAAAATTTCTAAATTAGTTGATATCCAAAGAAGAGGTTGGATTTTTTCTCAAAAGGTAATAGGGACTTTCAACTATCAAAATTGAGTTCTAAATACAAATACACAATTATATCCCTGTAGTAAAATTTTTGAAATTACACTGTTAGATTATAAATGTTGATTACAACTCTCATAGCTTCTACTAATTTGATAACTCCTTTTACTATTGCCCCAACCAGATCTTCTATATTGATGCACTTTTCATAACCCTTTGGAATGAATTGAAGTCAAAAACAGTTCAAAGGGGATTCAGGGGTTCTCCCCTGATTTTTTTTTTTTTGAAAATTCGACCCATAAAATCGGGTTTTTAACAAATTTCTGAAATAAAAATTGTTAGAGAATTAATTACCTTCTATTTAGTTTGTTTATAAGCATTACATTTTGTGGCCGAGTGCCATGAAAATTTTTTCGAGTGCCACTTGTGGCCCGCATGCCACGGGTTGGACCACACTGGGTTATGGAATATTTAATATAGGGTTGAGTAAAATTACAGTTTTTGAATTGAAGTATCTGTATTTTCACAATTGTCACTGGGCAAAAAAATGAAAATAAGCATTTAAGACCAACACCTCATCTAAACCTTGTCCAAGTTACCAAAGAAAAAGATATAGGCTCTATATCTTTTTCTTTGGTAACTTGGACAAGGTTTAGATAGACTTTAAAAGAGAATTTAAGAATGATATTTAAAAACTAGAAACGGATATACGGGCGAGAATCAACTAACTCTTTTGTTTTCCTTGTCTTTTATTTGCCAAACTAAATACTGTATATAAATAACTCAACTCTACTGTAAATATAAAATAACTCATACCTGTGAAATTTATTTTTGTGATCAATAATATGAATAATTATAATTGATTTATTCTGAGATTGTTACTTAAATGCATTTTCAAAATATAATTGTGAACCCCAACTGAAGTACCCACGAGCCACCACTGGTGCTATTAATACATAGTAATTTTTAAAGCATTCATTTTTTTTTGCTTCATCCAGGACTGTATGGTGAAGATAGTATCATTATTGTGAAATTGAGGGTGTTTAAAGAAATAGATTTTCTCAACAATTTAGACAATCAATTCATTAAAATACATACAAAGGATGTTTATCTATGTTTTTTCTTTAAAAAATCCTTTTAGTAACTTTAAAATAAAATCAGTTTCCTATGAGAAAACATTTTTATTGATTGATTTTCATATAAATTCAGCTTAAAATGAGCTGGTTATTGTTTTTGCTATATAATTTAGCAACACATTTAAATAGTATAACATTGCATATAACTAACTGAACACCTTAGTTTTGGAGGTCTGGGCCACACACAAAGTTCCCCCAATTCAAGGTAACTTTGACCCAAAATTTTAAAAATATTTAAAACTTAAATCCACACTTTGAAAACAGTTTATATTACAGTTAAACATGTTAAAAAAATATAAACTACTGACCTGGTCACATTTGGTTTGATTAACAACTTTATTTACTTTTATGAAAAAAAAAACACTCCATAGGGGCCAAAGTTACCTCATTTTAAGGAATAAAAAAACTATATAGTGTAGTGTTGTACTGTACTAAAAGTTAACATGGAAAATTTTGATGATGTCAAAATGGTTTACAACTCTGAATTTAAGTGCAAAAAGTATACAGATATCTTACCATAAAATGGGTCATGGGAACAATATATAAGGTAGCATCTTGAGTTACAGTAAGTAACCACATTCCAGAAGAATCAAAACTTAAAGCTTTAATTTCCTTTTCCGAATTATTAAACCAGCATAACTGACGAATCACAGGAGTCTTGGTACCCTTACTAACATATCTTAACATTAAGTAACCTGAAAAGGATACAATAACTTGAAGAGTTGACAGAGCTTTCATTAAATAGGCAAGAATTTTAAATACTACTACACTTTTAATAAAAGTTTTATTAAATTATGTTTGTTCATTACAGTATACAAATAACTGTTAAATTAATAAAGTTAAAACCATGGAGCTATTATTTAGGGAGAGCACTTAAAGCCAGCTGTTTTCATCATAACATCAGAGGTCATCAAACCTTTCACTACACAAACAGAAGTCTCTATCAAAAAATTGTTTCATTGCATTTGTGATTTTCTCACCTGCCATATCTTAAGCAATTTCAGAAACCGGACGAACATCATTGAGACACACAGTAATATTTTCGGATTGAGTTCATTTTCTCTTTTTTTTAGCTTTTGGCAAATTTTTGAGGGGTGCCCTGATGGTAGATATTGTTTTTTTATGCGACTTTTCTAACATACTGTACTATACATTATTTTAAGACTGAAGAGCTTACATAAATTTTTAGGTAGTAGTGAATTTTTAAAATAATTAGGAAAATATATCCTGATTAGTAATTATCAAGATTTTTTCAATCATGATGAATTTAAATTATTAACGATTTTGGTTTACCAAATAATAGGTTTGTTACTGTAATCAATACTTAAGTATTATCCCATCGACGGTGCAGTACATGGGCGGATTTAGGTTTGGGACCTGGGGGGGGGGGCATGCTGGAAATCTTGAGGGGGCAAGCTATTCTTGATGGGTCTGGGAACATGGTTTACCATTAAAAAAAATGGAATTTTCTCAAAAAGTTGGAGTGGCATTGCCTCCTATGACCTCCTTAAATCCGCTCATGATGCCATACAATTCGAAGAAAATTACAGAATCTCAGACTATGCTACTGAATCTGAAGGTTACTGAATGGTTGACGGGTTAATACTCAAGAAGTCTGCCAGTAAAAATAAATATTAATGGTTCACATAAAAAGTTTCAAAATTTTATGGCTTCATAAATCAGGGTGTCTAGTGATTATCAATCTCAAAATTCCCTGACTTTTCCCTGACCAATAACTAAATTTCCCTGACTAATAACGCGCTTTAGTATACGCTCCAAAAATACTTTCAAATGTTTGTTAAAAACATAAAACATAGCATAACTAAAATATCACAAAAAAAATTATCAAATATTCATACATTTTTAAATTGTAAATCAATCAATTGATCATTGAAACTGTATGATCAATGAAAATTCCTTAGCCCTATCATCATTTTTCTAAATACCATTAAGGAAATTCATTCTTTGGCTAAAAGATTAATAGTGCACTTTTTAAAACTCATCCCACGGTTTAGCAAGTGGTCCAATTTCTATCAAATTTATGGTGTAAATAGTACGGATACTGCTGTATCTGATGTAATAATTTTTTTCATTCTATTACGTTTTGTTTCGTTAAATTGGCCTTGGGAAAATCGCCTTTTATAACGCCCTCGCACTACATTAGGTCCTAGCTCTTTAACGGTGCATCTGCGCCCCCTCTAGTTTTTCAAAATATGCTTGTCTAGGTCCCCTCTACCCCCATGCGAAGTTTGTCCACGTAATTTCGAATCACCCTGTATTTTAATGTAATTTTTAAATAAATGAATCTATTAATTTTTAAAAAAAATAAAAAAAACTACTTTATACTTTCAATAAAATTGAAAATAATGATCAATAGTTATTCTAATGCATTGTTTCAAAATATATAAATTGCATGAAATGAAAAAGCAAAACACTCTGACAGGAATAAATATAAAAAACTTAAGTCTAAGAAGTTTAATTTCAACCCCCAATAATTACCCATACGGAAGATTTTGTAAGACTTTCTACCTGATAAAAATTTAAAAAATGCTTAAATAATATTATTTACCTTAAAACTTTCATATTCCTTACCCTATTATCTACACACCGTGTAATTCTTTGTTTGATATTAAAACTCTTAAGTTCAAACTATAAATTTATATTTCCCATCTTGCAAACAACAAGAAATTCCTCTAATAAACCTTTTAATTTGCCAGCAAAAATATTGGTCACATTTGAACTACATTTAAAGAACACTTTCTCCAAAAACAAGCATTTAAAGCCAAAGATATTGACGCGAAGTAAAAAAACGCGATCGCGAACCGACCGCCAAGTTGTTTTTTCCGCCCGCGTCTACGCCGCCAAAAAGCCAACTTTACATGCAAACATCCGGAAGCATATTTATTTTTCCCGGGAATTTCTATTTTTGAAAACTAAAACGGCTGCGGATTCAAACCATTATTATAGGAGAGATAAATTTATAAAATAAATGTTCATGATCAAAATCAAGAAGTTTTTAAGGAGTACAACCCAAATTCAAGGAGTTTCCATATGAACCCAGTGACTAAAATCAAGAAAAACCCAATTCTGAGAGATTTTACTAGACTTATTAAGCTGCTCAGTCGCGGGAAAAAAAAAACGGAATTTTTGTGAAAAATCGCTATTTTTCGACTTCCGGAACACCGGATTTGTCCGTTGTTTCTGACCACAGTGAAGTTCTTTCTACATCGCAATAAGAATGCGAGAAGAGAAGCCAACTTACGGCCGCGGCGTCCAAGAAAGCATCGCGGGAGGAACGGAACACTCCGTGAGCAAAACGATACATTCACGAGATGTCGCGATTTTCCGACTTTTTCCGTGATAAATAGTGATCTTTCTCGGAAATAATCTGAGAAGTAAAAAAGTAGGGATATCTGAAAAAATTTAAATTAGTTCGCGGGGCGTAAAATGGATGAAAAAGCGGAAGAGTAGAGCTAAAGCGGAAAATCACGATTCCGCGAAATAAACTGGGGAGTACGGGGGTTCTCCCCCGAGATATTCACGAATTTTAATATGCTAAAAAGTGTTCTGAAGCTACTTTTGGGAAGTTTTCAGGGTGCATCGCGGGCCGCACAAAATAATCCGGCGGGCGTGGCTTTCGTTTCGATTTTGGCGTAGTTCGGCGCAATTTCGGCTCAAAACTGCATTTTGGAACAGGATTCCATAATTGGCGTAGTTCGGCAATGCACTTGCATTCCTGTTCTAAGGAAAAACCTAAAATACGCAAAGATGCTTTGGTTCAAAAAAATTCCCGGTCAGTGAACAAATTCCCTGACTTTTCCCTGATTTTTCCAGAAACACAAAATTCCCTGACTTTTCCCGGTATTCCCGGTTTTCCCGGTCACTCGCCACCCTGTAAATTGCAAGAAAGAAGAGAGAAAAACTAATTTCTGATTTGTTATTTTTAGGAGGGCTTACCATACTTCTGGAATTACTCCAGATGCATAATTTGGAAGACGTAATTCAAGGGATATTGTAAGCCTATTTTTAAGACTATTAAAACTAAAAGTATTAAATTATGAAATGGGGAACAACTAGAACCCGTTCTTAATAGTAAACAGGTTTATAGGTATTATCCCATCCATCGTCATTCGTCAGTTTTAGTGGCACAGTTAACCCTCCGTCGGTCACAACTGCAACTTTTGGTGCACTTCGCACAATTTTGCTTGCCTTTCCCTTATTAGTGGGGGGAAAAGTCTGAAATTTCTTGTAGCTTTCTATTTTTACCGGATGTATGGTGTCAGACAGTTATTTGGATTCGCGGGCTATGTCTAGACTGGTTTTCACCACAATTATACGATCAGTATCCTTTTGGCACATAGCGACCGCAGACGTAGCACTCCATAAAGGTACGTAATATTATTTACGCTATCTAATTTATTTATTTTATAGCTGAGTTTATGATAAATTGTGGTTGAACATACACTTACAATAGAGTTTTCTTCCATATATTCCAGGATTTGGGTTATTTTGGTAGGATATAGGCAAAATCGTTTTCTGCGAAAGTATGAATTCGATTTCGGCAATTAGAGGATTTACGGAGGGTCATAAGGGAGATTATTTCAGGATATTTCATTACTCTTTAAAGTAAAGGATGTTTTAAATCAATGCTTCTCAACCTTACAATACTGGCGACCCAATTTTCAATCATAAATTTCATCACGCCCCCCTGTTAAAGAGTAACAACGTATGTAAAGCAATAATAATATATTTTGAAGCTAAAACTGGGGTTCTGGGGGTCCTTCCCCGGAATTTTTTTTAATATATTAGAGTGTTAAAAGCGATTCTAAGCTACTTCTTGAGGATTCTCGAGGATACATGGCATTATGGCTATTTTTTAAATTTTTTCTCAATAATTAAAAATAAATTGCCTATTTTTTATGTCCGAATAACATTTTGGATATCTATTACTATTTTTAAGACACTATCATTTAAATTCAAGGGTAGAAAACTGTGATTTTTTTAATTGTGACCGAACGCGTCAGTAAAGTATTGCGACCGACGGAGGGTTAACAGGCTTTGACTGTACATTTTCGTTTTCAGCAGCACAGTAGGCGGGATAATACATAAGCACCAATTACTGTAAGAATACCTATAAAAGCTAATTCTAACTTAATAAAGAAAACAATAACTTTAAATAAGAGCATTATACTTTCTTAAAAGAGAGGAATAGAGACACTTACCGTTATCACAAAATAATGCTAAAACACTAAAACTTCCATTTTCAGCAAAGGCAGATAATAATATTTTTACCCCTTTAATCCCACCAGGATTTGACACAGATAAAATCTTCCGAATTTCAAATAGAGAATACATATCACCAAAAGTAGAGATCCTTCAGGGAAAATCTAAGAAATGAAGGTAAATACAATTGAATATAAAAAAATTACAGAGAACACACAAACAAAAATTCTTATCCAAGGTTTAAAAAAAATACAGCATTAAATCAGGGGTATAGAAAGAAGTAAGAAATTGGAAAGGACTGTTAAAAGAAGAGGAACACGAACATGTGTTGTGCATGTTCCTTCCAACATGAGAAAAGTCCAACAATATCTGTATTGCAACCCCCTTTTTCCAGAATGAGACTATTTGGCATGGACCGTTTCGGTGCAAAACCATTAATTTTTTTTTTAATTCATGGATCTTAATTTCCTTTCATTTTTTTCCTTGCACCGAAACGAACCGCGATGAATAGGTGCACTTATAATTAAGAAATGTGTTAATAAAATGAAACAACCCCATAAAAAATATTGAGTTAATTTAATTTTGTGCCCCGAAAATCACAGTGAGTTGAGCGAGGTGCGGAAGGACAGCCCCGTTCTCTGGACTACGACCAAAAATAAGAATAAAAAATAGTAATCCAAAGAAAGCCAATAAAACAGTGGATTCTGACAAACCAGTTTTATAGAAGTGGAATTGCTTACTCGCCAATAAACAGCTTTGGGAACACCAAATTTTGCAAAAAATGTCGCCCAAGCCTGGTTTTTTTGAGTTTACTACCAGTTGATAGTGTGTCGGAAAGGTTGCTTAATCTTCTACCTTTAAAGGAGAATTAATGTCTTCAATAAATTTAATTTTTTATACTTTAATGAATGTAATGAATGGTTATTCCAACAAAGAAATGTCTTTAATTTTTAGGTCAAAGCAATAAGTTTTCAAAGGCGATCGTGAAATTTTTTGGGCTGGACCTACAATAGGTTTGCTATTTGTTAAGGGATTGTTTGATACAGATGTTTTAGGTGCAATAACAAGTTCAATCTAAAAATAAATAGGAGGCATAACATTATCTTTTACCTAAAAATAATACGTTTGAGCTAAAAGAGAGCTTTACTGTTGCTATTGAAAACGTATATTCATTAAATGATATAGGTTTTGTTCCATAATTAATCATAATAACGAAAATTTCAAAAGTCACTTTGGAGAAAAAGTCCCGAATTCCTTGTTTATATACAAAAGTCAGGAAAACAACACCGTTACACCGTTGTTGCCAGATAAAACCATGGGATAAAACAGAGAAATACTAAATGTAAGTTGGTTGGTTGGTTGGTGTAGTTAATGGAGCTTTTTGCCACAGAGCTTTTTGCTAGACTGATCTCAACCCGCTCAACCCTACGAACAACACAACACAACCATTGCATGTTTTGTTTGATCTTGACTTCTATCCGGTGACGGTATTTTGAATTATTTCAATTAGATTTGAAAATGATGACATTAAATCGTTTCCGAAGTCTTTGCTCTAATAGTAGCTATCTAAATGTAAGTTTTAGTGTGAAAAAATATTCCTTAATTGAATCATGTTTATGTTATCCTTCGCCACGGAAAGGTCAACGTAGCAGAAACTCTTATTTCTGTCCTCATTTCTTTCTTCCTCCCTCTCTTTCTTTCTTTCTACCTCTCTCCAGACCTTGAAAATATATCTTTCCAGATTGGGTATTGGATTGGTTAACATATATTTTTCGGTCTGTGTGCTTGATTTCAAGGAACCACTTATAAACCTGTGTCAAGTAGGACAGACACAACAGAATTTTTACTGACACAAAAGAGAGAAAGTACACCCAGGGCAAAGACACCTGGGACAGTGCGCAGACTGCTAGCGAGGTTGGCTGCATATAAACCAACTAGGCCACCCTGGCCCCTTTCCAGATGAAATAGTTTTAATGTTTTTACTGTTAAAACTCAGACAGAAAAGCCAGAACCTAAACAAATAAAGGCACAGCTTTGATAAGAGCCCTCCAGCCGCCATGTTTATCACAGCTCCCACAGCAATCTGCTTAAGTGCTGTCATCATTTGAGCTTAGGGAACATCCATAAATTACGTGAGGTCAAAATGAGGGGGGAGGGGTTTGGAAAAATCTCACCAAGGGGGAAGGAGGGGTCGATTAAAATTTCACATCAACTTTTTAAGTTAGAAATTATTAGAGAGTTAAATTCCATTTGTTGCTGTCATTTTACAAATTTCGACCGGATGATAACATAATGTCCTTCCCCCCCCACATCATTAATAATGTAAAGGTTTTAGGTGCTATGAAGCACAAAATGCAAATGAATAGGATAGAAATTCATTTTTAAAAAGTTGTGGGTAAATCTCACGTGGGGGGAGGGGGGTCCAGATTTTGGAAAAATCACCTCACGTAATTTATGGGTGTCCCCTTATGGGTAAACATGGAGGCAGGGGCGTAGCCAGAGGGGGGGATTTTAGTATATATCCCCCCCCCCCCCAAAAAAAAAAATTCTGGCTATGCCACTGAATGGAGACTGTCTTATCGAAGCAGTGCCCAAATAAATATTTTTTGGTATTATTCAACAAATATGAGTGCCAACTGTTTTTTAGTCCCCCAACTAAAGTATTAGTTGATATCTAGCAGTCCGGCTGGCTTAATGCCTAATTCTTGTAATTTGTTTATTTCTAATTGTGAAATTGTAGGTACCGATATTTATGCTCCATCCCACCAAATGAGTTCAGAGGTATTTAAAAATTGATATGATGTTGGTCCTCCATAGCAACTACTCTACAACAGCGTCCATTCAGCCGGTCTCCAGTTCTTGACAACTATTGTCCTTCTTGCCTTATAGGACCTACATCAAATCTGTTCCGGATATTAGTATTATCAGTTATCACTTTGATATAAGTTAATTGTTGTTCTCTGCTTCTAAATAGGTACTTCGATCTGCTTCTACTGTAACCAAAACTGATTCAGATATTGAACTGTTATCCAAGCAGGATCCTCAGGTAATTACCAGTTTTTAAATATTGTGGAGTAGCTTTGGTCAGTCGTTTTCTATGGTGAACAAATATAAGTTTCAGGTTTCGAGGGTTCAGGTATAAAATACTTTTATCAAATCATTTGTATTTACTGTATTGAATTCAATTACTCTCGATAAACATTAATCTTTTATGAATTCAATGAGCTAAACTTAGTACTAGGTTGAAAAATATTAGTAGCTCTAGATATTTTAAAATTATTTGTTCTTGCGTATCATCCTGTCGATCGTGCCGCTGAATCTAAACGTAATTACAATCCATTGATTGTTTTATAGCTGTACCATTGAATTTGGTGGTCAATGAGGTAATTATAAGTGCCAAATTAATTTTTGAGTTTAAGCCAAAATTACTGATTTTTTTTTGTATTTTTAGATTTCAGTGACTTCTGGCATAACTGTTGCCTCCATTGAAAATTACAGCCCCTTGTCTCGTGTGTCAGTTGTAGTTAAAGCTGGATCAAGATTTGAAAAACCAGAAAATGAAGGAGTTTCTCATCTTTTAAGAAATTCATGCATATTATCTACTCAAAACAATTCCTCATTCATGATTACAAGAAGCTTGGAAATGCTTGGAGCAAAGCTTAGTGCCACATCTTCTAGAGAGCACATTATTTATTCTTTAGAATGTCCCAGAGATAATACGTAAGTTTACATTGAAAAACCCTTAACAAATTTTATTTTGAATCTTATGAACTTTTTCCACTTCAAACTCTAAAAACAGGGTTTATGAACCTATTATCCTCCTTAGATTATAAACCTTTGACCATGCAATTATTTTTACAATTTTTTAACATCTTTTTACTGCATTTTCGAAATCCAAAATAGAATCTAGATTTTTTTTTATCCTGGATTGTCAGTATATGGGATATGTCAAATATTTTAATTACGAACCTTGACAACAGAAGGAGAAATCTGTTTACTGTTCTTTATTTTAGTGACTTAGATGTAGAGCAAAGGTTTCTGCTGTACTGTACATATCATGTTTTTTTGCTGAGATATTTTTCGTGCTTTCACCTCATTTTTAGTCTTTTTTCGGGTTATCCCCGATTTTCGCTATTCGCGGTACCCTTGCCACCCATATCCGCGGATAATTGGGGCTCTACTGTAATTGTGACTAGCTATCTATCTACCCAACAGACAGAATGAACAAGGGCAAGGTTTTACAGATTTTGAAAAAAAATATGAAAACCTGACTGTTAATTTTATTTATCCTGGAAGCATGATTCAGAAGTGCACATGCAAATTGCTACTGGCGGCATTACTTAGATTTTGAACCAATTGGAACACCATTTTCAGATTATTGTGGATAGGATACTTCAGAATAAATAAACAAACAAATGCTTTTTCTTTCTTTCTTTTAGATTCATTTTCTTATTTTAATTGAATTTGTCAGGGGAAAAATGAATAATAAAACAGCAATTCTTATTTTTTATTAATTATTTGGAATAGTATGTTTATATGAGTTGCTTTAATATTGTAAAAGATTAGTGAGAAATATATATTTATCCCTTAACATTATATCCTTAGCACATGAAATAATCAGAATTCAAAACTATTTTTTACTGTCTGTAAGTAATTATTAATTTTATTTATTTAAAATATAGAGGTATATAATTTTGAAAGTAATTTAATGAATAAATGTGAATGATAACATTTAAAACCTCTATTATAAACCCTAAATTATTTTTGTTTAAAAGTACTTTATAGCGTAAAATATTTTCAATCACATTGTTTGTGAAAAGAAGAATAAAAAAAAAGAATGAAAGCATGTGGGAAAAGCATGTATTTGTTTATACAGCTCTGTTTCATAATCTGAAAATGGTGTTCCGATTGGTTCAATATGTAAGTACCGCCCCCGGTAGCGATTTGCATGTGTACTTCTGAATCATGCATCCTGGAATACTTTTTAGGTTAGTGGTTAGAGTAATTTGATTACAAAGTTGGATTCTGGGATTTGAATCCCATTCAGATTTTATTGTTAGATTCTGTCTGAGGAAATGAATGAATCTTTCCTCCCTTGAGGTGGGTTATGCATGTGAATGTATGCTCAAGCAAACAGTACCTCACCTATGTTACTCTAACCCACACCACATGTAAAGTAATGCACAAAGTAAATGCAAAGAAGGTACTATTCATGGCTTGGCATATTCACAAATATTCACTATTTGCAAAAAGATCATTTTGGCTTTTATCAAGGTTGACTTTGAATTCCATTCAGTACAAAGAGTTTACTGGGATCTTATTTTAGACTTGGAAAAGGTCTCTATTACCAAATTCCAAAGCACCTTTAAGTTCAATTATAGCAGAGTTTGTGTGTGCTACATCTTCAAATGACAGTTAATGATTGTATTTTATTTTTTTCAGGGACTCTGCTCTTGAAATTCTTGCAGATGTAGTAACCAACCCTGCATTTAAAAGCCATGAAGTAGATGCTATTATTCCTGAACTTCATACAGATTTAGCTATCCACAACTCTAAACCAGAATCCATTTTGCTTGAAGCTTTGCACAAAGCTGCATTTCGAGGTGGTTTAAGGAATTCTTTATTTACTCCTTCTTACATGATTGGAAAGCACTCACCTGAAATGGTTTGTTGAAATCTTCTCTGTTCTATTAAATATCATGTACTCTTTATCATTACTTTCATCATGCCATATCATATTTTAATTTGAGTAAAGTCAGGGTTTTTTTTATAAAATTTGTAGGGGAATCCTGATGAAATAAGTTATCAGTTATTTCGAAAAAATTATAGCAAAGTTTATGGTGATTTTGTATTTAAAAGAAGATTCATTATATAGTAATATCTGTCCAAAAATAAAGGAATTAAATTAATCTTACAAATCCTCATTTAATTTAAAAAACAATCAATGCATCTTATCAGAATTAATTCCACCGTTTTTGTCACATTCAAAAAATTGGAACAGTAAAATTTCTTGTTGAAGTAACTACCATTCATTCTAAGAAAAGTCATTTGTTAAGAAAGGTTGTTCAGGAAAGTATCACCATTCACATTCTTAAAAGTCAAATTAAATCATTAAATTAATGCCTCAAAAAATCAGTTTTCACTGAAGTGGTCAGTCATAGAAATTTAAAATTAACTCTATTTTATTGCTGTCAATCCTTATTATTTCTATCCTCCAAACGTGGATATTTTTAATTTTCAGCAATTTTAACTAAAAATATTTTTGTTTTTTTTTACATAAGTACTTTATTTAGATATTAATAGTTTTGGAAATAGCTTACAGCCTATGTTAATGAGAACTATTCTCCTCCTCGAACTTCTGTAATTGGTCTTGGGGTGCCACATGCAGATTTACAAGACAGTGTTAACAAGTTATTTCAAATGAACTCTTCTGCAAGTAAAAGTGGTTCTGCATCTAAATTTGCAGCAGGTAAATTGGTTGTGTTCTTACCATTTTCTTAATATTTTGCTTAAAAAATTATCTAATTGTATCTTTTTTAGGAGAAGTAAGAATATCTGCAGATTTACCTACTGTCCATGCTGCCATAGTTGCTGAAGGAGCAAGGTATGCATTATAAAAGTATTACTAAAAGTCACTACTTTTTTCAGTTCATAATTAGTTTTAACTGAAATAAAATGCCATTATTTTTCCTTTGTAGCCTATCAAATACCAAGGAAATGTTAGCTTTATCTCTACTTCAATGTATGCTTGGACATGGTTCAAAAGTATCTGTTCTTGGGGAAACTGCTGCTAAAGTTACTAATAATCCATTTCATGTATGTATTTTAATTTTCTCATTATCTAACCTGTAAGGTTGCTGGAATAATTGAAAATACTTTATTCAACTAGGTCTCTGGATTATCTCTCAATTATTCTGATGCTGGTGTGTTTGGAATTTACATTGAAGCCCTTCCTAATGATATGAGAGGTCTTGCTAAAGCTGTAGTTTCTACTATGAGAGATTTGCCCAAAAACATTTCTGACAAGGCTGTAGCTGTGGCCAAGTATGTGTATTAACTGTAATGAATATATTAAATAGTAGTATAGGGTAGCAAATAGTAAGGAAAAACAACATAAATTAGCAGTGACATTACTAACTTTTTAAAATAATTTAAGGCTATTTATGGGAAAAATTTAAATACACGAATAATTTTATTTACTTATTTGCCACCTAATATTTTGCTGCCCTGTGCCATGGCACATTTTGAATATGCCAAAATACTACCAGACTAAAAACAATACCAAGTAACAGATCAATAAGTATTTTGGGTACAGTACAACCTTCTTTCATATAAAGTTCTATGGTATGGAAGTAGATGCTACTTCAAGCAGAATCAGCTTTGCTATTGAATGTGAATTGTATACAAATTTTTGTATGAAAGAAAAAGGAGTGCTGTACAGGGTGAGTCTCGGGTCAGTTATATGTCTGCAATTCAGATTCTGACAAGTCAAAGAAAAAATTATGAACCTATCTTCATTTTTCAAACTTTCAGAAAAAAAATTATTTTCCTTTAAAATTTGCTGGTTTGAATCTTTAATATATTTTCACCTAGCTGTAGTATATTTACTGATACTTTTCAACAAGTATTAACGTCTTCTATTGTTTATATTTATTGTAGTTTAAAGTTATGATTTTCATGCTCTTTTTCTACATACTACCTATATTTTTATCTTCAGACATAAATTGAAAGCTAAGCTGATGCTGGAAAGAGAAACAAGTGATGATTTATTGAGTGCACTTATAAATGACTTAAATGTGTATGGAAAGATCCTTGATACTAATGATGTATTGAAATCCATTGATGAGTTGACTGCTTCTGATATTTCTGCGGTAAATATGCATTCTTAAATTCAAATTATCTATTATGTTCTCGATGTTTTAGGTTTTTTTGACTTGATGCAATATTTTTTTATTCCTGTTGCGATAATTATGTAATTAAACTTGTTCCCTTACTAAGCTGAGTGTGTTATCTCATAGATATAAAGAAGGGTAATAATTGTGTTTTTAAGTATAAAATAATAGGCTGATTAAATAATTAGTTTTGATTTTCCATAAAAATTTATTATGGTGAGAGCTTTTTTTATTTTTGTTATTTTAAAATAAAGCATGTTAAGTCTGAACTGAAATCTATTGTTATTTTTTAAAGTATTCTCATTAACTTTTAAATGGATATTCAAGAATTTTTTAAAAATTTTGATTGTTGAATGTTTAGAAAAGTAAATTATTTTATTGATTGATTTTTAATAGAATTAAAAATGCTTGTTCTGTCTCGGGCATCTTGGATTGCCTTGGAAAAATTTTGCTTCTTGAATGTTTAGAAAGAAGCCCGGTGGCGCAGTGGTAGCGCATAGCTCTTCCGTACCACATGTCCGGGGTTCAATTCCCGGGCTGGACAAGGTCCACTCAACCTTTCATCCCTTCAGTGGGTCGATAAACTGAGGACCAAGCTTGCTTGGGAACTAAACACTGGGGGTCTTGCGTTAGACTGACCACCAAACAGAGACATATGCCTCGCACCCCAGGGCCCCACGGTCAAGAGAAAGAAGATGGGCACGTAGGCCTTGGCCCACTAGGGCTGTTGTGCCAATGAGTTTAGTTTAGAGTGTTTAGAAAAGTAAATTATCACAGTGAAAACATTTTTATTTATTGATTTTTAATAGAATTAAAAATGCATGTTCTGTCTCGGGCATCTTGGATTTTAACATGCATGATCTTTGCTAAACCATGGTGGGATAAACCAGTAAATTATATCTGAATAAAAGAACTAAGTACTAGTGTTCGGCACTAGTTAACTAGAACTAGTTGCAACTAGTAGTTAACTACCGATCAACTAGTAGTTTAACTACTTTTAGTTTTAAGTAGTTCAACTATTAGTTTAACTACTTTTAGTTTTAAGTAGTTCAACTATTAGTTTAACTACTTTTTTAATTAACTACTAGTTAAAACTACTTTCAAATTTTCAACTACTTCAAAAAAAAATTATTTAAAATTTAAAAAGATATTTAAAATGTTTATCAAAGGTAGAGTACTCAAATACCATAACCAGAAATAAGGACCATTTTTGCGCGTAGTATAAACGTTTTTTGTGACATAGATAAGAAAGATGTATTAGAATTTTGCCAAAAGGTAGGTTATGAAATTAAATAGACTAGTTAACTACTTTGGGAAATAGTTAACTACTAGTTGCAACTAGTCCCAGGAAAAAATAGTTAACTACTAGTTACAACTACAATTTCCCAGACTAGTTAGTAGTTGGTAGTTAACTATTTTTTTACCACTAGTTGCCAAACACTACTAAGTACACACAGCATTAAACCATTAAGTGAAATTCTATGTATTAAACTCTTCTATTATATTGTGGTTATTACATCTGTTCAAATATAATAAGTACAATTATTTTTTTTTAGGTTGCCTCAAAAGTTGTGAAATCTAAACCAGCTATGGCAGCCATTGGACACTTGCATGCAACACCTTTCTTAGATGAATTATTGTAGTTATTATAATTTTGTTCAAAAAATTTTAAAAAATCTAGATTAATCAAACTATCAGTTATAGATCTTTTGATGAAAATTTAATAATCTAGATTAATCAAACTATCAGTAATAGATCTTTATATGAAAATTTTCTTGAATACAATTACTGAAAAAGCTTCAAACCAGGTCAACGTCTCAGTAATAGAACAATTTGTTCAAACTGTTTTGATTAGATACTTTTAACAATCCCTTGTATTGGTCTGCTAAAATTATACATTGATAAAAACTTAAAAATACCTATTTTGTTAATTTCAAATTGTTTTAAATGTTATGCAGATTTACACTGATTTTGGAATAAAATATTTTCATTTACACTATTGATTGTTTCCTAATAAGTAATCAGATTATTTAAAATGTCTTTTTCAAAAGTGAATGAGTAGGAATTTTGTAATTTAATTTGAAACTTTTTATTACATTGGTATAGTACTAAAGCTGAGCATATTAGAAAAGAATTAGCATGAAAATGAGATCATGTAGCATTCGATTACCCATCAATGCTAGATTCAGTAACACATCATTTTGTACAAATTCATATTTACAATTTTTAAATTCCCCAAATAATTTTATAGGTGCCAGGTATCTTGAAAAATCTGATTCTATTTTTACCAGTGAAGCAGAATCTGGTCAAATTTGTTTTCAAAATTTTTTTGATTTAAGAAGTTGTTAAATTGACAATAATCAAATTTAGATACTCTTTTGGGATTAGCATCTCATTGATATGATCATAGGTGTAGCCAAGGAGGGTATTTGGAGCTATTGTATGGTAAGTATCTCATTCCCCCCCAAAACTTCATATCTCCTTCTCTAAAATTCTTTTTGTTTATGCCACTTGGGGTAAAATGACAAGAAATTGGTTCTTACAACTGTTACCAGCAGGGGCGGATCCAGGATTTTCTTCTGGGGGGGCATTACTAAGATTTTAAGCCCTACATGGGCCGTAACCAGACTTTTGTATCAGGGGGGTTGACTTAACGTACCCCCTAACGAGTACATTTATATGTTAAGTTTTAGATCATTTAGAAGTAGTATATTGAATTAAGTTGCACATAGTAATGTGAACTCCAAGTAAAATGGGGGTTCTGGGGGTCACCTCAGAAAAATTTTGAAAATTTCTCCCTAAAAATAGTGTTTGTTAACCACATAATTTTCAATGGGGAAAAATTAAATAGACTTCTATATTTCTAAGGAGATGGGGTCCTTCCCCAGAATTTTTTTGAAATTTTACCCTTTAAACTTGTGTTTTTATATTATTTTGAATCTCTTTCGGAAACACCCGAAGGGAACCGCTTCTTGTAAGTTAATTGTAAAATTTTCAAGGAAAACACTGTTAAATAGACACTTAAGTGTTGTAGAGGGGTCTGGGAGTTCTCCCCCAGGAAATTTTTTGAAATTTCACCCTAAAAAGTATTGTTTTTACTCCTTTTGAGACCCTTTGGGTTGCACCTGTATAAGTTGTCCTTATAAGTTGCAGAGTTTTCAAGAGAAAAACTATATAAAAATTTATGTCAAAATTACGGCCCTTAACTGGGAAGCCATGATACCCTCAAAAAACTATTACCTATTCTTCTTCACTATGAATGATTTAAATTTCATTTTGAAAAAGTTCATTCTCAAGTTTGAATTAAATATTGAAATTAGGATCTAGGAAAAGAAATATTTGGTACTATTCCAAGAATTAATGATGTTTCAACAATTGTGGGGCATTTATGGGAAAGTTTCATAGTGTTTACAAACCTCCATCCCTCTCCCATCAGAAAAATCCATAGTATACTTTCCCCCAAAAAAATATTTGCTATAATTTAGTAGACTGCCCCTAGATTTGTTTTTGATTGCAGCCCACGAGCACTGGTGAGTGGGAAACTCCTGATAAAGAAGGTATGTAACAAATTAGACTCTACTGTATACTAGAGTGGAACAAAAACGGGCCAAAATATTTTTTCATGTACTCAATTTGTAATAATATGCAAAAGTTGGTGAAAACTGGAAATTGATCAAAAAATATCTTCAGGTCCCGCAAATGCCATGAAGTTTTGAAGAAATGCTGATTTAGATTGTATACAAAACAACTAAAAAACCAGAATAAACCCTCGCATATTGTTTACAATTTTTGCTTTAATACCAAGTGTTAGGTTATCTGGCTTGAATAATCAGGACTGTGCATTAGGGTGGAGCCAAAAACTTTACTTCGGAAATTGAAAATGCCTGGGGTGGGAATAAGTGCCATTTACATTAAAAGCCTCAGGTCCCACATTCACGTTGAATTTCGAAATTTCATCAAAGATTACCTAAAGATGGTTACAGTAAATGATTTCCAAACAATTTTAGCTCCGTTTTCAAACCATAGGTGGTTGAGTTTATATTACCTAAAGTGGATGAAATTTCCAATTTTTTAAGCCCGACAAAAGGGTGCATGACATTAAAATAGGCCAGCAAACGAAAAATGTGTTTTTGAGTATTGGTGCCAAATAGAGCTCAACATTGCGTATTACCTTGCTTGTTCTTGGAAAAATAATAAAAAAATTCGTAAAAAAAATAATTCAGAAGTGTTTTAGCCCTAGAATTTGAAAAAAATTGCCTAGCACGTAGTGCGAAAAGTCTTAATCATTTAAGTTTTAAGTTATGTCAAAGCATATAGTAATTAATCGCCCCCCCATAAGCAAGACTCCACACGAATCTTCAATCGCTCACGAAACACCGATCTCACACACACCGCGTAACAATATGTTATTGGGAATAATGGGATGAATCTAGAAAAAAATATTAACGATAACCGGTAATTAGATTATTACTATTTATAATGCTCTCTTAAAATGCCCAGACATTTTTGAACTAATGGTAGAAGGCAGGTTTAATCTAAGGTAGAAGGTGTTGAATATTCATATTCAGCACTTACCTTACTTCTCCCTTAGTTTACATGCCTACCACCATTAATTCCAAAACGCCTGGGTTTTTTTAAGACACCATTATAAATAGTAATTACCCACGAGTTTTCTGAAAAGGATTCTTTTAGAATCTAAAGAGTTTGTTACCATATCTAATTTTTCTGTTATCCAAATTTTTGGTGTTTCTAAATCAGGGGTTTCCAACTGGCGGTCCGCGAAGCTCCCTGAAAACCCTCCAAAAGTAGCCTTAGAACACTTTTTAGCATACAAATTCAAAGAATTTTCGGGGGAGGATTCCCGAACACCCCTATTTACCTCTTAGATCATGGAGTAGCTGTGGTCAGTCGTTTTCTAGGTTTAAAAATATAGTTTGAGGTTTCGATAGGGGGAGGTTGTTTACCCAGAAATTCCCTCTGACCGTAGCAAGAGGTGGTTATATAAGGCTTAGGTTAACCTTTATCATGGAAAAGGACAAAATGGAGTATCCAAAAATTAGGTATACAATGTTTTTAGGGAAATAATTTACAAACATTTTCTGGAGGAAGACCCCTCTTTAATTAGTATTCTTTATTAAAAGATATATAGTGTCAAAAATTATAGTATATCCTCTGAAATTTTTGAAAATCCAGTATAGTATCTTCACAATATCTAAAAAAACATCGTCCTTCTTTCACCGGAAAAGTTGCACAGTAAGGGCGCTTTTTCACTGAGCGATAAAATCGTACACGATTTTTGAAGGACGACACAAGTGTTATCGTGTCGTTCGCGAGACGTTTTTTCATTGCACCGATATCGTTCGCTGAAAAACGTTTTTTCCACTCTCATTTCGATTTAGAAGTTCAATCAGTAAACATCTTCTGAAATGGCCCACTGCAATCACCGCCATTATAACAAACTTAGATTGTTATATTTATTATATTTGCGAAGAAAGAAGAGGGGTGTAGTTAAAAGATTTTGGATACATGATATCGTTAAATCGAGACCAACGGAAGGCGCATTTTATACGCTATTTGAAAAACTGCAAAAAGATCCAAACAAGTTTTTTAATTATTTCCGGATGAGTGAGGAAACGTTTAACTATATTCTGCTCCATATAAAGGAAAAAATACAAAAACAGAATACACATTTGAGAATGTGTATTCCACCAAAGGAAATGCTGGCAATAACTTTAAGGTAAGTTATCTATTTTCTTATATATTACACTCCAATCTTTATTATCATCATTAGATAAATTAAAAAATTTTAATCAATAGTCTTGACACTAAAAATTAAGTCAGAAGTAGAAATATCTATGTAGTGTTTTCGCTGTTTCTACATCAGTTTACTTTAAAAGGATACATGTGAATATTAGTTAAAATTTGTAATTTCTTAAAATATTAGTTTTTTAATTTGTAAAAAGATTCTTTACATTGCATCATATAGTGTCAATTGAGAAAATATCAGTGGTGTAGAACTGCTATATTGAAGTGAGACAACTGAGATTATTAAAAATTGTAAATTTTTCTAGGTACAGTTCCAAGAAAGCAATTTAAAAAAATTGTGCATCTTTATAGTTTGATTTTACTAAACTAAAATAATAACTGTAATGGGTTAAAATATGTTAACAACATTGAAAATTAGTTGGTAGCTCAGTCTTTGAAAAATAATAATAGGTGTATGGGGGTCTAGTACACAATAATTAATATGCATTATTTGACAATCCCTAATAGGAATTTTTTGTGTATAACTATATTATATAATGCCTTTTTTCTTACAGATATCTAGCTTCTGGATGCTCCTTCACCGATATCTATTACAGCTACCGAGTAGGAATTACGACTGCTTCCAAGGTAGTAAAAACCACATGTAGCAAAATATGGGAAGTTTTCCATCAGCAACATTTCCCAGAAGCCACTCAAAATAATTGGATTGCCATTTCAAAGAATTTTGAGAAATTTGCAAACTTTCCACTTTGTCTCGGTGCAATTGATGGCAAGCATGTGCGGATAGAAAATTTTCCTAATGAAGGTTCTATGAACTACAATTACAAGAAGTTTCATTCGTTTGTATTGTTAGCAGTCGCAGATGCTGATTATAAGTTTACTTATGTGAACATTGGGGGTTATGGCAAAGACTGTGACTCCAACATTTTAAAACAAACTGAGTTTTGGAAATTACTGTGTTCTAATAAACTGAACATTCCAAGTCCAACTCCTTTGCCGCCAGAAAACACTAAAGTACCATATGTGTTCGTGGCAGATGATGCCTTTCCCATGCATCAAAATATTATGCGTGGATATGGGGGCCACAATTTGACAGAGAAGCAAAAAGTATTTAACTACAGGCTCTGTAGAGCCAGAAGATATGTGGAATGTGCTTTTGGTATTTTGACGAATAAATGGAGAATTTTGCATAAGGCACTAAATTTGTCTCGTGAAACTGCAATTGATGTTGTTAAGGCATGTGTAATGTTACACAATATTGTACGTGAGAGAGACGGATACCGTCCAGAGGACTTAGTACCTTGTACTCTACAATCCATGACAAACGACACATTAACTACAAAAAAAACTGGGAGGGGTATTCGTACTTCTTTTGCTAATTATTTTGTAAGTAATGAGGGTGCATTGCCGTGGCAGCTGTCTAAAATTTAATGAATAAAATATTTAAAATTCTTAGCATTCAATAACAAATTTAATGTATGTCTATAATGCAGGGGTGCCCACAGAGGGGGACATATAACAATTTAAGTTTTTAAATGGGTGGAACAAAAAGTGTGGGGGGAGGTCATTACACTTTTTTGCAAGGGCTTGCCTCATTGAGTCTAGGGGGTGGGACCCCTGTAGACTGACTATCAACATCCTCCCTCACGTACAATATTGTGTTTACACAGCAATTTTATAATAATTTTTATCATTCTGCAGTATAATATTCATGATTTTGTATAACACAAGTTTTAAAAGTATTTCATTGTGTTTCTTTTGTCTACTCTGTATTTTTCTTTAATGATTCTGATGTTGCTGCTACTTCTTTCTTTACATAAAACAAATAATTATATTATCATTTTTTTATATATTCCTTTCAATCTATACCAATTTTTTGCATAATTTAGAATTAGAAATAAAGTTTGTTTTTATTTAAAGAGTACTTTTTTTACATGCTACTGTGTTTTACGCTGGTAATTTTACATACAAACTAATATTACAGATAAAGATTTATACATTGTTTAAAGCTTAAATAGATCATCTGTCCGACTTGTATTCAGAGGAATACTTATATTTAAGATGTGTTAAAACAAAAATCTGAGCTTATTGCCTGAGCTTAACTTGAAAATAGCTGTATTTAAATTCATTTTATCCACACCTATCCTAGGTAATAACTTTTATTTAAAGGGTGCTTTTGAGGCCAAAGAAAATAGTAAATCTGTATTTTAAAAAAGTCTTTGATAACACATTCATGATTATTAACACAAAAGGAAACTCCAATTTTGGTCTCTACATTCATAAAACTTCTATTTACTTTTTTTTAAAAATGTCAGCAGTAGAGTTTAATTACTTATTATTTAAAATCATTAAGTTTTTTTAAAATTCTTGTTTGTATTAAAAACAAAATTCATGACATGAAAAAAGCTGGTTAACTCATTGGCAGCTGTCTAACACGAATGAATATTTTTTAAATTCTTCATGTTTAAAATTAATTCACAAAAATATATTTACAATGACAGTGAAAAGTTGGTGTACTTCTTCCTCACATTCTATATTGTGTAAAATGAAAGACAAAACCAAAATTCAATAACTGCAGCTTCAAAACAATGAGACCCATCTTTTTTATGTCAAGAGCAGAAATAAAAATCTTAAGTATTTTATTATTTTTTTATAATAAAATAATCTGTAAAAAGGCAGATTACAGTGAACCCTCTCTATGATACTCTATGGACCTAAAGAAAGTATTGATATGGTCAGGTTATTATAGACAGTGCTGTTCTATCTGTCCGATATTAATACGGATTAATATATCTTACGGATCTTAAATATTTTTTTCACTATAGGGACCTTGAAAAAGTATCAGTATGGACTGTCATACAGAGGTTTCACTGTAAAAAGAAAGAAACTGACTGAGAAAATTCTATAAGTTGAAATTATTTTTTAATAACAATATTAGTATATCAAAACTCATTTTGGTAATTATCATTATTTACAATGTACACAGTATTGAGACGTTTTCGCTTTATATCCATAATTGACTGTAGCACAGCTGAGTGCAATTCTAATTTTTCAGTTTCAGTCATGTCACTGACATATTGTTCAAATGAACCAAAAAAGGACGGTTCACTTTCGCATTTTGATTTTTTAAGTTCACCCATAATTTCTCGTTCAAGTTCACTAAGATCTCTATCAGACCTTTTCACTTTTCTACTATGCCCGGCCCGAGCACTAAAGCTAGGCGAAGGGGTACTGGCAGCAACTGGCTCAGAAGTTTCTACAACCTCGTCCACCTGAGCCTCCACTGCTTGTGAGTCACTTACATCCTCAGCTGTTAGTAGAACACTCGACTCTGTTGAGCTAGGCTCTTGTATGGACAAGAGAAAGAGCATGCTATCTTGGTATAGGTACGGTTTCTTCGCTTTCTGCCCACTTTTTGTTTTAAGACTTCTGATGAATGCGTCTCTTATATTGGTCCATTTCTGGGTGATTTGCTTACCTAAAATGAAAATGATTTTAAGTAAAACTTGAAATTTTTACGGAAATAAAATGACAAGAGATGTGGAGTAAGGCAAAGAATGTTTATTTGAGATTTTTGTAAAAAAAAACTAGCCCTCAGCCAACTTCAAGTCTGTTCTTCATTGTGCCTGTTTAATTAAACAATATGATCTTCAAAATTGTTATAAGAACTGTTTATAAAGATTGGATATTTTTATATTAAGTTTCAGTTATATTAAGTTTTTTATTATTGTACAAGACTCTTCTAAGAACATCAAACTAGAAAAAAATCTTGGGATAATTAACTATCTGAGAGAATACAATAAAAATAACCAACTTGTAGAAACCACGTGCATTTTTTCGTCGAATTATTCTATGCATAATTATTCGATTATACTTTGTTTTTTTAGTATTAAAATCAATTTAAGTACTTAATGACAATCACATTCGTGATTTGAATGGAAACTTTTCATTATTTTGTCAACAAGATCAAATATTGAATTTACAGTGTAGGTACCTGTCGCTTTAATCAAGTTTGAAAAACAATTGAAAACAAAACATTATGTGAACTAAACTGATCAATAAATTCAGAAATAATGTACAATTTGAATTTATAAATAATATATTTACCTATTTCGGTCTTTTCAGCACTTGTTTTGTTTTCAAACTCATCGTCCAAGAAACTATAGATTTCCTTCCAGGCCTTTTCTTTTAAAATATTATTACGATAATCGTCATGCCTTTTGTCCCACAGACATGGCCTATTTTCTACCAGTTCGCACAAATTGATCACATCAAACTTAATAACCATGTTAAAACAATAAAATCAAATTAAAAACGTGAACACTGAACAAGAAAACCAACAAACGATCAAAACAAACATGAAATGTCGTCACGATACATTGGGATTGCCAGATACCCAACGGTAAATCGTTCCGATAACCGATATCGGTTCCGTAGAAACGACATAATCGCTATCGTATCGGTAAGTGAAAAGCGCTCCGGCTTTCTGAATGCATTTTGCGTTCCCCGATATAATCGGAACGGAATTATCGCTGTCTTATCGTGTAGTGAAAAAGCGCTCTAAAGCCTCTAACCCCGAAAAATTATATCACGCATAAAAATGAGCCAGAGTACTTTGCGTCCCGCCACTTGACTTTTGGGATTTCGATTGCGGCCCTCGAGTACTTGGTAGTTGAAAACCCCTGTTCTAAATTATTGGAATTATTGATCTTATTATCTATAAGATATCAGGCCCCCTTTAGTAAAATCTTTGCCTTTAAAACAAATTTTAAAGCAACAGATATGCTTACTAGAAATTTGGTTCTCCCAGATATACAGGGTGTCTCAAAAGTATTGCAACCATCTTCTTACTAGGATTAGGGAGGGCACAGACTACCCAATAAGAATTCAAAATCTGAAAGTTAAGTCTCAAACGCCATATCCTAAGATGTTATAGTGCAGATAAAAGTTGCAAAGAGCAATGAAAGATGTTCTACTGTTGACAAACGGAGGGGGGGAAGGTAGGAATAAAACTCCAGTTTTAATTTTCTTGCTTATTATTGTAAAAGCTGTGTAAATATTTCGTTTGGGCTTTCATAATGTGACAATAAAATATTTTTTTTCACTTTCATTGTTGAAAAGAACGAGATAGAAACCCCTATAGATCTCCCCAAAATATTTTCTTAAGTGCGTCCCTTGTCTTCATTCGTTCTTTTACTTCTTTTTGCTCGTTTACTGTTCATATTTTTTTCTTTTGAAAAGTGTAATCTACACTTGTTGTCTTACCAAACACATAAAAATTTTAAGCCTGAAACATTTATGGTGTTACTTTGAGGAACGTTAAAATAGTCTTATTTTCTTGAAGTTGTTTGGATGAGATAACTAAATTGATAAATCTAAAAGGAACTAACGTCTTTCTCTTGTTACGATTGGTTTGAAGATCCTCAACTTTTTTTTGTCGGAGAGGTGAGCTGGAGAATGTATAAGGGGACGTCCATAAATTATGTGAGGTGTTTTCCAAATTTTGGACCCCTCCCCCCCCCGCTTGGTGAGATTTAGTGAGATTATGCTGGACCCCTCCCCTCCTCCTGAAATTAGCACGTGAGATTTTTTCAATCCCTTTCTTTGATATATTTTATTTTCTTCTTATAGACATTAAACTTTGCACATGTACATTGCAAATGTTTCGATATAAATTCATGTTGAAATCAAAAACATGGTCATAACTTGTAATTATTACGATTGACTGGCTAATAACAATTTTCCTAAACTTGTGCTAAAAAATATAAAAGAAAAAACGTATATTTTCTAAACTAAATGTTAATGTGAGATTTTGAGTGACTCCCCCTCCCCCTGGTGAGATTTTGCTAGACCCCTCCCCCCTTTTTGACCTCATGTAATTTATGGACGCCCCCTAAGATACTAAGTTTTTTTTGGTATAACGAAGCTCTAGAAAACTAATTTTCCCCACAGTGCTCAACTCTGTTTAATTCTCCAAGCAGCGGGGGAAAATACTGAAATAAAATTATTGATGGGCGTTTTTCAAATTTTTAACTTTTTTATTAAGAAATCAAATACTGTTGGGGCGGGTTCATTACTTCAAATGAGCGCGTAAACCCCCTAATAAATGAATTTGATGTAATAAAAAATGGGAGTTCTTTAAAATCTTTTCAAATTGACTTTAAAAACTACTTTTCTGTCGCCTGAAAAAAAAACCTCCGCCTGTGCAAAGGGGAGACGAGGCAAAAATTCGTAATGAACAATTCCCGCATTATTTCAAAACAGAAAAAAATGCATTCTTTTACTAAAATAATGGTTCTAAATTCAAAAATCAACACGAAAAGTTTTTAAAAAATGATGTTTTCGCGCCCTTTTCAAAAGTCAAACTTTAAAACATTGCGCATATTCCTCCCCCCTTTTGGATATCTATCGAATAAAAAATAAAATAAAAATGTGAAAATAGAGCCCATTCACGATGCTTTGCGGGAACCACTGCATTAAATTTTTAAATCATTTGTTGCAATTCTTCTTTAAAACACGTATGCAAAAGGCAAATTAATGTGAACCGGATAAAAGCTTTTAATTATGTAGTAGCATAGCAGTTTGATACGGTCCGCGAATTGCAGTTGTTTAATCTTAAAAAATGTAAAAATCACGGATGTAAAGGGATGAAATTCGGGATTATCCCAACTTTGGATTATGCTCTACAACTAAATTATAAAATCCTCTTAAAGTTTTCTATTGGAGTCTTAGCTATTCGAAAAAAAACTAGTAATATTTTTCTTTTATACCTTCAAGAAAGAAACAAAATTGTTTTATAAAAAGGAAACCCTATTTATCTGGAATTTAATGTCTCCACTCCACCCTCACATTTTTCTATACCTACAATAGGTATTTATCAAAAAATTAAGAATGAAATAGATAAGCATTTTTAACAGATATTTTATTTGTTACGATGAAAGTTCAATAGAGTGTAAAACAAACTATTTTAACTTAATTTTTTAAGAAAATTTTATATTCTGTTAAATATCCTCTTCTATTTTCCTGGTGGTTGGTATGAATTTCATTTTTTATTTAGTATTTCCAGTTTTTTATATCAAACAACCAATACCAATAAAATACATCGTAAAAAATATCCAAAGCTATTAAACTGTTCTCTTCTTCCAAAGACACTCAAGTTAATACATCTCTATTTAAAATATACCGTACAATAATGAGTAATTTTCGATGAGTTTTATTGCACTAATCTTTTGGGTACACACACCTGTCTCTGCTTTCGTATGAATTGTGACCATAAGATCACAAAGAAATTCATTCCTATAGATTCGTATCTGTTGTTCTCTCTTCTGGTTTGAATTAGATTGACTCTACAAAGAAAGCTCCGTGTCGTAACGTTGGAGAAAGAGAATAACAGCTCAGAATTAAAAAAATACTTTGTTATCCTTATACAGGGCCATTTTATTTCTTTATGTTGGTACTGGAAAATATGCTTTATTTTTAGACTAATTTCAGTATTACTCAAATTTGAAACAATAGGATTTTTGAAGTAATTTTTTGTCTGCTTGGGGTCCTTTTACAGAAAACTTCTTCGACAAAGAAGCTCCTAAGACTCTTGTACAAATAATACTCCCCAACAGTTTTTTAATGGTGTTGATAAAACCCAGGAATTTTAAAGAATATTAGGAAATTTCAAGGAGTAATGCTTAAAACAGTTTTAAAAAATCCAGTAATTTTACACACTAAAATATTTTTTTTAAAGAAAGTTCTAACGTTATTCAGTGGCGGGTCAGAGGGGGAACCGTGGCCTCCCCCAAAGAATCTTCAAGAAATAGCTTAAAATCATATTTTTCGGTGCTAAAAGCAAAATAAATTCTCTGGGGAGAACTCCAAGACCCCCCGTTCGTTTCCCTGTGGCAGTGGTTCCCAATCGGTGGTCTTCGGACAACATTGGGGTCCCTGCCACAGAGTACCAGAACTGGGAGTCCACTGGCATAGGCAATAATGGATATCGAAAAAACATTGGGTATACCTCGTGATAGGGGCTCTGGTCCTCTGGTGCAGTTGTGGATCCAGTCTGGACCTATGGGGGGCAACCACATTTTAAGAAGGTTTGGGGCTCTTCGGCTCTTCCCCTGAAAAATTTTGAAAATGTGACCCTAAAAACCGATTTTAGGTCGTCTTCACCTTCAGGGCCTTATAACCAGACTTTGTTTTTCAAGAAGGGTTTTGATTCCCAATTTTTTTTCCTAAGATTCCTCCACCTGAGTGTTTTACAGATCAAATGCGAACCTCCGTGTTAAAATATCTAAGTTTCATTCACGAAGCTCATATGACGCCCCATGGAAGGAAGGGGTCTGGGAGTTTTCCCCCAGAAATTTTTAAAAATTAGACCGTAAAATGTATTCTTTTGACTCATTTTTGAACTTTTAAGACCGGATTTAAGGTCCCTTCCTCCGCGAGGTATCCCAGAGATGAGCGGTCATCTCTGCCCGATGGTCAAGGGTTTTGGTCCGAGCCCAAGGAGAGCCCCCTGATCCGCGCTTGCTCTGGTGTGCTGGGATCGCATCTACTACTCATGAAACTCCCTCGCCTCCCTTGTCACGTCAAGAGAGGCGGAGAAAAATAATCTCCATCGAAAGTGACAGATTGAATGAACACGTCGCAGCCAATCACACCTCTGACCAACAAATTGTATTGCCCACGCCTATCGCTCTGTCAATCACAGCCATTTTCCGTGCTGCTTTTGAAAGCTTGAAAATAGCGTTTTGAACCCTCTTTTTCGCTTTTTCTTTTCCCTAAAAATTAAGCAGATAAACGTTAAAACATTTTATAATTTTATTGGTACAGGCCAAGGTTTGGTACAGGCCTTAAGAGTGGTCCACAAAAATGTATTGTTCTTGGAGCCTCATCTTGGATATTATTAGTTACGTGTACTGATCTTAACTTCCCGGGCAGATCCCCATTTTATGACCCTATATCACTTAAAAAGAAGCCCGGTGGCGCAGTGGTAGCGCATAGCTCTTCCGTGCCACAGGTCCAGGGTTCGGTTCCCGGCTCCCGGGCTGGGCAAGGTCCACTCAACCTTTCATCCCTTGAGTGGGTCGATAAATTGAGGACCAAGCGCGCTTGGGAACTAAACACTGGGGGTCTTGCGTTAGACTGACCCGACTGACCACCTAACCGAGACATATGCCTTCACCCCAGGGCCCCACGGTCAAGAAAACGAAGATGGGCATCGTAGGGTAGGACTTGGCCCACTTAGGGCTGTTGCGCCGATGAGTTTAGTTTTTTTTTAGTTTATATCACTTAAAAAGGCCCAAATCACATTTTTTGGACAAACACTGGCAGTGTTCACGGCATTTAAAAATGTGTGTGAAATCTGTTCTCTTTTTCAAATATTGAGGAAGTGAAAACTGAAAACCCCTTTTACGTACAAAATAGATTTTAGAATGACTCGTTTTAGGTTTTTCTTGTTCAAAGGGAAAGGATTGTTGTAGAATGATATTATGGCGGGGGAACCTACCAAGTATTCTGAATCCTCACCTGCTTAGGGGTCAAAATACACAAACATTCAAGATTCGTCCAGTTTTTGTCCTGTAGTAGGGTCAAATTTCGTTTACTTCTAGTTGCAGTTACGTAAACTTGACATATTTGGTATGACCTGTGCCACTGCACTGGGGACGAGCATTTAGTTTTAGTCCTTGTTAAGCCAATACTCATCTGCTTGTTTCTTCAAAATTTGACCAATCAGAGTAGAGATGAAGACCGGCTTAACTTAAACTACAAAAGCGTCTATGATATCTTCTAAGGAAACAAATTGTTTTTATTTTAGTTACTTTAATCTATTAAATCTCAGGTATTAGGGGGACGATCCATTGTGCTCCCCTAAAAAGTATTTAGCATTTTTATAACTGGAAAACTGTTGCCACAGATATTATAAAAGTGAATTAACTCGCCGGTCCGGTATTTTGTCAAAGGAACAGCTGGATGGCAACTAAAAAACACAACTTTTGCTTTTCTGCTCGTTTAGTTTTGTATCTAGTCTCCAATGCTACGTGTTTATAATTGAAAATATATATTGTAGTAATGATGGATTGCTACAAATCAAGATATTTGGACATTTTGTGTTTCATATTTTTAATTAATTTCTCTCAGGCATTTTATCTTCCTGGACTTGCTCCTGTAAATTATTGTGAAGCTGATAAAGCCCCCAAGTCATGTCAAGTACGTAATCCATAAATTGTAGTTAAAAGTTATTGCTATTTATTCAGTGATCAAATATTCTATGAAATTTGCTCTTTTTTTGTAATCATGGTTTCTTTTCTGATCGTAGTTATGTAAAATTCCGTAATCATCCATATGATAGATCTCTAATGCTAGCTGAGAAAGCGAAATCTTTTCTTATGTTAACTAAAAATGAATTTATATCATAGAGATTTTTAATATTTATTAAGTGGTAGTTCCTATCTTACTTAATTGTTACTTGAATTCGAAGTATTATATGCATCTGAACATGATTATCATGCATGACTGGTAGAAAACTGTTTTGTTAATATATCTCTTATAGTATGCGCTGTATTATGTGTTATTATTTTATTTTATTACTATATATATTCTAATTATACAATGGTGAATATTTAAAATGGTTTGTACTTTCAGTCTCGTGTTATGCTTTATGTCAATCGCTTGAATTCCGAAGAATCTGTAATACCTTATGAATATAACCAGTAAGTATCTACTTCTCTATGCATTTTGATGCAGTTAATTATAAACATGGGTTAAATCCAAGGAAACCGGGCCTAAAAATTGGGTGTTGGTGAAATTGGGTGTTGCCAATGCCGTTTACAAGCGAGTACGGAATTTCAACCTCTGTTGAACTGGGATGCCCGAATCTACTATTTATCACCATATTTGATGCCAGTCCCGATTTCTTTGGATGACACTAAACATGTTTTATTATGTAATGTGAAAGTTGAAGTACCCTAAATGATTATACTGGTGTATGCACGTACTCCTAATTTTACTCTCTGAATAATTAATTCCATGGTAACTTCTGAACCATTTGTTGTTTCTGATATTGTTTTTTCGTTGTTAACTCAAGGGGCGAAACAACCTAAATACTTTTTAAAATTTTGTTATTTTGATAGAAAATAGGGAATTATACCAATTAATTACTTGTTAACTAACCTAATTGATGGCATCGTATGGTATGAAATGTGTATGACTCCAAAAATGCAATTGGGGAAAACGGCTTTTCGAGCTTTGTAGTAAAGATAAAGTTTGCTAAGGCGGGGCCATGAGGGATGCAGAGACATTTACCCCTGAAACTCTAAAATTTTTACTTTGTTGACTGTAAAAACTCATTAACTAATTCTTATCCCCTCTCAATATCCTCCAATGTTGTTTTTCTGAATATTCCATGAAGTTAATGATCCTTTCAAATAAAAACTAATGTCGTAAAGTAACTGCGTTAAAAATAAGGTAAAGAAAGCAGACAATCTAAGGGCCGTATTCAGAAACTTTTAACACGATTATGAACCGATACAAGACTGAGAACGATATATCGAAATAATCTCAAAACGAGTACTCCAGCTCACTCGTCTCCTCAAAAACGAGTAATTCAGCGGACTGACTGGTAGAAAAGAAATTCACGTCATCGTTGGGAGGTTTGTTTACTTCCATTTGGATTGTCACTTTACTTTTCTTTTCCCTAAATGAAGGTTATTTATTGGGGTCGATCCAGGCGAAAATTGTGGCCCTTTTGCTGCTCCTTCACATAATTCCACCTCCTAAAATGGCCCTTTCACAAAATTCAAATAAGCTTTAATGATTATTTGCAAGAAAACATTTCCAAAAAATATGTTTTTACAATTATTTGAAAAATTTAAACATAATTTTACTTAAATTTTTCACAAAAATGGGCCCCAGAAAATAAAACTTGGATCGACCCCTCGTATAATTGAGGCACTTGGAACAAAAATGAGCTAACTAACAAATTTATATTGAAGTTAGCTCGTTGTGGCAGAAACACCTTAATTATATAGTCTTAAAGAATGGTAGATTATTTTAGATTTAGGATCAAAGTCATGTATTGTATAGTATTTGTTGTTTTGAAGCAACCACATCATTATAAATTGGACTTTGCTATTAATTCCTAATGCCCTTGATCATTGAGCGGTTTGAGGGTCCATTGTACTGCTCCTATTTTGTTGCACCTCTTCACAACACGAAGAAGCATATTACGACTAATGGTCAGGCCCTCTTACAATGATCCTTTACGGTAATGCTTTCCCTCCTTGCCATCAACTCCAAAAACAAAATGAATTGATACTACACTAAATTTCTTTGTGTAAATTACTACATTTATTAATACAAATATAGATGATAAATAGTGACAATAATTAAGATATTGAATATGTATTAGTTAGATTAGTGGCTTATATTCTTATATAGAAATTTATTTAGGGAGAGGCCCAAAATTACTCCTCAGCCTCCCCTACATTTTTAATGGGTCCATTGTAGATTTTTATTAAATTTTTAGGTAGAATTTGCGTCCTAAACAACTTAATTACAATGTAAGACCAAAGGGGAGTCCACCCCCAGAACCTTTTTTTGAAATTTGACTAAAAAAAGGGTGTTATTTTAACTAGTTTTGGTACACCTAGTCCGAATGTGGAGATACATTTGATGTGGGATTTGCATTTTGATAAACTTAACATTGAAAAAAGTTGAGAATAATAGTTCCAAGTACAAAAGGAATTGGGGTTCATCAACCAGAACATTTTTAACATTTTTGGAAATTTACCCTAAATACAGGGTTTTAATTTGCTTTTGGTAAACTTTGTCAAGAATTTTGGACATACAATTTTTAGGTAGGTTTTTTTTATATTTTTAACTTTATATTATGAACTTTTATTTGTTTTTAGAACCTTTCACTAAGCTTTTGGATGTCTATATTAATAATGCAAAACAAGATATTTTTAAAATCGCAAAATGAAAGGTTTTCGGATTTTTTGCAACAAAACATTGTTCATGAAGGAAAATTATTGCTCAAAGAAAAGTTTTTTTTAACTTAAGAAAATTCTTGCAGGCCGCAATATTATGCAATCACTGGGATTCATTGCCAAACTTGTTGATCAATTGTACCCACCTCAGAATCGGAACTTCCCTTCTTATGCTGCTTCAAAACAGAAACTATTTTAAAAATTTGAAAAACGGGCTGGATTTAGGGGGAATATTACCGTGACAGCAAGAATCTTCGTTGGGGGTCGGAGTCTTCGTTTCTAAATTGGTTTATCTACTTTTCCATGGACAGTTTAAAGGTTAATTAATCAAATCTAAGAAATCATTCTTGTCAATCTTAATCTGCCATAAATTAGCAAATGCAAATCCTTCTGGCAATGTGACATTACATACAAGACAAGTGAGGCAATAAATTTGAGGCAATAAATTCTTCTAATTTATTGCATCATCTTGCTCACTCCAGCATTAAAATATTATTCATCCATAATAAATAAAAACCAAATTTTGATTTTTAAGTGAGTGATTCTTTGTAATGAAAGTTTGCTTTTATAGTGAAATAAGTTGCAAAACAAATTAAGTTTGTTGTAAGAGTTTCCATTATACTTAATAATAATTAATAATTTACTGTTTTCTTTTTACAGGGATGTGATTCTTCCGCGGATTCGCGGAGTTCCGCTTTTTGTGACTTTTGTATTTTGATCCGCTTTTTTAAAAAAAAATTCCTCAAATTAACCTTCTCCACGGAAGAAATTTCCATGGAGAAAAAAAAATTCCCCTTCACCATACTTGCCAACTATTACGGAATGTCCGTAATGGTTACGAAAATTCGGTTTGTACTACGGAATTACGGATGAGGCTTAATTTTTACGCAATTCCGAAAATTTTCAAAGAAAAAATAATTTTTACGCTTTTTTCCGGACATTTGCCTGTAAAGTTGGCATTTTGACGGCGTGGACGCGGGCAAAAAAAAAAAAAAAAAAAACAACTTAACAGACGGTTCGCGATCGCGTTTTTCTTACTTTGCGTCAATATCCTAGGCTTCAAATGCTTGTTTTTTAGAAAGTGTTCACTTTTTACAGTTCAAATGTGTCCAATATTTAGCTGGCAAATTAAAAAAAATATTAGGGGAATTTCTTGTTGTTTGCAAGAAGGCAAATAGAAATTTATGGTTTGAACTTGAGAGTTCAAACAAAGAATTACAAGGTGTGCAGATAATAGGGTGAATGAAAAGTTTAAGGTAAATAATATTATTTAAGCATTATTTAAATTTTTTATAATAAATATAAATTATAATTGGACCTTAATGCCCAATCAATACTGAGGCACCATTACCTCTTATATTCATTTTAAAATATACATGAAATTTAAATTTTTGACTCCTTGGCAGGGTTGGAAAAAAACATGTTTTTTTCTAAAAAATACAAAAAACGTGTTTTATTTGTTTTAAACGTGTTTTTTTTGTTTAAAACGTTTTATTTGTTTTTTTTTACCCACGACACAGAAATTCTAAAAAAAACTCCATGATTTTAAAAAATTAAATTAAGTTTTTAAAATTGAAAATGGATTAACAAAGCTATCCCTGACATCAAATGGCATCTTGAGCTTTTTAGCACCTGTTTCTTTGAGCTTGGTGGAGTAAAATGATTGTTTTGGAAATATGATACTATGTCAACAACTTCAGCTTTAACATTAGAAATGTAAATATATTTTGCTAAAAGGTTTAAGATACGAGCTAAACATTTATAAGTTATTATATTCATATTCATTTCAGTGCTTTTCAGTTCATTGGGTATTTTGACGACATTAGCAGCATTGATCGTTTAAAATATTAAAATAAAACAAAGAACAGGTCAATTATAAAAAAATATGATTTTTAAACAATTTTATTTGTATTTTTTATTAAATAACTTTTGAGACAAAAATCAAATAAAACAGTTGAAAGTAAATACTAAGTTTTATATACTAATGCCATCTGTTCATAGAAAAAAGAATTACTAAAAAAGTACATGTGTTTTAAACAATGTTTTTTTTGCTTTGTTTTAAACGTGTTTAAAACAAGTGTTTTAAACAAAGTGTTTTAAACGTAACAACCCTGCTCCTTGGTAACTATTCAGTCAAGAAAACATTTCAATATAGAGAAAAATAATTTTAATATAGGCGAAACAACTATAAATGATTTGGTATAATCGTTTCCTCATAATATTATCCTCGCTGCATGGAAATTTTGTTTAGATAGTTTAATTTTTTGTCTTTATAGTAAAATCATTTACTTTGCTTTCACAAATGAATAAATATATAGTGATTTTAATTATGCTGTAGTTTAATTGTCTATTGTATTCTGTAAGTTGCCTTTTGTATGAATTTGTGCTTTGCACGTTCATTTTATTGAAATATTGGGTTTCCTCTTTTTTTTCCTTTTTGCCAATCACATCCCTGTTTTTAATGTGTGTATGCTTTTTTTTTCATAGTTTTGACTTCTGTTCTGCGGATGACTCTGACTCTCCTGTAGAAAACTTAGGTCAGGTTGTATTTGGAGAAAGGATTCGGCCATCATCATATGAAGTATGTATGCTCTTGAAAGTGACGCATTGAATTTTGAGTCAATGCGATTTAGATTTTTAAAATTTTTGTGTACTTTTTCAGTCAATTTTTTTTTCAGATTTGAAAAAATTTAAATTTTGCATCACATTGTCTTGCTTTATATCTTTTTAAAGCTTGTTTATAACAGAAGAAAACAACATCTTGTTTATGATTTTGGGTCGAATAGTTTGAGCATCAGCTATTTAAAAATATGATAATGACAAAATTGCATGACTTTTGCCTATTTGAATGTGATCTCTCAAAAACTACCAGCCCTAAAAATCTGAAATTGGTCCTATTATACTCCTACTGATAGGAACAATAAGCACACCAAAAGTTTTTAAAATCTGAATCCCTAAGCTCCAGACCTTTGGTTGATTTGACATGGAATGACCCTTATTAGTTTTATGGGTGCTCTAAGTTTGATGAAGTTTTCTTAAGAGCCCTGAATGAATTTTTTTAGAAATAATTTTAAATTTTAAATACCATATCGCTACCTCAGAGCTACAGTGGGACAAAGATATCCCACTGTAGCTCTGAGGTAGCGATATGAAACTTTAATAATCCTATACTAAACCTGTTTAATAAAAAATGTCTTAACATATGTCTCTTAATTATAAATTATGCTTTATTATTGTAGAATAGTTTTTAGTATCAGTTAAAAGTCATACTCATGTTTGCAATTTTTTCTCCGTACAAAAAATTATTAGGTGCAAACTTAAATTTATTCTCATTAAGCTCCCTTTCTTTAAAAAAAAGATAGATAGAGGAGAACATTTTTAAAAATCTTACTTTGTTTGAGTAAGGAATTAAGTTCTTTGCTATTTATTGTGTAGACCTAGCTTGGAGAATGTATAGGCATAGACAGCTATTCTTATGAATATGTTTCATTCAAGGTTTTGCCTTAAAGTATTAGTTTGTATAGTACTTAGAATTAAATGTATGAACGAGGGTGTTTTTTTAAACCTCTCTTTTGCTCCTAACAAAAATGTTAGAATTTTGAAATAATTTTTGGTACTTACGTACTATCCTGTCAACCGTGCTGCGCGCTCAATCCAAAGAACAATTCCAAATCTCATAGACTGTGCCACCTAATCTGACGATCGTTGAATGGTCATCGGGATAATACAAAAGAACCTAATTTTTCTGCTAGTAATTGGACACAATTTTCTATTAGTTTGAGCAACTTTTCTTTACTTTCTTCCAACCCACAGAGATGATATGCAAATAGCTAAAGTTTCAATTCTTCAATTCTTCTTTGCACTGACAAAAAATTTTTTTCCCAGACATTTTTTCAATTCCAGAATAGTTGAAGAAACCCCCCCCCAACATTCTTATTAATGTTGCTTTGGAAAAAAGTAAAACTTAGCATCAAATTGTTTAATCTTGGTATCAAAGGGTATAATCAAACAAAATATACACTTTCTTTACCTACCTTTTTGTAATTTAACATTGCTTTGCTTAGTGCTTACCTCTAATGTAACTTTCCAGTGCTGTAACACTGTTATTTCCACTTCTAATGTTTAAGTTTTTTTTGTAGATCAGCTTTTTGAAGAATGTGTCATGTGCAACTCTTTGTGAGAAAACATATCAAATGGACCGTAAAGAAGATGTAGAAAAGTTGAATAATTTAAAGAAGGGCATGCTGAAAAACTACCAACATCATTGGTATGTTACATTTTGATTTGATTCTTGTATATTTTGCAATGATCTGACAGTTTCAAAGAATTTTCGGTACGTGCATATTATCCCATCGACTGTTCAGTGGCCATCTAATTCTGTGACACAGCAGCAATAGAACAATCAATGGACTTTGATGACATTTTCAGGTTAAGTGGCACAGTCGGCGAGATAATGCATAAGAACCGAATTTTCATTTGTGCATAAGTCTTGTACTTAACATACTGATGCAAAAAATTTTAAGAAATACTGATCACTGTATATAGTTATTTTTAATGGGAGCTATATTAAAAACTGTATGAAGATCAGTTTTTCTCATCTCTATGACCTTTTCTAAAATTAAAGAATTATATCCATTATGAGTACTTAAAAACCTGTGTTCAGGATTTGTTTTGTTCAATTCAGTGAGATAAAATGCATATTGTGTGTTTACTGAACTAATCTAGTGTTTTGTTTCCAGGATTGTAGATAACATGCCTGTTACGTGGTGTTACTTGGTTGAAATAAATCAACGTTTTTGCTCTATTGGTTTTCCAATGGGCTGTTATGTTAATTCAGCTAGACAGCCTAAAGATGCATGCGTCATGAATGTAAGTTATCAATATACCATTGTAGTTTGGTATATTTTCTAAAATGTGTCTAAAACAGCATTAACTACCTAGGGTTTGACTTTGACTTTGCAAATTGTTTAAAAAGGCATGCTCAACAATAATGTTTGTTTATTAAAATGTAACCCTGATGTACTTGTAGTTTTTATAGTTTAAGAAATACGTACTAAACACTAGTAGTAAAGTACCAGGTGATATAATTTAACTAAATTTTAAAAATCTAATGAACAAAAAATCACTGATCTGAATCTTATCAATCCATGTGGACTGAGCCACTGAGATGAAGTGATACCCTATTCGCACTGCACGGATAAGGGGCCCTTTATTTTCCGCTCCGCCCTCTATCGGCGTCGAACCACCCTTTAGCGGAGCCAGAAGCGTTCCATCCTAAAGGGTGGTCCAAAATCGCCCCATCCACTCCAAAGGGCCCTTAACGCAACAAAGATGGCGGCGAGATTCGAATCTATGCTGATTGCTTTTACATTTTTGAGGTCCTTTAAATAGTTCCACAAACACTAGAACAGCTACTTATTATCAAAAAAGTCTTCTGTCATTATTTTTTTGTGAAAGAATTAGAAATAGAAAGTGTAATGTATAATTATTTGGAAGTGTGTGCTTGTGCTGCCATCTGTCACAATCACTAATAAATAATTATACACTTGATTTTACAAAATGTTTCTGGCACTAGATGTCTATTTCTTTCATGATATTTTAAAGAATGAAAGTGTTTTTTAATAATGTGTAGCTGTTCTAGAATTTTTGGAACTATTTAACGGACGATAAAAAGTGTAAAAGCGAATCGAATCTCGGTCATTTGCCCCTTACCAGTGCGAACGCCGTTTGCACGAAAGGGCCCTATCCGGGAAAGTGCTCAATGCTATGAAGGGCCCTTTAGGTGCAGTGCGAATAGGGTATGACCGACCCAATTTTACAGCATGCATAAATGAGAATCCCCCATTTCGTTTATTGTGCAGGTTTTTTTATTTAGAAAATCAAGAATAAACAAAGAAATGTATTGGTTAAAATCATAAATCTTAGTATTGCTTTATTAGAATATAAATATCATGGAAAAACAGGTGGGGCATTTCATTGATATATCCAATAAAAACAGATTGGTGCAATAAACTGTACAACTGATTAAATTCAGGGAAGTGAATGTTCCCTAAACCTACAGGTTCCTTATAAGTATAATGTTTTCTCTTCCTTTTATTAATGGTAATATCTTTTCCCGAATGGATTTTGGAATTTTCTCAGTTTTTTGTCTTGCCAAGTACAGAACTATTATCTTTCCACTTATTTTTATCAAATAAACATTGCATTGCATCACATCTGCTGTGTGTTAGGTCCTCACAATCATATGCACTAGGGATACAACTCCTAACTTTTGGCACCCGAAGTACAAGGGATGTTTTTTTCAACTTCTGTTTTGCTCTTGGGAAAAAAGAAGGAATTTTTAAAATAATTTTTCTACTGGTAGATAGTTACATTCTTGACAATCAATTGGTATCTTTATTGGGAAAATCTGACATTTTTCTATTAAGTTTACGAGTGCGTCCTTAAACTTTTTTCCCGCCAGCCCGTAGAGAATTTCTCTTCCTTCATACTCTCTTCGCATTAACAATAAACAATGGGCAGGCAGGTGATTTTTGTAGTATGATTCTCCAGCAAAATGTGCAACTGACACGGTCTGAACTGACGCGAAACTAACAAAAAAGTCAAAACTTTTTGTGAAGAGGGATTGGAAAACTTGTGAAAAATATGATAAATGGCTTGATTTTCAAGATGATTACATTGAAAAATATCTAAAAATGATTGTAACCTTCAGTAATAATCTCATTTTTAAATATTAATTTTTTTTTAATTAAAAACCTATCAAAAAGGGAAAAAATGAGGAGGAAGCAAAATTCTCTATGGGCCGGCTGGAAAAAAGTTTGAGGAGTGCACTTGGGGGTAAACTTGATTACTAAAAAAAAATGTCCAACTTTTTCCAGTGAAGAGGTGAATTGATCATCAAAAATGTATCTATCTACCTGTAGCAAATTTATTTCGAAATTCTTATTTCTTTTTTTCAGGAGCAAATTGGAAGTTTGAAAAAAAAAACCTCATACCTTGGCACAATTTTTAGCAGGATAGATGACAGAAATGCACCTAATCAGGACATGAAATTTCAGTCCTAAAGGTGCTATCCAAAATGAAATTTTCACTCACTAGCTAATAGAGGGACTAATCGGAGATTGGAAACATAACTTTAAAAAAATACAAAATTCACTCGTCAGTCTTAAGCATTTGCTTGACAATGTAAAGTTGACAAGCATATATATTTTGTTCCCTTCAAACTAAAATATTGTTTGGTTTAGAAATTGTATGTCTGATCATTTTTGGTACTTACATATTAAGCTGTCAATTATATAAAAATAAAAAACTTTTGTAATTTAGTGCTTAATTTTCTTTATGCCGACTGTTTTGGTATTAGCCAAATAGTTGATGGCCACCAAATACCTTATCATTTAATTGATGAAGTTAATATACTTTATTTTTTCTCTTTTAGACTTTATTCAACAAGGCAGATACATTTTACCTTTTTAATCATGTGGACATCACCATTACTTATCACAGTGGTGAAGATGAGTCCTGGGGAGGTAGTTTCAAAGACAAAGGAGGGAGGATTGTGAGGGTTAAAGTCAGTCCTCGCAGGTAATTTTTGTTGAATACAACCCTTAACTTAATCACCTATAAAATTAATAATGCAATTTTTAATTACATTGTAAGCAAAATAATTTTTTTTTCAGTATAAAGCACGGTAAAGATAGCAATTGTAAGAATGAATTCACTCCAATGGAAATCCCAAATAAATTGCAGTCAAAAGATGTAATAAATGTGAAATACACATACAGTGTAAACTTTACTGTAAGTATCTAAAATTTGTAATTTTTCCTTTTTTGAGTTAAACTATTGAATTCAGAACTAATATGAGTTTATTGCTTTGATTATGTTAAATTGAATTTAGGTTTCTAATGGTTAATGTTTTTTGTCTTGAAATATAAAATCTTAATCTGTTTTTAGAAAAACAATGATGTTAAATGGTCTTCACGTTGGGATTACATTTTGGAATCAATGCCTCATACTAATATTCAGTGGTTCAGGTAAATTAGATTTGTTATTTTTTTTAATGTATTGATATTAAATTATTTCTTTAATCATGTTCTTTTGCAGCATTTTAAATTCCCTTGTGATTGTTCTCTTCTTGACGGGAATGGTTGCTATGATATTGCTTCGCACACTGCACAAAGACATTGCTCGTTACAACCAAATAGAGAGTGCTGTATGTATTCTTATTTTTCTTAAACCTTTTGTCTTATGAACTTCTCAGTTAGGTATATTCCTTTGAGGCTAAATTTTTAAGGTTATTCTATTGATCTTTGTGTAAAGGAAGATAAATATATATTTAATTTTATCTCATGTTTACTATCAATGTTAAAAACATTTGTATATTTTTCTTATAAATGTTAATTTTGATGTTTATAATTTTCTTTGAACCTTATCTCCAACTATATTTATGCATTCATTGTGTTATGCAATCAAATTTTAAAATTTCAAACTTTCAAGAATGGTAAAAGACAAGTTTTTGTTTTTAAATTAAATAATTAAAACTAACAAAAAAATAAGATAAATTACCCCCCCCTGAATTATTAATATGAAAATGTAACGCTAAGTTATGTATACTTTATGAGCTTAAAATTTTTTATGAATTAATCTGATTTTGGATAAGTAGTATACTTTGGGTAGTTATATTTCTGCAGCAACCATGCTCACTTGTCAAATAGTAAGAAAATCTATATGATGTATATAAGGCAGCTGAGAATGTTCTCCTAAAGATTTCTTATGAATGACACCTCTTGATTTTCCTTCCAAACTGGTCTTGATCCATAAACTGGTGACTCAGTTTCTAATAAATGCCCAGGGCCGTATTTAGGCATATGCAACATGTGCTATAGCACAGGGCGGCAAAATTTTGGGGGGGGGGGGTGGCAGATTACAACAATTCAAAATGCTACAAACTATGCAGCTTTGAAAAAATGTTTCACCAGCATCAATCCGAATAGTACTACCCAAGCAAAAAAAAAAAAACCAGAAATACCAAGCAACTGGCCTGTTTATAAGACCCAATGTGTGAAGGGAGAGGAGTGGGCCAATTATCCGACCCCAACACCCCCAATAAACTCGTTAAGATAATCTAACTCCTTGACGAGAAATATTTATGGCCTTTTTCCGAAATGGGGGAAGACACCAAGAGGACTAAAAAATGCACTGCATAAAATGGCTCAAAGTGGTCAAATTTCAAAAATTTTCCTGGGGGAGAACCCCTAAATCTCCCTCCAAAACTTTGACGTCTGTTAACAGTGTTTTTGTATTTTTTGTTAGTGACACATTTTTCAAAATGAAATTTAAATCATCCATAGTGAAGAAGATTAAGCAATAGTTTTTTGAGGGTATCATGGCTTCCCAGTTTAGGGCCATAATTTTGCCATCAATTTTTATACTGTTTTTTCTCTTGAAAATTCTGCAACTTATTAGGAGAAATCCTCTTCGAGTGCAACCCAAAGGGTTTCAAAAGGAGTAAAAACAATACTTTTAAGGGCCAAATTTCAAAAAATTTCCTGGGGGAGAACTCCCAGACCCCCTCCAAAACTTAGAGGTCTGTTAACCCTTTCAATCCTAAGCTGCCCAAGATTACCATTGAATCCTATGGATTATTTCGGACGGCTTAGGATTGAAAGGGTTAAAAGTGTTTCCCGTGGAAATTTTGCCACTTACAAGAAGCGGTTCCCTTCGGATGTTTCCCAGAGATTCAAAATTACATAAAAACAGTTTAAAGGGGAAAATTTCAAAAAAATTCTGGGGACCCCCATCCTTCCCATTTTCTTGAAACATAAAATGAAATAGGGGGGGTCGCCAATAAATTGATATGCACAGGGCGGCAAAAACACTAAATACTGGCCTGTAAATGACTCTTGCTTCTATCAAATGGTGCTCCACCCCCTCAGGGTGTTAGGATTCAATTCCTTGCACTAAGAACCTTGATCAGTGGATTGCATGCGGCTCCTGGCTACATGAAATAACAGCAAAGAGGTTAGGTTGTAGCTTAGGGTGGTCGCTAATAACATGGGGAAAATTTTTTTTCGTTCAATTTTTCGCGGCACCCCCTCAAAAGGTGCCATTTGATGTCAAACTAATATTCTGAAAGTTTCAGACCAAAAAAATAATATTTCGACCCCGCGCCCAGCCGTCAAAGTTTCGAAAAAACGCGATTTTTCACTAAAAACTGCACGTTTTTCACCATAAAATTCGAACCGAATATAGTAGAAAAGAAAATAAGGATTCATTCTTTAGATAATTTATTAAGCTTTACCTTTTCTAATTGAAACTTTTTTGTGTGACCCTTAGATCAAGAGATACAAGGGGGATTCCTTACCCCACCCCCAATATCAATCTTTTAAGGAGAGACGGGATTTTTTCTTTCATTCATTAAATATTGTTTACTGGTTTAATAATATGAAAACAATCATTTTTTAACCATATAAGTGTGAAATTTTAGGGTGTAAAGTGAGAAGAATTTTTTGAATTTACTTTTTTATTCCAGATAACAGTTAATAAAAAATACACTAAAAATTATAAAATATATTAACAAAAGCACACATAGCATACAAAATTAGGATTATTATTCACATAAGAGCAACACATTTAAATTTAACATTTAAAATTTACAAAATATAATGCAAATTTAAAGAGGCAAGGATCTAGAAAGGGTAGGGTTTTTTTCACGTCCGGGTATAATTTTCTACACTAAGAAACAACTTGTAAAAGGTATTGCTTCTGTTCTTCGTCTTTAATAATTGATATATTAAATTCTTGCACTAGTTTTATACCTCTTTCAGCAGCATCATTAACAACTTTTAAATTTTTCTCAATATCAAATCCTTTTGAAAACTCCAAGTAAGTGCACCACTCATCAGGATCAGACAAGAAAACTGTGCTGAAATACCTTTTATAAAAGTTTAATGTAAATGGAGTATTAAAGCTATCTAGTTCTTTACTTAAAAGAGAATGGCAGTCATTTAAATGCACTTTTCAACTTCACTGTTCTATTTTCTTCATTATAGTCTTGGTCCACATCATTTTTTTGTAAGACAATACTTTTAAAGCCATGTTAATTTTTATATCTTTATTTAGGCTTTATAAAAAAAATGCAATTATTTCAGGGTTTAAATACCATAAGTGGTTTATAAATTTAGTAAGTGCAACTTCTGATACTTCAGTTTCTGTTTTTTATAATTAATTAATGATTTAATGGATTTTAAATCTTGATTCAGAGCTAATATGGGATCAGGAGCGTTAAACCACACTTTTACATAAATATTTAAAATGAAAACACAGATAGTTCTAATCTTCTAATTGTTTCCCTCACTTGAAGGTTAAAGGAAACTAGTTTCTAAAGCTGAACATTTTTAAGCAATAGATTGCTTTAGCCATCCATCTAGCGTGATGAGGAGCTCTAAATGATATCTGATGTGGTTTTGAAAACCCAATAAATATCAAACACCAGAAGTAACAGATCCCTATAGTCTTCTCTAGGATGATATATTGAGTTTTGCATCTGCCCGGTTATGCACTTCATAGAAGTTGTACTTACTAAATTTATAAACCACTTATGGTATTTAAACACTGAAATAATTGCATTTGATTTTTTGATAAAAGCCTAAATAAAGATATAAAAGTTAACATTATGGCTTTAAAAGTATTGTCTTACAAAAATGATTTGGACAAAGACTATAATGAAGAAAATAGAACAGTGAAGTTAAAAGTGCATTTAAATGAATGCCATTCTCTTTTAAGCAAAGAACTAGATAGCTTTAATACTCCATTTACATTAAACTTTTTTAAATGGTATTTCAGCACAGTTTTTAAAGTCTGATCCAGATGGAGTGGTGCACTAACTTGGAGTTTTCAAATGGATTTGATATTGAGAAAAAGTTAAAGGTTGTTAATGATGCTGCTGAAAGAGGTATAAAACTAGTGCAAGAATTTAATACATCAATTATTGAAGACGAAGAACAGAAGCAATACCTTTTACAAATTGTTTCTTAGTGTAGAAAATTATACCCGGACGGACGTTTTGTAAATTTTAAATGTTAAATTTAAATGTGTTGCTCTTATGCGAATAATAATCCTAATTTTGTATGCTATGTGTGTTTTTGTTAATATATTTTATAATTTTTAGTGTATTTTTTATTAACTGTTATCTGGAATAAAAAAGTAAATTCAAAAAATTCTTCTCACTTTACACCCTAAAATTTCACACTTATATGGTTAAAAAATGATTGTTTTCATATTATTAAACCAGTAAACAATATTTAATGAATAAAAGAAAAAATCCCGTCTCTCCTTAAAAGATTGATATTGGGGGTGGGGTAAGGAATCCCCCTTGTATCTCTTGATCTAAGGGTCTCACAAAAAAGTTTCAATTAAAAAAGTTAAAGCTTAATAAATTATCTAAAGAATGAATCCTTATTTTCTTTTCTACTATATTCGGTTCGAATTTTATGGTGAAAAACGCGCAGTTTTTAGTGAAAAATCGCGTTTTTTCGAAACTTTGACGGCTGGGCGCGGGGTCGAAATATTATTTTTTTGGTCTGAAACTTTCAGAATATTAGTTTGACATCAAATGGCACCTTTTGAGGGGGTGCCGCGAAAAAAATTCGCACTTTGATTTTTAGCGACCACCCTATTGTAGCTGGTCGAGGGTTTTGTTTGTGACATACTCGACAACATAGGTTATCCTTCTGAAGATGTCTTTTAAATGACACTTCTCAGCTGTACTTCTTCCAAACTAGTTCCTCTGCTCCTGTGATTCTGAAGAAACATTTAGTTTGTGTTAGTATTGTGTAATAAAAATAGCTAAGGTAAGCATTTTTACAGGATGATGCTCAAGAAGAGTTTGGTTGGAAGCTTGTGCATGGAGATGTGTTTCGTCCTCCAAGAAAAGGAATGATACTTGCTGTGCTCCTCGGAAGTGGGGTCCAAGTATTTTTCATGGCTCTTATTACTTTGTGTAAGTTAACTTTACATGCAATTAACTATGTTTCAACTTTGTTAAAAAGCATTGAAAAGTGATGAAAAATTGGATATGAGTATTTTGAAATACATACTCAAAGAGGTATTTAAAGCCATTTGAGCAGGTTTTTGAGGATTTTTAGTTCCCTCATTGTCAGTAAATAAGCTGTTAGTAACTCCCTTCTCTCCTGCTAATTTTTCTTATAAGGTACTAACTCTTTTCTGGAAGAAATAATTACAGTAAAACCTTACTGAGTGACTACCCTATAAAATGACCGGTTTTTGAAAGATATATTTTCCCCCTATTCTTCTAATGTTAAAATGCCACTTTAGAATGACCAGCAAAACCTTGAAATCCCTCCCTACGACCAATTTTTCCAATTTACAGAAAACTTTTCCAGATGTTTTAAAGCTGGGAAAGGAAAGAAACAGTATTCCCGTTCTATAGACATTAAATTTGTCCTATCATTTGTCCTATCATTCATTCTATCATTAAATTTGTCCCACCCAATGCACTTAAAAACATTCGTTCCAACATTGAAAGGCCCCCATTAGATGGTTTTGAAAGGTTTGGTATGGTTAGTGCATGTTTTATGTTTGTTTACCATCTCTATTGAAAGGGTATTTCAAAAAGATTTTATTGCCCTGCAACCCTCCCTTCCCTTTTCCTTTTACATGTGGTTTTATTGCTCCCCGTGAAACAATCAGACTGACAACAAGGTATGTTACTCGAGAGAGATTTAAAATTTCCATTTTTGGGACAGAGAACTTTGTTTGGTGCACATCCCAGTATTCATCCAGTTAAGTTACTGTACTTCAGTTTAGTTGGTAGGAATAAGAGCTTTCAATATGAATAAAAAGAGGGTGTTTATAACTCTAGAATAGCGTGTTGCAAAAAAAGTGAAGCAGTTGGATATGTTCCTCATTTTAATATAATGTTGCATTTTGATTTTATTCTATATTTTGTATTTATAATGTGTGGGAGTCAATTGTTGTAGAGCTTTTTTACTTGTAATAGTTTAATTTTTTATTATTGAGTGGTAAAGCAATCCCTATCTGATTTTAAGGTTAACCCCTTTTGAGTACCCACCCCTCTTAACAACAGATTTTTCTAGGAATGGAAGGTGGTCGCTTGAGAGGTTTTACTGTATAATAAATTTTTGGTTAGATGGATGTCATTGGGAAAATTAGTATTGCTTGTGTCATTTACTGATTTGTTCATGTGTGATACTCAGTATATTTTTTAATTTCCTTGTTTAGTCTTTGCCTGTCTTGGTTTCTTATCACCAGCTAATAGAGGAGCTTTAATGACCTGTGCTATGGTATGTGATTATAATTTTTGTATTTAAGTGCAACCTAAGTCGAGTAAACCAAAATTTACTAAGAGTTATTATAATAGTAATTTTATTTCCCTTATTTAAAAAGTATGATAGTGATTTTTATTAATTTTTAAAATTGTGTTAATGTAAACAGAATTTAAAAGAATATTTATAATTTCTAGTGATTTTCAATTTACTTATTTTTAGGTTTTGTATGTGTGTCTCGGAACTCCTGCTGGTTATGTGTCTGCTCGAATGTACAAAGGTTTGTTTGTTTTGTATAGATTTATGTTGATACATTTTTGCTTGTAATTGGGCATCTAATAAAAATCTTATTTTCTTTTTAGCCTTTGGAGGTATCAAATGGAAGTCTAATGTGTTCTTGACTTCTACACTTTGTCCTGGGTATGTTAATGAAATACCAGTTTAATATAAAAATCTGTCCAGCAACTTTTAACCCTTTCGGTCCTAGCAGACCCAAAGTTTCCATAGGATCCAATCGGGCATCTTAGGATTGAAAGGGTTAAGAGAAATTTGTTAGTTTAAAATTGTTTTAATGTGTGTGATTACATTTTCTGAAATATCTACACTGCATCATTAATGGAAATCTTTCTGCCTTGATGCCTGTTTTACTTCCATCTGTGTTTTTTCTATCCTCTGAAACCAAATGGGTTTTATGTATATTTGTGTGAATTATTAACTATTTAATACTGTATACTGTCAACAACACAGTATTCCTTTTGGTTTGACCTTTTTTATACAGTTTTGGACAACTGGAGATTGCATTTGATTGTATAAGTTTTTAGGCTTGTCAGAATTAAAAAGATTATGATATACGAAATGGTCATTATAATCTTTTCTTTTACAGATGCGTATTTTTACTGTTCTTTGTGTTGAATTTGATGCTGTGGGCAAAAGGTAGCAGTGCTGCTACACCATTTACCACGCTTTTAGCTCTTCTTTCATTATGGTTTGGAATATCTCTTCCACTTACATTTGTTGGGGCATACTTTGGATTTAAGAAAAGGGTTAGTACTTAGTTTTATTTATGGTTATAAGAGATTGTTCATCCTATTTTTTGTAATTTGTTTTCCCATTTAACCGTGTTAATATTTTTGTAATATGTTTAATTTCTATTAAGTCTTGTTAAATCTTTACTAGTCAAGGATTACTTTCTAAAGGATGAAAAAATTTTACTAATCCAAAGCAGGGTTGCTTGATTTAAATTGTGATTTCAATCATGATTTAAAGAAATTAATATTGTATGCTTTAAAAATTGTTTGCAAGATAATTTTTCAAACTCTTCTATATATGGAATAGGGAAATAGTTAGGTGCCCGAAAATGTGAATACCAAAGTGAATGATATTGCCTGCAATTTCAAGAACACTTTTTAATACCTTGTTGACCCTTGAGGAAGCAGCAGGCTTTGGATCAATAGATATGATGAATTAAAATCTGATTTTTTAACTAATATGAAGAATTTATAAAACCTATTGATTTTTATTAAGAGCTTATTTTTATAATTTCAGTCATGTTTTTTAATCTGATTTTTCCTTATACAGAACTATCTATTAATAGTTAGATTATTTAATTATATTTTTTTATCATAAATTAATACTTATTTTAAAGAAATAAACATTACCTGATGAGTAAAAATTAATTTAAATAAATCAATAAAACTCAAAGGTTGAATTTTATTTTTATGCAAAAAACAGGAATGTGTTTTAAAAGTAACGTTCAAATATAATAATTTTCTTTTCAAATTTAGTATCAATTTTAAATTTAGTATTCAAAATATCAATATACCCCTCCGAAATTTTGTTCTGGCTATGCCACTGTTTAAACTATACTTACCAGTTTTAAAATTTAAATTTCATTGAAATATATTTTATTATTAATATGATTTTTAAATATACTTATCTATAGTTTTTCTTTTAAAAACTTGTTATTTTGCATTATGTTATTTTTGTAACAATGGGGTAAGCAGATCTCTTTTTGAGCCGAAATAAAGCTATTTCAGCAAAATGACCATATAAACGTTCAAAAGAGGGTCAAGGGGTCATTCTAGAACTTCGAAACATAGCCTAAATTTTAAATGGGATGTTTTTTTATGTACATCAAGTTTGGTGCATATCAGGAGAAAACTGTGGATTTGTATAAAAGACAAACACACAAACTTTATTTTTACCTTTGACTTTTATTATATTAGATGAATTTTTCAGACTATTGAACACCCTGTTCGAACTAATCAAATCCCTCGGCAAATTCCTGACCAGTCCATCTATACTCAACCTGTTCCTGGAATAATTATGGGTGGAATTCTTCCATTTGGATGCATATTCATCCAACTATTTTTCATATTGAATAGCATTTGGTAAGTTTTTTTCATTAATTTTCTTGATATTGAATTATTTTTTTATGATTTTTTCTACACTATACAATATACAGTTGCAGACCTAACAACCTCTGCCTTTTCACATCTCCAGCTTTTCCTCCTACACAACTTTTATTCCATGTGATTGTGCGCCTAAATTTAGTGAATTTCAGTGAAAAATCGAAAATTTGGCTTTTATAAAAGAAAAGCACGATTGTGAATGTAAACATTTTACAGATGCACTTTTTATCTATGAACTTTCTTCATACAGTTTCATCACCTTATGTTTACTTAAATATTTAAAAATAGTTACAGGAAGATTCAAATTAGAAAGATTTCTGTGTGATCCGATGTGCTTTTGAGACTCCAAGTGCGTTTTGATATTCGAAAAATTTCTTTTTTCAACGTAGCCTATTATACATGCTAAAGGATTAAATCCCTTTATTTTTCTGCTTTTGCTCTTTTTACATCCTTGAAGAGGCATTGTTCTCATATTTTAAATTTCTCTTAAATTAAAAAAAAACCCCACAGAACTTGCTAATTTTTGAATAATTTCTATATTAAGGACTGAAATATACTTTCCCATTCCTTCTAATATTGTGGCATTATTTTGTTTAAATAATTGTCTTGAATATTTAAATTTATTTAAAGATATTGACTTGGGAGCATATAGGAATTTTCAATCTACAATGTCCCCTTAATACTTGGGAATTTTGCAAAATAGAAATTTGTGAATCTGTTTTATTCATATATATATATATATATATATATATATATATATATATATATATATATATATATATATATATATATATATATATATATATATATATATATATATATATATAGTATAATAACTTTATAATGTTAAGAAAAGGTATTAATAGTAATTTTTTTCATGTTTTAGGTCAAGTCAAGTTTATTACATGTTCGGATTTTTGTTTTTGGTGTTTATTATTTTAATAATTACTTGCTCAGAAACTACCGTTCTTCTCTGCTACTTCCATTTGTGTGCTGAAGTATGTACATTTCTTAACTTTAGACCTTTTCTTATTTGGTTCTTATAATAATCAAATTGTCTAATTTTTACCTAGGATTTTAAGTAATCTTTAATATTTCCAATGAAAAATGTTTTTAGATTTTTCCAAAATTGTAAAATTGTTTGGACTTAATTTTTAAAGGCTTGTTTACAACTTAATCTGTTATTAATTTAAAAGATTCCCTAAATGAAATTTAAGAGTCATAACTTAATTTCAACATTTTTTTTTTTGCATTTGAGAAAAATTAGATGCTAAAACAATTTGATAATATTCCTTGTACTAACTTATCTCATGTTGAATGCTAATGTGAAGTTCATTAGATAATCTGTTTTAAAATACATTTCCCCCCAGGATTATCATTGGTGGTGGCGATCATTCCTCACAAGTGGTTTCACTGGCTTCTATTTGTTCATCTACTGCATACACTTTTTTGTTACTAAATTAAACATCACTGGTGCCACATCAACCATTTTGTATTTTGGTTATACTTTGATCATGGTTTTCTTGTTCTTTTTGCTTTCAGGTAAATTTTTTTATTTTTTTACTTATTACTTCATAATGCAATTTAGATGTTTGTGTTTACGCTGTTTTAGAAACTTGAGTTATAGAAAATAATTAGAGAAACTTGAGACTTTTTTCTTTATTTTGAATTAGGGACAATTTGTTGATTATGGTTTATTTAAAATTGTTCCTTAAGTTTTATAAGTGGTAAGATATTAAAAGTTTTTTCGTTTGATAAAATTATGCCTTATATCTATTAACTTGTTTACAAAAGTTTAAAAGCAAACTTTTTCATTTATGTAATTAGTTTAAAGTGAGTATTTAATTTAATTCTGTACAAAACATTGAATTAAAAAAGAAACTTAATACTAATATATATTTGCATTTTTAAAAATTTATTGGTGATATTTTGTTTATTTAAATATTAATGTAAACATTTTTCTTACAGGTACTGTTGGATTTTTTGCTTGTTTCTGGTTTGTTCGAAAAATCTATGGAGTTGTCAAAGTTGATTAACTCAGGTGGCTAAGTTTTGTTCATAATTTATGTACAGGAAATATTTTCCTTTCATTGTCATAGCTCTGCATTTGCAAGGCTGGTGTGATATTTATGTTTTTAAAGGAAACTAAAGTTCCACTGCAACACCTTCCTGAGTAATAATTGTGTTTGTACAAACTTGTCATGCTATTTTTAGCTTTATTTAACTAGAATCATTATAATTTTATACTTCATCTCTGAGCTGTATGGAACACTTGCTAATCAGAGTTAATCCAACTATAAGTGTAATGCTAAAATGGATTTGTAGATGGTTTTTGAGTTAGTGTTTGGAATGTAGCATAATAAATGTAGTGATATTTTTTCTACTCATGGGTATACTAATTCTGAGGGCATGAAAACTGGTCTCTTATCTTTTCATTCAATCAATAAAAAATTTCAGTAATATGAACTCTGAGATAACCCCCTTTGAAACATAACACTGAATTAAATTATATGGAAATTGATTGAAAAAGTTACAAATAGTCATAAACTTGACTAATTATTGACAAACTAAAATATTTTTGTTGGTAATTAAATAGTCATGGGTAGTTTTGTGTTTTGTTCAGTATTAGTTCAATGATTGCATTCTTGAAAGTATTTGTCACATCATTAATATTTAGATTTTGGAATTAAAATCAATGTTAAATTTTAAGTTCAATTAAAAAAGTGTTTGTTGTAATTGTATACTTGGTGCATGCAGGCAACAAATATTATGATGAATAGCTCTCAATAGTTTTCATCCATTTTATTGCATCAAATGATGTTTTTTACTAATAATTTTATGAATAGCTGAATATGTAAATATTACTGAGAGATCTCATAAAATGTTTAAAATACAACTCTAACTTGATGCATCCAACTAGTCAATTGACTAGTTAAAATAAGTTTTGGGAAATTCATAAAGCATGCACAATGATTGGTAGTCTGGCAATTTAAAAAAAACTTAAAAGTGATTAAGGCTAAGAATTCATTGCAGGTAAAATATTGTATAACATTGAAGATACTGTTTGCTTGATAAATATTGCTATCAATTACTGATTGCCTTTTAACTGTTATTTGTTACCTATAAACACATATCTAACGATTTGTAAAATTTGTTGGATTTTTGTGTTAGTTTACCTGGGTTGTAGCAGTTAAAATACCTATTGCATCAATGTTAGGGAAATTATACAATTAGAAACCGATCAAATTTTATTTGAAACAATTTTTGGTGTGGATGCAGACTAGAAGATTTTTAGGTAACTTACTAAATCTTAGGATCATTGTGTACATAATTGGTAAAAGTTATGATTTTAAGAATTGAAACTCCCAAGATCAAATGTTTCAAGACCTTTTCTTAGTATTCAAATAATGTTATCAAAAAACATGCCTAACTTTAACTGTGAACACGAGGATATTTTGTAAGAGCGAATAGAACTCTTTAATTTAACAATTGGCTTATGTATGTTACTTTAACGATACGTATTTGAAATGGAGAGATCTAACACATACATTAATTGCAATGGCTTGTATAAAGTATTTTTATTTGAGTTGATATATATTTATGTAGTGTATTCTTATTGTTTATATTGAATTTTCACATCTGGTCCTTTGTTATAATACCTCCTAATGTTGGTACAAGTTTAAATTTGTGCCATTTTGCATATATAACAGTGTTCACCTCAAGTGCTGATAAATGTTTTATAAAGTTAAAATATGTTGAATAAAATTTATCTTTAGTGTTATAATGGTTTCAGTTTTGTGAAAGTCACTGGGCATATGATATTAAATTGTTTAGAAAGGTTCATTGTATATTTTTGTTTAGAGCTTTAAGTGTTTTGTATTATTCATTATCATTAAGAATGCCTGAAAATATTAAAACATGGTTACATTTTTGGGAAAAGGTTGGCAATTTTTTCTTGTCTTATAAATTATTTGGAAATAAAACTATTCATATCTATTCTCAACTTTTTACTGTCAATATTTTCACTTTGATAGCATTTTCTGAAAGGTAATTAAGGTTTTATTGTGTTAATGGGTGTAAAAGTGGTAATTTTCCATGCATTTCTTTCAAAACATTTTTCTCTTAAAACGTTTTTAATTTTTCTTATTATCACTCCTTTGCTGCTTAGTTGGGAATCAAAAGTGACTAATCATTGGCATGTCAATAAATTATGTGAGGTCAAAAAATGGGGATCCAGCAAAACCTCATCAAATCTCACCAAGGAGAAAAGGAGTTAAAAAGTTTTGTCAACTTTTAATTTGGTGATCACAAGTTTTCTTTTATCTTTTTTGCACAAGTTTGAGAAAATGTGCACATAAGTCAAAACTGCGAATCATTAGCCAGCCAGTCGAGATAATTACGAGTATAATCATCAAGGGGGAGGGGTAAAAAACCTCAATTTATGGACGTCCCCATAGCACCTAAGGAGAGGAAGGGGGTTGCCATTTGCTGGCACTGTAGATATAAATGGTGCTTTTGTGAAAGTATTAAAAACACTTTATTTTTTAAAATATCTCAACTTGAAAAATGTCTATGTATAAAAATTTAGTTTGGCCAAAAAATTCAACTTAAAAAATGTTCTGAGGACTAGTATTTCGTCCACGCAATGAAAACATAAACATCTGTTGGGGAAGGTTTGTTAAACCATCATAACTTCCCTTGTGTTAGAGTTATGGAATCGGGACCAATTATGACTGGTTCTACACATTCTTTAGAAATTGTTTCAGCCAATAAAAATTATTTTACTATCATGTGTTGGGGCCACCACGGCTTTGAAGTTGAATATAATAGAGATCTCAAAAACTTGGCTGTCAAAGCTGCTTATTTCACCAAAACTTATCTTTTTTGCATCAAATTTTGGTGCCTCCCGTGTGCTCCCTATTCTTGCAAAGATTTCTTTGCAAGTGGTTATTAAGATTTTTAGTGAATTTTTTTAGTAAAACAAGTCCATTCCGACGGGGTGAATTGGATCAATCATAAATATGGTTGGTTTTCTACCCTTTAGTCATTTTTCTGGTTTCTATGGGTTATTATCAACACCTGCAAACATGGGCCGATATAATAGGGGACATGAGGGAGCATAATTCGATTTTTGAAGGGCAAATGATCTTTTTAGAGCATTAAATGACATTTTATTTCCAAAAGGTAATAACAGTGTATATTGTACCCAAGGGTTTTTCAAAGCCTATAAAATTAAAAAACACTGAAGACACTCAACTGACAAAATATTACGATCATTTTGATAGAAGTTAATGTATTTCCTTAATTTATCTTTCGTAATTTGCATAGGAGAAACATTATTCCTATGATGCAAGTATTTTATAAAAAATATTCATTAATTTTAATAAAATTTATTCATTTTACCTTATTAAAATATTTAAAGCTTTCGGCCTGGACACAAACTAAGTAATTAGCACCCCACACCCAAAGGCTAATGAAACGGAGATGGGCACCGCCTGATGGGCCACTAGGCCCGGGCATAATTTGATTTTTATGATTCCATATAATTTAAGAACGTCAAAATTGCATTTTTCCAAGAAAAACTGGCAATGATCCGATTCACCCCGCATTTCGGGTAAATCGGATCACGACACTTAAAAATAAGTATAAAATCAACCGTTCATGGTTGTTGAATTTTTTTTCAACAGGTTCTAAAAGTATAGATTGTGAACCGAAATATGCTTTTTAAAGCATTTCAAAATCTTTGTTAGGATATTTTTGGCAGCAGCTCTAAGTTCAAAATTGATCCGATTCACCCCGTTTTACGTTAATAAGATAAGCGAAAGGTAGCGTTATTTTAATTAAGGTGCTGTTTTACAACAGTTTTCTTTTATACGTGCAAATAAGATTCCAACCATTTCGTATTTCGTTGAATCATTCCTTATTTTGGGAATTACACAAACATTTCTGGAAAATTATTGAAACTTGAAAATTTTACTAATGTGGCAAAACCCAAGAAAACTTGTCAAAACTTATTTAGAACAATTTAATTGCTTTTATTATCTCATGCTTTACCTGATTATTACAAAAAAAAAAATTCTATAATTTTAATTTCTCCTGTAAAATCCTCATGTATATTCCTCACTAGTTGTGAAACTTTATTTTTAGCAAAATCTAAGTTTCCTTACCAAGCGCAAGCGCCTCGACATAAAGACGAACTTTTCCTCACTTTCTGCTTTCTGGAATCTTGGTTATCCTGTGAAACGTTGAAACATGATCTCCAAAACCAAAGGTTAGTATCTCTGATTTAATTAACACACATTTATGATAGATTATCTTAAGATGTTTTAATATTGAAAGTTAACTAAGATTGCAAAGAGTTTCATTTAAATTCTTAATTGCACTTACTATTCAGTAAGCATGTTGTGGCTGGTGGTAATAATGAGGTTAGTTACCCATGTTTTTTTAGGATATGCCTTTGAGTCAATTTAGAAAACAAATTGCTTACTTAAGCTTCTAAACTCTAAAGTAATTTACTAATGCACAAATGGGTCTTATGTATTTTAAAGAGTCTTTATAAAATTGGAATTTGTGGAGAACATAGATACACCACAATTGTAGAAACATTTTATTTTCACAGTTCATATTAGACAGGCAACATATAATTGAATAAACATTTATAAAGTGCATCAAATTTAGTGACTGCCATTTTTACAGTAAAAATAACTCTTCAAATTATAAAAAATTTTAGCTTTGGTTATTTATCTATGAGCCAACCCTTAGACATAGCAACGGCCATAGATATGAATACTCTTTTTTTTAGAATTTGAATTAAAATGAACTAAAAACATGCAGTTATTATTTATTCTTATATACGAATATGATCCGATGGCTCAGCCGATGAATGTGTGGCTTTCGTGACGCAGTCGGCATAAAAACGCATCTCATTTTACTATAGACCAGAGGTTCTCAAACTGTGGGTCGCCAGTTAGTTTTTGGTGGGTCGCGACAAGTTTTTGAATTAAAGAATTTCCTTATGAAATGATGTTGTAATTGAAATTTATGCTAGATTACAAAAAAAAAAAAAAAAAAAAAAAAAAACCGGGTCAAATTTCAAAAATTTCTCTGGGGGAGGACCCCCAGACCCCCCTGGAGCTCATCGTTGCTCCCACAATCAAACAATTGGATACGCTTAGGTTCAAATATTTTTTTTAAATACCTAAAAAGTTAAAGTAATCTCTAATGTAATCTATTATTGTAACAAAATACTAGATGGCCTAACGCCACACGCATAAGGCTAAAGTTATGTAGGGGGGATGGGAAAATTAACGGAAGATGAGGTGGGTCGCGTTATAGTTTATTTATAAAAAGTGGGTCGTGATGTTAGAAAGTTTGAGAACCCCTGCTATAGACTAAATATAAAACCTGCTTAATGGATCACGTGATCAGTTAGGTTACACAAATTATTCTCTTTGGCGGAGATTTCCTATTCCGATGTGTTTCAATTATTAAATTAAACAAAAATGTCGGATGATTTAAAATATTTAAAAAACCAATTAATAATTATACTGACGAATTATTAACTGTAATAAAGGATGATTATAGATTCGATGTAAAGTAACTGTATTTTCTGTAGCAAACTTATATTTATCAAAATCTTTTATTATCTTTAATTTAAAATGCGCTTTCATTTATATTATTTTTTAAGTGTTTTTTAAAGGTTTAAGGTAGCATAAGGTTAAACATAACTGACCAGGGCAGAGCCAAGCAGAGCATAGTGTGTGTCAAAAAGAAGACATACTCAGTCGGTCAAAAAAGGGGAAATTGACCATTGGTCAAGGGTAGCACAGGGTTAGCCATAACTGACCGTGACCAGGACAGACCATAGTGTGTCAAAAGTGAAGACATACTCAGTTGGACAAAAACGGAAATTGACCAGTTGTCAAGGGGCATTCTACTATTGTGGCTATTTTTGCTAAATGCGAAATTAAACCTCAGAATGCTTAAATACATTAAAATTTTAATTCTGAGTTTGTTCTTTGTGACAGACCCGGGCTTCAAATCCCGGTCCACGGGCGTCAGACTCAACCCAGTGAGGCTAATTATACTGGAGTTTGAAGGTAGAACGACCTAGGTACTCCCTCAAGTATCCCCTTGATTTTTTTGTGTAGTTTAAAAAATGAAATTTTTTAGCTAAAAAAACTGCCGTATATCCATACCAATTTATTCTGTCTCCATTTTAGCTTTTTGCTAAGAGAATATTTTCTTAACCTAAACCTTGGTTACAAACGAAATATTCATTGCAACGAAATCAATAGGTTTTGTTTTTCGTCCTTAGTTGTCTATAATGGGATGCGTTTTTATGCCCCTCCACTCCCGAGTACGGTTCCAATGATTAGTATTTAATAAAAAATAATCACAATACACCAGTGATGGGTGCTACGAACAGATCAGGATTATGGACGGATCAATTGATGAATCAATTTCTCTTGTGAAAGTTGGCATTAACTGCTCCCTTATAAATTCACCCTTTTTTTTTTGGGGGGGGGGGGTATTCTATTATTTTTTCTTATGTGCAACAACATTTAGGGTGTCTACTACTTAGGTTTATCATATTTTCTTGGATCCAACCCAGGACTTTTTTTTAAATTTCTTACTAAGTACCATATCAATTCATCAAAGATTAAAAGCTAAGAAAAAAAAAACATTTAAACTAAAACATATTAAACGGGAATATTAAATTTTATAATTTCATTTGACATTACTTTTTTTCAAAAGCAAGTAAGTTAGTTCTGAATTAATACGGACAGTAAGAAAAAGTAAAGCAACGCAATTTAAAACATCTTAGTCAGGATTTGTTTATAAAAATGTCTCACAAATCTTAAATGTATGAAACCCCGGACATTTTATCGCCCCTGGACATTTTCCCTGACAGCTCTAAAAACCCAGGACGTAATAATGTAAGCCTACTACTACTACTTTGCCATGGTGCATAAATGACTGCCTTGTCAATAACATACTTTGTAAATACAGCTTAGAGGATATTTTTAAATCTAGCATCACACCACACAGAAAATTAGGCTTAATATTTTAAGTTCAGCATCCTTATAATATGTTCTCTAGTTTTTCAGTTAATATTTGATTGTAGATTTTCCTTGTTTGTAAAAATGGCTGGCTCTGAACCAATACGTACTTGTAGATATTGCTTAAGGGTCAATCCATTTCAAGAGGTCCAAAAAAAGCAAAAGTGGTTATGCGACCATTTTTAAAAAAAAATTTGAAATTTTTTGTTCATTAACCCAAATTGAAAGAAGATGAAAACAACGATTTTTTTTTATTTAACCTGTCTTGTTGTCCACAGCAGCCATCCATATTTTGTCGTTTTTAACAGTTTTCGCTCATTTAGGGTTTACAAAAATGCTAATATCTCCTCTTTAAAATCTCCAAATAAAATGGGGTTTATAGCAAAATTGTTTGGGAGAAAACGGCCTAAAAGAATGAGGCAGAAATGGTAAAAAATTGGTCCGTTTTCAAAAGGACTTTTTTCTAAGAAGGAAACTTGTCAACACATTGTAATTTTTTAAAAAATAGTCAGAGTAGTATATGTTAACTCATATGCAAAGTTTTAGACCTAAAACTTGGTTCCAATTTTTTGAAATCCCAAATTTAACGATTTGTCAATTACACTTTTGAGGTTTCGATATCTTTAGTGGGGCATGAGATAAAAATTTGAAATTTTGGCACCCTCTTATTTAGGGTAGAATTGTGCTCAAAAAGTTTCCAGATGGAGATTTGACAATAAGTAGAGTTATGACAAGGACAAAATGTCAACAAATCCAACAGAAATTTAAAGTAAATGGATTTTTTATAAATCTGTCCTTTTTATACATAGAACTTTTTTTCCTTGGAGAGAAACCTGTAAAAAAAACCGATTTTTTTAATAATAGTAAAAGAATACATAAAACATATGAGTTAACACATACTCTGACTATTTTAAAAAAAAAAATACTTTGTGTTGACAAATTTCCTTCTTAGAAAAAAAATCCTATCAAAAACGGACAAATTTTTAAAAATTTTCTTAACTTTTAACTAAAATTCTTCCATATTTTTTTAGGGAAACATTTTTGTATCAGTCTTTTAAACCGTTTCCTTGAACAATTTTGCTTTAAACCTTATTTGATTTGGAGATTTTTAAAATAAATTAATTTTCAACAAAAAACAGACCGACTTCAAAAGTGCGCCTAAAAGTGAGAAATAATTTTTATCCAAAAAACAACAATACTACTTTTTAACATAATTTTTGAAGTCGAAACACTTTCACAATAAATTAACATTCCTCGCTAACATTGAAAATGTTTGTTCGTAATTTATGGGTATAATAGTTTTTCTTTTTAAAGTAATTTTCATAAGACTCCTCAGAATATTTACCATCGTATAGCATGTGGTAACAAAACGACATACTATTTGATGGTGATTCTAAATACAATATATATTACAAGCAGAGAGGTCTGAACTGCACTCTTTTCTTCATGTTTATGTTTTCCAAAAAGTTTTAAGACTTTTCATATTAAATTAAGAAAAGAAAATAGTTAATACTATATTGTGACTTTAATTGTAAATCTTCTTTTGTCTTATGTTATTTGCTAATAACATGTTCTTTTTTCAATGTTAGCGGGGAATGTTAATTTATTGTGAAAGTGTTTCGACTTCAAAAATTATGTTAAAAAGTAATATTGTTGTTTTTTGGATAAAAATTATTTCTCACTTTTAGGCGCATTTTTGGTCTGGTGGATTTTTAACTTATCGAGTTGTCAGCGGCTCCAAAAGCTTAATGCTGATAGAAATTTTTCATCTGCCCGACCCAGGACGCCTTCGGCGTCGTTTAAATGAAGTTTTCTTTACTAATTAACATATTCTTCAAAACTTCGTAATTGACATTTTATCTCTATCTGTATTAGTTTTCGAGTTATTTAGTTTATTAGCTCTTATAGTGGCGAATAAGCTCGCCACAAGTTTTCGAGATATTAGTTCTAATTCCGCTGTTATCCGCAAGAGGGCGTTTTAATTAAAATGGGACCAAATTCAAAACATTTCTAACCTATTGCAAAAAAATACCCGCGTTCGAATCGGTCCAGTAGAACACACCCTCTTCCTTTTTGAAGGCGGTAAAAAAGGAGGTCCTTGCATTTTTGTAAACCGCGAAAACTGTTAAAGACGACGAAATATGGATGGCTGCTGTAACAAAGAAAATAGGTTAAATTAAAATTAACGGTTGTTTTCTTCTTCTTTTAGGTTAGGGTTGATGTACAAAAAATTTGAGAATTTTTAAAAATGGTTGAGCAACCAGTGCTGGACCATTTGAAATGGATTGAAACTTAAAAGAATTTATGTAATCAGCAGTCACTACTCAGAAAATAAGGAAACAATTTTTAAGTTTGCATCCTGCTTGTTGGTGTCCGATGCGATTCTCTTTTAGAGTTATCTTAAGTGAGTTTTTTTAAACAATTTACATTCCATGGCGAATCCAGGAGAAGGGTCTATGAGGCTGCAGCACCCCATTAGAATTAAAAATTTCCTCCAATTTTAGTATAAATTCCTTCAATAATTTAATTTATTTTCTACTTTTCCCCCATGAAAACATGTGTAGTAATAGAGAATCAATGAGTTATTTTAAGAGAAATCCTTTAAGATTTAAATTCTTTTAAAACGAGAAAACCTTGGCAATATACACGTTTTAGGTGCCTCAGCCTCCAGACAAAAATACTGGATTCGCAACTAAAGGTCACCACTTAAAAAATTAGGTAAAAAATTTCAAGTTTAGCACCTTCCCCAACAGTTTCAGGGCATAGCTAATGAAGTCACCGAGGCGTGACTATGTTGCTAAGGGGCAAGAGCAGCTTACGCTGCTGGTACCCCGCAACCGACTAATCTAGTAACAGTTTCTGGGTCGGTCAATCCATGTCAGGTGTTCCGAAGGTGGTTGCTTAACAATTTTAAAATCGAATTATTTTTTTGTGTTGATTCTTATATTATTAGAGAGTTCAAAAACACAATCTTTTAGTTTTTATCTTTGTTTGAATTTTTTATAGCAACCATCGATGTTGTACGCAAAATGCTGATTTTTGCGTTTGTAAGAGTTTACGCGTTAACTTGCGCTGCTCCTAACTGGTTTAACTTAAAATCATGCAACGAAAGTCATTTTACTCAGGAAGATACAGCCTTAATAATGTATAGTATAAATTTAAGGAGAATCGTGTCCTACACTGTAAAAAAAATCCCGTAAAATTTACTGTTTTTAACTGGCAGATGGTTGTGGAAAACCGTAAAAATTACGAAGTAAATCCGTAAAAACAACGGTGTTTTACCTTGTAAAACAAAAAACATGGATTAAAATGGTAAAACACCGTTGTTTTTACGGATTGACTTTGTAATTTTTACGGTTTTCCACAACCAACCCAGCTGCCAGTTTAAAACCGTCAATTTTGCGGGAATTTTTCACAGTGTAAATATTGAAAATTCGCTTAAAAGTTGAACTTTAAAAATGACGATTTTTCAATTTTCGAAGACGTAGTATTCCCAAAAGATCTGTATTTCCCAAATATTTTTTTGTAAACAATGTGTAGATATCTTACTGGAATAGATCCTGAAAAAAAAATTCAACCCTGATATTTTCTTCTCTTTGGTAGTTATATAATAGGTCTCTAAAGTTAGAAAAAAAATCAAAATTTTGACTCTATATCTGTGTTGGGACAAAGTTTTAAAATCTGAAATTTTTACAGGTTAAGCCTCTCTAATATATCATCCTTCTGAAAAAATTTCATCTTTGATATTTAATTCCAAATAAAGTTAAAAAACGAAAAAAAAAAAAAAACCCCGTTACGTTTAAGAAAATGAATGAACATTAAATTTACCAATGAGGTACACGTTCATTATAACATACTCTCAACTAAGCGTTTTTGGTCCTTTAAGTTGACTTGGAATTAAATACCAATGATGAAATTTTCACTGGAGGATGATAAGCCTTAGAGAGGTTTAACCTGTAAAAATTTCGGATTCTTAAACTTTATTCCAACAGAATCAAAGTTAAGATTTTTTTGAAATTATCAGATTTTGAAGGTCTAAAACTCGACTTTTCAGCTCAGTTCAACTTTTAGGCAAATTTTCGATATTTAGGACACGGTTATCTTTAAATTTATACTTTGAAGGCTGTATCTTCCTGATTAAAATGACTTTTGTAGCATGAATTTAAGTTAAACCAGTTAGGAGTAGCGCAAGTTAACGTAAACTCTTACAAACGCAAAAATCAGCATTTTTGGTAGAACATCGACAGTTGCTATAAAAAATATTAAAACTTGTGTTTTTGGACTTTTATAATATAAGCAGTGGCGTCCCTAGCACCACAAGCAGTGTCGGCGAAACTGGTTTGCGAGGCCCTAATACCAGATTTAAAATGAATTATTGTAAAATAATTGAAATTTTTTGCAATAAATAGTATTAATAGCTTAATTAATTAACAACTTAATTCATTTTCCTTAAGATTAATTAAAATTTTAATTAATTTAATTATAAAATCTAGGTACTTTAGGATAAACAGAGAGCTAATGGCAATTTTACTCACAAAAAAAATTAAACTATTAATTACAGAAATAAATATTTTAACTGATTATTGCTTTTTTACTTTTTATTCATTTCTAAATTAATATAAATAGCTTAGTCCAGGTAATCTGTGACTTAACTGGTAAAAAATTACTTTTGGTTTTTCAAATTACTTTGGAGAACACCCCCTTGTCAACCCCATAATGTTCAAGGGAAAAAACATTTTAAATAGACGTCTTAATTTCTAAGGGGGATGGGGGTCCTCCCCCAGAATTTTTTTTTTGAAATTTTCCCCCTTAAACTATGTTTTTAAATCAATTTGGGAAACACCCGAAGGGAGCCATTTTCAAGGTAAAAGTTTTGGAGGGGGGTCTGGGTCTGGGGGTTCTCCCCCAGGAAAATTTTTGAAGTTTGCCCCTAAAAAGTATTGTTTTTACTCCTTTTGAGACCCTTTGGGAGAATTTACCCGAAGAGGATTTCTCCTTATAAGTTGCAGAATTTTCAAGGGGAAACAATTCATTTCAACAATTCAATTTCAGAAAACAATATAAAAATTGATGTCAAAATTATGGCCCTGAATTGGGAAGCCATGATACCCTCAAAAACTATTACTTCACTATGAATTATTTAAATTTCATTTTGAAAAATGATAGTCACTATCAATAAATATTAAAACACTGTTAAAAGATGCCGAAGTTTTGGAAGGGGGTCTATGGGCTTGTGGCAACGCTCGCCGGGAACAACTCAACTCTTCTGGCAGAAGCATTAAAGTGTGTCAGATGCTGCTCAATAATAAAACCAGTTAAAATATAAACATGCTTTATTCACCAGAATAACGAGCGACCAGCACTCTTAAGTAAAATATAGACAAAAGCCCAAATCCCAGCAGCGATCAACCCAATAAAACTTTCCCCCAGTAAAACTTTTGAAATTTGACCCTAAATTTGATCTCTTTGAGCCATTGGCGGTTTTTTTTAGCTACTGCATTTTAGGAGGATAATTATACTCATTACTCCTTAAACCTATCCATTTTCTACAAATTTTCAAATTTTAGAAACTTTAACCTTCCTCTCGGGTATAATTTAAAGACTAAAATAATGGTTTTTGACCCTAGTTTAGAAGTTAGATTTTTGATTGTTTTGAAGAAAGCGAGGATTTATTTTGTTTAAGAGCTCATTTAAAAAAATGTTTAGAGAGAAAATTTTCTGGAGCGTGCTGCGCATCCACACAAAAATTATGGGGGGTGCTCGAATACCCCACTGTAAGTACCCCTGTACTAAAAGAGGTCTCAAGCTTGGACTTAGGCCTCGCGCTTCAGCTCCAAAAAAAAAAGCTTCGCACCTGGGTTCCAAAAAAGGCCTCGCGCACGGGTTCCAGATAAATGAGGACATGAAAAAACGTAATTGAACAGACATTATATCTTTGTAGTTAAACATGGAATCAAATAGTTTAAATTCTTGCGAGGCCTTTAAAGTGCGAGGCCGTCGGCGGGGGCCGACGTCGCCGACGCCTAGTTACGCCTCTGAATATAAGAATCAACACACAAAAAATTATTCTATTTTAAAATGGTCGAGCGACCACCTTTGAATCACTTGACATGGATTGACCCTTCTGGTTTTTGTCAACTATTATCAAACTGTTTGGTTTTGTTGTTGATATCATTAACGAGAGAAACACACGCTTTTAGATTTAGTTTAAAGTTTTTCTTACAGCTTTTTATAGTCATCATTAATAGTATTACGAAATAGGTTTTAGGTTCAGCATTCTTCCCTCTATCCAATGGTATTTAGGCTGTCAAACATTATAAGCCAAGCAATTACTTCATAAAATATGGAGCTCAGGTAACATAAAACTAAAGCTTAAATATCATATTTTTACAGCTACTATCCAAGCAATCCTTCTCTATGGAAGTAAAACCTGGAAATTAACCAAACAGCTAGAAAATAAGTGTGGTACTTTCAAACTATACATCCTTAAGAAAAATGCTGAAAAAAAAACTATTGGCTAAATAAAATATCAAACGCTTAACTTAACTAACAATTCCAATTCCAGCGACAGTTGATATTATATTCACCACCCAAATAATTATGAAAAATATTTTAAGTCTTGTATCATTTCACTGCATCTAACGGTAACTGAGCTTCAGTCACCACTCAAAAAATTAGGGAAAATATATGAAGTTAAAACAAATCGCGGGGCAGTTGGCAGGGGTTTGGGATGGAAACTTATAATAATACTTGTGATAACTATTATTTCAACATAAATTTAGTTTCCATCGAAGGCAAAAGAGATAGAAACTTGAATTATAGTACCAAATAAATATAAAAAACATGAAAAATAGTAATATTTTTAAAGAAAATTACCGTTACGGTTACAGTTACGAGTTGAAAAAAAATCGTTAATACCCCCCCTTGAATAAGCAGGAACTAAATTTATAAATACCCAACTGTATTTATTTCCGAGTGCTATACCCGCTGAGAAGGCTCAGATTCGATCTGAGGGCCTTTTGGATGGGATACTGGCGGGCGAACCCACCAAGCCATCCGTTCCTGCAACTAGTCAGTTCTTCTAATTAATTTGAAGTTGATACTTCACTATATAAAAAAAAAATAAATACATATCAGTTATGGTCTGGGCATTTTAGAATTTTATTTTTCTCGTGTTTCCCTAATTAATTCTAAGTTAATATATAAATTAATACCCACAGAAGTAGATGGGATTCGAACCAAGAACCTTCCGACTCGAAAGATAACGCTCTAGCCCACCAGGCCATTCGGTCGCATGCTGCATTGAATTTAAAGATCTATCGAAGACTGTATTTTGACACTGTAATCGATTATAAAGAAACCAAATCTCTTCACATCAACATCGAGAACCTTACCACTTTTTTAGTTATTCTATTTTTTACATCCTTCCCAGAGTAAATATACCTCTTGCATCGGATCATTGCTACCAGTAATCATTTAGTGCCCTTGTATTTCAAGCTCTTCTGTCCCTTGGGTTGGCTAGATTCTAGATGAACTCTTCCCAGTTAGCAGCACAGTCACGCCTCAGTAGGACTTTGTTGGAGAAGGCGCTTGATTTATAATCTAATTCTTATTTCTCTGAGTGGTGACTATGGATTATTAGAAAAAAAAATCACTTGAACTCCACAAGTATGTAATAATCTCCATTCTTCATATCGATATTAACCAAGGTGTGGAACCGTTTCAGGCACTTAGTTGACAGTGCTGGTGCAGTAGATTGAAGGAATCTGACGGTACGGTATTGGATTAAAATTAGGATAATTTACTCAAGCTAGATTAGCTTTTAAATTAGTTTAAATTTTCATGTGTGAACGAAGTGTATGACACAAAAAGAAAGGGGATCATTGATTAACTTATCAGTTAATTTTCATCTTGACTAAAAAGAGGGGTTTGACTAGTGTAGGCACTAATATAATTACCCGGATAGAATCCGGACTATTGTTTATGTTTTTTTATTACATAGATTATCTCTTCTTCCATCTTTCGATGGGTTTTCTACGAGGGTTGTTTTTTTTTCAACTTCCGTTTTGCTCCTGAAAAAAGTAGTAGGAATTTTGAAATAATTTTGGTACTGGTAGTTAGGAACATCCTTCAGAATCAATTTGCATTTTTTCTGTTAGTTATCGAAATTACAAGCGCGCTCCTCGAACTTATTTCCCGCCAACCCATACAGATTTTCACCTGCTCGCCTATTGTTAATGTTAAATGCTAGGCGAACGGAGCGGTCGCGCGAAGAAGAAAGCGAAATTCTCTATGGGTTGGCGGGTTTACGAAAAAAAAAGTGATTTTTTAAGTGGTAGCTTTTTTTGTTCAGCAAATAATAATTTTAAAATTAAGGCCCATATCAGTCGGAAAAAAGTTTCTTGGATTATTATCAGATTATTGGATCAGATTAAATATAGATGATAATATGTTTGGTAGTTACTCTAAGATTGGGGTGCCCTGAGACAGTTCTAGTTTTCCAACGAGTGGGGAGCCCCTGACCTAGGGTCACCAGGTACTCTTTATCACAAAGAATCAGACTTTACTAACTGTGTTAATATAACACAGACAAACCCTATATATATATTTCTGGTTAGTGGTTACGGAATATTTAATATTTATTTAGTAAATACATATATTGCTATTTTTATTTATTTGATACATAAATGTTATATTAACAAAAGTGAATTCTTAAAGCTGAAATTGAACCTTAGATCGAAAGATACTCTACCATAAGGCTACAGACTTTACCAACTGAGCCATCAGGTCATAGACGCATCGTCACATTTTTAAAAATGCGTTTAACTTATGAGCGAAAGAGAATTCCCTAACCAAGGAATAGAATTCAGGACTATCGTCATAGCCCCCAGATATCCGCTCATAAACAATATTAGACTCTATCAATTGAGCCGTCCAAACACAACGAATCAATCACACTTGATTTCTTTGTTACTTTGTGGTTACAGAACGTATATTATTTTTTTAAAAATCAATTTCCCGAAAATTGTATGTGGATTTAGAACAATATAGAACATAAGTTATTTTCTTGAAACAAAATTGAAGTTCCCAAGTTGGAATAGAATCTAAAACTGACAGAAACACCCTGACCACCGGATTCTCTGTTACCCTATGCAACAAGACTACCGACTGAGGCATCAAGGAACAGACACATCTGATTTGCTTTTTATTTTTTGGTTACGGAATATTATTCAAATTTAAAACTTTTCATACCCTTGAGAGAGAGAAAAACTTTTTAATTTAGTGCCGAATCTAGATCTAATACCAATACTAGTCACAACTCTGTCATTCGTCAACAGACTATCAACTGAGACATCTGAAGACAATCAATCACACATCATTTAACTGTTACTTTAAGGTTACATAATATAGATTATTTAAAAATTAAATTTCACCAAAGCTGTAATAGAATTTAGACATTCTACACCTTATAACAGACTTGACAAATGGTGCTATAAATAAACCCATACACTTCGAAATATTTAATTGGTGCTAAAAAATCCATAAAAACGACTTTCTCATCAAAATACGAGATGCTTGTTTCAGTGGTATAATGAAACTGCCAAACAAGTCACCAAAACAGGTTAGAGAATGAAGGGATTTTACTATATGTATGGTGAAAGGGGTTTCCAGTTCCGTCTTGTAAAATTTTCTTACTTTTACTCATGGTGTTGAGTCCGTTTTTATGAATTAGTTTTATTTAAAAATTAGGTTTCATGGACGGTTTTATACGATATTATTTTTGGCCTCAACTTGAAATAAGTTCGTTTTTTTATTGTAAGAGGTGCACTTTGAGTTAGCGAGGAGACTAAATTTGAACTCCATATTACACGCATCCAAGTCATTCTTTCGAGTATAAAATAATGTCATCAATGTCCGCCTCCAGCCTTACCTTTCGTTAGGGTGGATGCAGTCTACATGGCATATGGCGAAAATTTTCAGTAGGCTGAAAAATTGGCCGCTAGCATTGATTAAAAACCTACATTTCAATTTTGTTTACTTGTTTTGTGAAATATAAAGAGTGTAAGTTTCTTACGATGAAGAGCTATCATTGAGCTAACAGTATATTCCGAGGCCTTATGTCATATTTATTTCTAATAGAGAGTATACGTCGGTAACAGGGTACCAGCAGCGTAATTTATTTCTAATTAAAAATTACACTTGAATATAGTATTGAATTTTAGTTATAATAGTGGTGTTAATTTAATCGTTTGATTGAGTCTCCATGAATTTTTAGATACTTTCCTAAATACATCCCCCTTAAATTCGTATCCCATTTTTCTCCATTACCATAGAAGAGAAATAGGGAAAGTGCTTCAAATGATTTAGTGGTGCCGTGCAATATTTTCACTTAAATCAAAAACCAGGAAACGCTTCGTGGTTTTTGTTTTGATGGATGAACACTAGGGTGGTTACAAAAATTGAACACTCATTACATTAAAATTGCCAGCGAACACTCATGATTGGCAATTTTTAAAAAGTTCTCTATGAAATGTTTAGAAAAAGTTTCCTTAGTTTGTCGTATATTCATAAAGGCTTTTATTAGAAAAATGTATTAATTACTATCTCAACTTTACTATCTCAGTTGTTTCAAGACATTTGCCATTAAAATCAATGAATAAACATAAGATTATTAAGAATGTAAGAAGAGTTATCAGAAAACATTTAAAAACCCCATATTCGGCCCCTTTTGTTCTTTTTCCAGGTGAAAACAACTGTTTTCAAAATGAGATTTGAGGTACTTGGTATACGTTATTATATGACGCAAGAATCAAGATTTGAAGTAAAGTGGGGATCTTCTCTTAAATAAGTTTTTATCGTTATATTTTACTCAAGTTCTCGTGTTTCACCTTTTGGTTAGAGATATAGTTAATGGGCCCTTTACATTACTTTGATGCAATGTCTAGAAAATTAACTCAAATTGCAGGAAATTTCTCTCGTTTTCAAATGGTATCAAAACATGGTACATGAAAATGAAATAATGCTAAAATTCTAATGAGAAATTTTTCTTGATGAGCATGAGTGAGTTCTTCATATAACTAATTTTAAGCACCGTGAAGTATTTGCGATTAATGTCGCCTGACCGTGCATTACTTCTTTAAAGGGTTTAAATATAAAATAAATATAAAAACATTTATCACACATTTCCACTGTCTATAAATAAGAAATTATCATACCCATTGAGTTTTGTTATAAGTCCACCGCGTCTGATTGATCAAGTTGTAAAAGTATGAGTTCTCTTTCTAAACGAAAAATTTGATGTCTTAAATTATCAATTCGCTCAGCTGCCGGTTGTTGATCTACATTGTTGTTTTCACTAGTTAAATTTTCATTTGTGATATTCCCGTTGAGGGAATTTTGAGAACTGACCGCGCTACATTCAGCCACTGCGCTTGTGTTGGCCTTACTAGGACCTTGATCCGAAACTTTCTCTGCCTTTCTAACTATCTCTTTAGGATGCTCTAGTAGAGTGCTATTTGGTGCGCCTCTTTTATCTTTATCACAGTCTAGAGCCTGTTGAGTAGGTTGGGCGATAGCTCTTAGGTTATCTGAAGTTTTGTCTAAAGGAATTGCAATGTATAGGGTACAGGAAGTTCCACCTTCTGAGATTTTTTGAATAGTACCAACACCTTTGCTGTCTTCGCTGGAATCTGTTGATAAGTCACTTATTGGTGCTACACATTCACTGTTTTCACTACCAGAAACAGCGCTAGTGTAGCTGTTGCTAGTTGGTAATTCGCAAAACGTGGAATTTTCCGGACATTCCGAAGAATGACAGCATTCCATTTTCGATGAATCCTGAGTAGATGCGCTTGTAGATTCTTTGCATGATATATAGATGGACGAATGATTGTTATCACTCGTTTTCGTATTCTTACTGTTTCCGTTGTGGGAAGATGACATGAAGTCTTCTGGCGGTGTGGAAAAAGACGTGCTTCCATTTACCGTGGCAGTTGTCCAGTTACTGGGCCAGCTGGTTGTTCGGTGGGAAAAGTCAGACTGGCTACCATCCATCTGAGACACTTGAACCAAAGATCTGGTGGCCCCTTGTAACCCACCAAAATTTTCATGGCTGCAAGAAGACAATCTGGGTTCTGAATGTAGGTGTTTATCCAGGATGTAAAATGGACGACTTTGTAGAGTTATTGGTATTTTCCCGTTAAACTTCTCCTTCCTGTGAGGTATGGGAATCTTTAAAATATTGAGAGCTCTATCGGATAAAAAACTTCGAACAGGCTTTGTGGGAATAAGAGGAATATCATCTCGCTTGTCAATGGTACTTAAACTGGCACGAAGAGAAGAACATATGTTTCTTTCCCTGAGTTCTGGTTGAACGTGTACCTGTAAGGTAATTAATTTAATTTTGAAATATATATGATTGGAATTGTCAGTTTTTAGTTGATTTAATATTGCTTAGTAAATTTCCCCCCATTTTTATACTAACCGGAAAAGCATAGGTATACGTACTATTTTTGTTTTGCTTTAAGTTGTTAATAGCTTTTTTTATTATTTCTTATTTAACCTATTTAAAAATAAAAAAAGGATAAAACCATTAAAATTTTCTTTGTTTTTTCCAATAAAACGGCACCTTTAAAAATTAAATTTACCTGTTGTCTTAAGTATTAAGAAGAAAAATATCTCAAAAATGTAAAAATATATTAATGTACTTCCCTATCATATCCAAGTTATAAAAATCCCAAAAATGAACATTTAAAAACAGTTATATTATTATAGGGACACACATCAACTTTTTATGGGTTCCTCAATTATATTCATTCATTTATTTGAACGTCATCGTTCAAATAAATTGAATGGAAATGATTGTTCAAATAATTTTTTTTGATTTACTAAAAGATAAAATAGGTACATACAAAAATTAAAAGAACACAAGTTTTTTCAGAGTTAAGAGAATTCCCTTGAAACACACCTGTTAAAATCGAACAGAGACTGATCCTAAAGCTTTAAATGTCTTAAGTCCTAAGACGTTGTTTTTTAAGGAATGACGGGTAAAGTCTTGCCTTTCGCCCTTAACTTTTGAATGCCTACAACTTCTGTCATAAAGATAAGTATAGATAAATGGTCTTAGTCCAAGTATAGAAATGTGGTCTTAGTAAAGTGGCTATGGGCTATTTTGTGAGAACACTTTCAGTGCCTTCTAATGACAAACTTCTGAGTCAGGTTTCCGAAGTAAAATCTACCTAATTGCAATATAAGAAATGATCACAGTACTATACCATTGTGGATCAGTATCGATTTAATTCGAAAAATTTTCGAAATCGGTATGCCAGCTCTTAAGATTGTCACTAGAAGGGGATGAAATGTGGTCCAATTGAATAGCATTGCTGCTTGTATTTGTGCTTTTCTAGATTTTACTTGAGAGCGCTGGTCGCTCAAATGTTCTGATCAATAAAGAATGCTTACTTTTAGTTGAATTTATTACTAAGCAGCATCTATCACACTTTAAGCACATAACCACTTCTCTAAATATAGACCCCATTTATATAGCTTCAAATGTTCTAAAGTTATGGGCGTGAGACGAGGTCTTCAGTCAACATATTATAAAAGATAATTAGTGAGTGAAAAATCTCTATAAATACGTACCTCATGAAACACCTCAAGTACGGGATTTACAGACCGAATGTGAAAAAAAATTCAATACTTACTTAACCACACAAGCCTCTAAAATGAATAAATACTCCACAAATAGGATCAAAACAGTTTAAAACATTAAATATCTTACCTTTACGATAGTTTTATTTTCACTTGTTGAAGACGTAGAAGGCAATTGTAGCGCTACATTGTGGATAGCGCTGAAGGCTGAAGCTATGGTTGGTCGACTTGTGCTCCACACATTATTGCGTTCTGGTCCAGAGTAATCCTTGTATTCGTCTATCCATGGGGGTAATCCATCATCGCTTTCTTCTTCCTTTTGGGAGAAAGTTTCAAGCTCATTAATTATCGAATATTTAGATTTTGAAAAGTTTCACTCTAGTTTTTTGCGTCTTTTCTGAACGGTTTGTTTAAAAACCTCATGAAAGTGTTGATTGCTCAATCATTTAAGCACCGATTAATCTTAAAAGACGTTTAGGGTAACCAAAACATTAGATTAGAGTGATTTTTACAATTAGTGATAGGATAACAATCATGAATACACGGTATTTGGCTAACAATTCTTAAAATATTACCTGTGTGTTTTGATCATTTTCTGCTCTTCTTACAGTACATGGGGTGATTCCAATTTTTTTGGCAACCTTGTTAAATTCTTCATCTAACTAAGCAAAGCAAATAAAAAATATATTTATTAAAATGTATAAAATATTGCAAAATATCTTTTCCTGCTTTAGAAGTAAAATTAAAGGAAATAATATAGGTTTTCTAAAGCTTGTTGTGCTGGAAAAGCCGCAGCGTGAGAGTGTTAATGGAAATTAACTACCAGAGGTTTACAACACAAGGTATGATTAGATCATACATACAATTCAAAACTTTCATTGTCGTTAAATTTATACCTACACTTTACTATATGTTAGACCTGATTTTACCTACATTACACAGTAAAAAGTCTTTCTTCAAAATAATACGGAAATTAACTACTGTTGCCGGATAATTTCTGTACTCTGAGGAAATATCGTATTTTTTTTCTGCCAATTGAAAGAAAGTTACTTAAAAAACCTAAAGGGGTCTTCTAAATTGGTTACATGAGGCGGCTTTTATAACAATCACTATTGTCAGTCACCGGCAAACATATTACACACCTAGCTAAAAGACGATGGGCTTCATTTTGACTTGTACATACTTGAATTTAAAATTTATTCTTTTAGTGGTGATTTTATTGAAATTTTTTGTGGAAAAATTCTCGGAAAAAGCACGTTTTCTGGGCTACGGAAATTTTTTATCAAAATACAACGGGGAATTTAGTGTAAAAAGACGATTTTTACAGTGTATGCTATAGTAAATATAAATTTAAAAACTTACTCTATATTTCTACTTGAATCATAGAGATAGCGAAAATTACTTAATTTTTGTGGTGGATGCAAAGAGAATAGATCTCCTACACAAATTTTTAAGCTAACTAAAGTTAATTACCTCCTGTAGTTCTCTTCTTAACGCCCGGTTGAGAACCTCTGCCCTGTAAAGGGATTCTCTAGGTTCATCAACAGCAAAGCGACGAGTTTTACACTCTACTTTGACACCTGGAGTTGCAACTACCACTGCATCTTCAGGATTGATAAAAATTGTATGAATCTGAAAAATCGAGAAAGGATTTATGCCCTATAAGTACTTATGGTCAATGAAGTATTGAAAGATTTTATCTCCTAGTTAATACAAATTTACCAAAACTATTCTTCAAAAGTTGATAGTTTGTAATTGATGTCTGTCGATGTTATAGGAATTATTAATAGAATTTATTTAAGCTTGAAATGAATGTGTGATAAAAATAGTTCCAATTAAAAATTAACTAATTCTTAAAAAGTATAAAGTTTAAATTAGCTTGTACCTTTGGCACAAAGAGGATGCAGAGAGTAGTTGTAGTGGAAACAAATATTAATGTTGCTACTAAGACAAAAGTCAGAGTGTAGCGTTCTGCAGGAATCACATTCGCCAAGGCAACAACGATGATACTAGTGATGACGACGTTGTAAACACTCATTCCGATGTACTGAGAATCGTTGAGAGCAGGCACTTTGACATGTCTAGTTTCCCAAGCCATGTAGCATCCTACAACAAGCAGAAGCCCTTTGTAAATGTAAAGGCTTCCCAACCACTTTGCCATGTGGGTAGAACTGCAGTGTTCCCGCAAGTTGAGATACACAACATTTCTTTCATCCTTATTCACCTGAAGAAAAACAAAAGCATAAAGGAGGAACTCTTTTTATCCTTTCAGTCCTAGCCTCCCCAAGTTGACCATAGGATTTAATGGAGGGTGACTTAGGGTTAAGCCTGGATAATTTCATGAATAGGGCTTACCTGCATGGATAGGTTTGTAAGTTTTCTTTCCATAGGGTCTATAGTTACCCATAATATCACCAGAATGCAGTCAATCAGAAGAAGTAAACTCACCATAGCTAACAGTTGTTGATCATGTAAAAGCTGAAAATAGGGTTTTATACTTTATTGAAATATGAAGAACATAAAAAGAGCTTTACGGAAAACTGGTAAAGGCTATTTAAGGCTATTTTAATTTATTTTACTTACTTTACTTTTTACGATACCAGTATTGGCGCGAATAAATATGTGGTAAACGCGATACGTTTTGATGAACATGCAACCAAAAGCTAGAGAAAATCCACCAGACAACAGAAATGCCCGAGCCTTGAAAAAAAACACCACATTTATTTATGCTATCAAAGTAAAGATTAACTTAGTTAAAAAAAAAACTGAAAAAGGAAAAAAAAAAAAACCTCTCTACCTCAAACACAATGCAACAGAAGCAATTTATATGGTTTTTACTTGATATGCGTATAAAAATAAAATAAGTTACCTTAAAAAACGTAATAAAATACATTCGTAATAAAAACCTACCACAATCAATCGATGAGAAGTTTGAATTTTTAATTTCTTTACAATTTCGTTTCATCTTATAGGCCTGTGAAACATGTTTACAGGCTATTTGCATAATTTCATATAAGCTTCATAATTTGTTAGTTTTGTTATAAGTTTTGCTTTACCAAAGGAATTTTCATTAATTTATGGAGCCCCTAAAGATTCCCACTCCCATGGTCTTATACATTGACCTATTTTCAATATGCTAATATTTAAGTTATTTTATTTGAAAATCAAATCGTTGAAATAATTTATGTTGTAATTTGTTTTAGATTCAGAGATTAGGTTCTTTAAAATTTGTCATTATCTTTTATTCTTCAAAGTTTTCTAAAAAATTGGTAAATTATTAATCATTAGCACTTAAATATATTATGAAAGTGTAACAAAAGCATGTACTATGAAATTTAATTGTTTTTAATACATCAGACACACTTCAAGAATAAACATTTAATTTCTCATTTGCCTATTTATGTCGATGCAAATTTAGATACAAATTTTTTTGGAGGGCAACCACCGTTTAATTACCAGACATTTGAAAATTTGAAGCGAAAAAAAAAAGAATTGATGAAGAAGAACCCTATTATTTGAAAATAAAAGAAAATACTCACAGAGCAAACAACTGGGAAATGGTTGTCACTGAACAGAGTTCCGTGGTCCATTCCTAATAGAATAACAGCAATGTAAACTAAAATGCAGCCTATTATAACAAAGTTATTCAAGTTCGGGCTTGATAGTTTAATAAACCTGCAAGAATACATCTAGTTTTAGCAATAGTTTTGAAAAATAACTTAACATTATTTTTATAAGTACCGTCAACCGGGGTCATTTTGCCCATCGAAAGTTACTTCAAAAGTTATCTTTGTAAGGGATTTTTAACAAGCATATAACAAATAAAAAATTGTTGAAGCCAATGAAGTGTTAATCTTAAGTTAATATTTTACAGTAATAAATTTAAGTGTATCGAAGAGTAAAAAGAATAGTCTTCTAAACATGTAGCTGACCTTTACTCTTATCTTTACTTTATGAATATTTATATTTTATAAATTCCAGACATTGCATTTCAGAAGAATTAGAGACCGTTGTTGAAGACCTCTCCATAAGAAAAAAAGATTCAACTGTTGATTTAGTTTTTTTAAGTGACCCTTCTTTTAAATGGTAAAACTTAAGTGCCTTTCACTATCTGAGTTTAAATAAATTAAATTTTAATGAACAAAAATTATCAATACTTTCTACGCATGTTTCTAAAATATACACACTCCCATGAAAGAACCTGTTAAATTATATTTTATATTTTGAATTTTAAAAGGTTCTTAGGTGTTTTATGTTTATGATTTATGCAGGAAGTTTGAAAGAGAAATTTCAGATGACTCAAAAATATATTTGCTCCGAAGGAAAGTAAAGTATAAGCAGGGAAAGTTACTAATATGAGTAGCCATCTTCACATTTATCTTTTGTAGAGCAAATAAAATTGATATAACTTTAAAAATTTACTTCTAAACTGCAGAGATAAAATAATTTCCCTCACCCAAAAACGTTGAGTATTAAAGTTCAAAAGTAGTTTCAAAACTGAAAATGCTTGGGGAAAATAACCCTTGTTGACGATAATTAAAGTATTAAGAAGTCATAACAATAATTGTTAAGAATATATCCCAGAAGAATGTAAAACGTTTAGGGACTTATTTATGGTAGAAAGTAGCAGTGGTAGAAAGAACATTAATTCTCTTAACTTAAAACATATATTTCCCACTAATTTACATTTATGCTTTTATGTTTTGAAATTAATTTATAATTCATAGGTTATTTTAGTGTTTCCAAAAACCCTGAAGATATCTTCCTATTCCCTAAGACAATGATCAGAACTCAACAAATAGATAGTGGCAGGATCACTAAACGCCACTACTTCACATTAATCAACCACTAGTTTCAGTGGTAAAGGGGTTTGTTTAATAAATCTCTTCCGGACGCGTAGATCTTATCGGAAATGACAGAAAAGATTAGAATATCCCTAAAACAAATAGAGGAAGAGTACATATATCTCATGCGAGGAGTTGTCCACGATCAAGGAATTGGTTTTCACCGCTCACCAGGATCTATATTGAGCTGTCACTTACAGAGTTAGGCTCTCTGTTGGGACTTAGTTGAGAGAGATTTGACTTATAAAATCGATAAATTTTCTCTACCCATATTTGGTTGATAATATTTAAAGTATGATTTTCCCTCGACTCCCTTGTTTAATTAGCTTGGAGTAGTTGCATTGATGAGGAGTAGGTGCAAGTAAGCTTATTTTAGTATTTTGAAATACGCTCAAGGTATTTTGGTCAGCCGTTAATTTATTTATTAGGTTGTTAGCAAATGATTTTCTTCAGCCTTTAAACTAATGGTATTATGGGTAAGTTTATTGGTAAGTTATTTTAAAGATTTATTAAAATAAAGAAACTCTTAAATTTTTCTGAACTAGTTCCTATTGCCTTGATTCCAGGATATTCTTGGAACGATCGAGATGGTGGGATTTTTAAAGAACTTTTAGGCAGTTAAAAGATTTTAATACATTTGTAGACCATCTATCAATTTCAGCATATTATTTGAAGCTTATTTTTATTTTTTAAGCTATAAGTGCGTTTTAGGTTAGTGATTTGATATATTTTTTAAACTTTTACTTTGATTACAAAATTAACAATTTTAAAATGTCATTAAAATTTCTGCATTTAGATCAGTTGTTTAAGATTTAAGTTAAGAATAACAAACAAGATACTTAAAAATACTAAATTTCGTTTTACTGTATAAAGGAAAGAAAACTTTATTTGACTCTTGAGTAGTTGTGTTTCAATATTAATTTGATATATAAATGTGTTTTGTTGATTTTTTCAATGTTATTTATCTAATTTCTAGCTACTACTGTATTACTTTTAATATATTAGTTTTGAATTAAGACTGAAACCATTTTTTCATGTTGGTTCCCTGTTATTTTATACCTCACTTTTATGAGGAATAAATTAAAAAGAATTGTGGAAATATTCTTTTAAATTCTCATTTTTTGCAACTGACCTCAATGAAAATGCCATTCAAGAAGTTATCTAGTTGTCAAGAAATATAGACTTCTTAGATTTTGACATTAGATGACAGTTTAAAATCTCAGCTTTTGAAAGGTCACTCTTTGAAGGAAGCAAGAGAAGGAAGACATTCTTATAACTTTAAAGAAACTTTTCTTGCTTTAAAGTATAATTATAAGAAATGAGATGTTATTCATAAAAATTTTTTCCTCTTCGTTTTTGTAAAAAATCTAAATAGGTTTAAAACTACTATGCATTTCTAAATTGCTTCTTTTAATGCTATATTTTTAAATATATGTGAAAAAAATTCTCAACTGAATAATGATCCATAAAATGAAAAAAAAAAAAAAAAAAATTAAACTGCTACTTTACTAAAAATGAAGTCTCATTTTGGAAAAGTGTTATAAATAATCGGTAGCCTGAAAAGAATTGAACTTTTTAATATACCTTTATTGGAACCTTAAAATTACGAACGGGTATAAAAAGTAATGGCAGGTATAAATCTCCAAGGTAACTAACCTTTAGCTTTCAGAGGAGATAAATTACGACAATTTGTTTCAAATCAAGTAAATCAACCTTCAAATACCTAAAAAAACTTTGAAAGCTCTATCAAGATTCGATATTTTTTTCTTTTGATGTCTATATTTTTTGTACGTTAATATTTTTTTCTTTTGATGCCTATATTTTTTGTACGTTAATATTTTTTATAAATAGAGAAGTTATAAAAGTTTTTTTTTGATAATCCAATGTTTATATTTAAACTGAATGTAAGTTTCTTTAAAAGTTTGTATTAGATATCCTCTAAACAGGTTTGGACTAGGCATACAAAAATATTTCAAATATATAGGTAAGTGTGAAAATGTAAGAAAAATTTTAATCCAACTGTTCTTCCTTGAACCTGTTTTATTAAATCTTATTCGGCCCCATTTTGTTTAATTATTATATTTAATAATTGCATTTATTTAATTTGTAGTAATTATAACTTATTTCAGCTACTAATTAATTTATTAAAGATTACGTTAAGTAAAATTTCGATTTTAAAGGAATTTTAACATCTTTTAAAGGTATATGCATAGAAAACGGAACATAATTAATTCAAGTAAATTATGTATTAAGTATAACAATAGGGTATATGGGAATATGAAGTAAGACTTACTTCAGCTTTTGGTAGTATAGATTAAATGACAAGAAAATTAGAGCTAAGAAAACTCCTAGAACAGCTAAAGCAGTAACACATACGAAGACTCGTCTATCGAGAACAGCTATTCGCATAATAATATTGCGCTTTGCTATTGGAGGACTGTCACCTAAAAATGAATAATAACGATGATTCATAGATCATATAGCGTACTCATTTTCAGTTTAATGGCTGTGGTCCTTCAATTTACCCTAGATAAGATATTTTTAAAGTACCATTATGCGGGTTATTACATAAATTTGCAACTTAGACTATCTATAAATCACTTATCATTTTCCCGAAATTAAATGCACCTATAATAATTTAAGAGGTTTGTGGGAAAATGATAATACATAAGTTTTGAATAATAAGCCATTATTCAATTTTAGTTTCTTAGTGAAATAGAATATCTCAGATAAGCAATCATTATGTAAATTTCATCTTATCCCTACATTCAATAATTTCTCTTCTCATGAGACTAAGAAGAGGAGGTTCGAGTTTAAAAAATACAAATTAATACAGCCCGCCTGGCAATTTTTTTTTGCAATCACGCAGGCACTGTACCTATATTTTTTACACAATCAACAAATTTCCAGTAAAAACGTTTATGGACCACTGGTTAACAGCCGTTATTTCATTAAAACAGTGTTTTAATTGTAATTGTATTTTGAATAAAGTATTTAAACTAACAAAATTAGACACGTTATAGTACTACGTATATCTTTAAGCAGTTTGGGTTTAAATTTTACATAATAATAAGGGATTTTTTTTGGAGAGTTCGGAACCTTTTGGTTTCGTATTTAAAATATTATAGTTTACTATCTGTAGAAGTTGGAAACACATATTGAAATGACTGTAAATCATTGTGCGCATCTTTGCTTACCTTGCCATTTGATTTCGTTGCAAGAGGAACATTCAAAATCTAATTTTGGTCCATCTGGGAGATAAACTGCTACGAGTTTTAGATCCTCTCCTAAAATAGGGATTTTGAGTTGAAAACATTGTGCTATGAATGTTTTGATTTTAGTATTAGGTTTTATTTAACTATTTAATTTTACCTTGTTTTTGATGAAAAGCGGTTATACCAACTCTGTCAGATTTTCGAAAAGAAACTGGTCCCTAAAATGTAAATATTATTCAAGTTTAAAATAATATTTTAATTTTTTTAAATAATAATTAAACAAAATAATGTAAAGAATTATGATTGAAACTAACGCTTCCTTTTTAACGTAAATTTAAATCTTACAAAGACTTTGCTAAAAATGTAAGCTTTATCAATCTTTTTAGGCAAACTTTTTGATACATTTTAATCAAACGAATTCCGTTCTTTCTTAAAGATTATGAAAAGAAGCTTAAGGGATTTAAAGGATTTTGCGGTTGAAGAATAGTGACAATCCATTATTTCTTTGTTGTACGCTTGTGTCAGTTTTGGAAAAATTAAGTTAGCAAAGATTTAAAGAAATTTTATTTGCTGTTACACTTTTTAGTCGGAGAAATAGTAAAAGAAACTGACAACACTGTGAAAACCTTCAATTTAAGTAAAGGATGTGTTCTTTTTAATAAAAAATGAAATAGCCACGTATTAAAAGTTAAGTTCGAAACAATTTGTTGGAAGGAAAATTGGGACTAACGTTCTAAAGTCTAAAAAACATAATTTTAAAATTAATAAACTGTTTTCATTTATCAAATTCTGTTAAATGTTCTATTTTAGGACGTATAAAAACTGACAGTTATAGTTGAACTTTCTTAACAGATTATTTTAATTTTTAAAGAAATGAGATAGATCAAGTTGAATCATCTTTTTTAATTAACAAAAAAGTAATTAACAACCAAGTCCATATTTTTAAGTATCCTTTTAAATGAAGGCAGTTAAACGTAAAAATTAACTAAAATATTTTAATCAGATAAAAAAGTTTAATTAATTATATTTTCCAATGCAAGGTAAATAAGAAACTATTTGAAAAATCTCTAAAGTACGTATTTCCAATGATTTTATAGTAAACATATCGAATCTTAATAAGTTCAGCAAACTTTGATTAACGATAGTAAAAAATATTTTAAATAAAAAAAACTTATGAACAAATTTGAAGTTAAAAGATTTAATTCACAACTTCAATTTTTTTAACCGTCAAGTTGATGTAATTAAGAGCCATTATAATAATGAAATATATGCGCATATTAAACTGCTGATAAGTGAGATATATTATTAATAAATTACGCTCAACACTCCAAACTATCTTTGAAAAGATTATTTAATAAAAAAACCCAGCCAACACCTGTTTTTATTTTGCAAAAAATAAGGTTTAGACTGTAAAAAGAAGAGTTCTAGCCATCTTTCATTCTAAGACGAAAGTTTTCTTCACCCATTTGTTCTAAACAGCATAATTTATTGTTTTCTCTTTAATTAATTTTTTTACTCGAGTTATTTAAAACAGAGGACAAGAAAAACAGTATTACATCCGAGGAAGTTTTACGAACCTACTTTACTTTGAAATATTGATTTTTTAAATGGGTGATTTATAACCAGATCATTTCCCTTTTCTCATTAGCAATGTGAAGGAGAAAAAAAAAATCGAAGATCGGTTACTAGTGGTTATCTTCAATTCTCATTAATTTTCATTCCTTTTAATTACAATAGACACTCACAATCATTCTTTGTCTCTAGTCTTGCTCTCATTCAGGGCATCAGATTTGAGAACCAAGTTAGATAATACAAAAAAAAAATCATAAAATGAAGAGCGAGTCAGAGGTTACATGGTCAATGTAAGGTTTGGATAATTTCAAACCATCTCTTAATGAGAAAATTACTTAAATATTCTTATGCACTTAGCCAACTTTATTTCACAAGTATAACTGTTCATGCTGGATAAGTATAAATCAATATTTAATCAAGTAGGTAGCTTAAGTGAAAAATAGTAATTTATGTAAAGTTTTGCACTAATGTATTAAAAAATCACATTATTACCTAATAAAATGCAGTTAGAAGATGTAAAATCAAAAAGTTAAAAATTAATAAATCGAGTTTTTATTTACTTTAAACTTTATATTACTTTATAACTTTTACTAATATGTATATTTCATTACACACAGCAATTTTTTTACTGAATAATTTGCAAAGAGATTGTTTTTTCCTCTACAATGAAATATTTATTTTAAGATTTTCAATGAAATATATTACAAATTTAAAACTTTATTCTAATGTTATGAAAAAAATATACTGTTAATATGTTGTTGTTGAAAACTCTGAGATAAATTTTCAACTAACAATATGTCATGAAATAATTTATTCAGATATAATATCCCTGTTCACGCTTATAATTGGCGTACTCCTATAAAGTTTATTTTAAATTTAAAAATTGAGTATAATTTGTTATTTTACAACACTAAAAATATGAGCTTTTATGTTATTTTTGCACTTAAAGTCTCTTATAATTTTTGGAAAAATCATTGAAAAGGTAGATAAAAGCGTTTTTCATTTCTTTAAGGTAACAAAATTAAGATAGAATAATGGTCATTTTAAGAACTTTTTTAAATTCTCAAACACTTCTAATTCTCAATTACAAATACCTTTGTAAGGATAATAAATTCGATTTTGTCGTTTGTTATACTAACACCTTCAAAGAAGAAAGAAAGAAGAATAAGCGTTTGTCTGGCATCCAAGTTCTACACAAGGAAAGCAAATAAGAAGAAGCACTTACGGATACACCCATGAAACGTAATTTTGCCATAGTGTCCACAAATCGCCGGGCCATTTCATCGTTGGAATACGTGAAGTCTCCAAGTGTCATTGCTGAGTTTGTTGATTTCCAATGCTCTTCCACTTTTTTGAGTGCTAGGGCAACTGCCCATACTGCGTCGTATGTTTGAGCGATGTAGCTGTTGAAGTGGAAAGGTTGATCGAAGCCAATCTGACTCAGAATTTCTGACATGGTCTAGAAATGACAGTAACCGCTATGATGTTTAAATCTTTACTAGAAATTTGTAATTAACTAGTAGAGGAAAGGAGGGTAAGAGTACGCACAGAAATTATTTTGAGCACAGTACGTAGAATGTGAAGTACGCAGATTGTGAGGCCAAAAGTACGCACCCTGAAAACTTGGAATAAATCACACACACAAAAAAAACAATCACTGTCTTCTTTATTAGAAGTTTCCTCCCTCATGCCACCTCTCTTTAAATATGATCCAAACACGATCTGATCTTTTTGAAAAATCAGTGTTACTTTTCAAAGATTTTACACATTCAGAGGGGTTGCAAGTTTTTAAAGGTTAAATTAAATATTTCTTCATCAATTGTGTAGCACTTAACTCTCATGTGGTAAAGAATAAGATGAATTATATGATTATATGAACTATACCTTTTACATTGGTATTCACTTTGAAGGCAAATATTAGTTGTTTGGTTACAAATAAATAAAGATTCCTTAGCAGAAAAACAAGATGCTAACTCAAAGAAATCATATTTTACCTGATAAATAAAATACAGAATGTATGAAAATAATAATGACAAGCTTATGATACATATGTCCATGTGATCATACTTTCTCCCCCTTATACTGTTGCTAACAAAGAAAAAAAAACCTCTGCCTACGCGACTGCGCACTCTTAACCTCTTTTCCCCTATAGTTATTTAAAAATGATCTTCTGTGAATAAAAAGCTCTATAAATTTTGGAGTCGTTGGGAAGCGATTCAATATTTATTTGTGTATGATAGTCAGTGGTGAAAAAGTACTTTTGGAACGCATTTAATTAGATCAGGGTTTTATTCATAGATTTTCGGAGTAATACTTGTGTATTGTGTAGATTTCATAAGAGTGTAGTGTTTTTATAAATGTGTTAACTCTCTTTTGACTTTACTTATATTAATTTCTTGATACCGATGCGATAGAGGCTAATTGTAGATTCAAAGTAAATTAATAAACTGGGAGAGCCGAGGTACCGGGAAAATTCTTCCCAAAACTCTTTCGAATAATTGATTGAGTTTTTGATAGTGTTTTTGGTCAAAACTGTTTAATACATTGGAGAAAACTGATTTACAAAATGAGAAAATTAAAAACCATATATCTTCACACACCTCTGACTTTTTCTGGGTGTAAAATTGAAGCAGTCCGTTTCTGATATCTCCCTTATCCGAAGATGTGATACAAAGTTTTCGCGGAGCCTTTGGTCTTTTGACGGCTTCAAATAGATGGCAGCACGAGGACATAAATCGTTAAAGTTTCGAAATAGACCGGCCGTGTAGCGAAGATCCATTAATCTCAATCTTGGCTCTCAAGAGCTGTGATATGAAATCTTGAGTCAATAAAATTCCCTTTGCAACAGACCCCCGGCGAGTGGCCATAGAATTTCAATAGGGTTTGTCAAAAATTCTAAATATTTGTTTGCATTCTGCTTTGGCTATAGTATGCTATTTAGTTAAAAACATAAACTATCAAAATGTATTTAAACCTCACTTATCTTGGTTGTATATGTATCTGTAGATAAAAGTTTCGTTTTCAAAATGATTTTATAATAATTTTTATTGAAAAATATTTTGGAGAACGAGCAGAATAATTCATAATAGGTAATATTCATTAAGAATAAGAACACATTTATTTAGTTTACTCACAATAAAGAATAGCATACGAAGAGAAAAACACAAAAAAGATAAATAAAACAAAAATTATCAAAAATTAAATGTATGAGTTACCCAGAAGCTGAATACCCATGTGGGTTAACCTAAGAGACATCTAAAAATTAACTTATACTTATTAAAGAAAATAAAATTAAAAATTATGAAAATAAGAGTATAACTGTAGGGTGATTTAGTATAATACGTATAAAAGAGAAAAATAGAGTGTTTTTAAATAAAAAAAATGTTTAATTTAAATTCTTGATACACTGTCTATATTACCCATATTAAGGTTTTTAAGATTGATCTATTCTGTTCATGGTTTCCTCTCTTGTTTAATTTCCAGCATTTATTTTAGAATGAAAACGATAGAGAATAATATAGGAGTTCATACTTAATCTATCGAGACCAATATAACAAAAGCCTGTTAGCTGAGTATTATTATTGAAATTTTCCTAAATTTTTTACTGACATGCATCAATATTAGAATATAAAAACTGTAATAATTTAAATTACATAGTAATTAAGAAATGACTAATTTATACGGATTATATAATAATTTATACTATCTAAAACTATTTACAGAGCACATGCTATGTTATTTCCAGATACTTTGTCTGTAAGGTAGAGTTCAGTGAATTCGAAGTGAAGTACGACCTTCCTAATTTTGAAATATCTCATTATGATTCGAACACCATATTAGTCTCTCCTGAATAACTGAACTCAACAGATAGGAAGAGAATGGTAAAATAATGAGGAAGAACACACGCCAGTAAACAAAACGAAAGGAGATCAGAAAGAAGGAAAAACGAAGAGAAAGAATGAGAGGGTAAACCCGCATATGAATTTCCAGTGCATTTGAGCTTGCGTGCACTGCTGTACTGCAATAAAAAAAGAAACGCTTACCGTTTCGGAAACACTTGTTCCGTTTCCCAACACCTGGTAATGACTGCCAACCGAAATAACGCCTTCGATAGCGCTGGTCAGTTGGTGGTCGTTACATTCAATTTCGGATACGTTCTCCTTCCAGGATTCGGATGTATCACCCAGGACTATCCAAGCGTAGTCCGCCCCATACATCCCTAGGTGGAAAACCTAGGATCGAAAGAGGTCTTTGCTTTATGACAAGGACATATCCATTTCTGTATGAAAATATCGTATTGGCATGAAATGGTTCATTTTAACGATACGGTTTTTGTGCTCGACACAACTGCTATGGTGGGCCAAACAAAACTTTTTAAGGTAGGAAGTAGTTTTATGTCTTGAAAACTTAGGTTTTGAGTAGTACCTTAAGATATCTACATATCTTAAATACTTTTACTATCACTAATGGGAGATAATATTTATTTCAGTAACACACTATATGTTAATAGTTTTTCATTATGAGGGAGAAAAGTATTGATACACTAAAAATTATAAGCTATAGGTAAATGAGGGACCCATTGGGGGTTCAGGGAAAGAAAATTCCAGATAATTTAATGTCATTCAGATTTGAAATATGTGTTAAGTTACAAGCTTCTACCTCATCGAGAAGTAAGTTAGAATTGAAAGCGAGCCAATAAAAACGTTTTAAATTGTATCTTAGTTAAAATGTCAGTCACCTCTTTTTGAAGACGAAAAATGTCTGAGGAATTCTTTAAATTCTTACTCCTTAAAATAAGATAAATAATCACCGTTTCTAACATCAAAAACAGGCTTTTAAAATATGGCGGAGTGATTAACTTTGATTCCATGATGACAAGATTATTTTCTAGGCAAAGAATAAGCAAATCCATTAACTTTGAACTAACATTTCATTAAGAAACATATTAAAGCCATATTAAGGAAGATAAACACACACACATTCTCTTAACTTATTAAGTACACAATGTCTAATTTGTGCAGACATGTGAAGAACGTAATGTCTTTTTTTGCCTCTCAAAAGTCTTCGTAATAATATTTCAAACTTCTCATTTAGGCTCTTATGCTGAAAGAATTTTTGGGCTGTTGCTCTTTTAATAGGTAGCAGTAAAAGAAAGATTTATTATTCCACCTGTTTGTGCTCTGTGGGTTGCTTACAGCTTAATAAAATGTATAAAATTTAGGGTAGGAAAAGTTTAGATATTCTTTTTAATTGTTATCCTTTATACTTTGAATATAAAGAGTTTTATATTTCCTTTAAATTCTCAGGTTAACAGAAAAATTAAATTTTAATTTTTTAATTTAATTAATGAATAAGAGTAAATTTTTATTGCAATATGCAGTTAAGTGAATTAAAAAAAAACAAAAAAGAAAGTGAATAGATTTTAAAAATCTTAAAAAACTTTTTTTTAGACGGATTTCCTCACACATTTTAAAAATACAATATTTTTGCCTCAAAATCTTCGTGTCTTTCTAAAATATCAAGTCATTTTTATTACTATTTAAACATAATTTTTGACATAATTCAGGAGGAAAATCTCAATAAACAAAATTTATGAGTTGGAAGTTTTTGTTGTATTTAGAACAATAATGTTTTTAAGGTAACAATGGTTTTTGAAGATGAATACAAACGAGATTTTGATGTAAAATCATTTGCTTTAATTATGGGTTAAAACCTAGGTTAAAAGCTCTCAAAATCCATCTAAGAAACATCTGTCTTGATTTCAGTTATTTCAAACCAGCTGCTATAAGTATTAGATCAAAACCTCTTTAATTAAAAAGTGCAATGTTCGTATAAGAACAATCGACTACCCAACTTTTCGTGTCTTACGGAAGCTTTAAATTGGACAATAATATCATTAAATGATAACTAATATTAATGTTTTAATTAATATTTTTTATGTTATCAAAATGGGACAAAATTGTTATTATTTTAAAAAAGCCCAAAACGAGTAGAAATTGTTGATTTTTAAGAGTTTTTTTTATGAAGAAGTCCGTTAGGTCAAACACAGTGAACCCTGGTTTTATTAATGATGCAAAATTGGGCACAACTCAGTTTTAGAACACCAAGCTATATTATTTTTTTGTTTTGAGAATACTCATGAAAGTCATCTGAACCATTTTTGAATTTTGGGAATTTTTAGTTGAATATTTTGTTTGTGTTCCCCATATACGCAGCTATCGGAAGATATGGCCTTTACATTCTCTATTTATTGAGTTATAAGCAAGTTATTTGATATTCAGTTATGCAGAAATTCACTCAATTTTAAATCCATTAATGAAAATTTTCCGATTCGCGTGACATTAATTCACGTCCATTTTATCTTCTACGTAAAACCCCCGACACACCGAAATCTTTTTAAAATATTCCCACATATCCAGGTTACGTCATCTTCGCTGTCGTATCTCCCGATTCAGGAAGTTATTTAAGAATTGTAAAAGATCCCATTACCTCACAGAATATTTTTCTGTAGAGAGAGGGCGAAAAACTGGAAATGATGATACGGCAGTCTTGATTCTGGAAAGAAGGATGTACAAAATTATTTCCTTTCAAGATAATATTAATATTTAGCGAGAGGGCTATGCCATTTTCCTTTCAAACTCATTATAGTAAATACATACGGTTTAAAAATTTATTACTTTATTACTGTGTTCTGGTAGAGTAATCACTTATTTTGTCCATGATAATGTCAAAGAAATGTTTTTAATATCTATTTTGAAGATGAAGGAGAAAAATGAGAACAGTTTTGTTTTGTTAAACAAAGAGAAGGGTATATGCTTTTTTATGTTTTAAAAATGAAGGTGTTTCCTCTTTATAAACAGTGTTGTATTTTTAAACAAGTGTAAGATTTATTTTCTTCATAAATTAATTTAATCATCATGCATTACAATTCGCATATTATAACGGATAGTTATTTTTTTTATCCATGTTGATATGAAGAACATTATACCTAACATTAAATAAACCCTTTAATTTTAATTAATTTTTTAATGGCAGAACACAACACACACTGTGACCGAAGCCATTCCTCCAGAGATGCCGAAATCAGTACTTACTTTGTACTTAATTTAGTACTTAATTTAACTATCAAAAATAGTACCTATAGTATTACTTTAATACTGTAAAGAGAGTAAATATCAATAGTGAAATAAACTTAAGAAAACCTTTTATGCGTTATTGAATGGAAAATTTGGGAAATTTGACTTTCAGATAATAATTAAATAAAACAATAACCAAAGCATTAAATTATGAATTCATTGAACGCATTTATCTAAAGATAGAATAAAATAAGTTCGTGAAACCTCAAAAATTTCAATTTCTTATAGTATGTATGATAAACTGGAGATTTTGGAACTTAAAAAAAGAATTCTTTTTTATGTACTAAGCTTCAGTATCTAAATATATATAGTATCGGTTTTGCACGTCCCTAAATTTAAAGAGATCTCACTTTTATTTCGCGAAGGTGATCCTTGTAATCACGTTCACTTGTCCCTTTCGTAACTGCTACTGTGACGTTGCTTTGTTCAAGATTTCTTATTAATTTAGTCATAGGCTGTAAGAAAAAGAACGGATTAAGCAAAAATATTTGGTAGTTATTTTTACTTATTATCGTGATTGTTAAAGGCTACTCTGTGTTGGGATTTATAAATGAGTAAAACAAAATAGAGAGCTCATTATTATGATTTTCGGCGAGTACTTGAAAATCCTATGTTTTACTATTCAATGATTTTAACACATTATTTTTGTATAAATTGGATTATATTTAAAATAAACTTTACTTTTATTAAGTACGGAGGGTTAAATACTGTATACATAAACTATTATAATATAAAAAGTTATTTGTAAAGAGACGTAATTTTTCAAGAAATGGTTTTGAAAAAGAGTATTATTTTTACTGCCCATCTATATTTAATTATTTATAATTGGTAAAATAATATGAATATATTTAATTTTTCAACAAAAAAAAAGAAACAGTCTTTTATAGCCATTCCTCAAAAAATATGATGCACGAAATATAAATTGAAGTTTATTGAATTTTCTATCGAACAATTTTATTTCCATTACATAATATTTAAAAAGATCAAAAAGTTCATAAGAAGACTTTTAAGGTTTTATTTCAAGATAAAAATAGGGTATATTCCAAATAGTTTAAACAAGCAGGATATTATCGAAAACTAAAGAAGGTTAGCATAAGTTCTTCAAAAATTCTAGTATATGGAACAATATGACAAAAGTGACAGGAACCAAGGAAAGATAAGTCTTAAAGATGAGACATACTATTATGCGCCAGGTGAGACAGACAGCTAAGGTTTGAATTTATTGAAGTTTTGAAAATGAAAACATTCGAACTAGTTGGAAATTCTAAATTTAACGCCTAAACCAACATTCAAATTCTATTTCCAAACTTAAAACTCTCGATTTTGAAAAGAGCTGTACTCTTGTTAAGTTTAGTTCTTTTTTTTAAAAAAGAAACTTTCTTTACGGTAAGGAAAGAAGAAAATAAAAGTTCACAGAAGTGTTTATCTTTTGCAATGCATTGCTGTTGAAAGTAAAACATCCTAAAAGAATTTTTTTCTGACATGGGTTTTACCACTTAAGTGTTCAAACGGAGAGTTTAGAAGGAATTACCATGCAAAATCTAAAATGCTTAAACGTTAAAAAAAAACGTTAAAAAAAACGTTTAACAACATATAGCCCCATGAGACCCACCTGTTTTTTCTTTCAATGCCATGTTTTATCTGGTATAAATCTAAAACTAGTAAAAAAGATTGAAGGAATCCGTGTATCCTTGAAATGAGCTAATTGATGAGACAATGGAAAAATTTAAACGGTTTGATTGAAAGATTTTTACAAGAGAAGAGATTATTGAAAATGCAATTTACTACAAATGTTTTTTAAAGGTTTGAATTGTCAAAATGCAGAAACAGGTTTTAATTAAATTAAAAAAAAAAAAAAACTTTCAGTACGTTACAAAAATACAAATGTGTAATAGAACTTCAGTTTCTCTCATATATACAGACTATATTAGTTTGAATCAATATGCCAACGGTAAAACCTTATTTTAATGGTAGACAGGCTAAAATCTATTTCTTTAAATTTTACAAGCAAATAATATGAAATATTTTTAACCCCCCAAATAAACGTCGTTATAACTTATTTTATTTTCGATTGGAATAAAATCGTGATCAGATTAAAGTCTGCTTAAGAAAAATGGGTTTTCAAGTGATCATTATTGTACAATTAAACGACAACTGATTGTTCTACACGACTATGAATTTTGAATGGATTTAATTTCGTCTGACCCTGAAAAACTATTCCTGATTTCTTGAATTGCACAAAATTTGTGACAATGATTGGTTATTTTACCGATTTTTCGTTGGATGTACAATATTCTTATCCAATTATTGGATCTTAAGAATATTCCTAAACTTAAGCTGAGAAAACAAAGATTTTTTGGAGAGTGATAAAAGAAAAACATTAATAGGGACAATTTATTTGTAATTTTATAAGCATGAATCTCAAGCCTTTGAAGAAATCGCACTATACTCATACTATACTCACACTATACACACACTATACTCACACTATACGCACTATACTCGCACTATACACACACGAAAAGACTATACTATACAGTACTAAAAGTAAAAAAAAATGTTAGAGAGAAAAATATTACTTACCAATGAATGTTTATCACCCTGTTCGTGCAAAGTAGCCACTGTGTACCATTTATGATGAAGCACAAACGCTAATAAAGCTGCATTATGTGAAGAATCAGGAGCAACAGTTCGGAAGAACATGGGAAAGTTTTTACGATCACTAAGGACAGGGGAAGTGGCTCCGTATGACATCTAGAATGGAAAATGCAGATGAAAATGACCACCTATTCATATTGTTTATCATTATTATACGCACACTAAAATGTCCAGATTTTACCTATTTGAGTACAATGGAAAAGCTGTTAGTACAAAATAATACAGAAGTAATTCCAGCATAAATTTTCAAAAATTCATAACAACAGCTTTCAGTTGGGGGAAAGGACGTTATAATTTTTAAATTTTAGAGAAATGGGAGAAAAAGGAAATATTATTTTCTTTATATATTTTTAACTGGTGAATATATATTCGTGTTTTTCTCATGCACATATCTGAGTTTACAGGATTGAGACAAAAATATGTGTACATATTTTCAAGTATGTCCTGTACTCAGAACGACTCAAAACGACTTACATGTGAAAAAGTGGAGTTCTCATTTTTAAATTAAAATATTTGCAATTAAACAGTATCTGAATTTTTGCGTTGTTTTTTTTAATAACTAGCGTTAAATACCTACATCATTTATGATTGCATAGGTTTCAGTAAATATTGAATGGTTTGCACATTAAATATACATAAAACTAAATTTGCTATTCCTGTAAAGTTGAAACTTAGAAGCATTTATCAGTACTACGGTTACACAGCAGTAGTGAATCAGGATTTTTGTCTAGGGGGTCTGAGGTACCTAAATCGTGTATATTACCATGATTTTCTCGTTTTAAAAGCATTTAATTTTAAAATTTTAAAGGATTTCCCTTAAAGTAACATGGTAAATTTTCTATTGCTACCAGTTTTCATGAAAAAAGTGGAAAAAATTCTAATTATTGAAGGAATTTGTACTAAATTTAAGAAATTTTTTAGGGGGGCTGCAGCCTCCCCCCATAGCCCCACCCCCTGGATTCGCCCTTGGTACATAACAGTCATAAGTACTGAATCAGTACTTAGAGCTTAGGGGTACTTATGTTTAGAACAGCATATGCTCATTCTATAAAGTAAAAATTCTTGAAAAAAAAGTACTAAGCTGATGTTTGTTCTCATTTTTAAGAAAATTTTTTCAACAGTGTGGTAAAGAGTTGAACAATAATTTTAATAATGTAATCAACTGTACTTGAAAGGTAAAAAAAACCCAGCACTAAGTGAAAACAAAACCCTTACCCCGGAGTGGTTAACTAAGCAGATACATCCCAAAGTTTCCGGTCGATCGTCGAAGTTGTCTTTGTGCAGCCAGTTCTCACTCGGAATTAAAAATAAGTGAATCGGGGCGAAGTGTGGATATTGATCTTCTCATAACCCGAAGCTTTCTTGGGAAATCAACTTTGAGGATCAGCAGCCAGCTCTAAGAGACGCGAAAAGAAGTTTGATGCTATCAGAAAGACTAATAAGATGAGCCCACTTGATGCATCCTCCGCTCTCGTCGCAGAGTGATAAATGGAGGGGTTATTTTGACGAAGAGTTCCTGTGGGATGGGCTCTCACTTTAAACTTCTACGCTCTGCTGATCGATTCCACGCCATTAGGTAATGAAGACATTCATTTTCAGAGACACCTATGCTGTCTCACCTCGGCCAAAGAAAGCAAAAGTTGCTCTTCGTGGGAATCGCCGATTTACCCATTGGGCATTGGAGGGCGAAAAAAAAAATTCCTACCAAAACCTTAACCTTTATATTTTTGATAAGTTAAGAAGAGACAATTATTTAATTGCCGTGCATTTGCACTGTAATACAATGTCTTTTTACACGAAATTTTCCATTGTATTTTGACGAAACTTTTCCGTACGCTTAGTAAACATGCTTTTCCGTGAATTCCTCCTTAAAAAGTTTTAGATTTAGTAAAATCACCAGTGAAAAAATAAGTTTTTCAAACAAGTATGTACCAGTCAAAATTTTTTTGAATTTTTTCCATTAGCTAGCTGTGTAATATGATTGCCGGTTCTAGGTTAGCCTCGGTTAGCGGCGAGGCCAATGAGGGCCTACCGAGGCGTGACTATACTGCTAAGGGGCAAGAGCAGCTTACGCTGCTGCTACCCCGTAACCGACTAATCTGATGATTGCCGGTGGCGTCACAATGGTATTTGGAAAAGAACTTGAAGTTTCTCTCATTTGACAGAAAAAGCAAAACAAACCAGATAATTTCTCTAAATGCAGAAATTAACCAGCAACAGTGCTGTCGGTTAATTTTCGCTATTTGAAGAAATAATTTTTTACAGTGTTGTTTGATAGTAGGAATAAATTTTAATATGAAAAATTCCAAAAATACATATATTTACTATGGCATTTTTAAAAATTGTCAACTGTGTAGAAATTTATATCAATAATTTATGCATTTTTGTATCAATCTAAGTGTCTGCCATGATAGACATGCAGGATACAAATAAATAAGTAGTATTTTTTTTAAGAGCAGACAAATTTTATAAAGCTTTTTTGAAATATGACAAAATATCAGAGTTTTGTATCCTTGACGAAGAACGTTTTCAAACAAATGAAATTTAGATTAGCGTTTTGATTGGCAGTCATAATATGAGATATCACTTCATTGTTTTTCTATGTATTTATACAAATTGTGATCACCACTTTTTCATATAAAATGAAGCAATATAGTATTGAAAATTGTAATAGGGGATTATTGATCTCTCGTTTCAAATAGATTTATTTAGAAAAGTTCTTCCCCTTAGTTGGAGAACAACTACTTGTAAAATAATTCTACAGATAGGTGAGCTGCACATTTTTCTATGGTAAATATTGCCGCTATGCACACTCTTAAATACGGGATATTGATTTTTAATGTTCAAGTACAATTATGAGACCTAGTTTTTCTTATTTAACGAGGATTTTCAAAAGTATCAAGTAGCGATAGTGAACAATTACACTTGCAATAAAAACAACCTGAGCTTTTGCAAACTGAAATTTTGAAGTGATACAATTATTTACAGTTTATAATTTATAAGAAAATTAATTTTTGTAAAGGAATAAAATAATATGAACGCATAGTAATAAGTTGTGTTTAAAACCCAAACTTCTATTCTGATATCAATATATGAAAGTTATATAACTAAGAATGCCAATGATTAATTAAGAGAAACGTATTCTCTCAGAAGAAACGATCATTCACACACTTCTTATGATAAAAACAACTACAACTACAATACTGCCAAAAGAAATACACTTCTACATTATTTGAACGAAAGCCATTTTAGATAATAAAAACATAATCCACATGCAAAAAAAAAATTATCCTCTCTTACAATGCAGGCCACAATTGATTAATAAACTTTATTAAACCGGAAATAAAAAATGTCCTCATGTGTTTCACTCGTTTGTCAAGAAGCCTAGAGGAACTATCGGACATTTAATTTCGTTTCTTCGGGTTTGATCTTCCATTTCATTGATTTCCGGAGTTATTGTGTCTTGTGATTGAGTTCCTAAACTTTCTTTCACAAAAAATCTTGTGAAACACCTTTTACTTAATGGGGAATGGAAATTCCATCGTTTGACTTCCTCAGTAATTAGAAAGATATAGTAAGCTTAAGTAAAAAGGCATATGTTCGTAATGGAAGGTAAGATTCCTGTAGGCAATGTGAGAATAAATTAAAAGGTAGTTTAGGTTATTAAACCAATAAACGGGCCATTCCAGTTCAAATATCACCATCCTGGACTTCTGGAAATTTGGTAGGTATGTTTAATTCTTCAGAATTAAAATATCATCAAGAATTTTTTATGGGGTTTTGATTACATTTTGAGTTACAGCTAAGTAAACTGGTAAAAAATTTAACCGAAATTATAAACACGAGTTCTTTGAACTACATTAGCGGTTTTCTTAATTAAGTTAGAATGATGAAATTGGTGTCATTTGAAAGTATTTGCAGAGTTCTTTTTATGATCTACGGAATGTTAAAAGATTATAGATTATAAAATATTTTTTTACAAAATAAAATGAAATTTAAAACTTAATAAACACCCCTTTAAAATTAAGAATAGTATTTAACTTAGTGGCCAAAATTTGAGATGATACAGATATGGATCCAGTGTCTCAAAAAATTAGATTCAACACTATATTATCCGATATTTACCCGGTATTCAACCAAATTTTTTTTATAATTTTCTTTACTTCGATGTAGATCGGTAATTTCTGTTGTTAATTAATATTACTGGGCTATATCCAGAGATAACTCTGGCGTTTGGAATGTAATAAAAATTAGTAAGCGACATCGTTAATGATTAAAAACAATGTTCTTCATGTTGTCAGTTTATTTTTTTAATTAGGTAGAACACAAACCAAATTTACAGCACATTCAATGTATTTTTACTTCATTTAAAACACGCCTTAACATAAAAAACAGAAAAAAATTCATGTTTTATTGACAAATTTGCTTTTAGCACGTTTTAAACATAAATGTTTTGACATTAGCATTAAAACTACATTCTACTGTCGTATAAGTACACTTAAACCACAGACGCTCAGCTAGCGGATAAGGAATGATCCGTAAGCAATCTGATTCAGGTCAAAATGGAGCGATCTGATTCTACAGAGAACTTCCTTTTCACTGAAAAGCATTTAAGTATAGCAGAAAGCGCTGTTCAGTTACAGTTCCAAACGGGTTAAAAAGAATAAATATCAGCCTCTTTTAAAAGAAGTGACGGCAGTAAATATCGATTCAAAGAGAGAAGTTTGAGATTTTTTGTGAAGTAGCAGCTATTGTTCGTTGTTGCGCTGAGCTTTTTTCTTATTGAAAGTAGTAAGCGAATACTTTGTAGGAGTTATCTAAGAGAGAACTACAGAGACTTTTCTTTGTATCCTCTTTTATTCTGAAGCATTTATATCCAGCATTCGCTCAAAATCCGTAGCGCAAATTTTCAAGATCTTTCCCTTCCTAACTAGAACTTCTAGTATTCATTGTAAGGTTACCTTAGCCGAGAGAAAGGCCCAAAAGCTTAAGAAACGGGGATTAGGAATTGAAAACTACTGGGAAAGTAAAACAAGATGGAGGAAGTGTCATTGCGAAGAGAAGAGTTTATTTCTATTTTTGGAGTTAATTCAAAGGTAACAGGTTTCAATATTAAAGACCTGCAAGATACTGAGTCGTCTTTTACCGAAGATATTTCAAATTTTTTGATATTAAGGAGTTCTAAAACGAGATGTAACATAATTAAGTCCAGCAAGGGTACGAGAGAGTTTTGAGTTTATTCAGTAAAAGAAAAAAATGTTGAGTTTTAATGCAAGCAAAAGCATTTGGCTTTCTTTATAACACCATTTACAGCAATAGAATATAGCTTTAAACATCATGCCAAATTAATAAAAGAATATAAGAGAACATCTTTTCAAATTACTACTTTTCATCATCTTTCAAACCCATCTAATGTTTTTTACTTAATTACAAAGCAGGGGAATATTAATCCGTATTTTAGAGATTGAATCAGAGGATAATAAAGGTTTTATTTCACATTTCATGCATAATAAAATTTAAATTATGATCCAAAAATGGCTATCAAAATATTTTATTGAATAAAACATAAGCAAGGTTTTGTATACTAACTAAGGTATACCTATACAGAAAAATGAATTAAGTATAAATTTTAAAATTAAAGTGAAAGCGAATATTTCTAACAATAATTCTCTAAAATTCATTCGAAAATGAATACTTTATCACAGAAAATGTTTTGTTCAAGAATTTTAAAAGAGTTATGGTGCTGTGATAGTTTTTTATTTATGTGCATCAAATAAATAAATGCAAGGCAGTGCAGTACATTTCAGGTTTATGAAGTGAAAGAACCTTATCATGGTATTACCGACTTGTGATTGGATTTAGAGACAGGTTCTTAAGGAATCACGTTTTCCTGCTCTTACACCAATCCGAGTACAGAATTATTAACACGTAAGACGAACATAAGCCTTAGATTACCGTCAGTCTAGAAAATAGAAGGGAATAGTAGCAGTTTTCTCTTATATATATGTGATGGAACTAACACCACGGTCAGTTGAATAAATCTTGTTCATTGGCTGAGGTATTATTTGTCTTTACCCAGAATATATTATACTTCACACACGCTTATGAAGGATAATTGTTTCTTCAGTCATCGTAATTATAATTAAGAAAATAAGTTTAATATCCTCTTGTACAGCATTTCCAAGGTTATAGGGTGCTAAAATGGTTTAGAAAACTTTGTACTGGACTGCCTTTTTTTACATTTTTCATATCTCCAGGGCAACTAATTTTCCTAAGGTAAACTCATTTAAGATAAAAGTTTCACAGACGTAAGCGAATGATTCAAAATATATCATATTGCAAAATATCAATTTGTACCTGAAAAGATGAAAAGCTCTAATTCAAATCAACGCTTTAGCACCAAATTGGATTTTACAAAGCATAGATGAGTAAAAAATGCCATATGCTATAACTTATATTTAATTAATATTCAAAACAGCTAATAACAGCTCTCCACAGCTAATATTTCGTTCCTAAAACCTGTAAAATTTTCGTCCCTTTCTGTAAGTACAGTTTACGAGTCTTTCCTCATCAGTACAGTTAAAAGGATCTAACAATAAGTTATTTTAGATAGCATTGCACACGTGTCTTTTAAACTCTTAGTGAAAACACGGCGTAGTGAAAATTCAAACACGTAAATCCTTAAAACTTCATGCCAGTGTGTGAGATCTTTCTCTTTCTCTATTATTAGAATGCAACTCCCTCTCCCGTTGTTTTTGAACACTCGGGTTACTTAGACCAAATTACTTAGCATCCCTGCAATAGAGAACATATTTGAAATGCTAATGGAATATTTTCCTTAAGATAGCACCGCCCTGCATACCGCATAGGAGTAATAGTCTCTGCACCAGGAGTTTCGCATCTCATACGAATGCATTCATTTACTGGCTTCTAGAGCAAACACAAGCAAATATTGACGTCCCACGGGAGCTCATAGGGGTCTCGACAACGCAATAGCTATATCTATCACTATAGGCATTCTTATTTTCAGACTGTGCTTAAGTATCCCTCAGAGTTTAGGGTAATGCCTCACCTTATTGAATTGTATAATGGGTTTCTAATAGTATTGGGTGCCTTGACTCAAGCAAGTTGTCTGTTTCAAAGCTGATAAATCAATAATAATTAATGTGGCTTGTGACAGGCTTTAGGGAGAAAGGTTTGAATATAATATGAAGTCCATTAAGAGATTGACATTGAAGTTGAGTATAATTTATATTGAAAGTCGTTATTAGGCCTGTACAAGAGGGATTTTAAGATGATAAAAAGTTAAAATTTGAAAAATGCATTGAAATTTATTTCATTATTGATATTTGAAGATTTATTTTATTATTAAATATTTTTATACAAATCATTTTTTATTCTCTTTTGAAATCAACAAATAAAGAAAAATAAGATTTCATTTTATTATCTTTAATTTTAGAATTAATTGTAATTAATTGAGATTAGGTATGTAAAAAGTTAACAGAATCGTATGATACTGATATTTATATGAATAAGCAATCAAATAAAATATATATAGTATATAATATACTACATATATTATATATAGTATATTATAAACACATGAAAAAAAATACATCTTAGGTTTTTTTTTAATTAGGTATGATAAATAAATTTACGCTAAGTTATCAACTGTTGCTTGGAAATTAACAAATCAACTTTCCTTTTTAGACAAGCTACTTAAAAAGAGTTAAATATGCATTTCATAAAATAAATAAGACTCTAGATAGTTTCCACCTTAGCTATACTATTCAGACAACAAAGTGGAAATACCATAAAAGAAGGGAACTCGGGCGGATTTAATATTAATATTCAGCTCTTTCATGCTGAACTCGATAATACTTTTCATTACTCCGTTGAAAGAATGCAATAAGAGATCAGGCTTTCTCATGTGTGCTAAAGGCTGAAATTGAATATATACGCCGTTATCAGCCATTAAAGCCGTTTGCATAATGGGTAAGCTCAGTTACCAGTGGCATTTCTAGCCAAACTTGCATTTAGAAAAAACAAGCTGCACATTAGTCCTATCTGTATGAATAAAAAAATCTTTCCTCCCTACTTGGCAAATCGATTTTAATTTAAAATATTACTTACGTCACTCGAAAGAATGAGTTAAGGCAGAAAGCCCCCTCGCTCAACTGCAGAAAAACTCTATTAAAGTTCGGAATAAAAAACTTTTCCCGCTCCAATGATTTTGGAGCTTTCCGTTTCGAATATTTATTGATCTCACTTTTTGCTGCGCACTAACTTTCGTGTTTGGGTTTTCGTGATCTATTCCTAACAGTTGTTCAGGGCATTGACACTGTTTTCTTAAAATAGTTTTTCTGGAGAGAAGTTAAAAAAAGTTTACTGTTGGTTAAACAAGTTTAAATTAGAAAATATATTTATGAGTTTTGAGGTCTCATCTCGTTGTGTCAAAAGTAAGTAAAAAAATTATAAAAGTAATGAAATTTCATAGTAAATAATATTTAAGTAACTATTATTAAAATTTATTAAAATATTTTGAAATAAGTTTAATATTTATGTAATTCATTTTTAATCAAACTTATTACTTTAAACTTACTATTACCTTTTTTTTAAAACCAAAGGTATTTTAAGAAATAAACATTTCTGTAAAAATACTAGAAAAGAAAATGAAAATAACTACAATAACTTTTATGAAAAAATTTTACTTTTCAAGCGTTAACACATGTAACTTCTTTAAAATCATATCGTAGCAACCTTTAAAAAAAACCCCTATTTTACAGTTTTCTGCTTTAAAACATTATTTTATGAAATAAAATATATCATTTTAATTGAAAACCTTTCCACACTGAGACGAATCTTTTGCACGAGTTATTTGTATTGCGATGCCACAAATTTTCATTATTGCAAAGCTTTTAATTATTAGAAAGAATGAGACAATATCAAATTTTGTACTTAATAATATTGTATAATCAAAAAGTCAAATTAAAAAAGACAGTTATAATATTTGTAAAAAATATTATCATTATTTTTATTCCTACCTTCGTGAAAACTATAAATATAAGGAAATAAAAAATTAAACAGAAGTAAGACGCAGCTAAGTTAGTATAAAACTTTCCTCTCTACCTTTTATTTTTACAGGATAGCTATGAGAATATAATCTAAAGTAAATACAAAAATATGCTAAATAATTTATAAGAAAAATCACGGCAGATAAAATTATCCTTCCTGATAATTTTTACGATGAGTGATTTAGACTTCATGTAAATGTTGACGTAAGAGTGTAACAATATGCTTAAAAAAAGACCATGGTGAGATTGAAAAGAGGGGCAATCAGATATCCTAAAAATAGAAATAGGGTTTTTTTCAACCAACCAAACTAATTTTAAGATGCTCTAAGTTCTATTTCACAACTTCACCCCATTTATAAGTCTTTTTTTCAAACCATTCTCAAAGTTTACATAACAAGTCGCCTTTTCCCTTTGGAACTGACACCCTCGCTATAAGCAATCAGTGGTGTATTTCCATGTGAAAAACAGAAGCCTTACGAAGACAAACGCAACGAGACAGATCTTTTATTCAATAGCGAGAGGTGGCAGTACTCGAAGCAGACTGTACCAAAGAAAACTCGCCTCAAGGTGAACGTATACAAACCAAAGGAGTGCTATCGTTTTCTATGGAAATAGTTAGGAAGAAAATGTGGTTATTTAATCATTTGGTGGAATACTGTCTTCTACAATTCTTTACTATAGTTAACGTCATTGGATGGGAATTTTGTATGGGTTATCTTTATTGATGGAGCAGTCGAAACCTTTACCAGACACTTAAAATGTGGGTGGTTATCATGACGATGTATACTATAGAATAAAACATACCGAAACAAACCAGAAAATTGACCAATTTGAGATTTTATCTATTTCTTAGAGTCCCAAAAAAAATTTTGTGTCCTGTTTAAAAGGACCATCGTTCATTACAGCAATTCACTGGATTTGGAATGGGTCAAATGTTTGACAGAAAAAAAAGACTTTTGATCACTAGTTAATGAAATAATAGTACCTAATTGTTTTAGAATGAACTAATCTAATTGTTGGCTTTGTTGAATACTTTAAATTAACAAAAAAGTCTTTGCTTGAATTTATATCGTCTGCTTACAGGAGAAAAGCACTAAGCCACTTCTGGCTCAACTATTCAGTACGAGGTTACGTGTGGATATACGGCTGCTTTCTTTTGCTCTATGATATTTCCCCAATACACCGATCAGCTGGGTGAGATTTTCGGAATTCTTTGGCGTTTTTCTACCGCTTTCAAAAGATTCTCCAAAAGTGACTTGGTGCCTTTCTCCTGCACGCCGACGATATGATCATATTATTCTGAGATGCCATAAAAATATTCAGATTTTTACTTACAAAAATAAATCACTTTAACTAGAACTGAAACTTTTTAAACGTAAAAAGTTTTCTATTTGTGATTGGTTTAGTTTTGTACACACATTCGGAATCAGTATTCTTCATGTTTGTTGTGTTGAAAAATGGTGAAGAATTATTTATGATCAGATGTGTCATACTTATAAATATTGTGATTACTATGCCTGATTCATGTCTTCCTTTTTGGATGGGATAATTATCTGCAAAATTTTTCAACACAAAAAGAGCATAGTGTTTTAAGATAACTACCATAATTTAAGATCAACATTCAGTCCAAAAAGAAGGCTTTCGGAAACATTAGATTTTAGGTTTTTATACTTAATTGCTAAAAGCCATGAAAGAAATATTAAATATCAAGATTTTATATTTCATCGTCGAAAAGCCGATGTTAAAAGCCCCTTTTTCGCTTAATAATTTTAGATAACTATTTGTTTGATTATTGAATAAAAATACGACTTACCTGCAGAATGTTCCATCGACTGACTACCCTAGCTAGTCTCTCGGTTACCTCGGAAGACCCAGTCCCCAGCAAAACCGTCATTTGGGGTTGTCGGTACAGTGAATGGAAAAAAGCGTCCACAGCAACGCCGGAATCACACTAAAAAGAAAAAAAAAAGTTTTTAGGTCCTTTCCAATTTATAGGAAAAAAGATTTAGCGAGATAAAAAAGCATTTTGTTGTAGGGAATATAAAAAACCATACCTCCTTGTAAAGGATTACCGCATTTAAAAAATTCTCAACATGTGTATGAAATTAAACTTGGTCGCAAAATTTATATTTTCCCAGAAACTACTTTTACAAACAAAACATTAGGATCCCCACAGGTATTATTATAAATCCTAATTTGTAAAGTAGATTTTATTTTAAAACGCAGAAGAACAACTTCGCATTACAGACCGCTTGGGGATTAGGATTCCGTAAATGAGATTTAATCGCAGTTCAACCTTGTAATTCAATTTGATCTCATGAACAACTGGGACCGGCTCTCTAGCATACGGGAATAAAGCACTAAAAGGATTGAGTTATCTTCAAGCTTGTTTCTCGAGTTTTTTTTTTCACTGAGGGAAACTTTATGGAATTATTTAGAACCATATCTCCGAAACTGCTGGGTTTATCATCCCAAAGGAGAATCAAAATTTCGAAAGAATTTATGTAAAATTTAAAAAGTAACCAAATATGTGCATTGTGTGAAAACCTTTGTTTCACTGCTCAGTAACTGTTCTTCTTTTGTGTTGTAACATGAAGTAGTTTTCACTTATACTGATAAGAGGAATAGATACGGTAGCGCGCTTTATTAAAATGATAGAAGATAAAAACTGCACTTATCTATTCATCACGGGCGGAGAGCTTGTGTGATGAAAAGCACTTTTAAAAGAAACTTCTTCATTTAATTTACCTTCAAAATCAGCCTGATGACTTTTAAGAGAAAAAAGTTAAATCTTTATCGAAAGCCGTATAGATAATAGTTTTTGAGTTAGTAAAGTATTGACTATCATTAAATTGATGAATAGGAACTATTATACTAATTTTGTAGTTTTGCCTGTTCTTATTAGAATAAAGAAATGGCATGAGTATCTAATTTAAATTATTTGAATGCCACTTATGTTTCTTTCTTGTTTTGAATTGAGATAATCACTTCAAAATGAATATATACCATTAAAAATATTTTATTTCCGTATTTTGAGGACAGCCTCTTTGGGACATAAGTATATACGGTTTTTACAATAATCTAAAGAATGAAAACTGGCACTTAAATTTAAATTCTACTCTCCAGTGTGTTCTTTGCCGTATCAGCAAATCTTTCATTGCTTCTGGCAACATTTTTTTTCTCTAGCGTCTCAGGATTGCGCTTGGAACTTTACTTTTCTAAGTGATTCTTAATCATCTATGGGTAGTCTACGATTCTCAAAAGTTTAAAACTTTATTTTAATGACACCCAGTAGAGATTACAAACCACATTGTGTACGAAAACCCTTCTGAAAAGATTCAATAGCGTAATAAGCCAGGGAGGGCTCATCTGGCTCTCCGATTGCTTTCAGCCAGGATGACGTAATCGGCTGAAAAGGCGTCGAAGCTTTGACGTGTTAACTACAGGAGTGACCAATCAGGATTACGTAGGGAAATCGCGGAGCTTTTTAGGGATATTCTTATGCAGAAATGGAGTAAAATAAGGCCGGGGAAATAAACTTGTGGACCTGCCTCTTAAGGCAGCAATTCATAAATTTAAAGCAACACTAGCGATCTCTCTGACTGTGATAATTTATTTTAAATTTTTGCTTGGTGAAAACTAATAAAAGTTTTACAGATTAAATTATGAGTATTTTGTTTTGAAAGCATTATAAAGCGGCAAATATACAACTGAAAACTCGTCTCTTTTTTACCCGGCAACTGCCCGGGAACGGTTCCGATTGGAGCGCCGGGACTGCTACGTAACCGCGAGACCCATGGCGCAGGCGCCAACTGCCGTTTTTGCCGTCCAAATAGACACTTATTTTTTTATTCTGCGTGTAATGGAAGTAATAAAAATATTTTTTTTTGTCCAGGCTGTAAGACATAATGCTTTAAGCATAGGGCGCAAGTTTAGAACTGCTGATGCGCCAATTTTTAGCGATAAAAGCAACCCTAATACAATGTTAAAAGTGCCGTTAAAAAGCCAAATGTGTCGTTTAAAAAGCCAAATCTCGCCAACCATCAGCAGTTGTGAACTTGCGCCTTCACAGGCCCTGATTTATTATTAGGCAAATGATAACCGGGCCTAGGGGTCCTATAATAGACGACATTAGTCATAACGTCACTTGCTTGTTTGGAAACGTAGATTCCATCCGTGATTGGTTCCGTACGGATTTACCTCCAATCACGGATAGAATCAACGTTTCCAAACAAGCAAGTGACGTCACACTAATGTCGTCTATTTAAGGATATACTTATCTCAGAATAATAAGTTTCACATGCAGTGGATTTGAAACCCTTCCGAGATTTTTCGGTCGGGGTCGTTTCCGTTTTATTGTATTTAGTGTTCAAAGGTTATCAACTTCCAAAGAGACGGGAATTTATAATTTAATTTTTAATCCTTGTTTATAGCTTGGATCCTGAGACAATTTTTTTGTGAATTGTATTGAGGGGGGTTGGTTGAATGGTTTGCTTGGGTTTAATAACGTTAAGTTTGAATAAGCGCCAGGGTGCGATAATAATTCAATAATAAATTCACTAACGCAAATGCAAGAAAAGAGCTCTTAATAAATTCTAAGAAATAATTTACAATATATTTTGAAGTAAATGAATAAGAGTTGAGTGGGACTTAATTGTAAATGTGAAAAATATTTCTTTAATTTTGTCAAAAGTATAAAAAATAACGAATACAAAAAACATTTCAATACATGATTAACAAAACATTTTTTTTTATTTTCAAAACATAGATTACTTTAAAAATGATTATAATCAAATTCATATTCCTTATCCATTCGTAAAACTGGCAGAAATCTTATTCTTAGCAAATGCTTTAAGTTGCTTTTTATCGTAAAAAGGGTACAAGGAAAAACCTGTCCTTTAAGACCTATTTCACATTACAAATCTTATTTTACATTGATTATAATAGAAATTTTTTAAATTACATTAAATTGGAACATTAATTAAGGCGGCCGGAAACGACCTCTAATAACTTAATTACTCACAGTAACTTATCTTAATTTTACGAATTGAAACGAATGCAAAAATATTCTGATAAATTATAAGTCCTATGTACACAAGAACGGAAAATTTCTCTTAATACCCTTTACACAAAATTTCTGAGAGACTCAGATTTAATAGCAGCAGAATCATGCAGGCTCTGATGCTGAAAAGTTTTACCATGGAAAAACTAATACAAACATGTCAGATTAGCAAAATATCAGTTCTTAAAAAGAAATACGGCATCCTCCAACTGTTGCGTACAAATTCTTCTTCTAAACAAAAACTTCTGGACAATAATAAAGAGTGGCTCTAAGAAAGATTAAATCTTAACTTCTATCTTCTGATAATGAATAATAATAACCTTAAGTTACACATGTTATCCAGCGTTTTGTAACGCATTCACAATTAAAGAAAGACGACGCTTTCCTTCTAAAGCTAAATCGAGTGGAGTCTTTCCATCTTTATTTTTAGCATTCACATCAGCACCTCTTTCCAGCAATAATTTAACGATGGCTTCTGATGCATCTGAAGCCCGGTGGCGCAGTGGTAGCGCATAGCTCTTCCGTGCCACAGGTCCGGGGTTCGATTCCCGGCTCCCGGGCTGGGCAAGGTCCACTCAACCTTTCATCCCTTGAGTGGGTCGATAAATTGAGGACCAAGCGTGCTTGGGAACTAAACACTGGGGGTCTTGCGTTAGACTGACCACCTAACCGGGACATATGCCTTGCACCCCAGGGCCCCACGGTCAAGAAAACGAAGATGGGCATCGTAGGACTTGGCCCACTATAGGGCTGTTGCGCCGATGAGTTTTTTTCTGATGCATCTTCTGGTGGATTTATTGCAAAATGCAGTGGCGTCGATCCTTCTACATCTGCAGCGTTCACGTTCGCACCAGCTTCCAGTAGCACCTTAATACAATCTACCTGGCTATCAAGTACGGCAACATGGAGCGGTGTTATATTCAACTCACTACCACCTACATTCACATCAGCACCTTTGCTTAGTAACAATTGAAGAATTTTCACCCGTTCATCATTAGGCGAATCCATTCTTCAAATGTGACCGTATTACAAGCTGTAAGAGACCATAAAACATATTAAGTCATGTATGGGTAATCGGTATACCTACAGAAAATTGCTCAAAATTAAAGAGAATCGGGACTTTTAAATAGATAAAAAAGCAACCATTTCCCCACCCCACCCTAATTCATTTTAAGGAAATACTAAGTAAATGTTTTTTAAGCTTTTGCGATTATGATCTTAAAGATCTGCTATTAATATAATTAATCCGATTTAAATTTTATCTTTGATTAATTGATTCATTTACCACTAAAAATACAGTTTAAATTAACAACATTTTAAGGTAGATTCTCAGTATTACTAGAGTAACTTTCAAACTGACATTTTTCTTCATTAAAATTTAATTTTATAAATTCAAGATCTTTTTGCATAATCGAATCCTAAGGACCCAATCCTTCTGCAACTCTAGTGGACATATTTTTTCATGTAATTTTAACTTCAGATTCTGAAGCTATAATCTATTGATTTTTGATAATGAAATTTACTTTTTTATTGCAAAAGTTTTGAAATATGTTCAGTATACAAAACCAAGAACAGTGCAATTTAGATAATTTGAAGCTGAAGGGACCACTACAAAACTTCGAATTAAGGAAGTTCTCTCTTTTAGTACAGGTTCACACACGAATGATTAAAAAGATTATCTCTACTTTTCTACTTCATCACGAATTACCGCGATCTTTTCATTTCTACAGTCAAATTTCTGTTCTGATGGATGATTTAGTCAAATATTTATAGAATATTCATATAGAAAATCTTTAACAATAACGTACCTTCCAAAGAAGAGTGCTCCAACTTCAAAATCTAACAGTTTCAGTTCAAGTTCTTCGTCTGGCTAATTTCATAGGTTCTTGAATCCATCAGCAAGCGAAGCTTGCTTTTAATTCGTTTGAGTTCTTCGTCTGGGTGACACGTCCTTATTTATCCGAATTCTCAATCTCTCATACCCAATGAGAGGGTTGCATTTAAAAGAGATCTGAAATTGAGACTCCTCATTGGCTCAGAGAGACTGGGAATTCTGGTATATTTAGGCATACAAGTCTGGGTGTTCGATCGTATGCGGTTTTCTTCACTTTGGCGCAGATTTTGGCCGATATACAGGCACAGAGTACTGGAACAGAGAGTCCACGGCCATAGGCGATAATGGAAATCGAAAAAGCATCGAATATTGTATAAGTTAGGGGCTCTTTTGGCGCTGGGATCGCTTCACGTCACGAGAGGCGGAGAAAAAAAGCTTGATCCTCCAATAGCCTTTCGAAAGGACAGATTAAATGAACACTTCACAGACAATCACAGCTTTTACCACCAAACTATACTGCCTACCTTTCTGTCAATCATTGAACTTCCCGTGCTGCCTTGCCTTAACCTTATACAGAAATTTAAAAAGGCACTGTCCATTTGGCCGGAAAATATACAACTAAACTCTACTCTTATTTACACGGCAACGGTTCTGATTGGAGAGCACACTAAGCGCCGGGACTGCTACGTAACCGCGAGACCTACGGCGCATGTCCGTCCAATTAGACACTTCCATTTAAAAATACGCTTGTGGACCCTCTGTTGGGATTTTTCTCTGCGTATAAAGGGTGGTTATAAATAACATACCTACTTTAAAATTCTCTAAAGACAAAACTATTGGTAAAAAAATCTTAAATTTTAAAGAAGATATTTTGAAGGGATTGGAATTAAAAAAAAGTTCATTTGCCCCTTCATAGATAGCGCTTTATCTAAATTTTTGCCTTAGTTTTCGAACCCTTCACCAGAAGTCTATAAAAGGCAAATGTTTATTCAAGCTATCAAATCAGGCAGTTAAGAAAAAAAATTATAACCATACATCCCTAAGAAAATACGCAATTTCGTTGAGAAAAAGGGATAGTAATAATTTCTTTTTTCTTAGTGTCTGATACATAGGCGTAACGAGGGGGGATTATTGGAGATGTACCCCCCAATTGATTAAAAGAAATTTAAAAAAATTGTAAAAAAATTACAGTGCAACATTTAAATAGACACTCCTGAATCATATTTTAGGATTTCCATATTTTTGCCATTTTTGGATCACTTTTTATGTGAATTGAATCGTCGTTCGGTTTCTAAAACATGAAGAAGTACCGAGAAGTTTTGAGTGTCTAATACCTGAAACAACTTAAGATAATAATGTAGTGGTTTTTAAAAATCTTGTTAGATTATAACTTGTTTCAGATATGATATCAGGGGGCGTATATAAGGGGGGAGCCAAGAGACTCGCCCCTTTAAAAAATCTGACTAGGTGGTCACCCTTTTGGTACTTACGTATTATCCCGTCGACCGTTCAGCGGCCGTCTAATTCAGCGGCACAGTAATAGTAAAGTCAAGTGATTAAAAGTTTATTATTAGTTTGTTAATTATTAATCATTTAATTATTAGTTAATTTATTACCAATAAATTTTTGAAAGGTATGAATGAAGGTTTGAATGGTATATGAAAAATAGAAGTATATTCTTTGAAAAAAGAAATTAATATACTTTTAAAAATTGATAGATTTACAGTGATTCCTTGTAATGAAAGATTTTAAAAATATCTGATTATACAAAGAAATCTACGGTACTTAAGTATAAATAATCTATCCCGCTTCAGTTGAAAATAACCCTAAAAACCGTCTATTCAAGCCATTCTGGAAAAGAAACTAACTAAAAGTGATACAGGCAATGTGTAAATTTGAAATTGAAGCTGTAGATAATTCCAAAGATTTTTGACTTGGCGTGAATCCCGAAATTGCCCCAAAACATTCTAGACAGAAAGGTTTTAAAAGTCGTTAAAGCACTGGAAAGTCAGACATCCAATGGATAAGCTACGTCAGAAATGCTGAATCTAATTATGAGACTGATGGCCTATATCAGGAAACAATTTTTATCCAGTATAGGGATCTTCAGTCTAGGGTGAAACTATAGTCTATGGAAAAAAAGCTAATTAATCTGGATCCCACACTAGCCTGATTCGAAGTGCCGGTAATTAGAACGTCAGACCTATCAAATTATCTTTCGTCACGTCTAGACGCTGAAGTCTATATCATTGGCTGACGAGGTGTGACTCGGTTACTCCAATAGTTAAGATAATTTGGCCGGGCATAAAAGTTCAAGTGATCATTGTTTAATTGCTAAACCTCTGTAATGGAACCTAAAACAGTTATGAAGTAAAGAATGAATGGGGTTAAATAAAGACGAATGTGTTGATTTGGATTTCTGAAATTGGATTTGATGGAGACTTTAGTGAGAATAATCTTTGGTGATAGCTAAATTCCCTTATTTAAAAGGAATTGGGTTAGTTTTAGTAAAGTAAAACCACATAGACATTATTTGGATGTTTTTTTTTCTATAAAGAGGCATAGTATATAAGAATGAGCTAAGCAATTAAAGTGCAACCTAATTACAAACATATAAACAATAAACCATTACTAAAAAAAAAATGTTTTTCTCCTCTGTTGATTATTATTTTTTAAGGTTAAAAACAATTTCATAATGTGTTATTATCAAGACAATTAATAGAAAGAAATGTATAAGGACTAGAAAATCAATTGAAATAAAATAACCATGTTTAAAAAACAGTTCACATTAAATTTATTTAACACAGAATAAAATTCCTACCAAACAAAATAAAGAGTTATATTCTTTAAATGATGATCATTCGACTAAAAGATTAAAAACACTATAATTCAAATTACAGAAATATTAATAAATCTTGTTAGGAAACGTATTGGTAAAACTAAAAACAACTGTTTGTAAAACGTTTCACTTATTAGCCAAAAATATTTTGTATGGAAATTCGTATTTATGAACAAAAAAAAATTCACACAATTCAAAAATATGTGAGATATGATAAAGAAGCACTGTTTTAGGAAAAAAGGTTCATTATTAATGACGTCAATAGGAAAAGCTCAAGTTTTATTGTTTGAACTTTTAAAAAAGCATGTAAAATGAAACTTAAATGTTTGAATCAGAGGGAATATTGTACACAAAATGAAGTGATGAAATATACTCAATATTTAAAATAAAGAAGTGTACTTATAATTTAATTTAATATAATTATAATTTCATCGACTTACAGATTTTAAAGAGTTCATTTAAAATAAACTTAATGAAATCCATCATATTGGGGAAGATTCAAGCCTTTTCTGACTTTCCTTCACATTCGAGGAATAATTATCCGGCATTATGTAGTTCTCTTTAGTTTATTAATTTTCTGATGGTTTTAATTAGCTTATTAATTCAAGAATTATGATAATTAGTTTTGTAACAAAGCCTGTGTTCTTCGGTAACACGTTTTCCGAGTCCTTTGAAAGAGCGTAATCAATAAAGGTGTTTGCTTTCTATTAAATAATCGTTTTTAATAAAAAATAATACTATTTTTTATGTGTTTGAGTACTGAGAATAAGTTTTAGACCCCAGGGCTTAATAAACTTACGCCTTAGGCAAATACCTTCAATGTTTATGCATAAATGCATTGAATAGTTTTCTCTGTTAAAAAATTTAAATTTCCGATTCTATTTCATGATTACTTGAAAGAAAACATGCATAAATTATCTGTACTACCAGAACGAAAATGTTTCCGAAACCTTACGGATATATCTAAATTAACTTTATTAATTTAACTAAAAAAATTTTAATTTGAATTTAAAAAGAATTAAAATTTAATTAATTAAAAAAAATTTAAAATTGAAAACTACTTTTATATTATATCAAATTTAACATATTTTATAAATTATAATGGGTTCATAAAACCTAATTAAAGTTTATCGTAGGAAACTCTTAATGTTTTTCTAGCATTATAACTGGGAAAATGGTTCCAATCCCTTTCTTTAAAGGATAACAAGATATTTTCAATTAAAGAGTCAATTTAGCATCTAAAGATTTTTGGTAGTTTTGAAAGAGTAATGCAATTGAATCAAATTCAATACAATAATAAAGTTTTTTTCAATTGGGTATCTTTTTCTTTTTCGAGTATACACAGTAAAACACTTTAGTCCATTACCCAGTTAATTACATTTTACACACAGATATTTTGATGAGTAATCTTGATTGTGTTAGTATCTTGAATTTTATTAAAAGCTCTAAAAAGTTTGTTCCCTATATACTTTTCAATTTTAAAAACTCGAATATTCAAATTTGATTTCTTACTGACAATAATGACACTGTCTCTCTATTTACCGCTCGAGATTTTAAGTACAACGTACCTACTATTAAATAAATTCATTTGGCGTGTTTCGAAACAGCGCCTAAAAGAAAGTGAAGCTTTATTTTTACCAAAGGTACTTCACAAATGGTGTTGTGTTGATGTTACATAAGACCACTTCAGCTATTTCTCCACCTCTAGCGCTTTGTTCGTCTATAAACTCTACTTAAAGCCTCTCAAGAACCACTTTTGAAAGTCATACATTGGCTTCTCTTTCAAAATTGTGGTCATAAGGGGAAATACGCAAACACAGTCTTTTTACGCTTTCATAATTTCCACGTATTTTTATAATTAAAGTCGCTATACATACCAACATTGCATAATTTGAATAATAAACAATAATCTTTTAGTTATTATTCGATTGCTTTCTATAGAAACAATAATGTATATGTCAAATTTAGAATAATTGTTTTTGTCTCATCATAAACTAAAATCTTGAATTTAAGCTTTAAATCAATTAGGGGAGAGGGTAGAACATTAGTATCAATATGTCTTTTGTCGGAATTTTTAAAACAGTGACCCATTGGAACCCTTAGTGTTTGAAAATTACCTGCTTTGGAAGGTGCAAAGTGCATTTTCTTATACTGTTATTAAAATTCAATCAATAAAGTTTTTAAAGTTAATATTTTGCCTTGAATTATATTGTGGCCTCAATAAAGTTAAGTACAAAAATGTTATACTTCCCTATTTAATTTTTAAATATGCCTTTTTTGCCCTCAAAGTTTGAGATGGTAGATAGGGCACATTTGAACAGTTAAAAAAATACCTTCTACTAGTTGCTTTTATTGAATTTGAAAACATTTTAGAGTTAAGATATAGTATTTTAAATTTTTTTAAATTTAATTAGTCCAATTATTTTTAGTATTAAGCTTAAAATTCAAAGATTTTAGGATTTCCCGAGTTTTAACTTATATGATAGAAGGTGGATAAGATAAAAAAAAAGATGTTTTTTTTTTTTGCTTTAAAATATGTTTCTATTTAATATCTTTGTAAGCCCTTTCAAAGACAGTTGAAAGGTATTTTTCAAATTTTTATCTGATCTAAAAAATATATTAGTGCGAGATATTCTTTACTATATATTTTCACAAATCCACTTAGAAAAATCAATTGATATATGCTCTAATTAGGTAATTTAAAGTTTAACAGAAAAGCTTTCTGTTAATAAATGAATAGCTACATAGGTTATGATTTGAAAAGTATGGTTAGAACAAAACAAAAAAGACTAAGAGGAAAATCCTTACAAAACATACTTTATCTATTTACCATGATATACTTATAAAAATATTCAAACCATCAATATCAGGAAATGGGTTTTGAATTGCTATCTAGCTCACTTTCCTTAAAAACTGAACAAAACTAAATTTTAAAATTTATTCTAATTTATTTTATATTTTTTCCTCATCAGAAACTTAATCTGCACTAAAAATTCGTTAAAATTTTTTATGTGTAAAAAACACGTAAAAGTGCCAAATATCCAGCTTGCCAATTGATGCTGTAAATGTAAACTTTAATGTGCAATGAATTTGGTAGCTTCTAAAAATGTAGTTTGTATTATTTATGCAGGCGTTAAAATGAGCCCTAAGCGTGTTCAAAAGTGACCCTCCACAGGGGCTTATTTGACCAGAATTTCTAATTTTTTAGAACGATGATTCAAGTTGGAAGTTTTTTATAAATGCATCTAAAAAGGGTACCAAAATTTCAGGAAAGCTGTTAACCTATGAATAAAGCAGTTTTTGTTTCAATATCTTATAAATATATGGAGATTTAGTCAAAAATGTACTTTTTGTTCAAATGTAAAAATAAAAAATAAATAAATCTGAAATAAAAAATGCGAATTTCTTTGAGAATAGTTTACTTTGCAATACTCTAATACTTTGGAAAATGCCCCAGTGATAAATATTTTAAAGACTCGAACGGTTAACTAGTCAGAGATTTCCTAATCAAATTTTGTGAGGTGGAAACGAATGGATTGCAGTAGGAACACTTGGAATAGCTCAGTATAATGTAAAACTCCTCCATAAACTTCCAAGGCTTGGGATTGCAAAATTCAATCAATAATTAGATGATGGTATAGCTTAAAACCTAAGCATTACTCTCAATTAAAATTATTTCTGAGGGCCTTAGCACAAATACATAGAAAAAAGATAGATTTTATGTTTATTTATAGAGAAATTATGAAATCTTTTTGTTTCGATAAATTAATTTACTTTTCGAAATTTATTTAAAACATTTTAAAGAAACACAAGTATAATAACTTGACTAGGTACTAAAACACGATGGTAAGTTACTTAAATTATGATATGATAAAGAGATAACTAATTTCAAACAAAAGAAATAACAATAAATTTTTAGAATAATCATCTGTGTAATTGAATTTTCACTGCATTCACAGGTTGGAGGATGACTGACAACGAGCTTTTGCGATTTTTGGCGTTCGCGCTTGGAGCGTGGTTTACGTTGGAGCGTGCGGGGTTAACTTTGTACGTTGTAGTTTTTTTTCTCATGAAAGTGCGTGATCACTGCCAAATCTGGCAACCCCGAGCTCCAATGTCAGGCGGTCTTGGCAACAGCTGGTTCCGTTGAATTTGAAACTGATTCGCACTTTATTTTTCTTTCCTTACTCTATGGTAAATAGGTAATGCATAAAATAAAGAAATAATAAATGAAATATTAAATCCAAAATTTAAAAGCTCCAGTGAATTTCATTTCATTTAATACTAAAAATGCTTTTTATTCATTGCTTAAACGATTTGAAACTATTAAATGGTTCAGATAACGATGTGTGCTCTCCAAAAATCAAACAAACTTGAGATTATATTTGGCTGGATGCTTGTTAACTTATAACATCTTTTGATTGCTTACAAGGGTGAATACGTGAATTTTAGCATAAAAAGAAAAGAAGTAGGATGTTTTGAAAATTATTTGACTTTTTGTAGAATATGAAATGGAATATTCATTTTTCAAGAAAACTCTGGATTGAAGTGCTTCCATGTATTTCATTTCTCTAGTGATGGATAAATAAATAAAACAAAACTTAAGATTAATTGCTTTTGGAACTTAAATGACTTTTTCATTTTAAGATAAATAGGTAAAAACTACTTCTTCTCATAACAAAACTTTTCAATGTCAAGTTTTCATTTAAAAAAGGCAGAAGTTGAAAATGAAACTAATAGGTATAATAAAAATAAATTTACAGTACCCTTTAATAAAATATCCATTGAATAATCACAGCACTGAAGTTGAAAAACAATGCATATTAACGAAATTTAAAAGGTAAATAGTTGTTTGGTTTTTAGGGTTTTTATAACTCAATAAAATGAAAGACTGAGGTTTAAATAAACGGATTTGATTTTAATTAAGTCTTCTTTCTTTTCTCTCTCAGTAAACAAATTATGTATTTATAAATGTTTATATTGGCTTTAAAAGTTTAAACGCTTTGAGGTAAATAAAATAGGATCGGTATTAAAGTATTTTTCACTGCTTACAAAACTCTGTAAAAGGAGGATGAAAAGTTAATAGATCAAATTTTAGTTGCGAAAGTTTTCTTTAGTAATGAGATGTTTTGTAGGAGAGATAAGATTCGATGGCTGTTAAAACTTAACTTCGAACGAGCTTTCTGATTGGTTTCAAGTGTCGGCCAATTACCAGAGAGAACTTGACAAAGAAAATAGAGCGTGAGACAAAATTATAATTATCAAAGTTAGCCCAGAGACGGCACTGATGCTTGAGACTACTAATAAAAAGGAAATCTTTTCAAGACGAAGAAGTTTGTTTTATTAAACCAAGTATTTAATTTCTTTGGAGCTAAATAACTGACAATGCTAATGATTCCCTATTCTTTTTTGTCTCTTTTCTTTAAGAAAAATGAATATGCTTTGCAATTAGGGAAATCTCTGAATTCAAACCTGAGTCATTTTAATTGATTTGCATGAAATGAACTGTAAATAAAAGAGTAAGATTCAATTATAGCTTATTTAGTAAAGGAACTTTTTCTGAAGGTAAAGTTGGTAATTTTTGGGATAGAATTATAATTTTTAAGGTTTACCTAAAAATATAAATTGCGTAAGTAACATTTAGTCAACGTATTTTATTTTTATTGACTGGCACGATATATATCTTACTGGAATAGCCACTATATTTGTAAAACATATTGTACCACTGAATTGGACAAGACTTTTATTTTAATGTTCAATGTTTTGTTTTCATGAAAAACCTGAATGTAACAAATTGTAAAAAGAATCAATGTTTCTCAAGAATGAGTCTGTACTACATTAAATGTAACTTCAACAGTAACATCGAAATGACGTATTCAGATAGTGCTCATTCACAGAATAAAACCATAAAAAACCGATGCTCCTTTTAGTCAATGCCAATGACCTCAATATCTAATTTAGGATAAATGTATCTACTACACTGTCAAAGGAAGCTGCTTTAATTTACGTTTTACTTGCTCATGGCTAGAGATTATATGAAATGAAACAAGATGTTTCTTTTTGAGAAAAAGTCAATTAGTGAAATAAATTCTTCTAATATATTATAATTTCACTGTTTCAAATATAAAGATTAGATATTAATGAATTTCCGTAATTTTACCTAATTGAGTTTTTAAATGGGCTGGGCTTACGAAGGAAGATATTTAATAGATTATAAATGCTATAATAAAAAGAAAACATGTTGGTAGTTTTAGGTCACTAATTGTCGAGGGAAACATTTCAGTTATGAAGCTACGAATTTATTTCTAGTATATGTAGAGAATTTTAAGAATGTTGTTACTAATTACTGAATAACATATTATCTTAATAACATTATTGTTATTTTCTAATCAAGATAGTAATATGTTGTAAGCGTACCTATTAAAATATTCAAAAGAAAAGCACAGAAAAAGATGCATTTTACAAATTAAAATATTTGAAATAAATTTGTTTTTATAATTCATAAATTAATTTTTAATTAAAATAATAAATATATATTTAATCAATAAGTGATTTCAAATTTTAGTGAAAATTGAATTATCCCCTTATTAATTAAAGCCCTTAAAGGAAAAGGTAAAGTTTAGGGACATACAGAAGTCATGGCAATAAAAAACAATTTAACCTAATTATCTACATCTGATTGAGGTGGTTTTGCAATGAAACCGGTGTTATTGAGCATTTCCACATCAATGTTTCTGTTAGTTTGAAAGAGTTATCCTCTTACATTTACAGGAAAAGTTAGAGTTGATATTAAATTATAGGATTAGCAACTGGTTTTCACTTAAACAAATACATGGAAAAATAAAGTGTAGGGGTGTCTGAATTTAAGACTTAAGTAGTTATTCCATTCTTTTTAAGTAAACAAAGCGATGAAAAGGGGAACTCCTTTAGTTAGGTAAACTTGATTCCTTGATTTTTCCGTCAGCCTTTATACACATAATAAATTAAAGCACTTTTGATTAAGAATGGAAATTATTTCAGAAATGTTTATTGAACTTTCATAGCGACAACTTTATTATTTGAGTATCTTTCATCTCGAGTACCTATTTCGTATTTTCTGCTTTTGAATACGATGGATCAAGAGAGGATTACTAAGGGTAAACATTCAAACTGAGCTAAAATATTACCAAATAAGTCCTTAGTAAACAGTCAAATGCAAATTTTCATGCACGATCGCCTTATGATAACATATTAACAAAAATGTCGCACTCCTTGTTAATGTAAAGATAATTTCAAATGGCAAAAGAAAAGACAAATCGAGGAAAAAAATAAAAATATGAGTCTTATTAAATTTTGTGGGTTTTCAAAGGTCATATAATTTAACATGTAAAAATGATTATTTTAAGTAACATGTCATAGAGCAAATGCGTTATTTATTTAAAATTTATTGAAAGTAGTGTTAAATATTTAAGGGTAAGGATCATTCAGTGTTTGAAAATTATTATTTCTCATATAATAAAATATTACTTTTAAAAGTTTGAAGTAGCATTAGCCAAAAAACTAATTTCCCGTTGAAGAGCATTGATTTTTGCAAATTTGATAAATACAGCTATTTACCAGAAAAATACAATCATTCCATATATTCGATATTAATAACATTTTATTTAGTTATAACATACTTCAATCTAGAAAACTTACACATTTGGAAAATTTTCAATTCCCTAACCAGCTGAGAGAGTTCACAAATTAACCTCATCTTTAATAAACTGTTAACGAGGTATCTGATGATAATTTAACAGAAAAGTGGGTTTCTCTTCGAAATCAATTTTCTCATTATGGAAAAGAAGCCAGGTATTAGTGATGAAGTATACTTATTTCTAAGAATATTTCTTACACCTCAAATAGGAAACTAATAATTAGAATTATTATGGATGATTCTGCAACATCATAATAAACAATGACTAACATAAACTAATACGTCAAAATAAAGAAATGATTTTAAAAAGAAGACTGAATTTATTTTGCAGAATTTATTGAACTGGGAGAATAATGATCTATTTCGAAATAATCGAGTTTGGCATACCTTATGTGTTTTTCTACGGAATCCAGGCGTATTTTTTTTATTTTTTGCAGTTTATTTATTAATTCTAATATGAAATAATATTTTTTCCTCATGATTTGTTTTCTTGCTCTTCCACTCTGGGTTTTAATAAATATATTGAAGTACTTATTTTTGATGATTTTATCTAGTTGCGTAGAAAGTTCTAAAGTAAAAAAAAAACAATAGTGTTTGAATACATCTATTGTTTAATGAATTTATTTATAAATAGAAAAAATATCTATACTATCTAAGCACCTACTTTTAATTTTCAATAAAAATTAATATCGAAAAGTAAAAAGATACTTGGTAAATATCCCTTTGTATACAAACAAACATTTACAAAAAAGATATTGAATGAACAGACAAATATATATTATAGTTATAAGTAAAGAAAGCATATAAAAGTTAAATAAAAAGTTGCTAACTTCATAACCTTTTTTAAAATTGTAATACATTTTTAGAACTGATTTAGAGTATTATTTAAAAAAAATGAACATTGAGGATAAAAAAAGCTTATTAAAACTAAAAATGTGATGGGTAAATAAATAATGCAAGAGAACTAAAATATTGAGGTTAGGGAAAGTAACACTATCACTATTACATTCGTGTAATTAAAAGAAAGATTGTATTTCTGTTCATATGTTATGAAACAATCTATATAGTTATAGACCTACGTATTTTGTTCCCTTTTTCTAAAAAAAATGTATAATCAAATTTAAAATTTAATTTATTAAGAGGTAAAAATATTATTTAAATTAAAAAGAATCCGTTTTAACGAATCCTGTGTTATGTTTTTAGAACAGTTTCATTAATTTGAAAAAAACCTGATCGTAAAATAAGACTAAAATACATCTAACATGTTCATATTAAGTTTATAGTTAAATAAAATTAGACTAGGGAAAAACATCGGGAATTCTTTCATCAATTTTCCAAGCGAAGCTCGTATTTACTATGATACACCCAAAAAAGGATCTTAATCCTAGCTTAATCCCTTATTATATATTCAAAGGACTCATGATCAATAAAATATATTATTTATGATTTTTCTGTGTTTAGAGTAAAGAACAGTTTATTTAATAATGATATTGTATAACAATGTTAAAAATCTTGATTAGTATATACGTCTGCCTTCTCAAGGTAAAAAATACTATATACTATTAATTGTATCTTCCCCTTAATATTACTATATAATGTAAATTGTTTTTCTACATTTGGATATTTTAGATTGTATATTTTGATCAATTTAGTGTTTTCACTGACAGTTGAATATTAGTCTCACACATTAATCAATGTAAAACATAATGTGTTTTGATGAGTATTATACTAAATTAGAGATAAACAAAAGAATAACTCAATACTTATAAAATAACATTTCTGTTAATATTATAATTATAAAATTTTAGAGATTTATAGAACAATATCTTTCATATTGCTCTGTATATGTCATGTTCTTCAATTCTTTGCTTTTAATTGCGTATATGTTTGTGTTTTACTTCTGTTGTAGTTATCTTCAAAATTATTTACTTTTTTATTATTATTATTTTTTAAATTTGTACTCTTATACTATTTAATTATTTTTCAGTCATTTAAATGGGTATTTCTACCCCAAATGACAAATATGTATTTTTATTCTTATCCTTCTTATTATTAACAGCTTATTTATGCAAAACAAACTATTATTATCATTAAGAAATATACGGTACGGGATAAAATTTCAAACCTATATTAAATTAGTATTATTTAAGTTGCAAGTAATTACTCCTAGCTTTTTATCCATAAGCTAAGCAGTGAGTCGTCCAAGAAAAAGCAAACCTTTTACGAAAATAAAAAGGAGACTATTCAAAGACGGTTGAATAAAAGTGCAGCCGTCAGTCAAAAGTTAGGCTCAAGATAGAAGGCGAAGTTTTGATTATCGAATGATTTGATACGAAGTTCACCGGAAATAATCTTCCTCAGAGGACGCTGACTTATGCAAATGAAAAAATATCGATTATTGGCTTACCTGTGCATTGTGAAGAAACATAAAAAGGAAGTGAAAAACAATTTTGGAACCCACATGTGATTGCAATCGCCGTCATAAAGTGGTCCGAAATGCACCCTACGCCGAGGTTTCACGATCATGTAGGGACACGTAGTTATTTATACGAAAAAAGCACTTATAGGAAGGTACTTGGGTTTAAAATCTTATTCAAGATCACTTGAGTGTGAAATATGAAGTGAGACAGGGGGATGTTTCGTTGGAGGTCGATGGGAATATTTTTTAGTCGCATTTTTAAATGCTCTCCTGGCGAAAAGATTCGAGTTTATCTATCGGAGTATTTTCTATTTCGTTTCTTGAGGAATATTCAGTCAAGTGAGAAAGTCAACGAAGCATGAGATATAAGGGAAAATATTTGACCGATATACGAAGTAAGAGAAAGATGTGTTGCATTTTTATACCCCTTTCTAACTTTTTTCTTCAAAATAAACCGTTGAGTATTATTGACATTTTGTTTCTACCATATTTTTTTATTTTATAAGATTTTGTAAGTATCAATTTAGATTGAGAAGATATATAATAAGTTTGGATACAATAGAATAAAATTAAAAAAGTTAATTTAATATTTGTGTAGTATTTGAAAGTTTTTTGTTTACTTACTTCTTATTCTCTTGATGCTTTCTAAGAACTCACATGGTCTTTTAAATATTACTAATATTTTCATGTTTAAGATGAATTAAACATTGAATCCCCTCTACTTTTTTATTATAAAAAACGTAAAATTATTAAATACAGTAAAACTTTTAATAATTCGAAGCTGAAAGGACCACTGTGAAACTTGAAATTAAAGCAGTCCCATCTTTTACCTGTTATTCCAGATTCCGCTGAACGATTGAAAATATTATTTTCTCTCATTCGACCTATCAACAACCTTTTCGATTTAGGAATAGTTAAATTCTTGTTCTAAACGCGTATTACTCAAGACATGGTAAATTCTTATTCTGAAACACTGTTGGAAAAGTTGTGACGTTACCTTTGTAATTCCGGTGAGGATTTTTGACGATGAAGGTACAAATCGTTATTAAATTTAACAATCATTATAAAATTATCAGTCATTATTAATTTATTAATCATTGTAAGATTTTGTGAGAAAAACTTTGAATTAGAGAATGTAAACTTCTAATTAATATAATTTTCTTTTAACATTGATTTAATAGAAAGTTCAAAGGACCAATAGAAAACTTCGAATTAAAGAAGTCCGAGTTATCTAAGTTGTACAATATAGTAAAAATTGTAATAAACTTTATGAAATACATTGTTTACAGTTATTAGAACTAATGTTTCATACAATATTTTTACCAGTAGATATTATCTATACAGAAATTAAAGACAGACGTTATTTGGGAAAACTCAATCAAATTAATTTGTATGATTAACAATCGGTCCAAAGGTTAGAAAACGTAGAAAACCCATTCAAGCTATTTTGCACATTATGTTGAAATTACAAAGATTCCAGAACTCTCCTTCTATAATATGTGAAATATTTCCAATGGAATTGATTTCAGAAAGAGCAACAAACTGTTTATAACAAAATTAATCAAAATTCATCATCATTTTTAAATAGCAACACCCACAAAAAATATTAACCCTAAACAGCATATAATTTATTAATAAAATCCCAATAACTTGAAAATAAATGAAAATAGAAGAGCCCGATAAACATTATAAACATAAAGGATTAAAATCTTAATACCAAAAGTAACAAACTTGGAAATTGTAGAAACCATGATTATTCCAAGAAAGTCATGAAAATAGAATAATATGCGGGGAGTTATTTAATAAACACCTATTAAGAGGGATTCTTTCCTCGATTTCTTTAATTTACTACAGAGTCTCGAGCATCATAATGACCCATCTCTCCAGTTAAGCTCTACCTTTACGATTTGAGTTACGAGCATTTAGGGACTTGAACATCTCATAAGATGTTTCCTTAGTTAAGAGAAAGTCTACGAATTTATGAGGTAGAACAAAACCCTGTGACTAAACATTAACTTCAGAGTAATGACACCTTGTCCAAAAAGCTGGATTACGTTTTAATGGTAAACATGAAATGTAAAACATAGAATGTGGTGAAGTTATTCCCGAAAGTTTATACGCCAGCTAATTATTAAGTTAATTAATGACTAGAAACGTTAAAGTAGAAGCTTCAAAAAGTAACAATGCCATTTTATGTGATTTGTTTTAATTTAAGTGCTTTTAATCAAGGTCTTAATCTCAACTAATATTTAAGAAACAACACAATATGTTTTAAGAAATAAAAAAAATGTGATTAAAAGCCTTAATTAATACTTACACTGTCCTGTAAAGTTTTCAATAACATGAAAGGGATTTTTACGAAAAGGATGGTCATCAAATCATGGATATCTAAAGCACTTAAAGTAAAATTTTATAATGACAACGCAACACAGAAAATTATAAAAACTGAAAAAAAAAATGTTTTTCCTTTATATATCAAGGAAAAATATTTATTCAACTTAAACTCTGAACTTATTTTTTCTTCTTCAACTTATTTTCTCAACTTAATTATTTAATATTGATTTTAATTATTCCATTATATTTAACTTTAAGTAATATGGATCGACAGTTTATAAAATTAAAATTTTAAAATGACCTTAAATCAAAATTTCTTCAAATTCAGTAGTAAAACAGAGTGAAAAGTATAAGTATTTCATTTCATTATTTATGAAAAATTACACATATTTCGTGATTTGTTAGCTTCATTCTTCTTTTACAATATTATCATTGTAAAACTAAAATTTAGCATAGTAAAACTTAATAAGTTATAAAAGCTGGGTATAGAGGAAAGTCTTGTACCTCCAGTAGCGAATCCAAGATTTATGTTTAGGAGGCTGAGGTACCTAAAACGTAAATATTTCTATTACTCTCTCCTTTTAAAAGGATTTCTCTTAACATAATAAATTCCCTATTACTACACCTGTTTTAATAAAAAAAAGTGGGAAAAATCAAATTATTGAAGGAATTTGTATTATTAGTAGAATTTTTTAATTCTAGGATGGGGGTGCTCCAAAAAGTGCTCCAAATCAGTCAAACACATCTGGGTGGTTCAATGAACACTTGTTCCATGAATTTTTCCACAAACATTTTATTAAGTTTATATGTGCAACTAAAGGAGACTCCAGCAACACTACTCAACAATGACCATGAAAGTCGTGTCTCCGTCAAAACAATTTTGCTAAAATAGTGATGCTGGTAATATTTTATTCCCACACTAACTAGAAAAAAGTAACCCCTCGACAAAGAGGCTTTCAAACCATTCAAAGCTGGCTACAGTGCATTGAATAATTGAATAAGTGCATTCAAAAATGTTTGAAAGCAAGCAACCAAATATGATGAGGCTATTAAGTTAGGAGAGCATTCCAACTAGCTTTCCCACAATTAAATATCCTCAGGGAATGCTAAGTTTCTAAAAAGAAGGCTTATATCCATTTAATGAGAAATAAATCCCATTTACATGAGATTTTTTGACATACGTCCAAAGAACACTACCCTTTGAACCAAGGTACACTACGAGTGTTGTACTATGGATCTATCTACATTGTTTTAAACTTTCGCTAATTATGCACTGAAATACTTCAAATAAAATTCCGAAAAAAATATCATTTGTGAGAAAGGCTAAAGTATCAAGGGAAAGCTGTTTCGTCAGTTAATTTTCAATAAATACAAATTACAAAGTAAAAATAGATACGAGGTACACGACCTTTTCCTACTAAATATCCATTAATCCTCAGTCTAGGTCTATTTAAATTTATCGTACAGATGACATTCCAACTTACAATTTCAATCAGGTGCACTGTTATAAATCTTAAATTATCACATTCTAGGATTGTAGCTTGATAAGCCGTAGGGAACCTACGTATAAGCAGCAAATCTTAACGATAACCCGAGCGGAAACCCAAATAACTTGGTCCCATTTTTATACCTGATCCTTTAACAGAGCCTTTGCTCGATTTAAAGGAACTGATGAGAGCACTTTTCCTCTGGGGGATTTATTTATTGGACAGAAGGCGGTCTGTGCTGATACCGAAACAAGGAAATAAAATATCTGGGAAGGTTTCAGGGACCCTTGTTGGACTGGATTGAGAAATTGATTTTTGACTGTTTTAGTAACAAAGGTAGAAGGAATCAGAGTAAAGGAATATATGTGTACATCAAAGAACATTACAACTACTTATCCAATTAAAAATTAGTTAAAAACTCAATTATTGTTTTAAAATATTTTATAAATAAATTTCAGTTTAGTTAATCTTATTGCATTTGTTATAATTAGTTTATTAGTAACATGTATTTATACTGTATGTATTATTTATGTACCTGTATAGTTTTTTTTTTTTTTTTACCATTTTTCACAAAATGAACAGAAACAATATAAAAACAAACATTTATAAATGTTTCTAAAAACGTTTGTATTCTATGCATACTTGTTCTAGACACAGAAGCAATTATAACAGGAAAATCTAATTGGGCGAAACAGTTCAAATGGAAGATGAAGTAAATTTTATATCTATGCGATTCGACCATTGGTTCGTTCCTTTAATATTCCATTTAAAATACAATTTTTATTGGGATTTTTAATCGACTTTTCGATACCCTAAAAGTATGGGCTATAAATATAAATTTGAAACATGCATGCGGGAAACTTATGTAAAACAATGCTAATCTTTCAAACTACACTAGTGAAAACTTTGAAATAAAATTCTTTACTCTAAAAAAGTAGATTTAGAAATCACCATAATTTTTTCTTCCGATTTTGTGTAACTTGTAATTTTTACAAGAATAATACAAAAAGTTACAACCAACTCGTGCTTTACAGTAAATGAAAAGGCTGCGATTTTCTTAGAAAAGACAGACAGTTTCTTGGCAAACTCTATCTTCTCGTGAGAAATGGCACTAAAGGGACTTCCCAAGGGTATGCCCATATGCCTAAGTAATAATGTAGTCCCAAAAGAGGGAAGACAGTGTCACAAAGGAGAAAGCCACATTGTCAAAGAACAATAAAAGTTGTCACCAAACTTATTAGGAATTGATGAAGCTGCGAAAGGGTAAACAGGGCTAGCGTTTAATCGATATAGATGGGACAGAACTTCGAGAAAAATAATAATAAAACAAAATTATTATTTTATACAACTAAAAGAGAGGGTTTGACATATCCATAAAGATCTAAAATATAACCCAATCTTTTTTTATTTATTGTGCTGGGTTTAAAAAAGTCACAGATATGTGGGTCAAATTTATTTATTAAAACCACAAATATCTAAAGTGCCATAGTTTTTTCTTTTGTAAATTGAATGTATGATTCTAAAATGAAACGAAAATTTAAAAAATTCTACTAAATTTACACGAATAATTAATCATTTGCTTGTTCTGTCACTTATATACTTTTTTTCCAAGATTTTTAAAAATACTGGCAACTGATTTATTCCTTATAATATTAAATTTTCGAACGATTCTTTCAAGATGTACCTACACTCTTATGTTAATTAAATCAATTGTAGCTAGTTTGCAATTAATTATATTTATTTAAGTTTACAAGCCTTAAAAATTGTTTGCTCTTATACATCTAAAATGACATTTTAAAAATATTTTAACTAGAAGTTTTACTCAACGAAAAGTGTTTTTTTTAATCAAAATTTGGTTTTACTTAGAGATTGAAATTTAAATAAGGGGCTCAAGGTTAAATTAGAAAAATCATAATTCAAATTAAAATAAGTAAATAGTTAATAGACGAAAAGTTAGAGCAATTATACAAGCTTAATCAAATATGTAAGTAATTTCAAATAAGACAGAACAGACAGAATGGGCCTTAGCTGGACTATGATTGAACTACATTTATATGTGAAAGTTAAGTTTAAAAATATCACATAAAGCTGTATCCTAGTAAACAAAATATCAAATAAATCAGCAAATGTAGAAAGAATGGTTCAAAAGTCTGCTACTTCCAAAGCCTAAAAGTAGCAAGTTTCTTTCTAAAAGACTGAAGCAAGCAATAAAAGCTGTCACATTGCCCATTAGGGATTGGAAAAGCAGCCTGAAGTGTAAACATGTGGTTCATCTTTTTCAGTCTGTACTACCGGTGCTTCATAACCAGTTGTCTCACTCCAGAAAAACAATTACAGTGGGATTTATTACATTATCAGAACAGGTCATACTGTCAGTGTAAAAACTCCGTGGCGACGAAGTTAACAGAATGGGAGAAAGAGAGAATCAGTATTTCTTTCTCCTCTCCTGTCCAAGCCTATCACAAAGAAAGTGTGTTGCTGTAACAAGATTTCCCTGACTGTCGTGAAAACCGTATGGATTTGATGCAAGAGAGAGAGATGGAAGGCTTTTATCAGGGACTGGAAAAGATGACAGCTTCGAGACGGGAAATTCAAGTGCCAGAAATGTTGGATTTGGAAATTATATTCCTTAAATTTAAGGATTGGACAGTATAAGATTCGTTTCCCTTGCCATGTCATCCTTTTGTGTTTCAAATGGGAATGTCAAAAAACAAACGACTTCGGGATGTCCACTTTTTGTTATTTTAATGTTTCAATTTTACAGGTTTGTTTTTGAAGTAAAAAAAACGAGGAAAAACAGTAACTGTTATTATTTATGTTAGCTTCTATTTTTTTTTTATAAAACCTGTTTGAGTTCAACTTAACTTACGCAGTTTTTAAAGAATGTTTTATAAAAAGGAATTCAATGAGGGATAAGTATTAGGTTAAAAATTTAGAATAAGTTATTATTGTCATGGATTTGATGTTACACTTTTTTATAACAATTGGTTAAGCAGAAATAGAGAGCTATTAAAATTATAAATCGATATAAAATTTAAATAAGTTTGTCATTTTAAAACTACAACTAATATATCGGGTTTTTGAACAAGTTCTTTTTATGTTCTACCTTTTAAATAGAGCAATATTAATAGATAAATTCTTGACATGGGTTTGTTTATGATTATACTGGAAAAAGAAAGGGTGAAGACGTTTCTATTCATTGACTTACGCTGACTGACGCTTGTGGTTGACATTTTTATCTTGAAAAGAAAAAAAACCCCGATCACATTTATCTACGATCTTTCAACTGAACGAAAATAGCACACACCTCGAAATCAATTTGATTTTACGAACCTCAATCTTTCCCAGCACGCACAGAAGGGCCCGCGTTTGCAAAAGGGCAGGTCGAATAGAGCAATTGTAAAAGGTAGTTTTGAGATTCCGCATGAAGGCTTTTCTTGTTTCACGGAAAGCAAATACACCCGTTTCCAATAACAGGCTCTTTTGGACGGAGAACGGCGAAGATAAACCGTTTTTGTGGAAAATCCTCGGTTCGAATATAGCGTGTGAGGCACAAAATTACTGTTTTCTAAACATTCGCCGTGATCCTTGAAAAAATCCATTTGGTTTTCTGGAAGAATGTAGATCGAAAACATTTTTCCACGGATTCAAAAAAAAATTCGTTAGGAGGAAATAGAACGTATTGTGGGAAGGATAAAGGTCTCAGACATTATACTTTTATAAGGATTGAGCATTTAGTTTGCGTTTTTCAATTCAATCCTTGTCAATGCCAAAATAGTCTTAGAAATATTAAATCTTGTTACCCAAGTAAATTAATGTTGCATAAATTTTCTTTTCAAAGGACTGAAAGGTATCATTACAGTGATAAGGAGGAAGATTTTAAAATTTATATATTGTATATAAAACTAAAACTTGGAATGGAGAAAGATAGCACTGCTCCCATTTAGATAAAAATTAACCCTCTATGAAGTTTTAAACACTAAATGCGTTCTAAGGAGAGAATTATGAAACCTTTAAAATAACAGAAAATGTTTTATGTCATTGAATAATTGGATCTAAGAAAAAAGAAGCATCATTAAGAGTAAGTCCAACGTCTTTATTTACAAGATAAGAATGTAGTTTTTCTCCATATACGAAGACTGGTTACGCCCATGATGAAGTTCAGCTTTTTTTAGGGAATTATTATTCTTTGAATGATGAGATCACAATTTGATGGATGAACTTTTTTGGTGAAACACTCCCTCCAAGATTCATTGGTCAAACTGATCTCTCTGTTGTGAAGAAAATGAGACGATACTCAAAATAACTCAGGGAAATGAGGTATTTTGTGTCCACATTGTCAGAGGTGTAATCTCAATGGAAGACGTAGATTTCTGATACGTGGGGCAAAAATCCCATTATTGGATATAATGGACTTCCTGGAACAAATCCAGAGAAGGTTATTTTTATACATGGTGGTATGCAGGACATTGGAATGTGGATGAAAAAATATCCTCATGAGTGATTTGTCTCTGGATATTCCAGGGATCCAGAGAGGTTACTGCATAAAAAAACGAGTAATCAGAAAACTAAACTCAGGATAGTTTATGAGGGAATGATTCCTTTTAAACTAAGCGAGATTTTTCTTCAAAAGCCTTTCAAGCACTGTTTACATTTGATGTGATGTAAAATGTGTGTGATTAGGGGAAAAATAAACCCACTCATATTAGTTCAAAACACAAGGCAAGAGGATGTTTTGTTTAATTCAGAAAGTTTTCCTCCCACTCGTGTTGAGCCACATGAAACTTAAATAAATAGAGAGAGAGAGAGAGCTCTAATTCTTCAGATAAAACATTTTTCTGGTGGATTTTATCGGCTTCTTTGAGCAATTACTCATTCACCATAAATTCGTGTTACAATAGTTTTCTATAAATAGGAAAAAGTCCCTCGCAAGTCTACTGTTTCTCTATGAGAAACTTTTGTGATTAGCAGAAAGTTAAACTTTAGATTTTTTAAAATATCTTTCATAAAATCTGATCAATGAATAAACTTATGAAATATATGAATAGAGATAATAAAAGTATTATGTATACATTTAAATAGTTTTAGTGTTTAATATCTACATTCAAATTTTCTTACTTACTTTTATTTTGCTTGAAAAAAACTGATTTAAAAATGAGTTTTTAAATAGATAAAGTAATGGAGAATAATTAAAATGGTTTAATTCTAAACCCTAAGAATGTAGTACGTTTTAACATAAAGCAATGACTTTAAGTTAACTTTATAAATTAAAATTTCTTAATAAAAATCAAACAAACATTATGGAAAAAATCAAAGGGTATAAGTTAAGTTACGTTTCTAGTAATTTAGTAAAACGATATCATAGTTTACTGAAATTCTTAAGGTAATGGTTTTTACAGTTATATTAATATTTAGAAGTAGCATGGTTAAGCTACTGAAACATGGATTGTAGCCAGTTTCAACTCTACTATACAAATAGTTTAGCTTCTTGACTCTAGTATCGTAAAACGATACGTGCGCTAAAACTTAAACGCATAGAAAGATACCCTTCTCAGAAAAAGGAACCACTTAATTGGAAAGACATAGTTTTGGAATGAACCTTAAAATACACGTTAATTTTACTGGGAAAGGGCACACTTAAGCTAATACACCAGTATTATTTTTTGACTCTACTCACTCTCAGATGAAAATTCTACTTTTTAAATTATAATTAGTGATTGACGAGTTGGGTATTTAAGACTTAAGGGATCAATTATGGTGTATTTAAAAGCCAAATACGTTTAGATCGATAACCAAGTATCGATGCTTGAAAGATCGATTTTGCCCATCTCTAATTCTAACTCATAAGCATAAGGTGAGAGGAATTAGAGTCGAAAACCAACTCCTTGCCACCTCAGGAATCGATCTAAGGAATCCTGAGGGAAACCTGTGCGGTAATTAAAACTCACCATAGGCAGATTCCGCTTCGCTTAACAGACAGATTGACCGATTCTCTAGACTTCTCATTTTTTGTGGCCTCTGGCACCCTCTGGATAAATAGTCTTGATTAGCTACTGCTCTTCGGTTGGGTAATTGGATGAGATGCTTAATAGTGGGAGCTTTGCGGTAAGAACCCGTATCAGGCTGGTACTTAAGGGTGGGTTTTATGATCTTGTAAAACTAATAAGGGCTCATTATTTGGTGTAGCAGTGATGTTTTTTCTAGATTGCTATGATTGGGAATGGGTTCCCAGACTTTTGTGCTTGGATTCATTAACTGGAGAACCGAAGTCTTAAAAATTTCTTTAGACGGTTTGAGTGAGGTAAAAATGTTAGAATGTGGTTCATTGGATTGTCATTTTGGTATATTTAGAAGTTTAATAACATTTTTTGACATTTAAAAACATTTATTTTTCCACCCATCTGAAAGGTTGAAATAACTTTCTTTGTTAAGCTAACTTATCCATTAAAAAGAAAGATTAGAGACTAAAGAGTTCAGAAAATGGAGTAATTTGAAAATATTTAGCTACAAATTCTAAGCTTGAAAAACATTTACAAACCTGAATTCTTACAGATTTCTCATACCCATTTTATTCCAAGGTAATCAGTTTTTGGTGCGCTATTTTCATTGATTGTCCAGTTGCATAGAAATATGTTTCTATACATATATTAATTGTTTCAATTATGAAGTTTTTTAACAGCGTGATTAATTGAAAATAATACATACACATGAATAAAAGAATAAAAATGTGTAAAAGACATTTTGTTTTTTATAGGATTGAACTAGAAAATGCAACAACAAAAGTTATAAATACAATAGAAATTTACTATAATAAACTTACTAACTACTACTTTATATGAATAAAATATAGTAATATTTTGATCTCTTTAAGTAAAATGAACTTGGCTTTGATTATTATGCAATACATTGTAAATTAAAGGTTTTCCGAGTTATAAATTCACCACTTTAGACTGCTTTTTAATGTGCTTTTTGATGATATTTATTCCGTTTCCCAACCTTATTTCTATTTTCATTTTAATAACTCTAATATTCATGATTGAATCTTAATTTTTCCTTCTGTGCATAAATATGCGTGCTGATGGAACAGAAAACGCAGAATAATATTATAGTTTGAAACAACCTTTTTCCCCGTTTACTATTCTTAAAAAATCGATAAATATAAAGCCCACACCCATTTTCTCGTGTTGAACAATAACTAATGCTATAAAGTATTGTCTTTTCTGGTGGTTTTCCAATAAATTACTTTTAAGCCGTCAGATCTTTGTTGCGTTTTCCAAAGGAACAGAGTAATAGTTTTCTCTTACACAAACTGATTTCAAGTAACTGCATGAGCGTCAATTTATTTTTGCTAAAAGGTTATCATTTTAGGATAACAGATTGCTGAAATCAAAGAGGCTTGTTTGGTTTTGATCTTTCTTACTAAGTAATTTATCGAATTTGGTATTGCTAAAATCCCAGATTCTAGGGGAAAAAGCTCTTCGGGTTGTTAAAGTACTTTTTTGAAAGAAATGGTCAAGTAACTAAGAATAAAAAAAAAACTGATGAAGGTATCTCACAAAAAACAATAAAAAGTTAGGTTTTGTAAGTATTAGTATTTGAAAAAATATTTAAATATGCAGATATTAGGGGAAGGTCGTCATGAAACTAAACCCTATCCTGCTTTTAAAATCAAAATACTAATGTAATAAAAGTCAATATATTGATTTTTTAGTAACTCAATGCACTTGCCTGTACCTTGGACAGATCCAAGGTACCACTTACTTAATTTACTTTTGATGGGCGAAATAAGGTTTTAACCTGTATATCTTAAACTTTTGACTTAAAAAGTAATTTAGCTAGATTGAGAGCTCTGGTTGTAAAGATGCTAATTAAATGTGTAGTGTTTCCATGCTACACAATGTTAAAGTAAAAACAGTGTAGGACAGAGGTACAATTAGGTCCGATATAAGACTTTCCCCCTATAAATAATAGGTATGGAATGAGTATAAAACTGATCGAAGGTGAAGAGGAGTTCAAATAAAAAAATGGTTCAAAAATACTGGTATAAAATACCTTTTGAATCCCTTTTTAAATATAAAATAAGTGTTTGGTGGAAAACACATCAGTCTTTACTTAGCAAATTATAATGCATTATATGTTTCACCTTACCCTCTCTTAAAATATACACAAATATTCTTTTCTTGTACTAGTAACTAAACATGGTGTATTATTCATTGATCTGATGGACCTTTAAAAATCTTTCGAGCATTAAAAAATGGGTAAATACCATAGTCGTAAGAGGTAATGTAGTTTTACCTTATTCAATATAATGATAGAAGAAAGGAGGATTATTTTGAGGCCCTAATTGCAGTTGTTTTTATTAGTGTCTATGAGCTACACCTCCTAGACAAATCCTGTAAAGTATGAAATATTATTGAGGATCTAATTTAGAATGTTATTATTTTATTTTAGGCTTCTATTAGAAGGCACTTATTAAAGTCATGTATATAAAGCGTAAGGGATTGTACTCAGTGTTTAATAGCCACCACAGGACTTGATTGGCAATACTTTTTATTTTAATAAATAATTGTTGAAGGGAATTAGGGAAGGAATTAGGGATTGAAGGGAAAAATTATATCCTTATAATAATTTTTCTTTCATATGATCTCTTTCAGTTTGAATTAGAATTTCTGAATAATGAAGTCTTGATACTTAACTCTACATATCAAGACCTTAGACCTCAGTTTTAAGTCTATTCTTCCAACTTTTCATGATGTTAAAAGGTATTTTTGTTTGGATACTATACTATGTTCACCCAATCATAGCAAGGAAGGAAAAGTATGCATTAACAACTTACTGTCTTATGGCAATGGTATAGGAAAGAAATAGACAACATGCTTACAGAACACCAACATTAAGAAAACAGTCGTTCCCAGACTTACGCTGTTCTAACTCTGAGAGAGATACAGTAATGAGGGAACAAGAGGGGGAGACTGAAGGGACCTTTCACAATGTGGACGAAGTCATTCCGCAAACCCAATAACCGTGGACATCCCCATATGACTTGGTGACATATGAGGAAGCGGGGGAAAGATGAGGCCGGATGGGCAAGCTGGTATGAAGCCCGAATGGTGGCATTTGACAAGAATCTATGGCAGTCTATATTAAAAGCCTTATGAGCCCCCTGAGGTAGTAAAAGAATTTGATGATAACTTCGTAAGAGAGTTTGAGGGATAGGATGGTAATTAGGGGGTTATCACTCGATGGATATATCGTGTTCGGAACTTTAGGAAATTTTTTATGGGAACATCAAGGGTTTCTATGAGGATGCCACCCAATCCTGAAGATATTGGATATAGCTAGCGAAATAGGGAGCCTATATTGGGAGCCTACTCTAAATGTTGATTTAAAGCTAATTTGGAACCTATGAGTCACTGGTGAATATTTCAACGTTATATAGGCAAATAATTATAGCTCTTAAAAAGTTTTGAAGGTAGAAGATGATCTCAACATATTGCACATACATATATTGAAAAATTAATCTACTTAGTTGCTGACAAATAAAGACTCTAAACAAGCTTTTATATTTTGGATTTAAAGAAATCTCAGCTGTTACAAAACTATTAATTAAGTGAGTATCACACAATTATTAATGATTAAGTTGATTTCTTCCATACCTGTTTATTTCCTTTTATGCAATTTTAAAAAAAAAGTTAAAAATTTTATAAAACAGCTTCCCCACACTAATTTAGGTACCATTCACCACAGTCTACTCGTCTCGCCTAATAATATAAAAATCAGGAGTTCTCGGAGGGAATTCGGAAATCAACAATCCTCATTTGAATATTTGAGGAGCCCCACGCGTTGAATTTAGAGTATTTAAAGCATTAGGATATCAAAGGAAGTCATGTTTCGTGACGTAGGAAGCTTCATCTATTATTCATTTCTTTCGTTATTTATGGGATAGAAACGCAGAGCATTCAGTTATACTCGTTAGCGGCGATGGGGTCGTGGAAAAAATCCCGGTTCGTTTAAATTTTCTTTTGGAACTCGTCGAGTTTTTCAACTGAAATTGGAGGGAAAGAATAATAATGACGAGGTTGATACAGTTTTGGCCTAGCATGCTTGCACGATGGGTTATCTCAGTAATGCATAATGGCAGCATTGTTAAATGGCTAATTTCGGCGTTATTGGGCTTGTTTTGACTAGTTTTGAGACGTGGATTATTTATAATGAGATAGTTTTCGAGAAGTGTCATTGGGTTAATGGGAGCAATCTGGTGTGGATTACTGCAGCTTGTTAGGTGGGGGAGTTTCAGTCGGGTAATTGAAGAAAATTGAAGAACAATAACGCTAAGAAAAGCAATTCAATGTAGAAAAATGCAGAAATGATTCTAAAAGTGGAATTATATTGCAGATGGCTTAAACATTTCTGGAGAAAGAGCTGAATCTTCTTAAAATAATATTTTGGTGTTAGATAGGCCGAAAAAATCTAATTCACTGCATATTTTTATTTTTAAATTATACGTTTAATGCACTTCGTCAATGTAATATTCAGGTAGTGCTTTTATTTTTTTGTCTCTAAAAGGGAATATTTAAATAACTTCTCAGTTTGAAAGTTGTAAAAAAAAGATTCTATTGTTGAATAAATTTATCTTGAAAAATTTTTTAAGTATGAATCCAAGAGATATTGTTAGAATTATTTGTGTAAAATAAAAGTTCTTGAGGGAAATTTCTCTTTTTGTAGATTTCCTCTCTGGACCATTCTATGAAAGAGTGGATATGAGGCTAGAAATTTAGAATTGGTTTTATAACTAAATTATACATCAAATTAAAGGTAAATATATGACCCAGATGAAATTACAGAGAGCTAAGCTTTAAAATTTAATCTTAGATAATTTTTGGGGGGCTCAAAGTTAGAAAAATTTGAAAACTTTTCAAGTATGTAAAATAGGATATTTTCATCTTGACCAAAACAATACTAAAAACAGCAGAATGAACCCAGGAAATCAGACAAAATTTAAGCATTGCTTAATTCAAAGAAAATTCTAGAAAGTAAGCTTATTCTGACAAAAAGAGATGAAAACACAGTAAAAAATTGTTAAATTTATGAAATTGTGTTTGTATATTAGCTGTTATCAAGTGAACTGCTTATATTGATCATAGTTCATTTAGTAAATAACCTTAAAATTACAAAATTCACACTGCGTCGTACACGTCACAAATCCTGTCACATCCATCACGTCTCACCAGAAAAAAATTCGTATTAATTAAATTACTTAAAATTTATTAGAAATTTATGCATTATACCTAATTTTAATCTCCGTAAAAGGAAAAATTATTGTCATGAAAGTTTCATACATTCACAGGAATTTAAACAAATGTGTAGGAAGTAAAAACTCATGTCCAAAAGGCGTCACACCCGTCATAACACTTTAAAAAAATTTAAACAAAATTGAAAGTTGTTGAAGTTTTAGTTTTGCTCAAATATTGTAGAACATGCATAGAAAAACATAATAAAAATACTTTTTAGGAATTCATTGGTCCCCAAATATATCACCCAAAATTTAGATCCTACAATCTAAAATTGGGTCTGAATGTTACACCCGTCACACACTATCTTATTTTTTTCTGATTCCTGGTATTTTTTCTCGGCATATCTCCTCATTCTTTCTTTTATTTTTTCTCGCTACAGATATCAAGAAAGAATTTTACACATATTGTAAACAATATATCTCTTTAAGTACATTATGTAGACTGAGGATCCTCGAAGAAACCTTTATTTAAGCCGAATAGGGGTATTTCAGAATTTTTTTTCTGAAACTGAACCACTGCTGAGAGACAAAGAAAAAGAAGAACTAACTGAAAAACATGTAACGCATTTTCTTTCCCCGATTAAACACCCAGTGCAACGCGAGACTTCACACATAATGGAAAAGGATCGTGAAGATAGATCACGCCCTGTGCTTCATTAAGAAGCCCACCCTTACTGAACGTGACTTCAGGCAAAAGAAAGGGGCAAGATTAGTCGACTTTAACTGTATTGAATACGGGAGAACGAGGGAAAAGTTATTATCCAAGGAAACGAGAAAAACTCCCTTCTATCTTCCCTGTACCGGGCAAAAATGTGACATCGTCGCTTTTGTTTCGGAGACATCATCACTTTTATGTCCCTTGTTTACTGAATCGGGAGAAATTTCTCATTTGCTGGCTGCCTGATCAGGTCCGAGGAAAGGTAGAAAGCAAATAGGATGACACCTTCGGGGACAAAGTGATGGGCTTTCCGTTCTGACGGAGCTGCTGTCATATTAGCGCCACTTATGGAATTTTTTGTGTTAGTTTGTTTCCCCTTGTAGCTGTTAGAAACTTCTAAACGGTATACACTGCAACTACTTTTTAATTTTTAAATGTTGAGTAGTCGTTGATATCAGTGATTTAGTGTTTCGGATAAAATTCACCCTCATATTCATTTCCCCTTGGTTCTTTATCCTTCCTTTTCTCCTCAACTCCTTATACCTCTAATTATCTTTCTTTTCTTATTCTACCTCACCATCTCTATTTCCCACTTCTTTAATATCACATCCTGTTTTTATTTCTATCTTTTACTTATACCACACTTCTCATCATCTTCTTATGACTTATATTCTTTTTTTTTCTCCTCTCTTTCTCCCCTCTTTTCCTTCCGCGCGTTAACAATTCCTTTCTCCAACTCTCCGTAAATCTCTTCTTTCCTCTTTTCCTCATGTTTCTATCCTTCATTTCTTCTCCTCTCTTTTCAATACTTGACTTACGTTACTTTTATCCTTTTATACTTATTATGGTTAATACAGCATAACATCAAATTTTTCCCTAATTCATCGTAACAACCGCTATACATATTTTATAGGTACTAGGCATTCTTCAAATCTTTACGCTAGAAGTGGTCAGTTATAAGAAGCTGCCTAATTTTATAATGAAAATTCTAGCTAGACTATCAATAATCGGTATTTTTCAAGAAAAGCAATGAGCAATTTAAATAAAAATTTTGTGATCGGAAAAATATAAGCTTTTAAAAAACAAAATCACACAATCCTTCAGCTATTTTTAGCCTTGAATTTAGTGTTTTTCAATCAAAGTTCAGAGATACGCTCATCAAAACAAACACTTCACTACCCTTTAATTAACTTCCCAATTTCCAGCACCTCTCAAACTTCGATAATTAAACACTGTGAATGAGCTAACGAAAAACCCAAGTCAGACCTGACGATTGTCCCACTCTTCATTCCGCCCAGCAAAACCTGACATTTACGGCTCTGTTTACCAAAGTGTCTCACCTTCTGTCGGCCCCACTGAGCTCTGATCCAAGATCTGATCCGAGCAAACACACAAGTAACCCCAGGGCCTGGATTCAGTTTCAGCATCGCACTCAAAGTTTCGCTGGGGCCCGAGCTTTTTTCGAGTTAAGCCTTGTCAGAAACACTCGGCAGCCAGCCGCAATCGAATTTTATTCCGCGCTTTTTCCCGCTTTTTTGAAAAACGAGATCCCGCTCGGGGGCTTGTCTGAGTTTATAGAACACTTAATTAAAATTAATTCCCCATTACGGAATAAAGAAAGTTTGGAGTAATGGGGAGTTGGAGAAAAACTTCCTGGTTTATGATCTCGCGGAGATGAGTTGTTTTTGTTGGTTGAAGTGGATTGATGAAGAGTGGGGCTGTTGTCCTTGAGGGAGCTTAAGATCCATTGACTCGCTTAGGGCCGTTTAGATTGTAAAGTCGATACCACTCTCTTTGGGGGATAGTGCGTTTCTTATTTCTTTATTTTTCAGGCCACAGTGTTGTTGACAATCAGAAGGAAATGATACTTTCACACAAAAAGTACAAACAAAAGGCGTTTTTTAGCCCGCAAAATTTGTTCATAATAAGGGCCTTTGATACTAGATTAAGTCTAGCGTGGGTTGAAGTCACCAATGAATAGTGACGTTATAAAATTGCTTTCGCATGTAGAAAATAAAAAGTTCTCGATCTTCACTATTTTAAGAAACTACATATTTGGAGTACTTTCTAATTTGTATACCACTTGTGATTACTGACTCTTTTTTTTAAATAAAGTACACCACTGTTATTAGGAAACGAGAATTTATAAAAAGCATTTTATAAGTAAATTTTGACCAATTATATTAAGCTTAAAATAATAAGCCAATTATAATAAGCCAAATAATTAAGCCAAAATATTAAGCTTAAAATAATAATAAGAAACATGAACTACTATAATGAAAGAAAAATGTACTATTAAAAAAGGAAAAATTGAGAAAAGAGAATATTAATGTTCTCAAACTATTTTCCAACAACAAAATCACTTTAGCCTATGTTAGGCAGTTAAAGATAAACTTATTCACTCGTATTGTACAAAAAACGGTCCTACCTATAAAACGTTTTCAAAAAATTTTATCAAAAGTGGCAAGCTTAGACGAATAAATTTCTGACCGCTGAGTCAGCTAAATATACTAGTACTATAACATATTTCCTTCTTGTAAGCATATCCTGCTACATCCCAAGCTTGCATATAAAGCAAACCAAGATACTTTTCTACATCATCAGCCCTATTTCCTTGGGCTTAGGCAAGAGATAAGGGATTATAGTAAAACTTACTCACAGGGGAAGAAACAAAAGTAAATCAATACCTGAATCCTGTAGTGAAACAGAAAGAAAAGCTTGAATAAAACGATACTAAGCGAGTTATTTTCTGGGATAATAGAGCCACGAAGCACAGGATAACTACTGAAAGAGCCACATAAGCTCTTTTCCCGACATGATTCTTGGTATAAAAAACTCGGAAGACTTTTAACCACCTAAACGGACTATTAGTTCACAAAGGAAATGAGTACCCTAAGTAATGTGTAGCAAACTATCATTTTGGTTCTTGGAGAAGAAGGAGCTATCATCCCAAAATTACGTACAGAAAATGGTTGGGGTTTCTTGGGTGAAGGTTTTTTGAGTTGGAGAGTTTTAATAAACAAAATAATTTGTATAGAATAGTTACAAATATTATTAAGTTAGAGTACTCTTTTGATAAAATCAAATTCGGAGATTTGTTGATTTTATTGTATAGCGATTAGTCAATCAAATTTTTATAAAAGAATGACCAACTACAAAGGAAAGAAATATTATCTGTATTTTATAGCAATAACAACTAATTAATATTTTTATAATGGAGTGACCAATCACAATTGAAAGAAAGATGATTATTGGAATGAGGTAGGTGGTTTAACCAATGCAGCTATTAACCAACAAAAATTCAATTTATGATATTTTTTGAGGTAGTAACCTAAGCAATTGTTAAAGCTCTTGCGTATATTAGACATAGTTTTTTCAAATTTGTTTAGAAAACCTTATTTGAAAAAGCGCCTTTCATAACATAAAAAGAAATTCCTAAATTATTAAATATATTTTTCAAAATTAATGATATTAAAAAAATATTTACTTCCAAGATTAATTTATGAAATTTCTTCTTCTAACATTTTAGTTTAAATAAAGATGATTTAAATTGGCTTGTTGCGTAAAAACGCTATCTACTAGAATTTCATCAAAGATGACATTTTATAGAACTTTTACTGCAAAAAGTGCGGTAAATATTGATATTTTTTTGAATAGTTGAAAATACTATAAGTTATTCATAATAAGTCTATTCAGCAAAATAAATGCTAAACCTACTTTTTACCATTCAAGTCCATAAACTAGTAGGACATAAAAAGCATATTTATTTCCCTTACAACAGACTTCCTTCTAAATTATTTTTAGATGTCATATCAAGGAGCAAAAAAGTGATTAATAATGCATATCTGGTGAAATCAGGCTTAACAGTAGGCTTGTTCTTTACATGAAATATGCATTCACAACCAAGAAAAAAATTCAAATTATGTGAAAATATCTTTCTTTCATGAATCAAAATGTAGTATTCGTTATTCTAGGGCTAGTAGTACGATAGGCACTACAACGCACAGTATCGCGTCTCCCTCGTTCCCTGGAGATACATGAACGCATTACTTATTTCTTTTATCGGAGACTGTGTGTATGCCATTTTGTGCTCTCAGACACTTCTTTTTGCATTAGGTATTCGAAAGTGAACGGGGAATAAAGAATTTAAGTTGGGATTTCGGCCGCATTTTTTCCCATGTAGGGAGATATAATGTAGTTTGGACTTTTTTGTTGCAATGCGTCAAAAAGATTGAGTATGGATTTAGTTTAGACGAAACTCAACTTTTGTTTTGGAAACGTAAGAAGTGAGTTTTCTTCAATTGAAGATTTGGCCAATTAAGAAAGCCCTTGCGGGACATTCTAATTTAGATGGAATATTATTTAAAGATTTGTATTTCTTACGAAAGTACACGGGGCTGTGACTTGGAGACATATAAATTAAAACATTTTATTCTTGGAGAACAAATCTTTACACGAAATCCTTTTTAGAGGAAGCCAGGAAAAGATATATAATGTAGAAAACTAAATATTATTTTTTAACCCTCCGTCGGTCGCAATACTTTACTGACGCGTCCGGTCGCAATGCTCCAAAAGGCGCAATTAAAGGAATCACAGTTTTCTACCCTTGAATTTAAATGATGGTGTCTTAAAAGTAGTAATAGATATCCAAAATGTTATTCAGACATAAAAAATATGCTATTTATTTTTAATTATTGAGAAAAAATGTAAAAAATAGCCATAATGCCATATATCCCTGAGAATCCTCAAGAAATAGCTAGAATCGCTTTTAACGCTCTAATATATTAAAAAAATTCCGGAGGAGGACCCCCAGTTTTAGCTCAAAATATATTATTATTGCTTTGCATACGTTGTTACTGTATAAAAAGGGGGCGCGATGAAATTTACTATTAAAAAATTGGGTCGCCAGTATTGAAAGGTTGAAAAGCACTGATTTAAAACATCCTTCAATTTAAAGAAAAATTAAATATCCAGAAAAAATGTCCCTTATGACCCTCAGTAAATACTCTAATTGCCGAAATGGAATCCATACTTTCGCAGAAAACGATTTTGCCTATACCCTACCAAAATAACCCAAATCCTGGAATATATGGAAGAAAACTGTATTGTAAGTGTAGGTTCAACCGCAATTCATCATAAAATCAGCTATAAAATAAATAAATTAAGTAGCGTAAATAATATTAAGTACCTTTATGGAGTGCAACGTCTCGGGTCGCAATGCTCCAAAAGTATACTGATCGTATAATTGTGGTAAAAACCAGTCCAGACATAGTTCGCGAATCCAAATAACTGTCTGGGGCCATACATCCGGTAAAGATAGTAAGCTACTAGAAATTTCAGACTTCTCCCCCCCCTAATAAGGGAAAGGGAAACAAAGATGTGCGGGGTGCGCCAAAAGTTGCTGTTGCGACCGACGGAGGGTTAACTGTTTAAAATAAAACTATAAAGTATCAAAGCAATTTTTTTTAAAAAAATTTCATATAAAGCCATAATATAGAGCAGCTCTTTAAGTGAATGTTTGCTTTGTTTAAACTAAATTGAGTGTGAGTTAAAAACATAGAGAATCCGCATAAAGAAACACGGTGTACTCTCTCGATTATTTCTAAGAAACTGAAAAGTTTCAAGAAATAGATATCCGAAAAAATCAAAACTTCAACATAAACAAAAATGTAAATTTACAAGTAATAATATAGAATGAAACTGTAAAAATTGATTGATTACCAAAGCTCGGTTTGGCTTGTAGGGAAGTGGCGTTTACAAAGCTTCAAAATATCAGTGGCTTCAAAATAAGTTTCGTCACTAACAAAAATGTAGTAACAAGAGATATTTTGCTTAGAAAAAAACATAAGAGCTCTTGTTTACTTATAAAACTATATACATTTCCAAACTTGAAATAAGGATTTTCCATCTATTTCAAAAGCTAACCATAACGGTTGGTACTTTTGGTAAATAGAATAGAGACCAGAAATACCCTTTGAAAATTTAAAGCATTACCCTCTCCTCTTCTAGAAACGTGGTAAAACTTCTAAGAAGAGTCCGAAAAAGTAGTGCCCACTTCTTTTATTTTTCGAAAACCCTTTCCCGATAGCAGAAAGAATTCCGTTCTCTTGAATTTTTGAACATCCTATTAAACAAGTCACTCATCGCTTTTTTATGTCAGAAGAACAATCGTAAATAAGATATCAGGTGGAGACAAAATAAAATTAAGGGGGATGTGGTGGGTGTTAAACTTTCTACTTCTTGAGACGGACGTTATGGCAAGGAAGAAGCAAAACGAGCTGGTTGTTAAAGCTAAATTGAAGATTGGGGTCTTTTAAGCATGTTTCGGAGCTTTTTTGCGTTGGGCTAAATCGAATAAGCTTCACTGTAATAACTAGCTGAGCTGATGCTGTAAATGCTAAATGGGTTAAGTGGAAGAATTTATTCTCTCTTTTTGAGGAATAAGAACTCCGCATACTTTTGATAGGGTTTTCTTTATGACTTAGGATATTTCCTTGCATATTTTAAGTGTTTTTGGTTTAAGTATTGATGGAATAAAACACTAATACCGGTATGTGGGATTTTAAGAGTATATAGTACGTGGCATTTTATCTATAATTTGAAATTTCAGATGGTTATAAATATTGAGATATTTCTGTTTGTGTTTGTTTGGGTATTAGCAAAAACAATATAATACCATTTAGTACACTTATAAAATTATTTTAGTTTTTATATCACCATTTATATATGATATGATACTACTCCTATAATAATAAAGTTTGTATTTTCGTAACAACTTTCAGAGTTCAATGAAAACAATTCAGAAATGGTTCAAACTTAAATTCAAACAGAACTGAAAGTGTAACAAATAATAAGGTTTTCAGAGATAACAGAGGCAAGAAGTAATATTTTTTCTAAATCTCATGTAGTTAAAAATTTTTACATTTTCATATTCATTTCACTATACTTGTGAGAAGCATCTTTATACAGCTCCAGTTCCAAATAAACAACATTTGTATGTAAGAAAACCCAATCTTTTACTACAAAGAACGTATACATAACACCTTATTGGCTTTCTCAACTATATAAGAATCCGTTATACAATATTTAGAGCTCAGCCTGAACAAAGCCTTTCTGGAAAAGCTCAATTTGTTATTTTATTTCACCCCATTTCTCGAGATATCAGCAGAGAGTGGAGATTACTAATTCAGGAGTTAGAGCTAGAGCTCTAATGACTTCATAAATCAGAAGAAACAGCTCTCAGCGAGTGCATGAAACTCTGGGAAACAATGAGTGAATCATTTGGAACTCAAAGCCTTGGTACACTTTTAAATTGCGTAATGGAAGCCTTTTCGTACTTAATTATACATTGCAATTAGGTGTCGAGGAAGCACAATAGGATATCTTTTTACCGTTAGACGGAGGGAAACTCTAGTTAATGATTAGAAGAGAAAGACGAAGACTGATATTTTAAAGAGACAGCCTATTCTAAAGTGCTATGTGATTCAGGTGTATTAGTAAAACTTCTTTTGTTGTTGCTTTTGATGATGTTAAGAGTTTTAAGAATTTAAATCAATAATTTATTCTTTAAAAAATTGGTGAAATTGGGATTTGTAGTACTTTTATAATCTGTCACAACTTTTTTTTTTGATCAGAAACAAAAATATAATAAAAAAAATATAATAAAAAATATATTAAAGAAAATTATTTTCATAAGCTCATTGATTGAAAAGTTTAGCAATGGTAGATTATAAAGATATTATACAACAAATAAGAATAATAGAATAATGCAGTACTTAGAGTTGACTTAGTAATAGTAATTAAGTTAAGGATTTTTATGTAATGACAATTATTATAATAATGGTTTATTTTTTCAAGTTTAAAAAATCCTTTATTCAGATACAACTTATATAAGCTTTTATTTTTATTTATTTTACTTAAAGGGTATATGCTAAATATTAGGATTCATCATGGTTTTCAGGATCTTCGTAAAAGTAATCTTTCAAAGTGATTTAAAAACAAAAAAAGGCGTGGAATGGTTTGGACGAGTTTATACCACGAAAGAAATTTCTTTTCAAACCTTAGATAACAACACACACGAAGATAAATTTTAAACATCTCTGGGATTTCTGTAAAAATACTGGTATACTAGGAATGGTAACGCCACCTCCGTTCAAAATAATACCCATTCTCTGCTGACGCGGAACCAGCTTCTTTCAAATAAAAGAAATAGATTTGAAACATTTCACAGCGGCTTTTCAATTTTATTTTATGCGACACATGCACTTGTATCACGGCAGATTGGACTGATTTTAGGAAAAAAAATTGAATGCGACTAGATTGTGTGTTTTGGACTATATTTATAAAAGTTTTCCCCATGCTGAAAAAAAAGCATAAAGAAAATAGGTTTTTACGCAGGGTTATTTTTTTTTAATTTGAATAAAAATATTAAAGTCAAATGAATAATAAACATTGAATTTTAAAGGGTTTAGGACTTAAAGTTTTAGGAATAAAGCAATACCCAACTTAGCTATCTAAACACATTTTATATAACTTATTAAATTATCATTTTTCTTTTCGTATTAGTCATGAGTCATGATAGGGTGAACCGCCCAGTGAATGAACACTTAGCATTTGGGTTTGCGATTTTCCCACTTCAAAAATTTTTTTCAGGGCTTTTTCTCGGTCAATTTCTAAAAATAAGGTATGTTTACATACTGGCTTTTTCTTGGCAATATGATCGAAGTATTTCCAGATCTTAGAAATCAATAGTTTTGAAGGAATGCTGATTTGAGTGAAAAAAATGCGATAGACCCAGTGAATGAACAAAGTTTGCCCTAAGTATGAACAGTGTCTTCCAGTAAATGAACACTGAAAAATACCATGATTTTTTTCAACTGATCAGCCTGCGTTACATAAAAAAGAAAATATTTTACTAAAAACTCTAAAATTTCTTCAATACACACACACACACACACACACACACACACACACACACACACACACACACACACACACACACACACACACACACACACACACACACACACACACACACACACACACACACACACACACACACACACACACACACACACACACACACACACACACACACACACACACACACACACACACACACACACACACACACACACACACACACACACACACACACACACACACACACACACACACACACACACACACACACACACACACACACACACACACACACACACACACACACACACACACACACACACACAAAAAAGTTACTTAGGAGGTGGGTGCAAATCTTGCCAAACATCGATTGCGACGTTATACTAATTGCATATTCCATCTTAACACAATTAATAATCAATACCTCCTAGCACGGACGTAGCTATAGCTTTTACAAGGGGGGGGTTCAAGAAACTTCTTTCAGGGGTCGCAATGGGCAATGAAAGTGTATCTAAAACAGGGTTTTCCAACTGGCGGGCCACATGCGGCCCGCGAAGCTCCCTGAAAACCCATAAAAAGTAGCTATATAGAAGACTATTTAGTATACTAAAATTTAAACATTTTTGGAGGAGGACCCCTGAACCCTATTTACCCACTTTTTCATTAAGTAGTAACTTTGGTTGGTCGTTTTCTATGGGGAAAAATTTTAAAGTTTGAGGTTTCGAAAGAGGGGTTGCATACCTTGAAATTCCCTTTGAGCATAGCAAGGGGTTATAAAAGCTTAGGTTAACCTTTATCACGAGGGGGGACAAAATGGAGTACCATAGGCGTAAGTTCAACTTTTTGATTGGGGGGGGGGCAAAACCTATAAGACCTCAGGACCAAAGGAGCCGTTACTAAACTGTTTTGAAGGGATTCTGTAACCCAAAATGCTTCTAATAGTTTTCCCTTTCCGAGTAAAATGTAGGGCAAATGTGAAATTTTGTGAACTTAATCACAAATTTGTGTGGTTAATACATGCCCTCAAGCAAAAGAGGGGTGTCTGGGTCTTCTCCCAGAAAATTTGATCCAAAAAGTCAAAAAGTTGTATTTTCACTCATTTTTTGAATATTTGGGACAGGAACCTTTTTGTTTGGCTGACATAAGGTTTAGGCTATGGGGGGGGTCTGGACCCTCTAACCCCCCCCCCCCTTATATACGTCCATGCCTGTCGTTTGGGACCATGGGTTCCTATGCAATTCTGAACCCTTATAATGTCTACCTCCCCTAGAAGTTTTCCCATTCATAATGATACACCCTGTATAAACCTAGACTTTTAAATCAAAAACTTATTCTATGGAAAGACAATACTGATCTTTATCATAACCTATTCCTAGTTTAAGCCGTCAAATAAGCCTATAGGTCTTTTGGTTCACGAGATAAGCAGTTTCCCATAGTATGAAGGTTGTTCATTTACTGGTAAATCTTAGTTTAATTACTCTTTCCAGTATGTGAACACTTGTACTTTCTAATCAACATACCCCGTTCATTTACTGGAAGGACACAATTTTGATCATCGCGCATTTTTACATAGTTTAGCTTACATCATTATGAATCAAATAAAACTATAATCATGAGGTTTTACGAAATATGCATTTTCCCCAGTAAATGAACACCTGTTCATTCACTGGGAAATCTCAGTTTGCACTTCCAGTAAGTAAACACCCCCTTATCAATCGCAATTTCAAAAGTACAGCTTTCTGAATTATGCCATATCAAATATTAAGTCTTTAACATTTGATAAAAAACAACAAAAATCATAATAAGCGCAATTATAAGTCAGAAAAATATGAATGAATCAAGTCAAATCTTAACTTACCGGAGACTTTTTCATGGGTCTGAAGCTCGAGTATCAGTAAAAAAATTTACACAGACTGAAATCGGAATATACGGTTAAATCAACGATTGCCTGGCCTCTAGGAGGTCTCATTGCAACTACTGAATTTTAGTAACAGTCTTTACAGAGTTCAAATAGCTTAATAATTGAGATTATACGACCAGGTGTTCATTCACTGGGAGTGTTCATTCACTGGGCAACCCACCCTATTTAAAACCAAAATTTTAAAAATCTTTGCAACTAAAAATCGTACATATGTAAATGCTAGAGAACCTTTTCAGTGTTTCCAATTTTTGTTTAGCCTTTTTATAGTTTCTTAATATCATAATACATGTTATTAGTACAAAAAAACTTAAAGAAAAGCTTCTGATATGTGATTAATTCTGCTGCATGAAGTAACAAGTATTTGAAACAACAAAAGAAGTCTATCTATATACAGTTGATTACTAAATGTTATACAATAAAGTATAACTTCTTAGAATAACAAAATCCTGATATAACTTTATATTTTGTTGTGTTTTGAGAATGAAACTAAATAATTTTAGTTAGTAAATGGTATGCAGAAAGGTACTTGGTTTTCATTTGTTTGCAATCCACACTTAACTAACATAAAAGTGAATGATCTCTTCATAATAAAGTTCAAGATCAAAGCTTTTGGTCATAAAGAAATTCAGATATATTCATTAACAATGGTTGCCAAATGATCAATTACTTAATGTACGCAAGGGAGTGAACGCAACAAGTAGGGAGTAATTCAGGGGTGAAATATGAAACCCATACTCCTATGAACGGGTCACTAGTTAATAGGTAAACGGAAGCTCATCTAAACATTTCCATCTATCACTCGCTTGTACAGAATCATTATAAATGCCATGTTTCTTCTAGGTGAAATATTTTTGTATAGTTCATATTTCATTCGGTTTGTTTTTTGGAAAACACATTTATGCAGTATTTTTCCAATACTGCGATTTTTACCGCAAAATTAATTATAGAAATAGAGCTATAATTTATCTATGACAATATTTTTCGTTTATGTTTATTTGAATATACTAAAATAACTCTAAGAAAAATATTTATATCTATTTACTTTGGGGTTTTAGTAAAGTATATAATATTTAAAATATTATAAAAGTATGAACCTGCCGTATGATTCGAAAGTAGGCCTACACTATATTTTTGAGAGGTAGCTATTTAAAAAGCTTATTTTTAAATTTTAAACTAATTTTTAAAATATTTAAGTAGAAATTTGATAAAAGAGGTAGCAAATATTTTCTCCAAAAATGCACTTTACTTTAAATAATTAGAAAAATTACAATTGAGGCGTTTGCGGCAATAATGAGCTAATTCCATTGTAAAGCTGTTGGAGTTAGCTCATTGTTGCTGCTAGCACCCCAATTTCAAAAAATTAATTTAATGGCTAGTAGTCAAAAGGCTATTTTTACTTCTTAACTCATTTAACTTTCTAAATGAAAAGCAGATTTATAATTGTGCTATAAAATTATGAAGCATTTTGTTACCTAAATAAATATATTAGCTAAAACAAAAATTTTTGTAACAAAACTTTAATACCACAAACAAAATTTCCTTTAGTAGCTAATAACAATTTCATTTTAAAACTTTCACTAGGACTTTCAATTCCATAGCTGCCCATAGTTCCGAATTTCACGCATTGTCTCGATTTTAAAGTCTTGTTACAAATGAACAATCTTTTATTAAATTGTTCCGAATTTCCGCTTATTTACCGGTTTCCTTTTTGAATTCTGAACATTTTAATAAAATCTGGAACAAATTAATGAAAAATCGTACTTTCGTAACAAGACTTGAAAATCAAAACAAATACGGAAAAAATCGGAAAGGTTGGCAGCCAAGGAATTCATGTGAGAAAGCTACAAAACAAATTTTCTACTGAAAAGCCCTGTTCAGTGCAAAGGAGCAGACTTCAGGAAGGAAAAAACCCTGTCTCTCGGGACAAAAAGTTAACTGAAACGGAAATTTCCGAACTCAGCGAAACATTGCCTCTATCGTGTAGAGATTCTCTACCGTATACTGTAGGAAATTGTTCACTAAAAGGCCAATCTCGGAATCCTCTGAAAAAGAATTCCGTTCATTACACAGGGAAGGACTCATCTTGGTAATTGAAGGGGAAAAGGATCGATGCAAAAACAATCCCAATCCTTCCTGAGCGAAATAGTGGTAAACGATAGCAAGTCACGCGGAGTCGTAAAAATTTCGATACCGAATTCATCATGATAATGTGTGATTTGTGATTTCCAGGACCTTTGACTACCATCATTATCTCGACTTTTATACATTTTGATAGTTTGTGTCATCAAGCCTCAGGGCAATCACGCGAACCGAATGAGTGATGGAGTTGGGCTGGGGTTAATTTTTAAAGTGGTCCAAATCGGTTCGGTACTATGTTTCAATTTAGAAAGGCTTTTCGGATAGTCACTGATAATGACTTTGCCAACAGAGAATGATAGGGTGATAATGGCTATTTTACACTTAGCAAACTTATCATCAGAAATGTTTAGGTATCGATACTTGGGCTTCTACTTTTTGGTACCACATATTCTCCTGGGTTTGATGGTTTCTTAGCAAGTAGGAAAACTATATGTAGGATGTATTTTTCTGTATTGAACTATGCCAACTTCTCGTTGCTTTTTGTGCACGAGAAAGTTCAGAATATCGCAAGAGATTTAAGGTATTTTTTAGAAAATGATTATAAGTATAACATTAATGAAATGAGAAATGTAAGGAGCAACTCAGGATATAACTTGAAGAAATTTTTTACTTTCAAAAACTACAGTGATATTGAAAGAAAATATTTAAATTTATAAAAAAAACCCATAATACTATGTAGTTATGTTTTTATTTCTTTTCTTGTCATTTTGTTTTATTATTGAAAATTTTCCCTGTTTGGTTCCATTCCAGGGGCAGAAGGGATGGTAAGGAAAATAAATTATTAAAGTGAATACAACTAGAGGATATGCTGATAAAATAAGTTTTCTTACAGTTTTAAGTAGTACTTTAAATGTGGTGCTACAATTTTTAATTCATTATGTATATTCTTCACCCTATTAAGACTGCCACATTATTTGCACTAGTAATTTCTACACGGAAATTGCATGCACATTTTTCGAATACCTTAAGCAACTCGAACTTCAGCAACTTCTATTATTTTTTTTTAATACATAATGAGCTTTATTAACATACACAAATTTAATGTAAATAAAAATTTGCACGAATGGTTTAACAGATATCCACGAAAATCTAATTTATACCTAGCAGCTAATTTATCTAATCTAAGTTATTACAGGTAATAAATATTTCATACAGTTTGTGATAATGATTGTTTTACTTTATTTCAAACTGGTTAGTAGATTTAGTAGATAAAGATGTAATCAATTTTAGAGGTAGGTCAACGTAAGGCTATGTTTACAGGCTATAACTTTTATTTTTTATGCTTATTCACTTGAAAAGAGTTTTTAAACAAGAGTTAAGACCTAGGTCTCTAGGTTTTGATTTCAGTTAATATTTTCTTCCAAACAGGAATGTTATAAGAAATGAGCCAGCAATTTTAGAGAAAGATTATTATTGTAGGATCTAGTTTTTATTTTTCATCGCTATCAAAATTAGTAATTATAGGCAGACAAGAAATCTTAACCTAGCTGACATGACCAGTTTTATAAAAAAAAGTAGGTATTTAATGTAAGTGAATGTGTATTAATCTTGCTTTTAGAAAGAATAAATACTTCGAAACCTAAAATTTGTGTATTATTAAGAATCAAACTATCATTTAAATTGAAATCCTAAGTAAAGGGTTTTTAATTATTACTTGTAAAATTAACAGTTTATAATGAGTTTTCATTTTCCCACAGCAGTTCATGGTAAAAGAAAATTAAAATTTTCCTACTAATCTATAGAATCTGTTTTGAACAAAGATAAATCGAAACAAACCTTAATGAGACAAAATACAAAACAACTTATGATTCATTAGAAAATTCTACATGAATTGAGATGCTCTTAAATGAAACCAAACATTGCTTAGAAAGACTAAGAAGCATTTTATTCATAAACAACATGTTTCTGGGAGACAAGAGAGGCTCTATGCTATTCTCCTTGAATACGGACTTAAGTGGGCTAAGATGAATTATATGATATTGAAGATTTGTATGGGAATTGGTTGGTTACGCGAGTCTTTTTAAGATTAATAACGAATTATCATTCTTATAAATTGGCCCGAGAAATCACAGATGAGTACAATCAATGAATAGCCCAGCTGAAGTAATTTCAATGAACAATTAGACTGAATATGGAAAGAAAAGATGCCTCTAAATTTGTGCGTGTGGGAGTATAATTGGCGATTGTGTGGCCATTTTAATAATGTAAGAGTAATCTAATAATGAGTCCTTGAAAAGAGAAAGGGAAATGGGAAAAATATAGAAAAGGAGATACGGAATTCAGCCAGAGGTTTAAAAACGCATTTGGACTGAATTCAAAAACATCAAGGTTACAGTGGTATTTCGTAACTTTAAAAATCACACCCAAAATTGTCAAAAAAAAGTGTGTTTAAACACAGATTTAAAACGTAATATTAAATTAATCAAATATTTATGTAATTTTTTTTCATTTAAAATTTATTGTTATTTTTTAGCTAATCGCTTACTGTGTTGGGTAACCAGAAGACGAAACATGTTACTTGAACTATTTTAAAACTTACTAAATGTAAAAGAAAAATTTACTTTCAGAGTTATGCATTTCCAAAAAAGTTTTGGGAGATTTTAAAATAGATTGGATTTGTTTCATATGGCATACTATACTTAGAAATACAGATTAACATTACACTGAGATTTTTCTTACAGCATAATATGTGTATAGCAGAATTTTATATTTTTTTCTTAAAGCATGAGACATTTTATTTTAAATATATTTAATAATAATAATAATTTATTAATTTCAATTTCTGACGGTACATTAGGAGAAAATTTGAAAGGAAAATATATGAGTCATCTGGGGTGTTAAAACCAATTTAGATGAACAAAAAAATTTACCACTGACAGTACAATGATACAAATTATGATATTGATGATAAAAACATACAAAGTGATAAAGAAACAAGAAAATAAATAAAAAATAATAATAAAACTCACGCACCCCCACCCCCAACACAATAATAATAACATAAGAAAAAATAGAACACAAACATACAATGAAGAAAAAACTGGTACTGGTAATAATTTATGGTAATTTCATCTAAAACAGTAATTTTTATCAACAAATAAAGCTTTTTTTTAGCCTTATCTTCCAAAGAAACTCATTTAAGCATAAAAAATAATGATTATTGTTTAACACACAAACTGCTCAGAAAGCTTAGGCCCAAATTTATAAATTTGAGAAAAATAAGGATTTTTGATTTCTTTTAATCCTACATTTAGTGCAGTAGTTTCCTAAGTGAAATTATCCATTCTAAGAATTGGCCTGTGCAGCCCAAAAATACCTTAAATACATACTACATTGCACAGAATGATCATAAGTTAAATATAAAACAAAAGTAGAGAAACATATACGAGAGGTGGCGAGCGTTTCGTTATCACAGAAAAATTATTTTACAGGCTAATCTATAAATGTTCCGATTTCTGACCAATGTTAGTTAAACAAAAACACCCACGAATGATTCATATTTAGATTCATTCCATTTGTTTACAGGCCCTCTTCATGGATAGAACTATCCTGGACGAGACGTTCCCTGCACAGGAAGTGAAACTTGACTCCATTAGAAGGTCTATTAATGGTCCATTTCCTGACTAAACTGCTCACCCTGGCTCGAATGGGACTAGTCATGCATGAACAAAGAATGATGAATTGAAAATTCCTCTTTAAAGGGCTCCGTGGAGATTTTGGTCGGGGCTTGTGGAAGATTATGTTTGGAATTTATAGGGAATTTCCGTTTTAGTTGCGTTTTGTTTGAGAGCATATCTGCTTGAGGTTGGTTGGTCTAAATAGGCGAAAGGGTTCATTTTTTAAGCTTCTACTATTGTGTTTAAAGTAGAGAGAATCGTAGATAAAACTCCCCATGATATGAGAATAAATTGTAGATATGGAAAGGAGGATATTCAAATTCAAACTTTGAATGCAATTTATTATACTTTTACAAAATTTATCTCCAAGATAAAATGATGGAAGATCAAATTGTAGGAATAAATTTCATTAATATTTTATGCTTATTTTGATTTAATTTTTAAACGAAAACATAATTTTCTTCCGCTGAGAAAAATATATTCGTAACACTAGTTCATAAAATTATAAGAAAAAGTAGTTAGAATACTTGAGGATAAAAAATGAATGAGAGCTATAAAATACTTTAAAAATAAGGTTTTTTTGGAGCGTTTTTTAAATGTATCTGTGATATGAAGTTTTTAATGGGTGATTAGCTATTTTATTTATGATAAGAATTATTTATTTACCTATAGCAAAGTGTGAAAATTGGAAGACACTGTAAAAAGATGGAGGATAAAAAACAGTGCATCCAAATTAGGTCTTATAATTAAAAAAAAGAACACTTTAGAAACAAAATTAAATATTTAGTTTTTATGCATTCTTATTGTTGAAAAAAGTTTTGAAAAGGTTGTAAACAGTTAACTTCTATCATCATTTTTTTTCTCATAACTCAAAATACCATAACGAAACTTAAGTTATAAATCTTACAATATTCCTTTACCTTTTTTAGTATAGTCTTAAAAATACAGATACGTAGTATGTTAACGTTGCAGTATGTATGTTTTGAAAGTGTCCTATTTTATCCTAATTACAGAGGAAAACTTTAGAAATAGTTTAATAACTTTTCTTAAAATAAATAGCAATTTGCAACGGTTTCAAACACATCTGGAAATTAAAAATGATCTATATTAGGTCATGTGTAACTTAAAGAGGATTAATGAAGACCCGTACTCAATAAAAATTCTCCCAGCCACACGGCGGCCAATCTCCATCATTAACATCAGTTTCAGTAATTGAATTTGAGGGCTTTCCAGTCTGCATGGAGAATCTTAATGCTTTTATATGGTCATCGATTTGGTCAAGAGGGCTGTCATATTTCCGGAAGATAACTCGGTCGATTCTCTATTTTTTCCCCCTTTTCAGATACTTGCATGAGAAAGGAGCACTTGTTTTCTGCATTCTCTGATGTGGATTGTTTAATCCACGCATTTAATGTTAATCCCTTTCTCAATATCTCGTTTTTCACCGTGCTTACCAGATGGAATTCTTTATGAGTGACCCAGGAAGTTATAAATAATGCTTGAATTTAGACGGTATGCATATAGAGAGAATGTGTCAGAAAAGCATTGTTGTGGAAGAGGGCTTTGACCCTTTTTAAATTGCACACCTTCAAGATTTTGAAACATTTATTTCAGTAAGTTTACTTGTACGAAAATATTTGCATTGCTTACATATTTTTCAGAAATATTTTGATACTAAATATTTTAAAGTATCAGAAAAGTACAACATTTCTTAACTCTTACTTACGATACTTCATGAAATTTTATTAAACGGTTGAGTTTTTGTGATATAATGCATGATAGTAAAACGAGTTCAAGGGGGAATAGAAAATTACTTTGAATATTAAACTGATTAAAGTTTGTGTAATTCCACTAATTTTTACTAATAATTTATTTATCAATCATATTGTGTTTAAAAATATCTCCTCCGTACATCTTATGTCTTAATTTTTCTTTGACGTTTTACACTAAAGGCTATTAATACATAAGTATCATTGAAAAGCACACTATGAAAGAAGTGACATTTAAATACTCTTAAAAATACAAACGAAATACTCTGGTAATCAAAAACTATTGTTGAATTTTTAGATATCTTTCATGATTTAATCTAGGTTTTAAGTTTGGGGTTAAGTTGTGCTATGTATTTATGAACTTTCAATCTACATTAAAAATTACAAATATTTTTAAATATATTTATCTACGTTTGCAGTATGCATGAAATTATTTTTAAAGAAAAACTTAAAGTCTGAGTAATAAAAGATGTATCATCAACAATTAAGTATAATTCTAAAGCTTTTTATAAAACTGTTTTTCAACTATACTCTTCTCAATTAAAGTTTCCCAAACAATCCCTTGTGTTCACTGTTAGCTTCGTAAAAAAATCAACTAATGTTCACCTTCAAAACTTTTTTTAAAACAAAACATAAAGATTCCAAAATCGAGATAAACGTTTAAAGCCATCAGCAATTTTTTCATAGGTGAAATTCCCCCCAAAACACCCGCTGAACAGTTCCGAAAAATATTTCAGTTCCGCGTTTAATTCTGCGGAAGCAAACTCACTCTATTTGAATTCTTGAAAAAAGATCCGGAACCGGATCGTTAGGCGGTCCAAGAACAATTGCTCCGTCTGGCTTTCCGAGCGAGAAAATTGCCTTATTTCAGACGGTTAAGCGACACTTACAAAGCAATCGAAAGCTGTAGTTTCCAAGTTTTCTTTTCCACTCGAAACGGGAAAGCTTCGACAAACTTTTCCTCCGTTAAAGCAAATAAGAGCGTTTTATTATTCGGCAAAAGTGACTCTAGGGCGGAAGAATGAATGACGGCTTTTTAACAGTGCAGGCATATTGGCCGTTTTGAGAGGCAACTTTCCTTGATGGATTTCTTATAGTAGTACTCTATGTTTTGTTTCACTCGACCACATTTTGTGACCAGTTTTCCATTGGACAGTCCTGATTAAAACGACAGTGGTGTAAGTGCACTATAAAATGTATTGGTTTAACAAAGAAATCCTCTCAGCTAAAACCCCTGTAATTTGTGCAAGGAAATCTTGTTATATTTATACAGAATCTCTAGTAACACTACATAGAAATCGTAACCGATTTAGGTTATCTACCGACGTTATACGTCTTATTAGTCTTCAACAACGTTTTTCTGTATAAAACAGGATTTCCATTCACAAATTACAGGTTTTTTTTATGATAGAACTGATGACAGTATTTCTTCATTTTATGGATTAAAATGCATAGAAAAAAATTTTCGTCAAAATATCTTAAATATTTGAGGAGATATTAGCATGTGAAAGAAGCACTTTTCTGGCCTAAAAAAGAAAAGGTTTTGCAAATTTGCAAGCTTTTTAGTGTTATCGTGTAGTTTTGAGTTTTTTTAGTTAATTAAAAACAAATTTTAATTTAAAAATGAAAGAAAAATGTTCGTGGTTATTCTTTTCTGAGGCCTAAAAAGTCGTATTTTCACATGTAATATCTCCTCGAATATTTAGGATATTTTTATGAAACATTTTACTACATTGTGTTTTATTTAAAAAAAAAACTAATAAACAAATATAAAATAACTTTAATTTTTTTTTCAAAAAATTATTTTAAATAACCCAAACTAAAATTTGCTAGTTTAATCGACGCATACAATTGTTACCAAATAAAATGAAAATATATTTTAGTCTGGTTGGAAATGTATACAAAAAAGAGGCTTCCGTGTGTAACTCCCTGATAGAAGGGACTCATTTTCTTTGTTTTGCCTTGGAAAATCTAATTCAGATACAAATACTATCGATAAACTAGAAGAATAATAACGAAGAATAGAAGAAGAACTGATAGAAGGGACTCATTTTCTTTGTTTTGCCTTGGAAAATCTAATTCAGATACAAATACTATCGATAAACAATTGTAATACACGTTTATGGACTATTTATGCTAATTACGGATATTTTACTAAAATTAAAAAAATATATTTTTAATTAACAATTGAAAACTTGAATTTCTGACAATTTCCTCTAAAATATTAAAAACTTAGCAACATCCTTAAAAAAAAGGTCCCCGCATCCACAAATGTAGTTTAAAATGTTTTATACTATAAATGACTTAAATATTATCATATCAAAATCCTTAAGAAATAAATTAAATTTTTTCTTCGATCAAAACATTTAAAAAAAATACCAACAGGAAGGGTCATTGCAGACCCTCTTTTTATGGAAGTAGAAGATTAAACTTTTATGAGGATGATACTATGGGCAAATGTAAAATATTAGGGGGTGAAGTTTTGGGCACCGCAAGTTTTTTAGACCATTCTAATATATATTTGAAACTAGGCTAATTGCTTGTACCTATAAGCATACAAAAATTTGGGACAATGATATAAAGGCATCATGTTTATGGAACTATGCTTTGCTCCATGGCAACTTCATTAAAGTAATTGAATACAATTAATCTTTTCCTTTTTTATTTCCAGATCATTCGGGGTTCACCAGATTCCTTTTGAAACAAATATATTCTGAAACATCATGAGATGATCCGTGGCCATAAAATTCAAAGCTCAAACTTATTTCATAAACAACAAGATAATATATTTTTGCTCTGACATGTTTTTTTTTCAGACAATTTTCAAATTATATCTTTTAATGTTGTATATTTTACTTCTTCTTATTCATTATCTATTTTTCTATGACACATTTAATTTTATATGTACTAAACCTATAATTGACATTGGAGAGAGAAGTTTGAATTACGTTTATGTTATAAGAACAAACTACACCTATCGTCGACTTCAGTGTGGTGGTGAAAATTCACGGTATGTAATGATAATAATAAAAAAAAGAAATCTGTCGTATATCGCCAAATTTCACGTAACCTCGACTGAGTAGTTGAGCCCGAAGTGACTTAGTGCCTTTCTCCAGTAAACTGACGATATAGTGTAGAAATCCCGAAAAAAATTCTTCAGAAAAACATATAATATGTTTATTTATATCCCAAATTATCTTAGAATTAACAAAATGTAATAAGTCAGAAAAATGTTCGCTAAAGTTTAAAAAAGTTATTTACTATTTTCAAATATGGAAGTCAAGAAATATGGAAATTGCTTTGTACTGAAGCATAGCTTCATAAATTTTATTTCATTGCATTGTATTTGAAAATTTATCAATTTTTGGTCAATCAATTTACCATAGATCAATTTTTGGTATCTTTTCCCGCCGTTTGCACTTTTTTTTTTATTTTATTTCGTCATGATAAGCCTGTGTATGAAAATATTGCTTTTTATTTATTATATTCATGCAAACCTTTTTATTAAAGATAAAAATTAGAATATTCTTTAATAAAATAATTGGAAATCAACACAAAATATAAAAAAGAATTAAGTTTTCAAACAAGAATAATTGTAAAAGCGAAAGCAAAAATAGTTATTAACTAGTATTAATTTAATAATCATACAAAAACTATAAACACATTAACTTTTGTTGAGTCTCATATTCATACGTAAAAATCTAAAATTTGGAACATTTTTTTTGTTTATTGCCAATTAGGATAGATATGTCAACTTGCGCTTACAAAATAAAAAAGGACAGTTTAAGCGAAGCTTTGTTTTTCTCCATCTTTGTATGTCTAATCCAAATATGGATCACCTTCAAAATCTTGTTAGAAATGGGTAGCAGTAAAAAGTTGTAAAAAGTTTATAGATATGTGCTGAATAGTTATTACTTTAACAATTTTATTAATCTTTACATAAAAAAAAATATTTTCTGTACTATTTTTTCAATACCAGCTGAGTTCTTAATTTAATTGTAGTATAGTCTACAAGGAAAATGACATTTTAAACACATACCGTAATGTGATAGTAAGTATGAAGAGAATTTGTGATAAAACTAGACTTTAATAAAGTAGTAGCTTCTATGTTACCTTCATTAAAAGAATAAAACATGCGACATTCTAAGGCATGATTAATGCGGGTATGTTAATCGTGCTACATTAATTTATGACTCAGTTTATCTGACGTTGATAGAGTAGTTTCTATATTTAAATGTACAGAACTAGTTTTGAAAAGGGTTTCTAAACCAAATTCATTCATAATTTAACATTTATGTTGTAGCTAAATTCTGTTATTTTTTTCAACAAATTAAAAATCGGAGCAATGTAGACATTCAAATGGAGCCTAGAGTTTTTAAAATGATATGAATTCAAATATTTATTCAGATACTATAAAGAAAACCCTGATGTCTCACATAACTAAAATGTCATCTAATTAATCCAATGCGTATACATTTTTCATTTAAAACTAATTTATTGAAGTACAGAGGCAATGTTAAAAATTACGATTTTTAATATTTGTTATTGAATTTCATATTAGAAGGATTGACTTACTAATATGCTATTTTATGCAAAATATATTAATTTTAAAAATTTATATGTTAGATTTACTTATATTTTTAAGTTGTGAAATCATTTCTACTACTCTCTAGAGTATTTTCTTCAGTAACCCGTAAAACATCCGAAGGTGTATTTGAACTTTTAAAAGAACTTAAAATAATGAGTTTGAAGGCATAAAATTTAGTTTATTTTTAACTTGATAATTGGTTCATAATTTCCATTTCCTACTCTACACAAATGAATTAAAAATTCGTGTGTGAGATACAAAATAATCACAAATTTTCTTTAAAACCTTTGCAAATATCACGAAATGTTTATAAAACACTTTTACTCTATCATTCATTGGTAGTCTGATGCTAATTTTCACCAGCAGTTCGCTAGTTCGTAAGAAATAAATCTCCTTTTAACTTAATTAATGTGCATCAAAGTAATTAAGAGGAGGTTACTTTTATTTTCAGTTTCAACGTTTTTCGTAGACAATTTTTTTTTCTTTTAATCTTTTACCAAAGATATTTGGAAAAACTCATTTACTGCTTTAGTTGGTTCTTTTCGACATACATACTCAAGGAGCGTTTTGTTTATAAAGCGTGAAAGAGGAGTGAGAATAATTAAATAAGTGAAACATGCTCGGCTATGTAAGGAAGAAATTAGATCAGTTAACTGAAATATAGAAAATGAGAAATTTACACTTTATGAATTCATTATTTAGGAAATCATTTAATGTATTGAGAAAGAGGATTATGCATAAAGAAAAATGAAGATTGGTCTATCAAAAATCAACATCTCCACTTTCAGAAATTTTTAAGGAGAGAAAAAACAAGTGATACCACAACCGCGTTAACTTCTAAAATCAAACCAACACTATTAGTAAGTTCCTCCCACCACACTTTACTTTGACCCCTAACTTTGTATAATTAAACCTGACCCAATTAGAAAGAAAAGTATTTTTGAGATGTTGAGTTTTGATGCAATCACATTAAGTTATTTAGTTTTGATAAAATCACGAAGACTTTGAACTAAATTTAACTCATAAACACTCAAAATTCCAATATTCCCCTCTGAAGTTTTTAGCCTACGCTACCATTGCCTCTAAGGGGAACGTTTGAAGGCACTCTCTCGGAAAAGTTTTGAATTTTAGTAGTAAAAAGAGATTTTAAGCTATTTTGTTGAAGCTTATTGGAGGAGGCATGGTCCCTCTCTAAATCCGCCACTATTCCTGGTCCAAAAAAGAATGTGTTACTCTCTCTCTCCGCCTCCTTGCCAAGTAGAACTGCTTTTTAAAATTGTAGATTTTTAATAATGTTTACAGCTTTTCTAATGTAATTCTCCAGTCAATTTTTACACAATAGATATTTTAAGGCATCAATGAACGCTGAATTTTTTTTGTTGGTTGATGAGTTTAGCCTGGGAAAGTGTCCTTAGGAACATGAAGTTTCTCACAGAAACGCTTGTCGCAACGTGAAACAGGGTCGTTCGGGCGATTTGGGTGAACTGTGCGATTTGGTGTATGTACACAAAACAAACCAATGTACTCTATCGTCAAAGGGTGAGTAGTTACCGTGTTGAACGGAATTAGGAAAAAAAATAAAGAAAAAACATTTCCAACAAGAGTGGAGATCTTAAGTTTTGAAAGAATCAGCGTGTTCGGTCGAAAAAATTACAAGATGTTAAGTTTGATCAGTTCTAACGTGCTTCAACCAATTCCCTTTGGGGTTGTAGAATAAATTTTGACGAAATCACTGTTGTTTTAATGCTATTTCGAGGGGAAATATGCCCTTTTGGAAAGTGTAATTTTCACCACTTGTGTAAACCTGAAACCTCCAGTTCAAAACTGAAAAAAAAAATTTTTTTTGGTCAAGGGTGAAGATGTTGAGTTTTAGTTGACCAATTTCGAATGTACATAGAACGGCCTGAATCATGTAATATTAAAATTTCGCTCCTTTAATGATTACAATAATATTTTTAGGATTAAAAATAAGTGTACTTAAAAAATATTTGAAAAAAAAAGTAAAACTTGTGGATATTAGAACTCGGTGAAAAGGAAAATTTCCCCCTTTGTACAAGTTAAAAATTTATTTCAATCTGATAAATATATCAGGTATGTATGATTTTTAAAAACAAATTAACCTGTACATGTGGAAAATTCCTTTTGGGGCACAGCTTTAATGAGTCTTCCAATGGACATGTTTATCCACAACTTCCACAGACAGAGAGCTTATGGGTATACATATACATGGCGGCTGGAGATCTCTTATTGAAGCTGTGCCTTCCGTTTTTTTTTACTAAATTTACTTTTCTTGCAGTGAATTATAGCAAGAGAACTTGAAAGAAGGATCTTCGGAATTTCGGGCATGAAAACAAATGACTGATCATGCCTTTATACGGGGTGATCGGAAACTATCAAGTCATATAGGGTGGGGTAAAATGGTTATAACTGGGTAAAATGGCTATAGGGAGTTTATATTTATAAATGGGATGTCAATTTTCTTGAGCCTCAAGAAAAATCAGCATGTCAAAAAACTAAATTTTATAAATACAATAAAATCCCTGTACCCATTTCACCCTATTTTAAATGGGTGTAAACAATTCAGAATCACAGGAGAAAGTGGGGACGACAACGCAAAGACGTTGGGGCGGACAAAAGAAGCCAGGAGGTAGAAATAAAGTTTCAGTGCCAATTATCATGCTTTAACTTATTAATAAAACGTAAATGTGAGAATAATAACATCGTAATTGTACCAATGCGGCAATAGTACTTTTGTTATGGTACCGATATCCTTGTAATTAGAAAGGAATCAGCGAAAGATGTGCTAATAAAACTCACTTTTCGAAAAAAAAAATCCGCATGAAATCGATCGTAGCGTAACAATGTAAAATAAATGTCACTTACCAGCGTATCGTTGTGGTACATCTTCAGCTGATACCCCTCAATCACTCCCAGGCTGTTGATCTGACGAATGGCAAATTGGGCAGCCTCGTACTCATAGCGGCCAGTGTCCGGGAAGTCTCTGCAGTCCCCTCGACTTATCTCAAATAAGCCGTGAATATAAATGACCCCTTCCTCCCCCCTGCGGGTGTAGGGGCTGGCGGGGGGCACAGCGATCTCAGATTTATTCTCGGCCTCCACCTCGTTTGTCGTATTGATGTCCTCCGAATCGCCTGCCAACCGCCTGACGATTCGGTGAAAAGTTAATGACAAACCGGCCTCCCCTTCCCCGACAGGTTGATCTTCCGCCGGGAGATTCCAGAAGTCCAGGAGTTTTCTCCGCGGAATGCGCTCCTTCATTCTCGCAAGATCGTCTGCGACCGGGGGGTGATTTGATTTCGAAATCGTTTCGGAAGGGCCGTTCGGAATGCTGTCGTTTATTTTGCAAATGTGCAAGGTGTCGTTTGTCATGTCCCCGAAGCAGGCGAGGATTAAGTTCCGATCGTCGGTGAGATACGTCGATGCTAATTCTATCAAAATTGAGTTGGCGAGGTGGGTTAGGTAATATTGGAAATCTACGCTCTCGTTTTCCACTTGTCGTTTCTTTTGATACAAATCGGTACTACTCATTTGAGCTTGGTCTTCTAGTTTCTTTTGAAGCATATCATTGCTTACTTGAGCTTGATCTTGTCGTTTCTTTTGGTACATATTATCCTTACTCATTTCAGCTACTTGTAATTTCTTTTGATAAACATCCTCCTTACTCATTTGAGCTTGATCTAGAAGTTTCTTTTGATACATATTACTGTTTTTCGCTTGAGCCGCATTTTTCAATTGGAATTTCTTTTGATACAAATTATCAATATTCGTTTGAGCCTTGTTCTTTGGATACAATTGCCTCCACAAATGCTTCTGCAGTTTTAGATAAGTATTTTTAGTGAAAGGATGGTTCCGATATGGATTTTCTGGAGGGGATATGTTATTCGGTGGATGTGCTGATGTATAAATGTTTTTGTGTGGAGTTCCAAGTTTCAAGAATTGTTCCAATTTTATGCAATACTTAAAACTACTCTTTTCCATTAGCTTAAGTGCATTTATATTTAAATTGTTCCCATTTTGAGATAAAAAGGGCTTGCAGGTTAGTATATTGCTATCCTCTGATACATGGTTTACAAACTCGGTTGTATATATTGGTCGAGTGTTACTTTGATCTCTGCCTTTTAAAGAGCTGTGATATGAAGATGCTGAAGATGTAAACAGTGATAAAATTTTGAAAGTAATAAATATATGAAGAAATCTAGTGTCCACCATTTTTTACTATCAAAATGATGTGTTCTAGTGCAAAAATCTCAGTGTTTAGACTCCACAATGTTTTCCACTAATATGTCATGATACAAATGTTATATATAGATTACGTTAAAGTTATGAAATTTATATCATGCAAAAATCACTTCTTGGTACAGTTCTGTGACTATAATATGAGATATGCATCCACTTACATTTATTCGTGCTAGTACATAGCTGCGTGATACAATATTATAAAATTTTACCTAACTTCTAGACTAGTTGAACATTATGTAAATAGAAGTTGGAAGGAATAAGTTAGTTAATTGATCAAAGCTCTTTTTGAATACTTTTGGAAGGGTGTGGAATACACTAAATATCAGTGAATGAATAGTTTTCACTTAATTTTCTTTAATATATATTTCATATTACTTTATGAGTGACTTAATAAACTCGTAAAATACCCTTTTGTTCCGATTTAATTTTGATTATGTATAAGGAAACAATGATTTTAATTCATCAATGCTTTTAAATGCTATCTTAAAAGTCTTTCAACATCAAAACATCAAATAGTCTAAAACATGCATAAACATTCTTCAAAAAGTTCAAAAATCCTCCCTGTTTTTGATATGTACTAAAACAACTCTAAATATAAAATTTTTCTTTACTAAAATTATCTTAGTTTTCGATGTTTAAATATAGTTTTTAAAGAACAGGATAAAACTTCTGCTTTGTTGAATATTTTAAAATTTAAATAGTATAACAGAGTCTTTCTTGGTGTTCATAGATATTAAGTATTTTTTCGTTAATTTATAAAACAGTAACAATATCAATAAAATTGATCAGTATAACTGGTATTTCTTTGAAAACTGGATTGAATATGCAATTATAAAGTTACATCAATCTCTTGGGGTCATAAAAAGTACTTTTTTCTTATTGTAAAACAGTGTTCACTAAACACTCAGTTTGAAAGTTAACTCGATGCACAAATTTATTTTCAGCAGTCTTTACAACTTGTGACGAGATGTAATATTATGAATAGCAATCAATGATATGAATTCACAGAAAAGACAACCTCCCAACGAAGTTGCTTTTCAAAAACGATATGTCTATCTCAGTCACGAACTTCAAAGTTCACACCAATTCACAGATAATTTTGATTTGAGCACAACACCACCAAACACGTCACAACGTCAATAAAGCCTACACATCCCTACAAAAGCATGTACAACGCCTCAACAAACACTTTTCAGTCATGAACTCTGACCCTACCAAAACACCTAAACACCAAAGTGACACCTATTTTACCCAACAGCAATCCTCACAGTTCGCAGCTCATTATATGCAGCTCCTATATGAAGTTTCGGCTGACTATGTGAAGCCGACTCACCTCAGGCGCAGCTCTCCTCAGCGTTCGACGGAGCGAGCGGTTTGGGAGGTCGGCAGCCGGACAACTTGAAAACAGTTCTCCCGCCACCGAAGTCGGGCGCAGACACAACGGGTTCGCGGCGCCCCCTCTCGGCCCATGCCGGCCACTCACAGCCGCCCTGCTTCCCCTAAACAAGCGAATTCGGACGCCAATTCGCCCGGTTCCACTAGGGATTCGCACGGTTTTTACCGGAGGATCAAAACTTTTCTCTGGGTAGCTAGCTCATTGAGAAGGATTGGTGGGTTATAAACGGGGATCATACGTCCTGTTCAATATGAGACGGACCAGAATTTGGTTTTATTTCGAAAATTAATGAATCGAGTGTTATGAGAGAAAGTTTCTGAGGGAAATTATAAAGAAATGAATGTGGTTTTAATTTAAAGATTTATGTTTCTTATTATGGTAATACATAATTACGGATATTGTAAAGGGTAAACCTGATTTAGGCTCCCTATCGAAATATTATTCCACGTTATAGTTTATCGTCACCCGACAGAGCAGAGATTTACTATTTATTTTTGTTTGTAATTATTTTTACACAAAAACAATGTACCTATAATATCCATTTTCATTGTATTTTATATAAATATTATGAAAAAGTCTATAATTATTGTATAAAAGTAAAGGATAATTAATTTCTCATAAGTATAACATTTTAAGAACTTAAATATATGTATCTATTGTACTCATTTGTATTTAAAAAAAAGTTATATAAATGTTCCTCCTACTACTACGAATGAAAAAATAGTTAAAGAACAATTTGAACAGGAAATTCTACTTAACCCCGATATACCTAATATTTAAAAAAATCCCTTATATTTTCAAAGGTAGTTTAGTTTTTCTTGATATGTGAGATGAGATGACAAAGAATATACTGTTAGGAGACAGCAAAATATCCATTCAGTAGGAACATATTTTCCAAACGTGCATGGATTCCTTACGACAATTGAATTCCTAGAGACTCAGCAGCGGAAGTAAAAGAATAATGAAACGGGAATGTTGTTTATCGCAGGAAAGGACCACTTCTAAACATACTTATGAGCATATGAGTTATGAACACAGCAGGGAGTGCTAAATAATTGGATTCGATATACGTTTCCAAGAAACACTATCGTTATACATACAGAGGATGTTTATTAAGACCGTTGATTAAGTAAGGGGGATTAATATTTTTCCAAGAGTTTACCAGAAGCATAGAAAACAGCGCATAAGGAGTTCTGTTTGGAACGATGAAAAAATATCATTATATAATAGTAGTGATTTTGACACGAAAAAAAAATATAGATTTTGGATGGATGATTTAGGAATACTTCCGAGGTGTTTCAAAGCTGCTTTACACGTTCACGTGATTTGTATCGAATAAATATAAACAAAATAAAAAAGTTAAATTCAATAAATGAATAACTAATAAGTAATGTATTAAGTGAAATGTGAATCTGTTTATTAATATATTTTTATTTGATCTATTTTCGAGATTGAATTAAACATTTGAAAATCAAGAGATTTCTAAATATCCAACACAGTGATTTCTTTTAAAAGCATAGTATCCAATCCATCTATGTGATCGATATACGTTTTAAAAAGAAAAGGTTCTCTCTAAATTTATGGTTAGAAGCATTTGTTTTCACACTCCCACGTTCAAAAACAAAAGAAAAACTAAAGCAAAACCTTTTTAAAACTCAAATTAAGAAAATGACAGAGAAGAAGAAGAAAGAAGATATACTTATTTGAAGAAAAAGACTTGAAGTTTGCTCAATTTGAACATATTCAAAATGTTATAGCTAAATTGATTATAAAACTTACAAGGCATTGAAATTTTCTTACCTCTGAAGTAAGAGGATTTTTATTTGATTAATATAACGTTGAAGAAATTTTGAATTGACAGCCGAATATAAAGTCTGCAACTCAGGAAAAAATAAGAAATTTTTCTCATAGACATCAGAGTTTTTGAAGCTATAGTGTAAGAAAGTAAGAAAAACATTTGAGAACATCCTAAGTGTTTTTTATTCAGATTTTTACTTTGAAAGTATGGTTCACTTTTTCAGAACATGGAATTAGAAGTCTTATAACAAATATGATATTATTACTAACAAAAAAGGAACACATGACTACCATAGGAACAACAAATGCCTTAAAGAAATAATAAACAAAAAAAACGCCCGAAAATTAGACTTCTCCTCCTTGTTTGAATGAATGAGTTTAAATTAAAATGATTTTAAAATATGCATGGTTGTAGAGAAAAAAAATTATATTGTTCAATATTTACATTTAGATTTTGTGTAAAAGTTTTTAAATTTTACCGGAATTGAAAATTTTATTAAGTCACTTATTTTTACTTGTTTCAATTAAGCATTAAAATAGATACCCCTACTACTTGATACTACATGACTTAAACTTTTCCTTTAGGGCCAACATCAGAAAATATCCCTGTTGAAAAAGACCAATCAATAGTTATAAAAATTAATTAATAGAAGATATAATTAGTGAATTTAATATATTTCTATGGAGCATTCTTTTAAAAAATAAAAGAACAAATGGAACTATGTCACAAAAAATATGCTTAAATTAAAAAGGAAAACTTAAAATTGCTCAACATATTTTTAAACGGTTATGAACTAATACAAGAAATATTAACTAACTAGAAAAAAGTCATTAGAATACAGGATAAGTCTATGAAGGTATTTTTATGTACATAAATTTGTAAATTTGTATGATGAATAAAATATTATATTAATTATTGATTTTCAAATGATTCTTACTATATTACACCTAGGAAGCAAAGTAAATCACATTGTAGTGTAAAATAAATTCGAAAACTAACCCAACTTTAAAATTATGAATTATTCTTAAGCGGGTAAATCTATAATAAAAGCTCAATTACATAAATTTATAATTACTGATCTATTTATATTGTATGTTACTTTCTCGATAAACTTAATGATTGAAAATGTGAAGTTTCAATTTAATTTAATGTTTGTTTAATGGATGTTGAAAATAGGGTACGTTTTATAAAACCTGATTACCTGTTAATCTTCTGATTAATTATTTTTTTAAAGGAAACCACCAAATATATACTTAAACTGAATTTATCTTTTCAAGACAATACAACTACTAAATAAATAGCTTTCTTTTTCTACTTATAGGAGAAACTCGATGCCTTAATTATGAAAGATGTAAATTTTATTGAAATTAATGCCCTATTAACAAAATTTCTGGTGCTTGGATTTTCAAATAACTCCATTAGTTTTCTATTGTTATTATCAAGATACAATTTATTAGAATAATTTTCCCATCATAACATTGCAGGATTTTTTTTTGAGTGTTATATTAGGACTTTCCGGGGACTTCTTCTAAGTATTCTACTACAGATGAATAAAAGTAAAACTTTTTCATGCATTTTTTTGAAAGAAAATTTTCTTTCACTTAAATAGTTGACGCTTTTTATAGGATACAGGAAAAGTTTTTATGTTTTAACAGACGGTATTGGAAAGTAAAAATAATAATTAAACCTACATATTACAATTGAAAAATATGGGTTTAAGATTTTCTTGTGCTTGCTTATAGTATTATAGTATCTAAGGAAAAGTAGAGTGAGATGATGCTATTTAGCATAGTCAGTTTTTGATGACATGATATAGAGTTATTACTTTTATTTAAAAAATATTTTAAATATTTTTTAGGACTCAATACCTAATTTTGTAAAATTTTAAACTTGATATTTTTCTTTTAAACAATTACTTATTTTCTTCATTTTATCCGATCTGATAGGAAAAGTGACGAATAAAACAAAAAACTCCACCCCTAAAAAATATTTATGTAGCATGTTTATTAGGCCGGGTCGAAAAAGACGAAAGTCAAAAATTTGAAATGTAATAGTGCGGAAAAGATGTAACACATTATTACAAGCATAATGCAACAAAAATTTTTGAAATCGGTCAACGTTTGACCCTCGCGCAACGCGGTCAAAGTTTTGATGTTTTGGTCATTTTTGGGGAAATTGTCCGAAAATCCCTAGATAACGCGCTCGAATATTGTGCTCAATTTTTTCATGGTTGTATACCTTCATTGTCTATCATATGTGTCTAGTTTCATTTCTTTGTGACCGAATGTTTAAAAGAAAGAAATTTTTAAAGTTTTAAACTTTACGTAAAATTGTTTTTCCTGCATTCTTAAAATAGCCATAACTCTAGAACAACTACACCCAAAAACTTGCAACTTGGGTCATTCTATTCATAATACTTGTCTGATTAAAATGGTATGTATCTGGACTAACTTTCTTTTAAAAAAGTATTCAAAATCTTTAAAATTAAGAAAAAATGCAATTAATTAATTAAAAATCCAAATTTTTGTAAATTTTTGAAATTTTAATTTCATTACAACTGAACATATCTTAATAAACATGCCTGTAAAATTTCAAGTTGAAATTCTAATATTATCATACGGAAAAAAAATTCAGCATTGGTGTTTTGGGATTTTTCTTAGAACCGTCACACGGACGATAAATACATATAAATTTTATAGAAATCCAAGAAAACGATAATTTTACTTTAAACAAGCAATAAACCAATGTATTTGACAGCTCATATAAGACTGGGTACAAAAAAACTAAGGCAAAATTAGGAATTAAAAAAGCAATAGTCCGTAATAATACAACGCTTGCTTTAAAGTGCAATTCAAACACCAAAATAACAAAATAAAGGATATATTAATGTTATTTGAGTGATTTAAGTTAAGGAAAACCGTGAGAAACTTTGAATATTGGGCAGAGATATGATTATCTGGTTAAAGTGTGGGAAGATTTTTTCCATATATAACCACACAAACTTATAGAGACATTAGAAATTGTTCATATATTCGTAGTAGATTAATACGATAAGCATCTTCCAAAGCAAAGAAAGCAAATGTATGACATCATAAAATCGCATTTTTAAGTACTATATATCAAGGGGGAAATATCTGGGAATATTTATTTAGTTGGAAAAAGCCTGGGAATTTTCTTTTATCTCAAGAAACTTTTGTAACAAATACTATGCTATAATGAAGTCTCATGTTTAATACGGAAATCAATCTACACTCATAATTCAACTTATTGTTAGATTTCTTTAGAGAAAGTGATTTATATTGACCTAAAAATAAATAATAGTCTCAGTTGGATTTGAAAACAGACTTCTTGCATACGAACCAACACTTAAAGGGCGAGAAGTAAATGAGTGCAAAGCTGCATTCAAGTTTTTCGTTGAGCAAACGCAAAATTAATAGTAAGTTAGAAGATCATTCATTCTTATATGTCAATAAAAAACTTGTATGTTCTTTTTATTTGTTATAATAATGAATTCAATGGCTTTTTTTAAATTCCCATGCATAAACTGGTATTTAACCGTTAATAAAGAATATTCTTGGAAATTGCACTAATTACCAATACCGAATATTTTTTCCGTATCATAATATTACAATTTTAACTTAAAATTTCACAGGCATGTTTATTAAGATATGTTTAGTTGTAATAAAATTAAAATTTTAAAAAATTCCCAAAATTTGGATTTTTAATTAATTAATTGAAATTTTTTTCTTAATTTTGAAGATTTTGAATATTTTTTACAAAGAAAGTTAGTCTAGATACATACCATTTTAAACAGAAAAGTATTATGAATAGAATGACCCAAGTTGCAAGTTTCTGGGTATAGTTGTTCTAGAGTTATGGTTATTTTAAGAATGCAGGAAAAACAACTTTACGTAAAGTTTAAAACTTTAAAATTTTATTTCTCTTAAACATTCGGTCACAAAGAAATAAAACTAGACACATATGATAGACAATGAAGGTATACAACCATGAAAAAATTGAGGACAATATTCGAGCACGTTATCTAGGGATTTTCGGCCAATTTCCCCCAAAATGACCAAAACATCAAAACTTTGACCGCGTTGCGCGAGGGTCAAACGTTGACTGATTTCAAAAATTTTTGTTGCATTATGTTTGTAATAATGTGTTACATCTTTTCCGCTCTATTACATTTCCAATTTTTGACTTTCGTCTTTTTCGACCCGGCCTAATGTTTATTCAAAAATATTGCGCTTTACTAAATTTAAATAGCATTTTAACTTTAAAAAAATGTTTAAAATGATCATAGCCTAAAAACAAAGATTTAAAACAATAGTATTTTAAGTGTATTACGAATAAATTTTGCTTGAGATATAACAATTTTGACCTATCGGAAAACTTAGTTATATTTTATGAAGATTTGTCAAACTAACGTAGATTTACAAAACATAATAGGTAATATTGTATACAACTTTGTTTGTATTATCTACGATTTTATTTAACGTTTTTCTTTTAAGTTTAGTTTTCTAGTTTATGATGTCAAACATAGTTACTGAATGCAATATTGTAACTCAACTTACGGGAATTCAACTTAAACGAGACCGATCGCATAACTTAAGGGTATTATTGTAACATGAATTTTTATAGGTCATAAGTGGAAAACAACTAATTATAAACGTCGTTATTTTCATGGTTTAAGATTCTTATAACCCAATAAAATATAGGTATATTAAGGAAAAATTCGTAGAAGAAACTTAACTGTTTCAATGATATATTCTCAGGAAAATCTGACCTTCCTATACATAATTGATTACTGAAGATTGGTTACTAAGGGAACTTACTATTATACGTTTACTTATTACCAGACTCATCCAAGATTGAATCTTCGAAGGCTCTTTTGTCGTGGCTTTTAGTTTTCTTGCATTCAAGAAAATCAGATAGCATCCTGGCCACGGGCCTTATCTGTTCATCAGAAACTTACTCCCGAACACTACACTGACACTGCTTTTGTTGCAGCACGAAACAAAACACTTTCTTACAGACTAAAGTAATCGTACACGAGAAGTTAAGACCGACCGACGTTAGGAGTTTATGGAGGAATTTATTGCAAGAATCAATTCAATCAATTGTAATTTGTTATTGAGTTATATGAATAGTGATGATTATAATAAATATGATTGAATAGTTTGAATAATGATTCGACTTATAAGTAAGTGGTTCAAGAGTATAAGAGTTGAGAACCACTGCTCTAAAATATATAATTATTGAACCATAAGTTAAACCTTTCAACCATAAGAAGGAAAACAATTCCATCATGTTACTCATTATTTCAGAAGTTTATAAATATCAATCATGTTATTTTAATCTCTTTTATGGAAAGATAGTTTTAATTAATTTTTATCATTAAAAATCATTTTTAAAAATTAAAACATTAAACATTTCATTTACCAGAACTCCAAATAAAACTTAAACAAATGTTAACTATAAACAGGAACATTTTTAACATCAATGGCTTTCAAATCCCATTTTACCACTGTCATAAAAAAGCAATGGCTTGCAAGAATTCAGATGAATCGGAAGCACAAAAACTAAGGAGGCGCTATCTATGCCCATAGAAATGGCTTCCAGATGTTACACGCTTCAAAATGTCAAGGTATAGAAGTTTAATGTATGGAAGAAAAGTTTTTCCTCCATTAAAACTCAAGAAGATTCGATTTTTTTGAATTACTATGCACGGGCGTACTCTTCAAGCAAAACGTTTGATTGCGGGAGCTGAGGGTTGAGGTTAGATTATGATAGGGTGGAAGGATAAAGTAAACACTCTACGGAGACCAATAAAATTTCAAAGTGAAGCTATAAACATGTTTATCATAGAGAAAATGTCACACCAGATGTTTACCCTAGCATTTAATAATAAATAGATCGTAATATGCAGACTAATTCAGATTAATTGATATTCAAGAAAATGATAAAAAATGAATAGGACTTTGTTTTGAATTCATTCTATAAATGAAAAAAAATCATTTTAACTTGGTGAAACATGATCGTTGTTAACGTTAATTAGGATTAAAAAAAGTGTGATAAGTAAATTCAAAAGATAATTATCATAATATGGATAACAAAGTATAGTATTTTAAAGTCTAGGTTCAAATTAATTTAAAAGAAATAAAATGTTTTACATTCCTCTAACGAAATTTAAAAGTTATTAAAAATAGAAAGCAGAGTAATTTACCGTGTATATAACAAAACATTTTTTCCTAACGTTTCATTACTAACGATTTTAAGAGATGGAGAATTCAAATTTCTGTTGACCAAATTTTAATACTATACTGCTATTTTCTACTGTATAATTGATACCTTGAACTTTTCTTTCTTGCTTTATTTGAATTCTTTAATATTTAACAGAAAATACTTTCCATAATAATTATTGAAAAGTGTTATTTGATCAATTTTATTACTTATTTTACACTTAATGATGTATAGTAAATGATTAATTCGAGGTTCTGATTTACGACTTTAAGAAGTTTTTTTTTTTAAGTCTAGAACGCTCTGATATCAGAACGAGTGTTTTTACTTTGCCATTAATATAAAGAACCGTTATGCTTTATTGCCACTTTATTGATCCAACCGAAAAACCACAGTTTTGTCTTTTATCAAATTTGCATTTGATATCATAATTCAGTATAGACACATGATAGTTTGGAAAATTTTAAAGTAATTTTTCTTTAAAATTTACCAAGTTAAATTAGCATGGTAACCTGATTTATCCAAACTTTAAATTTAAACACTTCGTTTTATTTAAACTGAAGTTACTTGGTTAGATCTTATGCTGTGGGTCTTAAAATTTAACCTTCGCATTCACCCTCTGTTGACTGGAAAAGTTTGGACCTGATTTGCTTTCTACCTTCTACATTGAACATAGAAACAAAAAATGAAGTAATATAGAATCCACTAATATAGAATTTTTGCATTAAACTTCATTATCTTGTACTGGAGGAGTTTTCTAATAAAAGAATATTAAAATATTATTTTTAGTATATTAGTAAAATAGTTAAGCGTAATTATTGGTTTAAACCAGTTTTCAAATAAATAATTTTGAAAATTCAAATGATATTAAACTATAATACATTTGGATTAAAAAGTAGCAGCTATAAAATTAGAATACTTTAAAAATATGACAAAAGCTACAAATTTTCATTATAAAATTACTTTAAACTTCATACTACCACTTGGAACCCCCAAGATACATTTCTTTCGGTAACCTTACCGTAAGTTATCTTTAGTAAAACAATAAATCATTCTTGCAGAGGGATTTTTTAGAATACTTTCACAGTCTTATTGAAGTAAAGCCAGCAAAACTATAATAAGCGACACAAATCCGTTGAAGCCGCGTCGTTTTTCTTACGGCTGAACAAACGGACTTTTTGTCCCGGAATAGGCATCTCTCGCATTGTTTTCTGCTCCCGAATCCAAACGCATCCTTCCGCCCATGTAAACGCGCGTTTATAACGGGCTCAGACGACTGTTTTTGCGCTCCCTGTTGACTCCTCGGGGAGCATCTCTGACGTCAGAACTGAGTCAATATTAAGTGACTCAGCGTTTGCAGCAAGGAAACAAAACTTGCCCCCCGCAAAAAATTACTCGAGATTTTCGATCGGCTCAGGTGAAAACGCCGGCAGCAGAACAATTCATTGATCGCTGCATCATCAGCCGCATCATCTTTTTGAGCCGCTTAAATTTGCCCACCGCGTCTCGTTTGGCATATCGAATCAGATGGTCGGACCAATTAGGCGAGATGCATTAGCTCCAAAAAGAGCGCGCTCTTGAAAGCGGATCTCTGGGAGGAAAAATACCGTTCTTGAAAACTTATCACGTGCGATTGAAAGACGCTGGTTAAATATTTTTAAGGAGGAAAAGTTGGCTGGTGTCGCTTTGGGCAATTTCGGAGAAGGGTACGGGTGGAATTAAGTAAAAAATGTGATTTATATTGCTAAGTCGAATCGCAACTAAATTTCGTTCTCGAAAATATTTGGGTTTCGATATTTACTTTTACACCCTTTTCCTCCTTCATTACCTCTCCCAGCCCCTTTCCAATGTGCTCTCTTTCTCACACTAGTTCTCTCACTTATTAAAATCTGTTTTTATTTAATACCTATCTTAGTGTCACTACCTCATCTCCTCTTTGATCCTCTCTTTCTCTTTTCATTTCTTCTCTTTTTCTCGTATTCAATCGTTTTATTACTTCTCTCTCTTTCCCTGTTTCATTTACTCCCTCCCATTTTCCCATTTTTTATATTTTAACCTTTCTCCTTCCTCACTTTATTCATTTTCTTCCTCTGTTTCATTTATACTCTTTAATTTTATACTTTATTCTCCCCATTATATTTATTTTCTCTATAATGCTATTTTTCGAATTTTCTCAGTGTAATTAAGAAGCAAGAGGCAAAGAAGTTAAGTTAAAAAAATTAAGAAAGTGAAAAGAGAAAGTTAGAGCATTAATAAAAACATTACTAAACTAGTCTAGCCAAATTATACAAAAAAAAAAACCCTCTTGAAAACCTCTGAACTAAAAATAAATTTTCTGGGATGTATTTCTCTCTAGGTAAATGGGTAGAAAGACGAATTAAGAACAGGAATGTTGAAGTTTAATGAAAAGAATTGAGTTTTCCCCCATGTATCGAAAATTTATTTTTGACAACTTATTATTAAAATATCATAAATTATGAGAAATATTAAAAATGTTTATTATTTTTTAAGTTCCAATGGCAGAGAACAAAGCACACTATATGACAGAGGTAATTATCCAAGATACGTTACTTATTTCGCCTTACCAAGTGGGCATCTTCGGTTCGAAGCCAGAGGAGTAAAGTACTGTTCCCTCGCCATTGACAACCATTCGCTTACACAAACTCTTTTACAAAGGAGACCACATTCCACAATCGCCCCACAAACATATATGCCTGAGTGAGGATTCGAACCCCAGAAGACCGGCTTCGTAGTCATATACACTAGTATCACTAGGCCAGTACGCTGGCAAATTTAAAATTTTCTTATACATACAGGATACACGTATTTGATTCAAAAGAAGTTATAAATCATATTCACGGTTATTAAAATAATTGAATCGTCGCATGGTTTTAAAAAAGGGAATAAGTCCAAAATGGCAAATTGACTTTATGTGCGCAAAAAAATCTCCAAGCTTTGCTCTAAACATGAGTAGAAAGAGGGAAAAATAACTATCCCCTTTAGGCAGATATAGCAACTTAAATTTGGCAAAATCCATGTCCATTTATTGTATTTTTTTATTTAATTTGAAATTTAAGATAATTTGCTTTTCTTTTCTTATTCTTAGTGCTGTTAACCAAGCCAAAAAAATTGTTTTGAATTTAACACTAGAACCGCGGCATTTTCGGTACAACTAAAACCGCGGGCCTGGGTCAAATTGACCCCGGCTTAAAAAACTGAGCTTTTAATGGAATATATCATATTATTTGAGTTAAATTACTTTAATTTACTTCTTTGCTCTATATTAAGGTCAATAAAGCTAGACATTATTATAATTAAAGTATTAAAATGCCAAAAACGTGTTAAAGACTTAGAACTTTTCAGGGGATGATTATATTTCTGAGGCTAAAAATTTCAGTAAACCCAGATAACAATAATTTGATATATATTTTCTGAAAACATCACCGGCATTCCATAATTTAATGCCAAATATAGCTTTAAATTCATAATTTCAATTCAATTTTCAGGCTTTTCCGCCAAATATCGTGTAAAACTACTGCTGGTCAATTTTCAAAAAAATTCGTTTCTTTATAAAAACTAATAAAACTCCCTATACTTTTATTTTAAGTTTCAGAAATTATAAAAATAGTATCGGTTTGAGGAAATTTTTATCGTATTTATTTTTATAATTGCAAATTCTCATTTTTCCACAAAAATAGGCTTTTGAGCATAGAAGCGCAATAGATGGGTGGTTCCAAAAATCATGCTCACCCTGAAATTACTAAGTTCTAAATTTCTTCTGCTGTAGCTACCTCTAGATTATGAAATTGTGTATTCAGAGCTTCAAAAAAGATAAATTTATGATTTTTGCATTATTTTCTTCAAATAAAAAAATTAGACTGCTTTCAGGGGAAATTCGGAAGAAAATTAACAGGATATGTATCTAAATTGTATTTCAAACATATTTTACCTTTGAAAAATGAATTACCCTCAAAAAATAGGGAATGGATAGAGCTCTTCCATGAATTTTTACCGATCCACCCATGTGTATTCAGAGGAATGCAATTTGCAACTTATCTGCTCGAAAAACCTGTTTCAAGCATTCTTTATTCTCCCAAACTGGTCTAGTGACCTTGACCTTTGTGGGAAAAGAGGGTAAAACTGATAAAACGAGATTCTTCAAATTTTTGACAGCACTTTACTGTGAGTGCATAAGGGTAGAACGCTTTGGGTCAGGATGACCCGCCCCGCGGTATTAGGTATACAAGTTTTTTACAAAAAAATGGTAAAAGCTAGAATCCTCATTTTTTCACAGTTTACTATTAACAATGATTCAGGAAAAGTCACAAAATTTTTTAAGTCTGCGTTTGTAACTTTTTGAGAAAAACGAAATTAAAACTTGTTTTGGGTCAAATTGACCCACTCCGCGGTTCTAGTGTTAAAAAAATGTTTACTTTTTTACCCAGTAAAATGTTGGACTCCATTGATATTCATTAAACTGCCTAATGACTCAGTTTCATAATACTTTTGAATTGTATTTGTCTTAGTCGCGTTCTATTTCTCACTTTTGTTTTATGAACTAAGCATAAATATAATTTAATTTCAATACAAGTGGTTTCAAGATTTTCTGAAATTTGTTACTAAGTTTATCAATTTTTTTCAAGTGTACATTTTTTTTGAATGTGCTTATATTTTTTTGATGATTGTTGTGTATTTTATATCGGTCCTGATTTTCCAGTAAAAATTTGGTGGTTATGCAGAAAAAATTTCATTACTTTCTATTTTCTCAAAACTTGTTTTTGGTACTTCCGCTTTTCTGTCTGAAGATTCAATTATTGCGATAAAAATTAAGCAGATATAATAGTTTTACAATTTCAAAATGCTAATTTGGGTAAAAACTACAATAGCTTTAGTTCCAAAAGCTTTAAAAACCAATTAAATCAATCATAAAATGTTTTGAATAAACAAATCTAAAGCACCCTATAAAAAAGTCTTTATAAATAGGATATGGTTTAAGAATGCATAAAATTATCGGGTATGCTACAGTTTCAAACTCGCTAAAAACCTGGGAATCTCCTCATTCTCAACAACCATTTTGCTATCCTGAAACTGTCCAGAGCAGTAAATGTGGGAAACGTTACTGCTCTAAAAGGTAATGCCCCCATAAAAACGCCCGACAGAAATTAAACGTCCCTTAACTGCTGTCCATGGTAACTAACCCACGTTTATGGGAGTTGGAAATTTTTGCTTCATGATAGATGGGTGGTAAACTGTAAGAATCAGTGTTACAAAGCGTTTTAAAAAATACCTTTACTTGGACTTGATGTGTCTGAAGCTTATTTGTAAGTTACATTTATTAGTTAAATTTTACACAGATTGTTTAAATTTTTTTCAGGTTGGACACAAAAAAACACAAGAGTTACATTTTTATATCGTTTTACTTGACTGTGGCTTTTAATAATATAAAGAGTAAATGTTTTTCAAATATTTTGTATGAAAGAAAATGTTTTTACCATATTTTACCAGAAAAATTGTTAACCATCTGAGTTTTAAGTAGACATAGACGTAAAATTAAAATATTTGTTACATGTAGAGGGAATTAAAAATGATTTTACAAAAAATTAAAAAGAAAATATTGCTTAAATTAATTTGAAAATATTAAAAGTTTGCAAATTTTCCTCCAATTAAAATCTCTGATTTGAACGATTTTAAAATTTACAAAGTAAAAAAAAAAACTACCGGCAATATGATTGGTAAATTACTGTATAATTTGTCAACTCATGTGTATTAAACACCCCAATTACTTTACAAATTAATTAATTTTATAGACGCCAAAAAATTATCAGCAATATGAAAAACGTATAAAAAGATTATTTTACACAAAAAGTATTATGAGTTTATATCCTTATTATCAAAAAAATAAATTGAAATTTCTTTTAAAAGAATAGTGATTTTAACGCAGACATACCTTAAAATGGGATAACTTTGGCCCTTAAGGGGCACTTTGGTCCAACCATCGGAAAAAGATTCTACGTGCTGTATCTATATAAAAGAATGTGATTATCCCTTTTTCAATGCTAGAGTTATCAGGTAGAATTGTTGTCATGACATCCTCAAAATGGTGTCTTGAAATTCCGAAAATACGATCACTATAGGAGGCTTTCAACTTAGGTAGTATCAAAATGACGGTTTTTGTTAACCTCACAACTTTTCTTTGAATAGACGATAAAAACTTGATTCAAAACTGCTAGCTCATACTTTTCAATCAATTATAAAGTCTTCTAACTATTCTCAATGTCATTATTTTGTTTCACTTTGTGTTTGTGTTTTGACATTTAAAGAGTTTTTATTACGTTGGGGTAACTTGGCCCAATCGTATATGATGAAATAAGAGAAATAACCATTGACTTAAAAGAAAAACTGGATTAAAATGAATCAGGAATTAATTCTTAACACAAAAATATTTAAACTATAAGTAATTAAACTTTAAAACTGTAAGGTGTACATGATATCATATCATTGTGAAATCGATAGTCTTCAAAGAAGTATCAGTTTTTGGTTCCAAAAGTATATTTTTCTCCACAAAGATAGTTCATTTATCGAAATATATACCAACGTTGTTAAAATTCTGTTTACTGTTCATCTATGTCACTTCTTTAAAAATTTCATTTCATTCATTCTTACAATTTAAGCTTGAAATGAACTTGGAATAAGTTATTATTATTGATAGGTAACTTAGCAACACATAAAAATTGTATAGCATTGGTTAAAGGTAATAAATTCAATGCCTTAACTTTTTGTCTTTTGAGGTCTGGTTCAAAGTTACCCGAAGTTACCCCAACTGCGGAAACTTTGGGCCAGAAATTCAAACATTTTTAAAAAATATTTTAACCTAAATTCCCACTTTGAAAACGGTTCATATTAGAGTTGAACTGACCTTGTAAAATTTCTTTTGATTAGCTACTTTTTTATTTGCTACTTTTATATTTAATGTGAATTTTGGGACAACTTTGTTAGTAGTTTACAAATATACATTCTATTACGGGGAATACATATTTTTAACGACACACTTAAACTCCTACTTATGTAAAAAAAAAGAAAAAAAAAAGAGAAAGCCATCAACCTTTTAACTTCAAATCCATCTTTACAGTTCACATAGATCTCAACAAGCTCTTATTTTCCAAAGCAGTACTTCTATTTCACTCCGTTGCTGGAGTAATAAGGATAGAGCTAAGGGTCCTCGCTTTGTTATTTTTCCGAGTAAAAAGCAGAAAAAAAAAGTTAAATAAAAAATCCAACTGGCGTTTAAGGAATTTCCCGGTGGAAGTGAAAACTTAACAAATCTGCAAGGCGGCAGATTTTAATTTAAGCAATATGCTTCACCGCTCGAAACACGTGATAAATATAATGAAGCTATCGATCCATTTGGAAGTGAAAATGTTTTCATATCAGAAGCATTTATCTCAAAACCCTACATCAAAATTAATAATGCTCGCGATGTTTTCTTATCTGGAAAAGGAGAAGGGTATCTGATTTTTTGCTTGGGATCACTAAAAGTTCATTGACAAGTTTGCGAAAACATGTTTAAACGTGTAATTTATGAATTCATATATTTGACAAAAGGAAAATACTGAAATATTATTTTTAAAGATGTAGAAGGCAATCTTAGTGTTCCCGTCTTCCAATGTGATGAATAGGGTGGAAATTATTTTTTTTTGAAATATCTAGGGGCTAGGTTGGTTGGTTTGTTATACTGGATTTTGCGCTAGTTCCTAAAAACTTTGCTTTTTCCAGTTTTCCTTTATTAAGGGGCTAGGATGGCAAAAATTGTGTGTGTATTGGCATCAATAGTAAGTCGTGTGTAAAATTTGGGAGAATACATCTTCAAGAGGTTGCGCATCGAGCTTAAAGTTTATAAATATTAGAAAAATAAGAATAAATAATGAAAATAATAATAAATAGTAAATACACCTATGCTGAAATATAAGTTGTATATAAGATAACAAATATTTTTATACCGATTAATTCTTGTGCAGATATATCTTAAGAGATGTTCAGAAGGTAAAATTAGGTCTTAGATTTTTTCTACTATAGCCACTGTTATAGTTAGGAAACTGTTAAAAAGTATTAGTTAACCAGGCAACGCATAATATAGTGAGAAAATAGCTTAAAATGGGGCTGAACGCGGAAAAAATTAATACAAAGGATTTTTCTTCAGTTTTTTTTAACTCTACCAAATAGACTTTCAGACTGAAAAAAGTCACTATATGGTGAAGGAAGAGTATTTTTCTTCAAGATGGTGGCCAAATAATTAAAAATCAGAAAATCGTTGAAATTTTGAATTAAAAGCAATAATAAGTAGTTTTTGGTAACAAAACTGATTTCTAGGTTGTATAAGCTTCGCCTGTATATATTTGTGCATATTTAAGTGGAATTGAAAGCCAAAAAATCGGAAATAGCGTGTTTTCCAAAATGGAGGATTATAAAAAAACGAAGGTGTATAACTTGCGTGTTTCTCAAAAATTACGTAAAATAAAAATTTTTAAGTGTAAAACTCATGGTAAGGCAAGAAAAATCGCACTGAAAATTTTGAATACTGAAAATTTTGTATAGTATCAGATTATCACATAAATATGAAAAAAAAATGACTCCAATGAAAAGCTGTTGGAGTTAGCTCATTGTTTCTGAAAGTACCTCAATTGTTCACTGGTATCGTTCTGAAATTTTTTTCTGATCCTAACATCCGTAATACCTAATCTACCTAATTGGCTCAAAGGTAAAATGTGATCACACAAGTTCTCAAACACCAGGAAAGTGGATTATCACGTGGTGTATTTTATATAATCATGAAACACTAGTATGTTTAACGTTAACTCTGAAGACTCTTGTGTATTGCTCGATATCAGGAACATAATAATGCTTAAAATTAACTAGAAATGAAACAGTTAATTGCAAATAACCCACTAAAAATCTTTACAACATACACATAATGATATGTGATATACTTCACTCATATGAGTGTAGGATAACACAGCATCCTTTTTGCTTTGGCTTAGAAACCAGCCGTGATTTCTAATATGATTGCTCGTCTGCGTTACGGGAATTATCCAATATCAAGAACGCTTCCGTTCTATTGCCTGCTTGGTAAACAGACCGACATTGAAGCCCCCAGGGAACATGCACAAACGTGCCCGAACATGCCCCTTTGTGTTTCAAGTGGCTCGGGCAAAGCGCGTGAGGATTGACCGTTACCGAAAGATTACATGACAATATGCCCTTTCTGTTGAAGAGTAGATATAGCGAGGTTAATATCAGTACACATTATGAACAGAAATTATTCTATCTCCATCTATTCACCTCACTATGGCCTAATCCTTTTGAATGAATGAACAGAGGTGAAAATTGAATGGATGAAATCTGTTTTAAGCTTTAGAGATAGATTTCAATCTTTCAGTAGGAGTAATGTAATTATTTCGTACCTATTCTCTGGTCATTCTTTCTCAAAAGTGATTGGGAACAGTAATACTCTCAACTTTCCAAAATTAATGTAATGAAGACACTTGAATTTCTTTTCAATATTTTTCTTTTCTCAGTTTTTTATTTTTTAGGCCACAAAATAACTTCTTTTGGTAATTGTACCCTCACATTAATTTCTGATTAAAGATAAAAAAAAGGTGGAATTGATAAAATGATTAGTATCCAAATCAAAATACAAAAGAATGACTTGTCTTTCCCATGAACTGGTGTAAACTTAAGAAACTATTGATATAAAGTTCTTAATTTCAATGAAATGGGATCATTCATACGTTTTTTTATGCTTTATTGTACTATATTTTATATTGCACAAAATTTTATTTTCAGAGATTTGTTATCACATTATAAATACTTTACGCTACTTTTACCTACATTTTTAAGTTATACGACACTTTGAAATGAATGAATAAAAAAATTGTAATGGTATAAAAGAGTTAGAGGTTTTGCAAGACAAATAATTATAACTTTGGAAAATGTTTGTTGCACAGCAACTACTTTAATTTATTATTCTTTATTATCCTCGAAAGAAAAAGGAGGTGTTCCTTAAAATTTACGTTTGCAGTTTCAAGCATTTCTTAGTTTTCAAAATCAGGATGTTTCTTTTACTTTATATTTTCTTGCAATATTTGCAAAAATCTTCAAAATTCTTTTCTGAGCACAGCTTACAAATTTGCTTCTGGGTAAATACAGAATTTTTTTAAAGATAAATTTAACCACTAAATGGATACAAAAGTACAAAATCAGTAATTTTTATCATGCGTTAATGTTCAAAAAACTATCGATTCCTTAACACCTTTTCAAAAAAATTTCTCACCCTAAAAGAAGTGACTCAAAAAGCGTGACTTAAAGAGACTCCGAGAGAAAAAATTAAATTCCACGAAATGACAGTCACGTAGTCAGAATTGGATTTCGATTCATAAATTCCCTTTAAAAAGCAAAGTAGTTTTCTCTTAACTGATAAATAATTCAACGTTATTTCATGAGAAGAAAGTCAGTGAATCTGACAATTTCCTTCCCATTCCAACCAACTAGTGGGGCTTCGGATTTTTTGTTCAACCAAAATAAACGACACGTATCCCTTTTCATGCCAGGCTGTGCAAGGAAATGAATGTTATCCCTCCTTTTGTCAAGAGGAAAAATGAAGGGTGAAAAATGAAAAGGTTTGTCAAGACAACCGGGGAAGGAGAGGATACGGTGATGTAATGTGGGATACATTATTTTAGGAGGGGATAGATGGATGGGACGTGTATCGTCTCGAATATCCCCTTTCATTGTCCGGTTTGCAGGCATATTCTTCGAAGATTCATCTTGTGAGTGCTTATTTACATAAAGGATAGCGTAAGTGGAGTTAGAATTCGTTATGCGTTTGTTGGGAGTGGCATTAGGTGGGGATTGGGTTGGTTAGGAAATATTGTGGAAAAAAGTTATACGCTATTGATGAAGTGATTTTGAGAAAATATTGTCCTTGGGGTTTAAACTCGGAGGAGTACCTAGTCCCTAAGGACTTCAAACTCCTGTCTTAACCGCGCTCCGCTGCGCGGAGCGCATGCTTGACTTATCTTGAGGCTGGTGGCCGGAGCCACTGTCGATTGAAATATGTTGTGACTCTACTTTTTCAATCAAAATGGGCCCTCCTTGTCGAGAGTGCAGGGACAAGCGAACCCTTGTTACCAGTAAGATAAATCTTACCGGTAACGATGTTCCAAAAAGTACTTTGACATACTTTTGGGACCTCTATAGAAGCCCTATCAGCTGTCAAACTGATAAGAACAGATACTACACTTTGATCTTAGCCTATAGGCCGAGAAGCGATGAGAAAATATTGTGAGCAAGGTCTTAGTATGTTTGACTCACCGTTACCGCACTATGATTTTAAAAGGAAATTCTCGCACTGATTATTTAGTAGATCGAAAATGATATTTCTTTAAGAATATTAAATTTAAGCATATCTCGATGGAAATCAATTTATAGATAGATAAATACAACAAATATTAATTAAATATTCGTATTACACTGGTAATGAATTAAGACATTGATTTATAAACTAGATAGCGAACGGAAAATAATTAGTAATAAAAAAGTTGTAAGTAGTGAGTAGCAAAAAATTATAACAACGAAAATCTAGATAATAAAACTTACTATTAATAGGCAATAAGGATTCTTATTCAGCAAGTTGCTTGTAGAAGTTGAAGTAAGGAACTAATTCACTGAAATTCGAAAATTTTGTATTTTAATCAAAAGATTTCAAAACCTTTTAGATTACATATTATATTATATTTAAATACAACAGCTAGCATAACAAATGGAATAAGCTGATTTTAGTTGTATGAAATAATTTAAAGTTCCACTTCGTAAGTGCGCAATTCGCTTTGTAAATGCTGCTTAGATTAATGAGGGTGTGGCCATTTTGAAACGAGAAATGGCAACTTGCTGGCATATTATGAAGACATTCAACTAGTTTATCGATAAAACCTATTATTATTTTCTACTATGATCTTCATCATAAACATTTAACTCTGCAAATAATCTACTGTGCGCCCTATTTTCGATGAATTCGTTGAATACATTTTATCAAAGTAAGAAACTTATCACTAAAACTATTTGACTATCTTTTAAAATGTAACTTCATACTAGTTTTATAAATGCTATGTTTAGGTTAAATTTCTTTAATAGGAAAAGGAGTTGACAAGGTTGGTATTAGGTTTTCAATCACGAGGGATCATTTTTCAAATGCTTTTTTAATTATGTAGCAAAAAGCTCGTTCTGTGTTTCTACAAAATCAAATCCTCCTTAAGATATTTTTTAAAATGTCCTAATTCTTATTTCCTTGATAAGAAGACAGTTAATCGTATTGTATGGACGATTTAAAGAATCAGGAACTGTGAGAGGGTTTTTGATACAGGAAGGGGGGCACAAATTTGACTGGAGGATGGATTCTCTAAATTAAACATTAGATTAAAATGTTTTAATGTTGTTGATTAGAAATGTGTCATAGACTTTAAGAGAACGCTGTTTTTTTAAAGTATGAAAATATACATGAAAACAAAACCCTTATAATGAGATGGAAGTACATGCATAGCAAGGGAATATTTTTACACCTTACCGTAGCGAGACAAATATCACGCAAGTTCGAATTTTGCTTTGTTAGAATAAGCTTCGCCCTAGTATCAAGATGTCACACCGAATTCTACATTACCCGCTTTGCTTGTGCATAACTTACGACCCAGGCACGCAAATTTCAAATTTCTATACGTATAGGCTAACTAAAAGTCCTTCACAGATACGCCACTGATATTAAATTTTAAGTACATAAAATACGCGGAATACCTTCTAAAAATTAAGATACATGATATGTATAAATTAGTTGTTTGTTTCATGGATACAATGTTTACTCATATTTTTATTTAGATGCTGATTCGTATCACGTAGTCATGCCATGTTTATTCCACAACAGTTTCTCCACAATTGCATTTATCATTATTGTGCAATTAAACTAAACATGCTGGCTGGCAGATTATTACTGAAGAAAAACAAAGGTCCTACTTTAACTAAAAATTGCTGAAGGAAATCATGAAAAATAATTTTTATTAATCCATAAATATTAATATGTATTAAAACTATTTTAAGCTGTAAGAAAAAGTAAAATAAAATTATTTGTTAAATACCTAAAAAGCTATTTTTGGCACACAAATATGAGAATAAAAATGTTAATCAGTAGATAAAGCGTTCTTATGTTAGAATAATCCTATTTGATGAAGGAGCATGATAAAGAGATCCTAGTGTCAATACACAGAGAGTGTCAGCGGTTTTACAATGAAATGTCAGTGCCACGACTTTCGCGTCTATGTTTATTCTCTTCAAAACCACTATATTTCAGTCTCACCACACAATCCTCTTAATTCTTTAAAAATCAATTCCGCCTCCGATGTCATAGAGTTCCACTCCAATGACAATGCCCGTCTTGAGGTATTTCAATAACGGATCGAATCATTAGTCCGAGTTCCATTCGAGCAAAGGGGTTGAAAGGACCAGGAAAAGAACAAACGTCAAAATCCGCGTCTGGAGAGACGACCTGGAGTGGCTGTAGACTCTATTCACTCGATCACGCTCCTTGGATGTCTCCCTGGTGTGAAATCTCACAAGATCTTTTCTTTTGTGCTCCTTTTCACATGGGTTTATCAGGACAATCTCGACAGCATATCTCCAAGTTCGAATGCAGAGTGGTGATCATCGGGATTACTAGCGAGTTGGGATTATTTCCGATTGGGGAAGTTCGTTGATTTATTGGATGTTGCTATTTATAGAAATGGTGGATGGTTTCTTTGGTTGAGAGATTATAAAAAGCTATAAATCCCCAAAATATTAACTACTGTATAAAACTTGTATACGCGTTTTAAGTTTTCATACGGGCTTCTCAAAATGATAGCGGTTAAGTTTTCCAAACTTAGTTTTACGTAATTGAAGGTTTGCTGTGGTATTCCTAAGGAATATGTCATTTGAGACAGCTCTCACAGGCCACGTATCGCATACTTATGATTTGAATAACTACCAAAAACATAAAAGCATTAAAAAGAAACTTAAATGCCGGCTAATCTCAAATTTTATAATATTTTAGATTCTGAGCCACTCCTATTTTCATTGGTATAAATTATAGTGATAAAGTTCATGAGTAAATATATCTATTAAATTAAGTTTTATATAAACATTTTACAATTAAGCAATAAGCATCTTTGTAAGCATGACCAAGAAATTTTTTTCAGGTAGGTACTGCATTGTTTAAGTAGTAGTATTTCAATATTAAAATGATCAGAAAAAAATAACTGTTAAGTTCGAAACGCTCTTTAGTACACTAATTTGATTGTGGGGATGAATCACGAAAAGTGAAAATATCTGTTCGTATCAAATAATTCCATTAAATACTATAATATAAATTTTCTGTTGAACATTCTGCTAAACTATTGCAATTAATATTTAATTTTCCTGACATCAATATCTTTTAATTAAAATATAATATTTTATCCAAATCCAGATATGGAGGAACTACAATATTTTAAATGTGAAATTATTAAGATTAAATAATAAAAATAAATTTTAGACAAAAGTTCTACTTTGAAAATATCATTTTCCTGACATCAATATCTTTTAATTAAAATATAATATTTTATTTAAATCCAGATATGGAGGAACTACAATATTATAAATGTGAAATTATTAAGATTAAATATTTAAAAATTAATTTGAAACAGGTTCTACTTTGAAAATGTCTTCTCATGGCATACATAATCAAGTTGTAAGTCTGTCATATTTCTGGTCATTCATCTCACAAAGTGCTTTTTCGCTTTACCGATAAGAGTATCGAAATGTAAGAATTGTTATACATTTGAATTTTTTTTCCTACTCTACTACATTCCACCTTTTATGAAACTGATTTTCTAAAAATTGTGTTTCTTTGACAACTTATAACCGATGACATGAGAAATAAATTATTTGCACAATTCCTAAAATTTCAACGGTAATACTTTTTATAGTACCTAAAACGGTTTTGGCATATGTATTAAAAACCATTTGGTAATGATTAAGTGAATAGTATACTACATGAAAATTCTTTTATTCCCTTTATTCATCAATCTCGATGATTTTAAACTAGAATGATTTAAAATTGTTTTTTAAATGAATGATGATGTTTTGAAATGATGTATGTCATGATCTAATTTATGTACTTCGTTGTTATTAGAATTGTTTTAAAATGTATTTAAAATTTTTGCCATGATTTAATTTACCCATTTCGTTGTATGAAATGGGATTCGCGTCTGGATCGATCTCAGACGGCGTGACTGAAATCATCTAACTGCTGTTTCATTTCATATATTCGTATTTCAAAACATCATTTGTGATTATGAAGGATAATATTTTGAAACTGGTTGCTTAAAAACTTCCAATTAACCCATTTATTAACTTATACATTGTTAAAAATGGTATAATACATGGTACCCCTTATACTGACACCAGTGGCGTATATATAAATTTATTTCGGGAGGGGCCCAAAATTACTCCTCAGCCCCTCACACACATATTTAATAGGTACAATGTAGCTTCTTAATACATTTTTAGGTAATTATTTTACCCTTAAAAAAGTAATATAAGAAAAGTTGTGAGGAACAAAATTACAAACACCAAAGGGGGGCCTGGAGGTCCTCCCCCAGAAAATTTTTGGAAATTTGACTCAAAAAATAGGTTTTTAAATAGTTTTGGTACACTTAGTGCGAATTTTGGATGTATACATTTTTATATAGCGTTTGGATTTTGATGAACTTGTTGTAATGAAGTTGTTAAAATAATAAATAAAGTACAAACGGGGATTTGGGGGTCCTACCCCAGAAAATTGTTCGCCCCCCCCCCCTTATATACGCCCCTGCTGGACACAGTAAATAACTGTCTCTCATACTTAATATTTATCAACGCTTCCGACTGTTATACTTATTCTAGTTAACTACTTCAATTCAACAAATTTAAAGTTAAATATTTTAAAGCATTGAATCACATTTCTTTTACTTTAAGAAGTAAGAAAAGGAAACATACCATACTCCTTAATAAATCAAAAGTGGTTAATTTCTCTGGAAAAATAAAAATATACAGTTAGCCTCAAAATTATAGTTAGTGTTTTTGTGTGTTTTTTTTATCTAAATAGTTAATAAAAAAGTAATAATGACCGGTTCTTTAAAAGCAATAGATTTTTCTATCAAAGACACTTTAAGAAAATATGATTTAATGATTTGAAAAAAAAAAAAAAAAAAAACTAGGTAATCTATTTATGCAATATAATTTTCACTAAAATATTTATTAAGGATATAAAAAATTATTTTCAGTTCAAAACTAAAATAATGCGAGTTTTCAACCAAACAAAATTCTTTTATCGAAATCCCTAATTTAATATCAACTAGTTTAACAAAATCGGTTTCATTGATCTACTTTGTTTGTTCAGGTGGTGGATTCTACTGTATCATATTTTTAAAAACTATATTTGTAATTTTTTTATTTATTAATAAGAAGTAGATTTTAAGAAATTTATATTCCCCTATCTTTTAAGATAAGCATATAAATTGAGTTTCAGAATGAAAATATTCTTTTACTCAGTTTTGAAAAAGTGTGGGTGTTTTTTTACTAATATTAAAAATTAAATATTAAATATTAAAATTACTAATATTAAAGATAGATTTTTTTTACTAATATTTAAGATTTTAGAAGTATAATTTAGATTTAAATAACAAATGTTAAATAAAAGGGAAAAAGACAATACTACTTCATGAATTTGAAAGCTTGAGATCTATGTTTAAAAAAAATTTGATTTTAGAAATGAATAAAACTTTTTTTTAATTATATACTTTTAGAATTTATAATACTTTTTTAGAATTTATAAAATAACATATAAATATTATTTTAATAATTTTAATTTAACATAAAAATATTTTTTGTTATTTAAATTTTTTTAATATGTATCCATTGTACTTATAAAATGTTTTTAATAAATATGTTTTTAAGCAATATTTGTGACTAATAAACTTAATTTTGTTAGTTAATACGAACGAACTGGAAAATTTTGGTGCTGTCATCTGTTGTTGAGCCTAAACACTTTTATTAGAAGGGAATTCAAGTAAGGCAAAAAGTATTAATAAAATGAAAAGATTAAAAAATATTTAACATTTTTAATTTAAAAAATACAGAAATTTGAATTTAAAAAAAAAGTTTAATATCGTTTTTTTTTTGGCCGAAAAGTGTTTTTTTTTCTTTTAAAGTTACTGACAATCGTTTGGATATTCAGATAATAAAAATAGTATCTATCTTATTCATTTTCCCCTCAAATGATACTTCAGAAATCCACTTAGATAATATCCCTTAGAAGTAGAGGATAAGATAATCAATCCATTACGTTCTTTGAAATTTTAAAATTTTGGGGTTTAAACTGAATTTATTTTACAATTTTTGAATGTGGGATATTAAAATTATACATAATTAATTCGTCTCTTGGATTTGGATATACTTATTAAATAATTGTAATTTAATAACGCAAAGAGTACGCAAAAAAGCGATTTTGGGCTATAAAATTAAGAATTTAAAAGTAGAGCCTCAAAAATTTACTGAATGTAAGTTTATTGAACCACAAATCAACCTTCAAAAAAGGAAAGTCTTGGATTTAACGAAAGTATGTTAAAAATCAAAATGAAAATAAAAAATTGAATGCGTATTTTAACCCTACATGGCGGCTTAAAGTATGCAAGATTTGAAGCCGTACGCGCCTTGAAAACTTAGGCAAAAAAATGCAACATTGCCTTCGTAATTGGAATATTCCTCTCTCATTACTCTCTCTTAAAGTACGATTAAACCAGGATTAAATCTTCTTTAAAAATCCATGGGTGGAAAATCACAGTGCTACCAAGTTTTTACATGAGCTAGTTTTCAGCTCAGAGCGGTTGTAAAATTTCCACCGTTAAATTAAACATTTATTCATCAATTGTAGCACATAACTCTCAAATGGTAAGGAGTAAGATCAATTATATGATTCTCGTTACTAAAATTTCAGTTATCTTATCTGTGCGTACTATTAGACTCCGATGTATTAATTGTAAATATTTTCCTTAAATCAACCCTAAAAATTCTAAAGGTGCCAATTTGTTCAGAAAGAAGTATACCTCATATTTTAGTTCTTTATTTACAAAAAAAATCAAGATTCCTTCGCAGAAAAATTAAATGCTAATTCAAAGAAACCATATTTTACCTGATAAATAAAATACAGAATGTATGAAAATAATAATGACATTCTTTTAGGATAGCTTATGATACAAGTGTCCATGTGATCATACTTTCTCCCTTACACTGGTGTGAATAGGGAAAAAACCTCTGCGTACTTTTACCCGCCTGCGCACTCTTTTCCCCCCAATAGTAGTATACTACTATTAGTTTTCAGCCCATACAGGTTATCAGTTATTTTTACAATCCGCAGTATACTTGTGTCACTTAATTCTGTGGATAATCGTGCGTTTACCGTATGTTCATTTCTTAAGCTGCTAATAAGCCTGTTCAGTGAGAGTGTGTTTATGAAATTTGTCATTTAAAACTATTTTTTTTCGTTATGAATAAATTGCTTACTTAAATTTTTTATCGTTAAGGTTCACTGATGATGAATTAAATCACTGATTTTCATAATAAAATTGTACAAATATTTAGGAAACTTTGAGTACTAGATAAGAGATATGCAGAACCTACTTTTTTCAAGTATTTTATAAATATAATTTAAAGAAACCTTTTCTCAATTTAACCTTTTGGCAGAGTATTTTAAAATCTAAAATTAAACTAACTTACAATAAATAATACCTTTTAAAATTAGAATGGAAAAAAATAGTTAGCAACAAGTTACTGTTAAGTAATAAGAGTTACAGCTCTTCTCTGAAAGATGCCGCCACATAACGCCAATTGTGTTTTATTCCTTCATACGATTGATTCTTCTTTTTAAGAATTAGTTTTACTTTTAATAATAATCGACGCTGATAGATGGCATGTGAGTGTAAAACTTTATAACATTCGGAAAAAAGGAAAGTATTTCGTAAAAGGTGTTATTGAATCATCTCGCATAGTTTCTAACTGATTGTCGTTTTTCTCACAATACATATGCAGAGAAAACATCTTCCAGGAAATACTTTTAAGGAAGTTTTCAAGAAATTATTATTTTAAAATTGAAATTAAAAAAAAAATGTTATTTAAATAGGTTTCTTGGTTCTGGCATTTTTGAGTTTAATCAATCGTTTTATGTGACTTTAATAAAAATAATAGAACATAAAAAATTAATAAAAAGGTTTTTAACTGTTTGATTAGTTTTAAACAAATGTTTCATAGAATATTACTCGTAATGTAATTAATTATATTATATTTAAAATTATATAAGATTGAAATTGAAAAGAATGCATTAATTTTAAAGATTTTGCTTGTAAATAATATATATAATATTTGTAATAATATAATAAAAAATAAATAACAAAAAAATAAATTATAAAGTCACAAATTGCAGACTTGAACCACATTTTTAAAATTCATAATATGCAGTTACACAAATTAAATTCACATATTTATCGTACTTGTAGGAAGATAAAATGCAAATATCATCCCTAAGTTTCAATTTTAAAATGTTGATAATATGGAATACCTAAAGGTTATAATATCCACACTACCTTGATGTTTTTCCGGTAATTATAAGTCTTATAGTTGCATATGAACTTTACGGAATACATTTTACCGAAATACTTGCACTTGTTCATCATTTTGTGATAGTTCATATTGCCATTTATAGAGGTTTTATAAAACAGTATATGTGATGTGTGTGTATTTTTTGTAACTTTAATCTATTATTATATAAATATTTTTCATCTTTATTTTTTTAAGTATGAAAAAGAAATTTTAAAAGGAATTTTTAATTATAATTGAAGTTAAGTTTATTTATTTTCAAAATGTCCTTTGGGTTTTGACAAAATAAGAAAGCAATTAACCAAATGATATTGCCATTGTACTTATACCCCTTTCGAAATTCTTTAATAATTTCGTAGTTCGATAAAAATAAAAATTCATTGAAAATTGAGTTTCTCTTAAAATAGCGTTATTAATTTTTTAAAATATTCACAGGCTTTAATACTGGCCTATTGGTTAGAATAACTGAACACGCAGCTGTGTGATAATAATAAAATACTGTCTTTTTAAAGTTTTATTTTATGAAACTAGGGAGCTACCGCCCCCTGCTTGCTAACGCTCACCAACCCCCGTAAACTGCTTACGCAGAACCTTTGTTTCCTCACAAAATCCAGCTCACTGAACTTAACTCACTTTATAAAACAATAAAAACAATTAGCAGAAGAAACGTCAACCAACATTCCAAACATATACGTCATCTCCATGAATAACACTAAGAATTGAATATTTATTAACTCTAACTTATCAATAATTTAATCTTAATAATTTTTAGAATAGAGAGACACTCGTAATAATTAAATTTAAATTTAATCCACTTTCAGCTTATAAAGAAAATGTAAAAAGTAAGCAAAATGTTAATAAAACTCAAAACAAATATGGTTTAAGCCACCTGGGAGGTAATTTAGAAAGGAAGAATAATTTGCGTATAAACTTTCCCAAAGACTAAATGTTTGAAACAAAAATATACCGTATCTCTTTATTTAAATGCGTTTCTTCGAGTTTTTGAGAAATTGAGGTGGTTTTAATGGCCCCTTGAATGAAACTTTTCAACCTTTTTAGAAGTTTAAAAGAAGTTGATAAAATTTGATGGTTTTGAAATGACTAGATATAAAAAGTAACTCAAATTTCTAAATTACGTTAAATAATGTTAATTTACATTTAATAATTTAAATAATATTAAAAATAAGAGTTAATAATAGTCAGTTAATCTTAGTCTTTTATTATTATCTTAATAATAGTCTTTTATTTTATCATAAGTTATATTAACATAAAAGTTACTAAAGTAAAAATTATTTAATATAAATGTTAGTTTACATTTATTGAACATATCGTCAAGAGAAAAACTAACTATATTCGGACTTTTAATAATGCTTATTTAATAAAGCAATTTTAAAATTTCATACAGCCTTTAAAATTGCTAAAGTAATAGTTATAATTTACCAGAAGCATTTTACCACTCCACAAACTCTGAAATTTTAAATAGCTTAACCTCCACCTCGAAATCCGGCTTACAAATTACATCTCCCTTGACGCTTAACTTTAACTTGATAAATTAATCTCTGTAAACGATTAATTAAAACTTCCCAAGCATCTTATAATTAAATACCAAAAAACTCTTCTCTGCGCCATCACACGCATTTAAGCAGTAGATTAGAATTTCAACCAACTGGAAACCATTACAACTTTGACACAAGTGTTCTCAGTTATAAACAGGGTGTTAACTCATTCGAGACAGAAATTTCAAATGATCTTCAACACCACATTAAGATAAGCAAAGAAAAATCAGCAGTCATCTCAATGCCTCAGATTCCTCAGAGAAGATTTCTAAATAACGCAGCCACCCTTGTTGAAGCTCGTTTTTGTCAATTATCTCTCTGTCTACCTCTAATTCTTCCCCGTTTGTTTTTTTTAAAGAACATCGATCGAGCTTCAGCAGTTAAAAACAAACGATCGCATTAATTAAATCGCAACAGAAAAGAATTCGGTGAAACAAGCCACGCCGACAAGGAGACAGTTTTTTAAAACTTCTGCAAGGGTTCCCAATTAGCCGCAATAAATGAGTGTTTGCACATGCCCCCTTGCAGTTATGAACAAATATTTGCAAGCGTGAATTTTCCCCCGTTCTGCTTTTTCACAATTGAACAGGCTTGTTCAACTGGGTGATTTTATGCTCCGTTGGTGGTGGCTTTTTGGGAAGTACCAGGAAATTTACATTTTTGCTTTCACGTAATTGATTAATTCCCGTTTAAACATCTATCAAATGTTTTTAGAAAGGGAGAAAAGATAGTGACACACATCTGCAGGAAGGTCGGCGTTTCTCCATGGAAATGTTCTTTCCACGACACCGGCTCAATTGCTTAAGATGTTAACATCTAATTAATCTATCTCGACACAAAAATATTGCTTCATACAACCAACACATTACTGATGTACATTATAAATTAAAGGAGGTGGAGATTATTAGGGTGATATGTGCATTGGAAGAACATTCACTTAATTTGAAAAATGAATTAGTGTAGATTAGTGGTACATTAATTTTTATGCAATTAGTTCTCTGAAGTCTTTCTAAACATTCTTAAGCTCGTATGCAAAATATGTATGCATAAATTTAGTATGAATTAAGTTGTTTGAACTAGACACAAATAATCGAATGGTTAGGAAGTATAACTTTATTTAATTCTTCTTCAATACATTATAACGAGGAAACACTATGAAGTAAATTTTCAAAACAAGTTATGAGGAAAATTGAATTCAAAACAGTGTAATTTTAATGAATTTAAAAAAATACTTCTTAACACACAATATATTTTACTTATTTATATTTTTACATTGTTTAAATTTCACTACCAGCAGCAGCCGCTATATTTAATATCTGATCATACAAATATCACATAATTTGCGCTAATGCATACAACATAAATGTAATCATCCTATTTTAATAAATGATGTTTGATGAATAAGCTTTCTTAATATGGATGTTATATGTATTGAAAGTTTCTAGAATCTTCTAAATTTATGTCCAGATTGGTACTTTAAGATGGTGTACCAATATTATTTCAATTTCAAATTATTATGGGAATAGTTCGAATAAATATCTTAGTCATCTATACGGATTACCTACTCTAATACATTTAATTAATGTGGCTCCTATATAATTAATGTTTATTCTATCAAATATGAAAAAATGCGATACTAAAACTAAATAAAATATCTTGAACCTAATACGTGATTTAAAAGTTAGAATAAATTAGATTCTAATATATTGAAGAGGAAATATTATTGAAAGGGGTTATATTACACTAGACTGCAACGTTTCCTGACTATATATGACGTCCCTACGCGGAAGAAAAATTGCGTAAACAGAAGGCCTGTTGGGTTACTAGAAGGAATTTCGGTACGAAAATCGTGATAAAAAGACGCTTATATACAAATACATGGGTTTAACAAACTTATATTTTTAAATTGACGTTCTGAATTTCCCTCAAATTCAGACACCGAGTTGGGAACTATTTTGTTTGTTTTGTTTCTCCGGGGTCAAGTAACGTTGCATTCTAGTATAGTACTGTAGAGGAAACAATAAAAATGCTGAAGAAATACATTTTAGATGAGTATTTAAACAACAAAGAGTTTGATTTGAAAGTGTTTGAACTTACGTAAAGCCATTCAACAAGTTAGGTTATAACTCACTTTTTTATGAAAATTAACATCTAATGGTAATGAAATTAAAACAGTAAACATTGAAAAGAAATTTTAACAACCCTGTTGCATCAGATTTAATTTCAGACTTGCTATTTATTTATAGCTTTAATAAACAACCCAGGGTTAAAACATTAAAAATCTCTCATTTTCATTTACTCAAGCCATTAAAGATTGGTTACATTTTCTCAAAAATTAAAGAATGTGTTACGTACACAGCTATTTACTCAAGATAGAGTGTTGGGGAATATAGAGTATACATCCGATTATGAAAAAGGAACCCAAAGCTTGAATGCTTAAAATCTCTTTATTAGCCAAAAATAACGAAGTTTAAAACTTCACTTACGATAACGACTTGTGTTGAACAAGAGGCTTAATAGCATTTTTCACTCTTTGCAAACAAACCGTTCGACTACTCTTCTCAAAGAGACCCGCCTTTTCATTTACGCTAGGGGATCGTATAAAAATCTTAGTTCTTTAGGGTTAAGTCACCTAACATTTCCATTGTTGAAGCTTTAAACGGTATCCTTTTGCATTGTATTACATAGTTTATATTGCATAAAATTAATTTAAATAATGTGAAACAAAAAGGAAATGCTTATAATTTTCAGAACAATTAAGTTTATTATTTACCTTTTGATAACAGTAACTAAATTGATGGGGGATATAAAATCAAAATAAGGAAAATTCATAAGTTATGGTTACTTTTTTTACCAAGTTTTTGATGAAAATACGTATTAAAAACTCATTATTATTAGATCAATCTAAAGAAAATATTGGAAAAGAAAAATATTAGATTTAAATTTATTAAGTAATTGATAATAAGGGAACTATAGGTATAAATTTTTAATAATGTAAGAGAAAAAGAGGGACTATTTGATACTGCAAAATTCAAATACCTTTTTCGAGTAGAAAAAATGACTTATTCGGATACTTTTTTTTAAAAAAAATATCAAGAATGACTCAATTTTATGAATCGAATTAGAAAAACATACTATAAGTTTAATGAAAATTAAAATATAACGACTTTTGTAAAAAAAATCAATTTTGTATCAATGTGCCCTACTGGTAGGGTAGTTGGGTACATTACATGGGGCACATTGATTGGATTCACGGTTGAAGATTCATTCATTGGCACATGGAGACACAGTGATTAATTCGGTCAAATATAGTAATTACTAACAAAAATTCGGGAAAATAATAAACGTTCTTTTATTGAGAAGTCCTAAGCCCTTTTACATTACCGTTTTTTGAATATAAATCACAAATTTTCCAGTTAACATTCATGGATAAAAAAATTAAAGAATTTAAGGAATAGTTATTTTTAACAAATATCTACTAATTAAGGAACTAAGATGCAAATTTTCATAGGTATAATTTCTCCTGAATTAGTTGAATAAAATCTAAAGGTATTGTTGTCGAAAATCATCCAGAATTTAAATAGTATAATTTTGCCGCTGCTTTTTTTTTTCGAAAATACAGCTCTTTGTTATCTGTAAAAGTGCTAAGAACTTCTCAGATGTTTCAGAGTCCCTGATTCCTTCGTTTGGTTTTGTATTCATCAACTGCCTTTTCTTTTAGAAAATTTATAAATAGAGCTACAATGCAAAAAGTTTCCAAACTCAATCCCTTGATACCCAAAGATTCGAAAATTAACATAAACATCCTTCCCTGTAGATCTGACTTACTCGTAAATGTTTTTTTTTTTTTTTTAAATTGCTGAGAGATATTATTCTCTCAACGCAAAACATGAGAACATTTAAATGTATCAATGTGACCCACGAGTGTATCAATGTACCCCACATTTAAGTGTATAAATTTGCCCCGATGGTCATTTTTTAAACAAGAACCTTTATTTTAAAAAATAAGCAAATGTTATTTAAAACTGAAATATATCCCCTATTGGTAACAAGAATGAACTTGCTTTTAAAATTTATAGATCTCTGCATTCAAAGTAGAATAGCGTCAGAAAGATTTGACATTTTACTAAGAAATTAACTTTTGGAAATTTTTGTTGATTTTTTTTCTTTCATTAAAATTTATTGAATAACTGCCGAGTTTAACGGTTGAAGATGTAATGTTTCTGCATGAAAAAACTTATAGAAAAATTTGATCTAAATAACCGTAATAGTTTTAGAGATATTGAACCGTATCAAATCGTTTGTGTATTTCCTTACACTGTTTGTATTATAATAATTTTAACACTTATTTTAGAAGGTACTAGAGAATTTTTATTTGAACTAAATTATTAAAATCTATTTAAAATAATGAACTTTCAAACCACTGTTTTAATTAATTTTTAAGTTTTAATGCAAACTATAAATTTATTTTTCTTTAGCAAAATCAGTCTTTATCAGTCAATGCAACGATTTAAAGAAAAAAATAAAGCAAATATCTATCTTTTATAAAAACAGGCTTTTATTGAATGTTCTAAAAATTAAAAAAAAAACTTTCATGTACTTGTAAGTAAAAATAACTTGGACAAAAAATAATAACATGAACAATAACAGTTAATCTATTCTGAGTTTTTATTTTCATTCGACGGAAAATAAGCTTTTTTATTACTTAAACATTATTCATATTTTATATTGTATAAAACACAACATGGTTTCTTATATGTTTTGTGTGTTTTTAATTGGTGGATAAGTTCACTTCAAAACTGAAAAAAACCCCTAAGCATCCACTGAAATGGATGGTTAACACGACCCCCATAATCATTATCAAAAACAATCCTTTTAGCATCATTTAGCACTCAATTGAGTCTTGAATCAACAACACCCCTCTGAACCGCCCCATTTCCCCAAACTGCGTCAACCCTACCCTCCCTCAACCCTTAGATGCATGAAGGACGACTTCTTAAATTTTAAAAGGCCCATTTTGAAGCCTATAAGGGCGTTTTCCCCTATAAAACCGCTTTCCAGTCAGCCATTACAACTCACGTCTGAATCTAATAGCCGTATCGGAGAATAACTCTCATTTATCACTGCAGATGCTTCCCTTCCTTCTAACCATTGATTTTTTTCTTTCCCTTCTTTTGCTCTTTCTCAAGATTTTCTGACATTATCCCAGACACATTTGCTGTCACTCTCTCGTAACCTCGGGCTCATGCGGTCTCTTGGAATAGATGGGAAAATAGTATGTGGAAAATACCGATGGTAACTGAATTTCATCCAACTTTGGTCGGAAAGTAAATTTTTATGAGATTTTATATTGCTGCGTTTTAAGTAAAGACTTGGTATTTCATGAAAGTAAATTAATAATTAATTGGTTGCACTATTTTTGGTTTTAGCAAGTTTTACAGAAATAAGTTAAACATTAATAAAATAAAAATGTAGAAAAAATAATAAGGTAGAAGTCAAAAACTCATAGTTGTTGGTTAGTTAGAATGAATATGAGGAAAATATGCAACACAAAATAATTATATATGTTACGGGCAATGTGATAAATTCGGGCATTATTAATAATGCCCGGGCAATGTGATAAATTCTGTGGAATTTATGAATGAAATTTATCACTTTGCCCGCCTCCACTTCGGACATTATTAATAATGCCCGATTAATCACTTTGCCCATAACATATATACTAAATAACAAAACAAGAAATGAGTCAAACTATTGATTGAATCAAAGTTAGGCCACTGAAATGTTTCTTAAAAAATAGTTTTTGTTAATGAGAAGAAATAGGAGAAAAAGGTAAAGATAGTAGAAAGAAAAATAGAAAGAAAGTAGGAAATTGATGATTAAATCTATGATATATTGTTTTCTTCTCTTGATCCATCAATAAAAATATATCTTATTTGAAAACTTATTCAATTTCATTATGAAAAAGTGTACGGTTATTGTTTTAGTACCTTCTTAATATTGATACAGTTTTGGATTTCAATAAAAGAAAGGTATTCGAATCTAACAAAGTTTAAATGTTTACCACATTCTTTTAAACAAGTTTTTGCAAAACCTAGCCTATACTTGGAAAACGATACGTAACGCTAGTTATAATTAAAATATTCTTGAAAAGTTTAAAAAGAGGATGTTTTAAATAATAATCTTACTAAGAAATATTAAAGAGTCCTGATTCCTTCCAATTCCTTTAACCTTCAAGTCTTTACCGGCTCCAAATTACCGGCTTGAAATTTCCACTGATAAAATGCGCGCGCAAAATAAGTTTGCCGAAGTTCGAATAGAAAGAAATGAAGTGGTAGATATCAATCAAATAGAGAATTAGCTGACTATACATAATCTGCCATTCTTCTCCGTTCACTGGTCAAATCTTTGAATATTTGAACAACCCCTCAGTAAAACCCATTTATTCTTCTACCTTACATCCCTTGCCCCTTATTATGCAAATAAAAATAGTTGCTTAGTTTAGTTTAAATAACTGCTATACTCATCTCCCCTTTTCGTCAATTAGCTTCGGCTGAGGGGATCGAAAATGATGTTTCATTCACGGTGGCTTTGGTCAGATCCTTCGCTACGAATTAGGAAGGAAACCTTATTGAGAAGATAAGACATCTCATTTGTTTTAATTACCATGCTTTGTGGCTAAGGAGCATGATCCTCTAAAACTGTTAAATCGAAGTTGCTGAAATTCATTTCACAATGAAGTATGAAGTATTACAATGATGTATTCTAGGTGTAGTTAGAAAACAAAATACTTGCGAGGAGTTGTTTCAATCATAGTGTTATAATCTTTAAGATGTTACTCTAATTCCGAATAAGGGATGTACCTTTCATGTTGAATTAGAGTTGGTTGTTAGAGTCAGATGGATATTTTTGTTGAAAAGAGAAAGTATAACTAATGCGTTGGAAGTTAGGAATTATTTATACCGGGGATCAATGAACTAGGGATATTTGAGGAAATTGTATTTAATGTCATATATTTATGAAAATTGTAATCTTATATTCAACTATCATTATTGAATTTTTTTCCCACGTTAGACTCTATGTACGCCATCAAAGGTATCTTTTTGGGTTTTCACTGAATCATATATCAATCGAAAAGTAATTTTCAGAAAGGTTGTATGGGTCATAAGACCTCGAAGTTCCATTTGTTGTTGTATCTTTTGGAAAAATCTTTCTCTTCTAGAGACTCAAACTCCTGTACTCAAACACTGGATATGAACCTTCATTCGCAATGTTTCCAGTTACCTTCAACGTTCGAAGAAAAAAACCTTAGATAGACATTAAAAATTAATCTTTTTCTATGATAAGTGAAAAAATGTTTCCCTTCATAAAGTTATCGATACTCTCTTCTTTTTTAGAATAGTACCTATTATACGTATATCGTCATAATGCAATACAACATTTCAAGTCGCAGTTACTAAGGATAGAAGTTCAGGGATGCTATGATGATCCATGGTTGATTAATGTAGGACGCATACAGAAAGCAGTCTGAATTTATCATATATGATGCAGTGTGTTACATAAATCTCAAAAACGTTTTAGGTATAAAACCTTTAAGCAGACTAGTTTCTCTCCTATTTTCAACATTTCATTCAAAATTTACCAAAAGTATAGTAGATGATACCCCATAATTTATCAAAAGGTTTAAACTGCGGTTATAAGATCACAATATTCACAGTAAAATAATGTGTAGAATTTTTTGCTCTTAGATATTTCACAGTTCATTGGCTACTTAAGTCTTGAATTTTAAACATGAAGTTTTCATGCAACCTAATGCTCTAAATTAAGTTTCCACACTATTTCTATGTACCATGAATAATTTATAAACTTCGAGAACATCGGCCCCTTGAAGTATTTAATTTATGTGTGATCCAAAAGTTCTTAGCAACGATGGCAACAAATCATGAATTCACAAAATCAACTTAAGTAAGATGTTATGAATTCTGAAAGCTTGAACCTCAGTATTTTGAGTCAAAGGAACCGTCTGAATTCAGATGAGTGTTTTATCGAACTCAAAGCAATAAGAGAAAATTCTTATCGTCTCTAACGTTTTAAATGAATGGAATCAATTTATTTTTCACAAAGAATTCTTAACTTTACTTATCAGTGTTTTATATTTCTCAAATAAATACTGACAAGTGAATTTAAATTAATTTTTCTATGGGAATAACCAAAATGAAATTTTTTACATATTTTAGGATAAATATTTGTTAATGGTGTTATTGTGATGAATGATTCATATCTGTGTATAAGATACATATCAATAAATTTAGATTCAATAAAACACACGAGATATTATCAAAAAATACATTTGAGTCATATATTTTACTTTATTAGAAAAAAAACTTACTACCTTTTAAATGCATGTCATAAAAAAGCTGATATTAACACAAACGCAATAATTTTAAGCAAATTGCAAACTTCCACATTCAATTAAGAACATACATCGCATTTAAAGAGTCCAACCACCCCATAGAGAGAAATCCCTCTAATCTCCCAACTTCCAAAACCGCTTATTCATTTACGTCGATCAAAATCGCTTTCCACCGAACCGTTCCTCCCTAAAAGCTAATTCCCCCCCTCTTCCCCAGTAACCACCATTGTCTCTAAACCGCACACACATAAAAAAAAAAAGTTGGAGTTATCCGTTTTCCGAACGTTTCCCGCATCGGATTTCTTTTGAAAATCGTCAAGAGACCGATATCCGGCATACGTTCTTCCGATCGAGATAATCGCCACAACCGGTCGATGGGAGGCTGAACCCCGCCAAAAAGAAATCGCTCGAATCAAGAGAATATCGTTTATTCCACAAAGCTCACGAGTAGGTTGATAGGCATTATTTAAAATGGATATTCTGCTAATGACTGTGATAACCAAGCCAAATATAGCAGCTTCAAACCGCTGACTGTCGGTAAAATAACATTTCGCCGATAAGGCAAGAGCGTATGTGGCCTTAATGGCGTGAGCAAAGTGTATGACACATTGACTTGTCGTTTATCATTTAGCAGAAAATGGCTTGTCCTTCTTGATCGATGATGTACTGATGACGTCATTTCCCAGGAAATGACGTTGGTTTCCGGTCAATGTTTAGAGCCGATTCTGTTTTTTAAAATTTTGTCGAGATTTTGGCTAGAGGGGAACTAGTCTGGAAAAGTTTCTTTAGTCTGAGTTTTCTTACTAGAGTCATATGAAGTCTTTTTGAATGGGCTAAACTGTGTCAAACTTATACGAGACAAATACTAGACAATAGTTTAAAAAGTATACCTACAACACATTTTTAATAAATGAGTTTGGTATTCAAATTATACAAACGATTAAATTGAAAAAAAGACGTTTGTATATTTAATGTAATCTACTAATGCTTTTTATTGAGGGAAATTTGAAAAAAAAAACTATGAAATGTGCTAAATTACTTTAAAATCATATTAAAACACTCTATTTCAATTGCTTTTATTAGTTAAGATATCAATAATGATTTAAAAAATTTTGTAGTGAGTGTAATTTTTTTTCTGAGTTCAATCTTTTTAAGTTTATCATTAGGTTTCAATAGGAACGCTTTATAAAACAAACTAGCTAATTAACTGAGTTTATTTTTTGTTCTAAAATAAACTTAAAACTTCAATGTTACCAATATCCAAATCTTTTTAACATATTTCCTTGAGTTCTTCTAGAGCAAACTTTTTTCGCCTACTATCTCTTCTTAATCCTCAAATTAAACATTCCAAAAATTTTCAAATGTGTTTTAAGTCTAATATATTATTTGAGAACACTTTGTCGACGAATAGGTATTTAAGTACTTCACAAAATATCGATTTGCAAGATTATTAATTATCGATTTGCAAAATTATTAATTATCGATTTGCAAAATTATTAATTATCGATTTGCAAACAAATAAATTTTGCACGAGATCAATAACAAGCCCAATATTGTTTTTAAGGCTGAAAAAATAAAATTATAAATTATAAAGATTAAAGAAAATAATTTTCCGAAATATTTGTTACATTACAAAATTTTGACTGTAAATTTAACACCAAATTTAGCTAATACCCATAACAAAGCTCACAAAATAATCAGAATCCAGTGTTAAATAGCAAAAGAAAATGATAGTTTAACTTTTTCTTTTCTCTTTAAAGTGTGTAGAGGAGCTTCGCTTTTTACTAGGGTAAAAATTCGCATTTACACTATTCAAGTAGAAATGCCCTTCACCATGTGTCAGGGATATTTATTTTTATCACCCCTTGCAGTTGCAAATATCCCGTAGGCATCAAATATTTAAGCAGAGGAAAGAGAAGAGTAGCATTAACATCGGAAATAAATATTTTCCCTTGCTTTGGAGTAGTGCCATGATAGCGAAGAAATATAAATAGAGGTAAATAGAAATGACCTAAGGATTTTCAGGAAGATAAACACATCAAATCAAAGACTTTTTCGTTGGATTTGTTGTATTTATAAGTGCGGAATTGAGAGAATTATTTGAAATCAGAAACAAATATATAAAATGATATTGCTTGTAACTTATAACTAATGTTAAAGAAGATCCTTTTTGCAATGAGCATTTTACACTTCCTGCCATGTGGTAACTAAAAATTATTCTCCGTCTGTTCCATTATTCTTAATTAAGTTCCCGAGAAACATGGAAACGTTACATTTTTAATGGTATATGTGATTGCTCGGTCAGCGGAAATGCGATTATGACCATATGTTAGATTTCCACGCATATTTTTTTTCGATATGAGATGAGCTGTCCATTACTTATTTTTTATTCATGACTTGTTTAACGTCAAGATTCCCTCTTGATAAGGTATTTTCCGTTTAAATTAGAGTTTTAGAATTTTACAAAAGTAATTAATAACATATTTATATGTGATTGTTTTTTGAATTTCTTAAACTAAAAATTGCAGTTATCTCATGGTTTAAATGTTTGGTTAAAGTCTGTGATAAAATGTGTGGATAAAATAGTTAAATTTATTAGTTGAATTTATTAAGAGGTTACATTAGCATTTTAATATAAGGATAATTTAAATCAATTATAGATTATATAAATGTAGATTCAGATTTCCTTTGAAAAAAAAATAATTTTTTTACTTTGATGAAAGATTAAATATTTTTCGGACATCAATACTTATTTGAATTTTTTATTATTTTACGATTATATTTACTTTTTCTTCTTTGTGTTTTCATAAAGTATGTACAACTTTGAAATAAAAATAAAATGCAAATGATAAAAAATAAAAAATGAATGTAAAATTGAGGTAAACGAGTTTTAAAGAAAAATAACAATTCCTCTTAAAGAAATTTAACTTCTCGAATTTAAAACACAAATTTAGGACTTGGTTTTTATTTACACCAGCTATTTAATTTATTCAAATTAAAGAAAATGAATTAAAACTTCACATTGATTTACATAATATAATCATTGAATACGAATCTATTTCAGATATTTAAATCCTTAGATCTATCAAGACAGAATCAGATCAAACCGGAAAATGTTCAGTAGATCACATTTAATTTTTTATAACTAATGAAATTTCTATAACTTCTTATTATTGGAAGTTTGTTAATTTAGACAAATATGATTGATTGAACAGTTTACCTAAACTATTCCCTCCAATATTAGCTGCAATCTCATACGTATGCAAGAATATATTAGAACTACTTTCGAAATGCCACTCATAGTTCTACATTCTACCATAACAACTTTCATTAATAAAACACCATCTATCATCAGAATAATCCCCACCTCGTACATGGTTTTTATCCATAAGCACTATCAGCATATTCACAATCCAACATACAATATGCCTTATTCACCCATATAAAAAGTTCATTGACCTTACCAAATACCATACTCAATCTAATTGCTTGAGTCATCTTTTTCTGCAGCAAAGAATGCCCTAACTGGAATAACACACGCAAAATGCGAGGCAAAAGCAGTTGCCACGTGATGAGGAATTCCTGACGCTGAATTCATTGCCAAAAGCATGTCTCTAGGAGGTCCGGAATTTATGAGATATCGCGTGTGAAAAGATTTTTCCCTGCTTTATTACCGGCTCAACTTCTTTCAGCAGGTAAAGAATTCCAGAAAAGATTGATAGCAGGTATGAATAAATTGTTCACTCATGGGAAACTTCCTGAGTGGTACGTGTTAAGTTTAAATTTATTTCAATAGTCTGTATTTTTGCCTTAAGATTGCTTTTATTGATCTGATTTATAACCGAATAAAACAGAAGCACGAAGAAAGGAAAAGCGAAGATAATTTTATGAAATGGAGGAAAATTAATGAGCTTTCTGGATTCTCTTTGTGTTTTAATTCTTGGAGTATAGCCCTTAGTATTTGTTTTTAATTATTCATTTTCCACTCCTGAACAAGGGATTGATTTGTTTTCCTTGTAGGGAAGATCTGAAGTTAGACCTTATTACGTGATATTTGGAAAATACTTTTGCGTTTATTAAAATGTTTCACTATTTTTATTATTCTATTTTTCGTTCTTTGTTTATATATTGCAAGAAGTATGCAGCCTTTAGTGAATTTATTAGCAGTAAAAATATTATTGGTATTATAGGTATGAACAAACGCGATTTAGTATAAACTAATAATATTAGATTATCATATCATGTCCAAACACAATGCAAATCGCCGTTACAATATTAGGATACTGGTGATCTCTGCTTATTTTGTTTTTCAGCGGTTACAGCTTAGCCTTTTGAAGCAGATCATCATGATTTCTTGTCGATCTACAAAGAATTCTACGATTACTTGGTTTCTCCTCCCCCTAATTTCTACTACGCGAATTTTAGAATGTAATATTTGCTCAGTGCTCATTATAGCACCTTAATGATGGGTTTTACCTAAACAGGTGCATACCCGATGAGTTAAGTTAATTACCTACAACCGATCCCATAATTGAAATTCTTAATCAAACTGATAATTTTATCCTACGGAAAGAAAAAAATAGCTCCGATTGGCATAATAAAATTTTGACAATTTCATAGTTTTTTATGACTTAATTAATTAATTTTAGATATATTCATAATAATTTCTAGAAAACACCCCAAAGCTACAATTCCAGAAAAGAGTAGTAAAAATTTTACAGATGGATAAAAATGGGATCTCTCAGAAAATAAGCTCCGAATTTTAATTAGGAGAAAGTTAAACTCAATCATTAGTTTTAAGAAGAAAACAAAGATCAGAAAATACAAACTGACATATTGAGCTCTAGTAGAACATCCCCAAGCTTTGCTCTACAAGAGAAAGACAAAGGGAGAAAAATAACTACCTTTTAGAAGCAGTTATAGCCGCTTAAATTGAGCAAACGTTTTTTAAACCTCATTGGGCAAACTATTTTTCTCACAAAGTTTAGTAAATAGGTACTTTAACTTAATTCCTTTTGATCTATTTATCGCATCAGTTATATAAGCAAAACAAAAATGTACTTTAATTGAATCGTTAATTGATGAAGATGTGAATCAGATCAACACGTCATGGCTTTTAATATAAAAATAGAATTAAAAGCGCTTTGAATAAATATGTAAAAAAAAAAAAAATTCTTGTGGAACAAATAGTTAAAAAAAAGCAATGAAACCGGGGTATATGTATTCATAAGTAAATTAAATAAAAAGTAAAAAATTAACTGATCTTTAAAATTTTTATTTTTTTTTTACAGCCAAAGTTGATAAAAAAGTTTTTATACCTTAATTTGTGAATTATTTAAGTTCAATAACCAATGTTCAACACAGAATAAATTCATAGACCAATATACCTACTATTTAAATAAATCTGCTAAAGCTAGCTACAAGTTAAATCCGAGTGAGAGAGCAAGCAAGAGAATTGGAATTTCCCTTTGACGTTTTCTTTCACTTACCAAGGGTAATCTCCCAAATTTCAACAACTAAATGATTGTTTGGTTTTCTAAAAGGGTCGTTGTCCTAACGTCACATTCATAAGATAATCGATTCTGAAATCGATATCGTACTCACCTCTTAATTTTAAGTGAGAAAGATTTCCTGAACACAGGTTCCGAAGACTTTCCAAAGCAAACTATCGATGTAAGTAAACAAATTTCCTGGGGCCTTTAAGATCCCTTTCTTTAAATATTTATGATGGAAGAGTTCCTAGACATCTGTGAAGATTCCACAGGGGCCTTCTTCTTTAACTCTTTCCTGACTATTTTATTGGAGGTAAATCATGTTTAATCTGCTTAAGTCAAGTCTCCAAGCTTCAACAAATTTATGCTCCCTCTCTTAATGGGCTCAAGTGCCTTAATAAAATTGATTGAGATAATTGTATTAATTGAAAATGTCAATATATTGTCTTTGGAGACAAGGGTATGGAATCCGCCTGGTTACTTTGAGAAATTGAATCCTTATTGATTCTTAAAAGAAACAGTAATCTGAAAGGACGAAAAAAGTCAGTAAAGTAAATTAAAGTTAACATTATTTCAAAGGTTTTATTTATACTTATACCCCTGTTTTAATAAATTAGTAGTAAACGTAAATATGAACTTTGTTCTAAAATGCGAAAAGGAGCTACATAATTTAACCCTAATATTTTATGCTAAATTTGTGTTCTGAAACTTTGTTTCCCCATTTTAGTAAGGTTCCATATTATAAGCTACTTTAAGAAAAAGTTATTGAATAATCTTGTATTAACATCATTATGACTCATTGTTTTCCGAATATGCATTTATTTTGGAACAAAAATATATTAGGAAAGGAAAATAGTTTGAAAATAGTTGTGTTTTTTTTTTGTAAAATTGGATTCAAGGATAATCCGTCAATCCACAAATATAATATATTAATACATAATAGTATAATTTTTAAAGAAAATATATAAATTTTAAACAATATACATTTATGAAAATACAGGGGTTTCCTGTTTTGAATGCATGGTTTAAGATGTACTGTTCAAGAGAAGTAGGTAATAGCTAGAGTATGGTGTAAAAAAAACAGTTGATTGATATTTTACAGTACTTTTACAGTACAGTAAGAGATTACAAAAATACTTCAAAAAAGTAGTCAATTTTTACGGAAAAAGTAAGGCCAAAAGTATGCGTTTAGAGATCATGATGAGATGTAAAGAACATGTACTAATGTATAAAACAACTCAAAGAGGATAATTTAGTGCTCATGAAAATACCATTAGAAGAATTTCCTTCCAAATAAAAGATCCCTCAAGGATGATCTCAGAGATAATTGTGCATAATTGTCTTTTTACTAGCTTCTTATGAATCGACATCTATCTCTTGGGTCAGATTCTGCGATAATTGTGTTAGATTATGTTCAGATTTACATCACTTTGGATGCTGAGAGCAAAAGCAATTCCACTTCCTTCTGCTTCACTTGCTATCACTCGATAAAAATAATGAACGACATTGAGAGCTTTTGCTATAGTCATCTAAGATCTCACATTATCACTTATTTTTAAAATACATTTAAGAGGAGTTAGACACTAATATCTTTTAGCAAGCTTAAGCTTCGTATCATTTCATTTTCTGGGAATACACTTGTTATGTAAAATTAATTCTTAAAGAGCATATTCCCAAAAAAAAAGAATGCTTTTATTAGCATTTTTTAAGCTGTAAAGTTAGATATTATAATTTTATTTATTATTCCATATTAAAATTATTCTTATCAATTGAGAAATCTGTATTGCATAAAAAAGTCGAACACCAGAGTGCAAACAAGAGTGCTCAACGATGAAAAAGTTAATAGTCGACAAACAGCAGAGATAAAAAAAATTGATACTTATCATATTAATTTCAAATTCAATTAAATTATCTCTTTCCTAAAAGCAGACTCAAAAAATTTCCTTAATAAAACTTATTAACTAGTAAACGTGGTTATATTTCATTACTTCACCTTATTTTTCTTTAATAAAGAACTTAAAATATTTATTAACAATCAAGCTCTTATTTGACAGATAAATTTCAATTTTGAAGCCCCCGACATAAAAAATTGTCGCTATTCTTAGCTTAACACCCCCAAATCATAAACCTAATAGAAACTTAGTATTATTTCACAGCTTCATGAAGCAAATTTTCTCGAAAATCTTAATTACTCACTTCCTGCAGAAGCAAACAGACTGAGATGAGCTCCAGACGTAGAACCAATTTAATGAAGATCCCAAATAAGCCCTCCAAAATGAATTGTATCCGAACTTAATCTGTTTGAGAAACAGTTGAGAAATGTTATCGAGTAGATAGTTGGCATAAGAGGTATGCCGAGCCATTTGCATTTATAACAGCCAGATTACTCTTGATTTGTCGATTCTCGGAGAAGATACGGTTCACTGTCATTATGAATTATGCAAAACATTCGGAGACATTTGACATCTGTTTGATAGGGAGGAATTCAAAAGATTTGGTCTGGGAAACGGAAAGACATTTCTTCAATTTTTATAAGAGTTAATGTGATCGATTTTTGCTGGGAAAATATGAAATTAGAATTAAATGAATTGCACTTTAGTTAATTCACATTAGAGTAATGGATTCAGACAGAGATGCCTTGGTCTCTCGTTATTGTAAAACACATTTCCATTTAAATTTGAAAAATGGAGAAATTTTTCATTGAATACTACATGGTGTCAAGGCTAACAGTGCCTAAAGTTTAAAAACTATTTTTACTTAGCTGCTCATTTCATTATTGATATAAAATAGTTTAAACATTTAATATTATATTAAGAAGTTTTAATATCTAGAGAGTTAGATGTGTGGAATGTAAATTTTTTTTTTGTAGAAGGTTGTACAGGGTATTGCTCTAATGCTGTGCAAGACAGTTACAATGAAAAGTTTAAAAACAACGTTTTTTATTTGCACATAAAAAGATCATTATCAGATATTAAAAATTTAATTTTTTTATGTGCAAATAAAAAACGTTGTTTTTTAACTTTTCTTTGTACAGGGTAGTTCTAGTTTCAAATGCCACAAAACATTTCAATGATTTTGATGAAATATGTTTTTACTTAAAAAATGCCAATTCAGAAAAAGTATTTCCTACAGGTATTGAGTGTCCTCGAAATAAAAATTAATAATTGAGGGATAATATGTATCGCACAGATCAGTTGAATTTTTTCGTATAGTAATAACCAGCTTATTGAGGAGAATTATATTTTAAATGTAAATTTTCGAAAGTTTTATAATTAAATTTTAGAACCTAATAAAAAATAAGTTACAAACCTACTGATATGTTCAGAAAAAGTATCTAATAGTGATTTAAATATGTGTCTTGGTATTTAATTTTATTCCCTAAGTTTTAAATAACATTAATTTCACCAGTTATTAGATGGAAAAAATTCTGACTTGAGAAAATTAACCATGGAAAAAACTTGGATAAAATTTGATAATCAAAGTAAAAGCATACTAAGATGCATGAAATTCTCTTCTTCGGGAAATAAGTTTTTCGTTGCAATAAGTTTCAGAGTTGAAGGACTACAACATATTTAAGATAAAATACTTATTATCTTGTAAAACTAACAAAAATAAAAAAATAATACTTGCTTGCCTAAAAATTTTTAATAACTGAAATTCCATTGCTCAACTTAAAGTCCCGGAAAAAACTTAAAAATGTCTATTTTCTTAAAAAGAGACCATATTTTTAAAGTATAGAAAGAAAGAACAGAATTCTTATAGGCTAAACACAAGTATACGCATTAGTTCCAGACTTCTTAAATTCAAAGGATTATGGAATAAGGCTGTTGCCAAGGGATACCAAGAATTGGAGAGTTTTGAAAAATCCCATCGTATTTTCCACACAACTCAACAACACTTTTGTGGCTATTATGGGAAAAGAAGGGGTTTTGTTCTGAATGGTCACTTCTTGCTTTACCTTTTAAGGTGGGATGGCATTTTGAGCATAAAAACAGGGCTAAAACATTTATTTTAGTGCTTGTTAATTTCGTAACAATTAATATTGGACTAACATAACTATTTTTGGAAAAGAGACACGGTACGTTTACTGACACATTTAGTGCTGGTAAGTTATGTGAAACTGATTAAGAAAAATTATCCCTATGTTTTATGAATGGGAGATTAAATGAAAATATTTCCTTAACCAAATCTTACGAATGAAACATATAAAGTTGTTATTAACTTTAAATTCTTTAATTAAATTTTTAATAAATTTTTTCTTTGAATTTTTATTAAAGTTGTTGTTAAAAAAGTGTATACCGTATATTATGTAAAAGTTTCCGAAGATGACGTCTTCTAGTAATTATGAAAATTTCAAAAGGCATCTAACTTTAAAGTAGATGTGTAGAAAACAAATTGAAATATGAGTTTAGAAAACTTTCAAATTCGGACTGCGGATGCGGTGAGGATAATTTACGTCCAAACAAAAAATCAACAGGTTGAATTTGGATGCAGGTTTGAAAACCTGACGATTAAATATCTTTTTAATTTTATATATTATTTTAGTTTTAATAAGTTTTGGTAAGAGTTCCTGCATTAAAAAAAGACTATATTATATTAGAAATAAAATTATAAAAGTACTCCACTCTCCTAAGCAAAAGTTTAAATAAAAAGAATTATGTTAGAAGTTTTAAAAGTTACAGAAATTAAGAAAATCCATCCAAAACGAGGCATCAGGAACTTAGTTGGATATCTGCGTTAAGAACTAATCGCTTTTTAAAAATAAGTTTTTAGGTCATTTAAGCGTAAATTATGTTAATCAAAGTGGTATTCTACAAAAAGTCACTTTTCTCTATTTGATTTTGAACAGTATAAACAAATCAATTGTTCACCCACCATATGAACAGCTAATTTTTTATACTTTTACATGATTGACTATTATGTTTTTAAATAAGATAAGACTTGAGGAAAGGCGCTGCTTTAAATAAAACTAACGAAGATGTATTTACTTTTCTTATTAAATCAAGAGTTTCTGAACGTTGAGTTAAAAAAATTACACAAAAAAGAACAAACTCTGAAGTTTTAAAACCACAAATGTTATAACCCACTATTCTTATCCTCCAAATGCCCCTGCCAACAACAAAGAAATTACATATGCTCCCTCAAACATCGCCATGAAAGAATTATCTAACGCACAAAAAGGTACTAACTAATCCAAAAAATAAATCAAAACCACCAAGAAAGCATTGTTGAATCTATCAGGTAGTCAAAATCTCTTTGTTCTCCGTATCGCCCAATACATCTATCAAAAATTTTAAATAAGTAAAAAAAAGGATTTTTTTCTTCGGCGTTTTTCTATCTTTCAAACAGTTCCAAATCGAAGCCTGCCGCCAGCAGGTTAAAGGACACGCTTTCAGTCGTGCACCGACCCCCTGCTGTGACCTATTGTCTGTGTTAAAGAATTCAAGGGATCCACTCCCTTTGTTCGCTACCCCAACGACTATACCTAATCTTTAAATAAGGGGTCCTACACAAAGTGCATTTCAATGTCCTCTAGGCTTTCAGGCGAATGATTCAAACCTCTGGGGGATGTTTTGTGGAATTTTACTCAAGGCGTTTTCAGCAACAATGAGCTAACTCCTATAGTTTTACATGGGACTTAGCTCAATGCAGCAACAAGCACCTCAATTGGATAAGTTTTCGAATTTACTGATGTTTTTGTTAATTATAATGTAATATAAAATAGTGATAAACAGCATAATAGTTTAAATAGTTGCAAACGTAAAATGTTTTAGTAAAATTAATAGTGAGAGTCGCATAAGTAGTAAAAGCAAGCGTAATAATAAAAATATGGTAAGTAATATTAATAGAAAAGGGATAAAAATTAGTTTGTAGTAAACGCGTACACAAAATATTAAGAGCAAGATTTTTAATGCAAATAATAAAACAATGGTTTTAGAAAAAAAATATCAGTATTACTTAATACTTATAATAAAAATAATAATAGTTGTAATCAACAGATATAGTGAAAGATAAATGAAAATGGCAGTAGTAGTATAAAAGTAAGTTTATAAATGACTTTCAAACATTTTGATAAAATAAGATTAATTTGAGGATGTTCGGATTCATTCGGGAAATTAAACAAAAATTAATATTGAGAAAAAACGCCTTAATATTAATTAATTATCAGAAAAATCAGCTTAAAATTGTTAACATAACAATATCTTATAATATGATATGTATCTAAAATACTGTCATAAAACTTGATATACAAATATAGTGAATTAATTTCAAAATTCTTTGACCAATATAGAATTTACTCAAAAATAATATTTTTTATACATCCACATCAAACTCACTTAACAATTCATAAAGGGTATTTTCCATTGCATTTCAAATGCAAAAGGCAATTTCTACTACATCCCTTTAGACCTAGACGGAGAACCGGAGTAGAAAAATCGCCAAAACCCTTTCTCCGATACCTTATCTGACAAATGTAACGTCCTCTTCCCATTTATTTCTCATTTTTCATGATTAATGTGCACCGTTAATACTCTTTCTTGCCACCACCGCATTTCTTGCGACAGTCTCGTCGCAGAAATTCTTCAATTATGCAACGTTGTAATCCAACCGTACATGAATAAATAAGACTGAAGTAAAAGAGTGCTTTCAATTATAAATTATTTTTTAAAAAGGAACTGTATAATTAAAAATTGGATCGGGTAGAAAGAGATACTCCCTGTACCAATTATCCAGATCGCGCTCCTTTCATGTAGGATTCTTTATATAAGAATGGCAATGAGATAAGTAGAATTCATTTTGTTTTTAAGTCTTTGATAAGAAAGTGATAGCAGATTTGAGAATATGCCTCCAGGCTTGACAGAAGGTGAGTAAAAATAGATTAAAATGCATTAATAAATCAGTCTGGTAATGGAATCCTTGGTTTTGATTGCTTACTATGTAGAAGATATTGAAGTGTCAAATTCCAGCTACTTAATCATGAAAGAAAGTAACTCAATTTATTTTAATAGGTGTTGAAAATTTGAAACTAAAAGGTTTTTGCCTTTTTATATCAAATGATGGATAAAATATAATGAGCACAAAAATGTCCTAAATAAAATGTCAAATACATATTGTAGCGGTTTAAACGAACTCTATTTAGTTCGGGAAATTGATTAACTTGCCTTTTATGCTCATTTGACTAATCCACGCAAAACTTAAAATATTAAATCTACATGTTCATTCTCTATAAAGTATGTGTATATTTTATGGGCAATGTGATAAATCCGGGCACTATTAATAATTACCACCTGAACTTCGGACATTATTAATAATGCCTGAATATTAATATTAATATTTTAGAACTTGTGTTTTTATTACAAAACATCCACGTCTAAAGAAAGACAGAAACACACGTTAATAATTTTGATTTAAAAGGGAAAGATAAAACTAAACTACTTTTTAATATTGGAAATTCAATACAGGAAATAATTCTGCTAATATTAAAGAGACAATACTGATAAAACCTCAGAAAATTGCGAGGATGAAATATAGGTACTCTTTAAGCATTTACTATCGTGTTTGAAACATGATTTATGCATTTAACATCCGATTGGGAAATAGTTGTTATACTGTTTATTACATATAAACATGCTTCCTGAATAATATTCTTAGGATTTATACCCTCGAGATAGATTATGTAATCCATAATATATTTTCACACTATTATGTAATCAACAACTTGTATTCAAATGAGAGATACATTATATTATTTACTTTATTTGCAATTGTTGGAATAATCGAGTAAATTTTGATGATTAATTTATGTCAACTAACAATGCGTATTATGAAAACCTAAGTTATTTCAATGTGTTTTAATTGTTTATCATCAATTTTTAACATTAATATTCTAGAACAGGTATATTTTATTTAATGTGGCCGTGTTGAGGATAGACAAGGTTGATATAAAGATAGGTAGTTAGTATCAATTAGCAATGCTTCATAAAAATAATTTAACGTATCAATTTTTCTTCTTTTTTATTTAAAAATTATGCAAATATAGTTTTCAATGAATAATAATAAGAAGTTTTGAATCAAGTAAAGATATCAAACTTTTAAAAAGTGAATAGATTAAAAATAATTTGGTTGTGTTATACATAAATTAAAGACATAATACAATTAATCATATTCCAGTTTAGAAGATAAAACGTTAAAATACATGTTTCTAATAATTGATTCAAATACTATAAAAATGTTTTCTTAAATTCTTTTTTTAAACAGTGATAATGTGTTTTGATTTTGAATAAAATTCCTAAATATAAATTTACAATGCAATAGACTATTAAATGAATGAAGAAAATATATTTTGAATCAGGGTAGTAAGCACAAAACTGGTTTCATAAGATGCCATCTATCAAAATAAAATATTGAGTGATGGATGCTCTTCTTCCCTACATTTTTTGACACTTTAAGTCATCCCTTTCAAACTGTATGATGAATGTTTCTTTCCATAATGGTCAGCTAAACACCTGGATAGCGAGGTTGATATTATTGATCTTAGATTTGTTTTTTTCCCTAAACCCCCATTTATAATTTATTGCTATGATGCAAATTTCAGGAAAGAAACAATTAGAATACACGACCGAGAATATATAGAATAGATTCATGGTGTGCATAAAAAAGGTTTTTGTGATACTTAATACAAAAAAAACATTATAATCTTCACAAATATTACAGCTTTGTAAACACTAGAAAAAATTTAATTACTTAGAAATTTAGAATTATTAGTATTTAGATGCTTTTGTTTTACACATTTTATAGGAGGGGTTTTTTTATTGTAATTCATACTTTAGTCAGATGTTTTTACTATTTAACACATTAAAGGCCGCTATATGAACCTGAACCTCTATGAAAAAAATAATTTTTTGTGTGTTTTAAGATTGATTCAATATGTGTCTCTAATCATAAAAAGTTTAAGTTTTCAAAAAATCTCTTTTCGGACCGGATGTATGATATGTTTCCAAAATGGAAGCTTTGACGCAAATTTCTCCACCACAGTGTTAGGAGTTGAACATTTGATTTTAAACGATTACTAAATGAAGTTAAAAATTCCCATTAATCATTTATATATAATTAATAAACTCAGGTATTCTATATTTCGCGTATTACGTATAAATTTCAATTGTTCGTAATTCATAAGTTTTTTCAAAACATGTGATTCTCTTTGTTTGTTTATCCTAATAGAATCATTTAGAATTTAGCTTGAATAGTTTTTTTATCGAGTTTTAATTTTTTTATGTTGGTTTTGAATTTTATTCGAGTTATCTATTCCTTTTACAAAGAATTTTCTGTTGGACACTAAAAATTTCTATTGTAAGTTTTTTTTTCCAAGGTCATAAACATGAAATACCTTACTTATCTGCTGCGAATTCATGGGAATCTCATTATTTCTTACAGTCTAAAACTTGCTGTGCAGCTAAAATCCACAACATTTTTACATTAAAATGAATGCAAAGAAAGTTTCTCATCCTCACTTACTGGATTTTTAGTTTACATTGCAGATAAAGAATTCGATACTCATTCCTTGTTCATTCTTCAGAAGATAGGAGGTGGAACCGTGACTAATTTGATTGTCTTTTAGTCCGGATTGTACCTCGGACCTATTCAAGGTACAGGCGAGTACCTTGATTTACTAAAAAATCACTATGCTGACATTTATGACATTAGTATTTGAATTTTAAAAGTCGGGTAGAATTTAGTTTCAAATAAATAAGTAAATTCAGTTTCAATAAATGAAAAATTACAGGGTAAAAAGTAAAAATAGATCCGAGGTGCAAGACCCTTCCATTTTGATGAATTTAATATTTTTCAATAAAATGGAATTACTTGTTGAAATTTATAGTATAAGGATATGGTATAGGATTATTGAGCATAATTTAAACATTGAACTTACTTATATTATGTAATGATAAGTTTTTAATGCAGTTTTATCTTAAAGGTGGATTTGGAGATTAAATAATTAATAAAAAATACAACTGTAACAATAAAAGAAAAAATATAAAAAAAGAATGAATTTAAGTAGAAACTCTTATAGAGTAAACGAATTAAAGCATATTATTTATGACAATGGGTAACCTCCCCAAATCAGTCAAAAATAAAAATTATAAATCTGAATTTGATTAAAACCATCGACCTCAAACTTAACTCCTTTATTTACAGTTTCCCCCACATCTTTCATTGTCTGAGAAAAATGACGCCAACAAAGTTTCTCCAGCGCAGCGCCAAACTTTGTTTATTTGTTTGGGATGTGAAAGGACTTCCCTCTGAGAGAAGTGAACTCTTCCAGAAGTGCACCTCCCCTCTGCTCATTCTGCTCACTGGGACCAATCGAAGTGTCTCTTGGCGCTCCTCCTAAGGCTGCTACAGACTCCGCCTAATGAAAAGGCGCCATGCTCGCCAACCGCGCCAAACGCTCAACTTTCCCCATCCCGATTTTAGCGAACTCAACAAGTGATACATCTGTTACTTCAAGGCAAAATTATTGCTGAAGATGGTGGAAAAGGTTTATGCCTTGTTTTGCATCGTTTAAAATTATCTTTTGAAGATTTCTTTCTATTAAAGTTGGTTAATCTCTAGGGAAGGAGTTTTCAACTTAAAAAAGACCGCATTTAAAACATGTTTCAAGTGGCAAATCGCAAATAAGTCAGGACACTCAAGATTTTTTTAGGGGTATATGGGGGTTTGTTAATATGAAACTTATATGGAAGAGATGGAAAAAAACATGTATATCTGTAATTCACACGGGGAATTTTTTATTGAAAATTATAAAATCTTTTAATGAACGAAGTTTGGAAAAATAAGTTAAGATGTTTACATTATTTATATCACTTTAAAATTTTTCTAGATTTTATGAACTATTTAAGTATCCCTTACAAGTTCATAAAACAAGCGTCTACTGTATCTACCTTCAAAAATATATGTATATAAAAACAGTGTCTCTTCTCTTTTCATAAGTAACATAACTTCAAAATCCTGTACAAGGATATATAAAAAATATAAAAAATGTACTTTACTAGGAAATAATTTTCCTAAAAAAATTTATTGTTAATGAGATGAGTATCTTTTCAGAAAGAAACACATTCAAGATTTATGTTCCTTTTTTTAATTAATAAAATTATTAATATTGGTTTTGAGTTGTTTCTTCTTATTATTTGAAAATCAATAGATATACCTATATAAACAAGTAAGTGTATGCATACTTACATAAAAAAAAATAGTTCTTATTTCAAACGTATAAGGAAAGTAACGAATGACTGCCGAATGATGTCCATGCATGAACAGAGACTCGATCCCTGAGCACCCGACTTCGTTTTTAATTTACATTAACTTATTTTTACAGAGTAAAGATTTTAACAAATGGTTTGATTGTTTAAAATTGATCATTTGAAGATTAATTTGGTGAAGCAAGTGCAAAATAGTACTTTTTAGTACACACAAAGTTTACTTCAGGTTTTAAGTTCCCGGGGAGAACGCACTTTTCAAATTCCTTGCTAAGTAATGAGTAAAAGAAAACTTACTTATAAATTGAACTTGATAAACTGAATGAACTTAAATATAAATTGAAATTAAAAATACAAATACTATGCAAATTGAATGAGCTGGCTTTTACAAGTTGTACCAAGGAGAAAACGTTATCACTTAACTTAAGATGTAAAGCTCTGCCATTCTCTGCTTTGGCTCTCAGCTCTACACATGAGAACTGGCTCAAGTCCTCAACGTTATAAAAAACCCGGCAACCCGTTATAAAAAGTAACAGCAGTTTAAATTTATAATTTCTTTTTCATTAGTAAACTAGACCTTAAAAGTTGCCAGAATTTTCAATTCTATAAAGTTAGATTGGAATAAAGATCTGAGAAAATGTGAAACTTCTGAGTCTCTGTTTTTTCCCAAATTAAAAAAAACAGAAACAGAAAAAACAAAGAAAAACTTAACTTGAAATTTCTCAGTTATTTGATAGGAAATAAAAAAATAAAAATATTGAGGAAAGAAATATTAAATCAATCATGTTTGAACTTTTATCTTCTTTTTTTTTAAATGTAATTTTATCATAAAATTGTTTAGAAATTATCAAATAAAGAAATTCGGAATATCTTTCATAAAGTATATTTATTAAAAAAAACTACGTGTATCCTACTAGAACGTGTATCCAACACATCATAGTGATTTCCATCAAAGCATGTACTTTTATCTTCTGTGTCTTACCCTACCACTTATTGTAACTCCTTAAAATATTTAGAAAACATAAAAGAAGTAATTTTTAAAACAAAATAAAATATAATATTTGATTAAAAATAAAGTTAGAATTAAAACCAAATTATGATGCATGTACCTATGTATTATTATTTGCTTTGAGACTTTAGACCTTAAAATGTTTTTAATGCACCGAGATCTGAAGGTACATGAAAAGTACATTATGTTATAATTTGTAGGAAAGTAACAGTAAGTTACTTCAAGGAGAAAAAACAACCTCTTTTGTATGAAAAATGTAGCATAAAGAAGTTTACAAGTATCATATTATTATACTTTTTATGGTTTGAAAAAGCAAAAGTCTAAACTGGATATATGTTAAGAAATGTTTGAATAGCTAAGTATGTACGTATTTTTTTTTCCCAATACTATTCTTTTGAAATTCTTCTATTTCTTTCATTGAAATTCTTTTCACAATCCTTTGAAAAGTTCAAAGATTTTTATTTTTAAGTATCATTGAATATGTCCGTCATTCAAATGCAGTAGGCATATTTCAAATAGAATAGGTACTTCCAATATTTTAAAATAATCTTTTTGTCAAAAATAAACACCAAAACTTTAAAATGCCTAAAGTTTATTATGTATTTGTTAAAAAGTTAATTATTAATTCCTATATTAATTATTAAACTAAATAATTCCTATTGTGTAAAAATGAAAACCCTCCCAATGAAATTTAATAAAAAGAAGTCTTTATTAATAAAATGATAGCATAATAAATAGATTAGAAAACTTTGTTTCTGTCAGTTTTGCTTTCATTCAATAGATTTTTTTTTATTTTTTCAACCAAATTTGTATAAACTTTTCGTAAATGTATGAAATATAAAATAAAAAAGTGAGGAGTTCTGTTAGAATTTTTTAAGGAAAACACGCGTACATAATTTAGTTTTTGTATGCATAAAGTTAGGCTTAAAGAAATGTAATAAGAAAAGAATTTTGAATTGTGATGTGAATATTGTAATTAAAAGAGAAATTTTCAGTATTTGAAGTAAACAATTAAAATTAAGATAACTATTTAGTAGTGTTATTCCTTCTTCAACCCGAACCTAGTTTTCACCCTTTTCCAGTTGAAGTTGTTTTTTTGGCAAAGTAAGCGCTATGTAGGAAAATATTGTTTTACAGGTAGAAAGACGTAATGTAAGAAAGCATCATTATAGGGTGGTAGGTTGCTCAAATAACTCCGAGCAAGATGACATTATCATAATACTCGGAAATATAAAACCGAATTATGAGTAAAATAATATAAAATTAAGTTATCCAGTAATTAATACTAAAGTAAATTAATATTAAGAACAAAACTTTTATTTAGTTGAAAATTCGAAACAGATGCTTGGAAGAGATATTCCAAATAGTACGTAAATGAATAGGAACAGGAAGTTTAAGCGAGCATTACAGAAAACTCATATAAGTATTTTTCTTTTTACTTCGAAACTTACGGCGAATTTTCGCCAAACGCGGTATCCTCAAATACACATCCGGCATCCGAGTCGTGGCGGAAGGATACACATCTCTTTCAACCGTAATCAGGTCGGCGCGATCCCATTGGAAATTTAAGAGCAGAAACTTAACAAATTTAGACCTATAGAAAAGGATAGAAAAGCTCATATAAAGCATAGACACTTTAGTTTCTCCTTTCCGAATTCCCCTTAAGCAGACTATCAGGGAGTAGTACGGAATGTTTGTAAGGGTTCATCCCTACCTTCTCCCCACGGTAGGCGAAGCATGAACAGCATCCCATCCATGACGTCACGGCCTTACCTGCTGACGTCACGGGTCACGTGATGTAGAGGTCGGGCAGTGAAGTGGTTGAGTTCTGAGACGCTACAGGTAGTTTCGGGCAACAGTTCGAAGCGTGTAGATGTGCGCTCCCTACCCTCCCTGGTATGTTCCCTTTCTTGCATGTGTTCTGCCCTTTCTTCAGTTTAGACTTAGATTTTCAGTGAGGCGTATTCAGTGATTCACTCTATCGGGGACTTCTCCTTCTGAATCGTTTCGGACGTCTTATTTCTAGTTTTGGAGTTCCCTTGTTTACATTTCGGGGTAGTTAAAAAAGTCAGCGCTGCTTTCTCCGTTTTGAGTTTAATGCACTCTGCCGTTGAATCGCTCGTAGTTTAAAAAGTTTCCTCCCCGGTCATTTCTAACTTTTCGACCGATGCCCAAAATAAAATAAGCGTTCACAATACAATTTGGATTATTCAAAATAAATGCTTCGTACGTTTTAAATGGGGAAAAATCCTGTTCAGTTCCGTGGTAGAAAATGTGCTCGGAGTAAATGAACACATTTTTCAAGAGTAGAGAAGGAATACAATAAACTACTGGATTATTCTATATTAATAATTTAGAAATTTAGTCCCAATATTTGATTCTATTCAAGCATTTACTTGAAAAAATATTATATGTCATTAAATCTTTTGAAAATGCATTAAATTAGTTATAAAAAGGAAATTAAGTACTGACAGAATATTTCCTCGTCTTAAGGTGTTGAATGTAAAAATTGAAAACTGTTTAAAAAAAGAAATTTCTTGCAGATATTCCTATATTTAATTAAACCTTCCTCATATTGCATGTTTAATAAAGTAAAAGCAAAACTCATTTACTTATTTAAATATGGTTCTCAAATTTTGATTTTATGCTTAGAAATGAATATTTAACGTTTAATTTTTTTAAGGAACTGTATAAGGCAAAGGTAAGTATTTATTATAGAATTATAATTAAAGAGTAATTTACTTCTTAGGTAATGGTCAGTCAGTCTTAGATCTCCAAAGCGCATGAAGACTTCTTGTTTTAAGGTAAGTAAAGTTTTGTTCACTTTTAAAATTTAAGGTTTATGCAATAGCTTGTGTATATAATAGTAAGTAAAGCATGCTTAGTATTGAAATTTCTAGATGAATCTTTGAAAGTATACGGTAAGTAACTATATTTTTAGTTACGGTTGTGCATGTTTATAATAAAGTTCAACAAATGTCTAGAAAAGTAGAAACTTTTAATTACAGTTTTAACTTTAAGTTCATATTTATAATGCATCACTGCATAAGAAAAAGAAGTAAAACTTTTTGCACTTTTGTATGAAATAAATTTAAACCCCAAAAACTGAACCTATATAAATCTATAATCGGTATAATAACTATTAATTATATCGACAATATTCTTCATCTAATATTTTAAACACGTATATGTTACGGGCAATATTATTAATAATGTCCGGATTTATCATATTATCCGTAACATACACACTTGGCAGGGTTTTTATACAGGATAAATTGTAATGTTGCAATAGATGAAAACGATTAAATTGGATCTTTTTCATCTACAAACTTTATTTCGTTCGAAACACATTAAAGGAAAAATAATCATGTAATTTCGTTCTTTCATTTAAGTCATAAAGTAAAAATTTACCCTAAATTTTAGGTAACCAAGCAAATGTTTTTATTCATTGTACGTATGAACGTATTTCAAATTTGGTGAAGCAAAATAGCTAACAGTTCTCAGCGCCACCTGTAGCCAATGCTTTCTTAAAAGGGTTACTATCATTTACGCGACCTATAAAAATTTAGAAGCCGCAAAATAGTAATATATTTGTGAATAAATATTAGTTATACGTCCCCCCTACAAGAATGAATTTTCAATAAAAATTCTTAATTTCTTAAATTGGACGTTATCCTATGTTTTGGAATAAGCATTGTGACAAAAAACTATCATTTTATTTCAAACAATCAGTTTGATGTCTTTAGAAACAATTATTTTTGTTAAGGAACTTTGGTCTGATTTCTTTGGTAAAATGTCTCTTTAATGTAATAGCACATAAGAGAAAAACCAAACGTTTATTTTTGTCCTCTGCTTTGTAGATTTCCTCAGTTCATTGAAGGAATTCTAAATAAAAGTTCTCCCCAAATATTAGTAACCCAACATTCTAATAGAGTTCATTGATACTTTACATAAAACACAATGAGTCAACACTTGAAAAAATTATGGACCGAAATTAATTTCCTCACCTATATATAATTAAGGTTAATTGTTATTCGAAATACCAAATCCATTCTTACCAAACATAGTTTTTATTTAAAAGGGTATTTTTAGGGATGTTAAATTTAGTTGAAAATTGCCAAAACTCCTATAGAAAGGAATTTTATACCTATACCTATTCTACTGATTGTAGAGTTTCGAACCATAAAAATGTAAACTTAAATCAGGTTATACTCAAGATAATCAAAAACGTGCCAAAAGCAGTTCATGCTAACCACGGCTGTAGGAGGATTTGCCTTGAGTAACGTCTCAGAAGTACGCCTAGTCATCGAATACCAAAAGGGACGGGAAGTATTTATTCCCGTCACTTCCTGAAAGGTTTATAGGGGAATCACTGAATAGTAGGGAGCTTAATCCCAGGAATGGGAGTGCAACGATCTAGTGTTTTGTATCGATTTCCTAGAGACGCCAAGAGTCCTCAGAAACCTGCTAGTTTGGACAGAGGACATCTATTTACGTGCCTCCGGTTACAATGAGGAGGAAACTTCGTGGGAGAAATTGAATAAAATGAATGGGGCTTTTCTGAATGAATCACGAGATCGTGAAATAGCAGTCTTTGACATCAAAGCAGGCTTATTGATTTTTGAAAAGATAATTTAATGAGGGGAAGGATTTGCGGGAGATTTAATATTAGAAAATATATTGGCATTACTGGTGGAAGGAAATTTTTAGTGCGAGATTCTTTGGAAGAAGGGAAATGCAGAGGATTAGAACTGTTGAATAAGAGACAAACGGATGGGTCATAACATAATAGGAGAAAGTTAAGTAATGGAAAAAGTTAAAAGAATTAATTATGTAAAATAAGATTTTAATGGAAATTTGGTCAGAGACATTAGAAGTCTTAACATTATAGGAAAAATTGAGCTTGTGAAATATAAGACCCTCTTTTTTATCTAATGGTAAAGATGGGAATTTTAATATAGGGGAGCCTGTTTTACTTTCGGACAAAATCACGTTTTAATTTTTCTAAGACAGATAAAATCATATTTCAACCATTTAAAGTGCCCAACTTATACTCACAACCTTAGTAAATAGGGAAATATTTTTATTAGCTCAAATTTTGAAAAATGGATTTTTAATAATTCGACAAGAATTGTGTCCATAAGTACAAAAACTTGTTCTCCCTACGGAGAGACCTAATTGTACCTATGAACAATCATTGCACCATTTAAAAGTGGAGTATTAATTAAAAAAAGTTATAAATGAATATTTTTTTATTGATATATTACCTTTTAATGAACAATTCCTCGCTTGTAATAAATTTGAAATAGATTTTTTTAAAGTAAAGTATTTACTAAAGTATATAACTTAGGTACAACAGTCTCCCCTACCATTTATTCTAAGTAGCTCAAAAAGTGTGAATCTTCAAAAAAGGCAACTATTTAAAAATTATGAATGCTTTAAAGGTTTGTAGCCTCTGAAGACCTTTCACATGAAAATGCTATTCCTCTTTCTTCGTTTTTTAAAAGATATCGCTTTAAGTTGCGAATTATCAAATCCGTTTCTAAATTTTTAATTGAAAATTCTTTGGAATAATGTTATTAAAATATTCAAATGATGTAAAAAAACCGTGAATTCTTTAAAATTCACAACAAACAAGATGCATGTAATTTTTGATATTTTAAAAATTTAACGGCATTAAACAATCTTACTTAAACTCTTACCACATACTTACAATACTTTTGTAAAATAGTGAATTCCACATACACAATTCATTACTTACTTACTTCCTTACTTTTTAAAATCCTTTAATATATAAACGAATTATAATTAATAATAAGAGTAATTTTAGAGTCTTTAAAAAACAATTAACAAGGAATTGGAAAACCTCATTTGAAAGATTTTAGTTAATAATTTTAGTTATTTTGAAATTCTTCTTGAGCCCTAACGCTCCAACTTAAATCGGAATAAAAAATTATAACTAGAATATAGGAGACGGACCTTAACTCTTAATTTTTTTTGGTAGTAAAAATTTTTACCCTACTTTTACCAAAAAATGCATTACAAACTCTTTAACCTCAGGAGATTTTTCAAAATATTAAATTTAAATTATATTTTAATTAGTTTCTCAAAGTACTTACCTTGAAAAGAACTTTCTAAAATGAGTAATGCGTAAACGTTTACCTTAGAATTACTGTTTGAGTAAGCTTTTGAAGATTAAAAGTTTTAATGTATTTGAACTGATTTATTTATGCGTAAAACTTACCTTTAAAAGCTTCGTTTAAAATGTCTCTTACTAAGTTTAACCTTCATTAAGATAAATTTAATACATTTTTTACATACAATTTAAAAATTTTAAAATAACGTGAAGAAATAATTGTTTTTTAGAGTATTTTTCCAAGTTTTCAGCATGTTTTAGTTATATTTAAATCTTTCTCCACACGCAATGAAAACAATGGTATTCAAAATATGTGATAATAAAATTTTGTAAATTTGTAAAAAAAAAACTTTGTAAATTTAAAACATGGTTCAAAATTTATTAAAACGCATGCTTTGGCTTTAGATTGCCTTAAAAATTCGCACATCACATGCGAATGAAAAATATTTAAAATCTTTGTAAATAACAAAAACAAAGGGTTTATTTCTAAAATTTTACTGAGGGTTTTTTAAAACCTTTCTATTCCTAAAATATGAAAATACTCTTCTGGGAAATTCGACTGAGAAAAAAATCGTCAAGAAAATTATAAAGTTCTTACTATCTTCACTTACGCTTAAATTAATATTACACTTTAGGTCATCTAAGATATTCCTATTAGGAATTTTAGGAATCAGCAAAGATTCTTATTTTAGAATTCCAATTTTTAAATTATTTAGTGGCAACCTAAAATTAAGCATATTTAAAACCTAATTATAACTTTTTATGTAAAGTGCTGATCCTTATTTCATAAGATTTTAAGAAACGTTCAATCTATGATACGAAAAAAAAAAGACAGGTATAAACTGTCATGAATAATTTTACGTTGAACTTTATGCTTTTAGTATTTTTCAATTCTAATTATAATTTAAAAAAAACTCCATTGAAATTTTTCAATTTAAACCACTTGTTTAGACAATATAATTTCAAGCAAGGAAAAGAAAAGAAGGTAAGTAAATAGGTTACAGAAGTGGCAAATAATAGATGAAATGATAAATTTCGTCGTATAAAGTCGTAGATTTAGTAAGTATAAGTGGTTATCAGGTAAGATATGTTTACGTTTCCTTTGTATTCACATTCATTATTTTCATGGTAAAATATTAATATGAATAATTTAAACATTAGTTAGTTGTACTTAGAAATTATTAATTAATTGCAATAAAACTTAAATTAAGAGCTGTTTTCATAATCATTCTTCCGTATACATGTAAGGTATAAAAGATCTTAAATTATAACAAAAGTGAATATCTCTTTACTTAGCTAAAAATTATTTTCAAAAATTAAAAGTTTTTTTACCAATTACCTACAGTGTTCTCTTTTTGTCAAAAATATAACTATTTAAAGCGATACAGCAGGAATTTTATCGGGCTCTACGATGGTTAAATTTGGTGTAATACTTGGTTGATCTTTTCAAATTTAAAGGTAGTATGAATTATTTTTCATCATTGTAAGAAGTTTTGCCAAAAGGATGTTTAAAGTCGATAAAGATAACAATTTAAAAAAAACAAAAACCCTTCTATTTTTGGAAAGTTAATCTTGCACCCGATCCTTTGCTCGAATACAAAAATATGATACGTTGCCAATCTTTTTATTTGGCTGGATATCAAGTATTTTTGCAGTGGATTTAGTTCTTAGGTCACCTTAAAACTAGTACTATGTAACGTGATAAAGTTTTAAAATAATTTTAGAGATTTATAAATTTTAGATAGATTTATTTCTTTCCTGGGTAGATAAGTACAGATTTTAAAATATCTAGTTATAAATATAAAAGAATGCTTTACCTTTTAAAGGTATTTCATTGCAATATTGAAGGGTTATGAGGAAGGTTCTGTTTTACATTGAGGGTAAAGTTTTAGATAAAAAATTTAGTGAAATCTATCCTACTTCTAATACATTTTTTAATCTTAAGATTTTAAGATTATCAAAGTTATAATATAATATGATTTAATTCGAAATACATCATTACTATATTAACTATATTTCATCTTAACTATATTTCTATAACACATATATACAGGGTGTATCTGAAATGGTGCGACAAACTTTAAGGGGTGATAGTACTCATCAAGACGAACAAGAATTGGTATAGAAAGGGGGGGTCGCAGATACGCCGTTTAAGAGCTAGGACTTAATGTAGTGCGAGTGCGTTTCAAAAGGCCGTTTTTAGAAGGCCCGTGTGACGAAACAAAACATAATAAAGTGAAGAACATTATTGCATGAGGCACAGGAGTATCCGTACTACTTAAACCCTCAATGTGATGGAAATTGGACCACTTGCTAAACCGTGGGATGAGTTTTAAAACGTGCAATATTCATCTTTTAGCCAAAGAATGGAGTTCCCTTAATGGTACTTAAAAAATGATGATCGGGGAAGGAATTTTCAATGATCATACAGTTTCAATGATCAATGTATGATCATTGAAAATTCCTTCCCCGATCATCATTTTTCTATGTACCATTACACTAATGTAAGGGAACTCCATTCTTTGGCTAAAAGATGAATATTGCACGTTTTAAAAATCACCCCACGGTTTAGCAAGTGGTTCAATTTCTATCACATTGAGGATTTAAGTAGTACGGATACTCCTGTACCTCATGCAATAATGTTTTTCATTTTATTATGTTTTGTTTCGTCACACAGGCCTTCTAAAAACGGCCTTTTGAAACGCACTCGCACTACATTAGGTCCTAGCTCTTTAACGGCGTATCTGCGACCCCCCTTTCTATACCAATTCTTGTTCGTCTTGATGAGTACTATCACCCCTCAAAGTTTGTCGCACCATTTCAGATACACCCTTATAGTAAATTTAATGAACTTAAAAATACTTTTACCATGTTGATATTATAATCCTTTATTGTTTGTAGTTCTAAAATTCTTATGGATAAATTTATTTTTCGGGTTTTTTTGTAAATTACTTAAAAGTAAATAAATAAAATAATTTAAAGAATATATTTATATATTTTAAGTAAAATATTTATTTTGATACATTTATAAAAAACTGAATTTGTTTCTATAGGTGCTCGTTTAAAGCAGGTTTAATGAATTCGAATCTATGCTAACTATTTATTCTTTTTCTTATTAGTTGAAATTTTAACTTCAAACTTTTATTTAACGAATTAGTATCTTTACATAATTTTACCGCTGGAAAGGAACCCTTATATATAGCCTAAGAAACAGAAAAATACGTTTTATAACGACTGTTTACAACAAATAAGGAAATATTTAACCTAATAGAGGACAAGTTAATTTTTTAAATGATTGATTTAATGTTTAACGTTATGTATTTGGTCACTGAAAGTAATTAAACATGCCATATTTCTCATCGGATATTTTGTTTCTACTAATATTTCAGCTTGATTTTTCAACTACCTTTTCATTAGATAGCTGGAAAATCTTTTTGACTGAAAAGTTATCCGTTATGCGAATCTATTTTATTTCTATAAAACCTGAAAATGCTTTATTCAAATTTATGTGAAATTGGTTAAGCATTGAATAAAAATGATAAAACCATCCTGAAAGCTCACAAAAGCAACAAAAAGCGTCTATCAAGAGTAGAAAAGCGGTAACTGGAACACATTTAGGCAGATCTTTGAAACGCATTCTCTGCTGTTATCACCACACTGACCAAATTGTAAGGAATGTCTGCTGAAAAGCTCTAGCTTTGCAAACACTATTTGAACCGGCGAAGTAGACGTGACTCCCATGCTTTGTTAGGTCCCTGGGTTGATAAATAGGCTTTAAACCCAAAGAGGTACGTCCAGCTGGCTTTTAACCTACTCGGCTAAAGTACCGATTTCCTCTCTACTCTTTTGACTCACTCCGAGACCAGAAAATGGGAAAGGACAATTCATTGCGGTTCCATTTTAATGGGATGGAATATTTAGAGAATAAGATGAGAGAAACCTAGGCATGCCGCACAATAAGGGATGCTTTTGGGAATTCCGAACTAGATTGAGTAAACTGAGACGGAACCACAAATGCGTTGACAATGACTACTATTTGAAATGTTAAAGCTAAATATCCAATATGATGAAGATTACTTTTGATTTTAAGGTTTTATTGTTGAGGGTGGTCTTTTTAAATGGTTATTTTGAATATATTATCCTTATCTCTGAAATCTCTAGAAGAGCGCAAATCTCGAATTTTCTACTTTTAATTAGTGGTGTTCATCTCTTAACCGGTTCGGTGTTATTGAAAATTTATGCACCCTCATGTATTATGTAATTAGTGTAAACTGGGCTTTAATACGTAAGTGTGATAGTAATCTCTTTTAAATTCTTAAAAGTCAACAAGTTTTTAGTTTTTTTGGTGATTCTTATATTTAATTTTAATAGTTATTATCTTAAGTTTTTATCAATTAATATGAATTCTTAAAAAAATTTGATTAACTTTTGACAATTTTCGAATCTACTATGGTAAAAAATAACTTATTCTATTCCTCCACTTAAGGTATAAAATATAATAAAATGGATTGAACCTGTTAAATTTTACTTTTTTTTGGAAACTAGAAATTATCTTTACCGAATTATAAATTAAAAATATCTCCAAATTTTGTCATTTCTTTTAACCAATTACAAATTCTCTCAATCTAAGTTACATTGGATATTTTTAAAATCCAACTTTTCCAATTTTTTCTTGTGGAAATCCTTTTACCAATTTTAAAACAAAATTCGGATAAGGTTTGAAAGAAAAGAGAGAAATACAATAAAGTAGTGAATAAAACCCTAAAAAAAGTACTGAATAAACATAAACGAAAGTATAGCAATCTCACAACATTTCATCTTCACCCTTAATGTTTTCAAATCTTAAAAACACGAAACAAAACATCTGTTAAACCCAATTCCAATTTAAAGCTAAACAAATTTATCGCGAAAAACAATTTCGTGAAAAACTCGTTTTCAAAAACAAAAGCGCCCTAATGTGGCCTAGAATCAGTAATGTTGTTTGTTATCGAAGAGCGAAAAATTGCATAATAACTGCAATTATCGTGCCATATAAATGGCGCCCACTTGATCACATCTCAAATGGGGTCTGATTCTATCCTGAAAAACACTCCTAAAACATAATGGACAAAAGGGAATTTCATAATAAATGAGTCATTTCTTCGTAGAAAGGTTTAATTAACCGAAGTAACAACATTGGCATCCACGATACAGCTTTTTAAACAATACTCTGCGAGTACGAAGAGCGCTCCAATCATTGGAGCATACCAGGCGCTACAGATTGGGGAGGAATAATAAATGTTTACATAACATCAATGGGGGAAAATTGCTTATCTCGTTATGAATATTGTGCAAGGGAAACATTTGAGTTCGGTCTTGGCGACATCTTGAAAGAGCTCATTTGAGACGGCGAGAGATATGAATGAGGCGAACACGAAAACGTTTCGGGAAGTACTTGAGATGCTCATTTTGAGACGAAAAACGAAGTTTGGGAAGAGTCTATTTTACTTCAAGAGCTTTTTTTTACAGCGAGTTTCGATAAATGGATTCCTCCTTTTCAGTTTAATCATTTGCTCATCATGAAAAAAAAAATGTTTACTATAAATTCTCGAGGTTTGTTCAAATCGTTAGATGAACTTAATGCTTTCAATAAGCATTACCCAGGGCAATGACGCTCTAAGTAGTCGGGATTTTTAAAAAAGAGATTTTGGTTTGAAATTTTCTTCGAAAGCAATTTTTTTAGTTTTCAGCCTGTATTAACACATTATACGTTTTAGGAAAATCTTCTTTCTTAACGTTTGTTTGAAAAAATACAAATGAGTTACTACGAGGGCATTTCGGAAAGTAACCTCAGTTAAACTGTAAAAAATCATCTTGAAATAGATACAATAGTTTTTCAGTTTTCGTTAGAGGTACAGCTTTCCTTATTTTCTTACGCTATTGTCACATAAATAATATTTCTTAAGTTTCATATACTTGTTTACTGAGAAATTTTCCCACATTTAACACATACAAAAAAAAAGGATAAAATATCTCTCTTAATTCACCCTCTTTGGAACTAAGCGTATTATAATATAATATAGATAGATAGTGTGTTAGACTCAGTTTATATAAATTTTTCAGACAAAAATATATCTATTAATATCTAGATATTAAATATTAAGAATTTGTTCTATACTTACTTAATTTAAGTTCAAACTCAGTAGGAATTTGATACTTTAGTCAAAGTACATATTTTTAAAATTACGTTCCATGACTTTACCCATGAAGAGTTTAACCTTTTCAGTCCTAAGCCCCCTAGATTTCTATTGAAAGCTATGGAGAATTCTGGGTGGTAAGGACTTAAAGAAAGTCTATAGTTTTTCCCTCTATATATTTTTGCAACATGTTTCATTACATACATAAAACGAGATTAATATCCAAACTTCTGTATCAATAATGTTTAAATTTTTCAATCTTTAACACCACACATTTAATATGCTTTTAAAAATTTTTTTCTGTGAATATATACTATTTCCATACCTTCCATTAAGATTTAGTTGGTTACTTTATTTTTTACGTCTAGACACGCAATTTTCGCAACATAAAAATACTTTTAGAAATCATTTGAGGTGTTATTTGGGCATGGATAGAACCGTTGGTAAGATATAAGTCCTACTTCTTTTCAAATGTTATGCTGAAATATGAGGAATACTGAAAAAATAACTACTAGGTTTTCTTATGGCTGATTATTAGCTAGGAAATTGAAGTTATGGTTTGAACATCTAATAGACTTAAATTTTCTTTTCACTCCACGTAATGTATTAATGACTAATGACAAAAAGATTCTTATCATAAAATCTAAAAAATAATTTTTTCAAACTGTTTATTGTTAATTCAATTAATTTCATTTTACTGAAGTGCATTTATGTAACATAAGAACATGTGTTACGACATACACACTCTTTCATCATGTCAAAGGTAATGTTTTACTTCCAGATACAATCGCTTTAATCTCCTCTAAACTTCCCTCTTACACTTTCCTTTTCCAATATACCTCATAAAACAATCACCAATATCACTCGCTCCCCCAAACACTCAAATATTGTGATATAATAAGAAGTCCCGATAACTCTTAGGAAGTCGTTTATCTTAAAAGCGCCGTATCTTATCTCAAGTGGTTATATATTCAAGCACAGTACCCTAGTTTAAGCACACAGTGGTTGTCCATAAACAACGTGGTTTAAACAGAACGTCACGTAGGCAGGCTTGGGATTAAATACCCACCAGGGAGCCTAGGAAAGATAATCAGAACCAGTTCAGAGTTCCTAGCTGCAATAGGTGTTTTCCGTAGTTCACCAAGGTAGAGGTGAGTCATCGTTCAAAAGCTAAAAGAGATAAACATGCGAGTTTTCGCACGTGTTTATGACTTTTTATAGTGTAGACGAAACATGATTTTTGAAGAAATGCACGAAAGTGTGCTGAATATTTATCCAAGCACAATTTTAAGTAATGCAGTTATATAAATGTTGTTTATAATATAATGTACTTATTTAAATGTTGTTAAATAAATAATGTAGTTACTTAAATGCTGTTTAAATAATACAGTTATTTGAATGTAAGGAGGACGGGATCATAACGGGAGAAAGCAACATCATAAAATAACTTTTGAAAAGGATGAAATTAACTTCATTACGAAGCATTAAAATACCCTTATTAAAAAATAAGTAATTAGGTATGAAGGATAAAACAAGCAAGGGGAAATTGGTTGTGAAAATTTAAGAAATACTCGTATTAACCGTCGTCTATGGTCCTAAATTAAGTTCCTCCTGAGTAACGGGACATAAATGTATTATTTCTCAAAGAAAAAGTTTAAGAAAAAAAAATAAATGTTAGTAAAATCCGTGTCTGCTAATATTGGACGATATTTATATTTTTTTGTGTAGCAAGTATAAAATGTTTCATTTACACTGAAGGTTTTGTAACTAGCTTGTAATTAAAAAATATCAAAAATTAGTACAACTTCATAGTTCACAGAGATTTCTGGTAAGTTTAATGTCATTGTAACGTACGGATGACTTTCTCTATATGGTTTATCATTGGCTCTATATGATTGACTTTCTCTATATGGTTTATAAATCAAGTACTACAAAACAGTTTCTTTAAGTTATTAAAAAAAGAAGGAACATATTAGATTACCTAATTAAAATGACCCCTGATTGTTCCTTAGCTGAAATTTAATCAACTGAGTCAGGTCGCCTTATTCCTCAAGCTTTCAGCATTTTTTAATTGTGTGTTATGATCAGAAGTTTAAGTACGTTTTCATAGAAGGCGAAAACTTGTTCAAACTACAATCATAAGGTACGTTAAATTTTGGCCACGTTTAACATGACAGTACACAAACACTGAACTCTTCCTGAAAACTCAGTAGAAAAAAATAATTTCCCCGACTGTATATAGTTCAGTGCTGCGTTTGGATAAGAACGCCTGCCGTGCCCCGAAATATTTAGACTTTCTCCCAAAAATATTTCAGTTTTGATAAGAAAAATAAGATAAAAGGTATAAAAACAAAGGCAATTTCCCTGATATTTTTCTTTCCAATGTTGGTATGGTTCCTTTAAAAGCTCGGCTCGCAAGAAAACGCTCAGCTTCCGCTCCTGCCCGCTCCGGGCGCTGTGCCAGCCAGGTGTGGCGCTGAGGTGCTGAGCACCTTCGGTCAGCCAACTTCCTCTGTCCGATCTCCCACATCTTTCGACAACTTTGCCGCTAGACCGGGATGGATGAACCCCTATCGATTGTAAAGCCAGATGGGCCCGCGCGCCTCACTTTTTTCAGTTGTTCTCCGTCTTTGAAGAAAGCACGTTGCTTCGAGAGGTACGTTTCGCTCTTTGCTTAGGAGGGTTTTTTTCTTGGAGGTTTTTTTTTCGTTGCTTGTTTGTTTTCGAGAGGCGGAGTTAGAGTTTTTACTCTCTGAAGTGTGTTGGGATCGGTGTTGAGAGGGGCAATATGTGGATTTGATAATGTTGGATTGTTTTATGGTTATTTCTTCTATTGTAGTGAAATAGTTTTGTTTGACACTGTTTTTCATAGGTTATTGAAATCTTATTTTGATAGGAATCGTTTTCAGTAGTAAAATTTTCGGTATCGTCTACGGTAAAACTTTCCTTGTCTTTCGTGAACCAATTATATCTATAATTGACAATGATATGCGTTATTATATACTATTTAAGAAAAAACATAAAGGAGACAAAAAACACTTATTAAAAAATTTTTTTACTTAAAATTAATTTAGCAGTTAGAAGCATTAAAGTTAATATTATTTACCTCACTAATGAAATATAATTATTTTAAAACTTAAATAAAAACTTGTTAAAAAATATGTACTTTAAGTTATTCTAATAAAAGCATCAAGTATGCCTTAAAATTTGAAAATATTTGTTATGTTTCAAAAGAATGATTTATTTTTTACATTCACAACATGTTTTCTTTTTCTTCTTTTCTTTCTGGTGAAATCAAAACACTTGATAGCGTACTTTGGACAAGAATATTTGCTGAATATTGTTTCCGTTTATAACTCCATAATTTTTTTTCTGATTTCAAAAATAATTTGTATTATTTTACATTCTCTTTTTCTTCAACATAATGGAGAACATGTTTCACAATAGAATTTACAATCAGATTAATAATTGAAGTAATTTTAAATTTAAGAAGTTACGGTTTTAAAGAATACGCCACGGCTCTTCGCTGACTTAAATTATTTTCATTATCTCAATAATGCAAAAAGGTTCTTTTTTTCAAAAGGGAGAGAGATAGGAACGAAAAGAAAATAAGATATTTTAATACATTAGAAATTTGTATTATATTTAAGATGTTTGTATATTAAGTTATGCGAATTTAGATATTAAAAATAAGTAAATATAAGTTTATTGAAAATTCTAACACGACAAATTGGTTTCCCATATGTTTCTTCCATTAAGATTCATGGTATCTAATATATTTCTCGATAAACTTAGTAAATAAAATATTAATTAGATCCTTTTGGATCCTGTTATGCAATGATATAATTTTATTTCAAAGTTATGCATGTTTCGGTCAAAATGATAAACCGGGCGTTATTAATAATGGGAGGCGGTGAATGAGATAAATTCAATGGTATTTATCAATGAGTATTTATCACTTTGCCCAAATTGCGCGGGCATTATTAATAATGCCCGGATTCATCACATTGCCTGTAACATACACACGGCAGAAATTACTTTTTCAAATAACAGAAATTACCCAGCAGCACTCTTTCCATTTAATTTCTGTCCTTTGAGGAAGTATCTCATTTTTCTTTTTCTATCAAATGAGAGAAACCTTCAGTTATTTGAAGAAACTTCATACTTCTTTTAGATTAGTTACAGGAGCCGGCCTTTATAACAATCATTTAATTATAACTAATTTTGAGGACCCGAATGACACTGTGACTACATTGGCAACATATAACACTCATAGCTAAATTAAGATTGACCTCGCATTAACTAAACCATAACGAACCATTTTCACTCGTATATACTTATTTTTAAAATTTAAATTCTTTTGCGGAATAATTCATGGAAAAGCCCGTTTTGTAAACATACAGAAAATTCTCGTCAAATATAATGAGAAATTTAGTGTAAAAAGGCGAACTTTTTAAAGTGCATAACTGAAAGTATTATGTATTCGTAACGCTGCTTAACCCTTTCTGTTCTGACTGCCTTAAATTTTCTATAGGAATTAATAGCAATCTTGGGCGGTCTAAGACTGAAAGGGTTAAACAGTACAAAAATAAAAGTTCAGTAGAATTTTTAACTTTAGCTTATATTTAATGGATTTACTTAATTTAAACTTACTTTATGGTTTAGAAAATAGTTTAGGCAATGAATCTTGAGAGAGGTTCTAAGAGGAAAAGTTATTTTACGTAAGGATGAAAATTTATAGTATGGTTTGTCAATTCAGTCTCATAACGTATTCAAACCCATGCTCGTGAGTTATTGTTGTAGCCGATGAAGACATGAGTGGCATATCTCTTTTTAAATTCGATCTATTTTCTCGTTTTCATACCGCTACATACTGTATAACTCTCGACAGTTTGATATACCACAAAGTAGTTTGTTTTGTAAATCTTTTGAAAGAAAAATATTGCTGTTTGGTTCCCTCAAAATGTACCTTTTATTTTGGCTTATAAATTTCGATTCCTTAAAAAGGAGCATTATTTTCAAAGGAACAAATAACTTCCAAAGATTTATTGAAATAGGTTGAGAAATCAAAGTAAAACATATGAGTAAATATTATTTGTAGAAACAATGAAGGTTTCCCGATATAAACAAACGCAGTTGTAAATCACCATTGCAATATACAAAATAATAATATTATGTAGTGGGAGTTTCAGTAATTTGGAAACTACAGTTTAATAAACTGATTAGTTCTGTTTCCATATTATACTTCTATTCCCAGATATTTACGATTTAAAAACGAAAACTTTAAGGTATCTAATTCTCTTTTTGTTCAATTTTTTTCTTCAATTGTTCAATTTGTTATTTCTTTACAGAGGCATATTATTTTAAAATGTGTAACTTAATAGTCTTCCCAAGTCAGATTGTATCTCTATCTTAATTATTAATTAAAATATTTTGTAAAAAGTAAACAAATTCATTGAAATGTTTAAAAATAATATTTAAAAATAATTGTCCAAGTAATATTTTTTAATTTTTAATCTGGACCAACTATGGAAAGGCTTCATAACTTTATTTAGTAGGTAATTCTTAAAGCTAATTTTATCCTAAACAGCTTTCGTAAATTGACCTTTACTTATGATTATTTTAAAAGTCATGGCCCTCCGTATTCGAAAAATGACCCCGACATTAACTATTTCCTACTCATGATTTATACCCTATTTGTATTAGAACATATGATTAGAATAGTTTTATTTTGGTACGGGAAAGTCCGGTATTATGACACTGCATTGCTTTGACAATTTTTGTGGACCGTTTTTTTTGTGTGAAAATATAACTGTTGCGTTTTTTAAACTCTTAATAGTATCCATTTCTGAAATTTAGACTCAATTTTCATTTCAGAAAAGGAGGTTTATTTTCATCTTACCCACAATGTCTGTAAATGACTGTAAGGTTCTGAAAAGAGGATAAAAACAATTAAAATAAATTTTTTAAAACTCCACATCTCATTCTTAGATATGTTCTACTATAGTTTGAGAAATTGGTTAAATTTAAACAATTTAAACAGCTTTAAATAATAGAGCATTTAGAGCAAAAATTTAAACGATATGGAAAATATAAGGATCATTACTCTAAAACATACATTTTTTAACTTTTGAATGATTTATTTTGAATTGTGGGTAAAGAAATTATATTTTCTCTCGATTCTTAACCTTTTATCTTTTTCTATCAGAAATTTGAAGGTATGTTACGCAATGTTCATCATGAATTCATCCCATTTACACATTTTATTGTTGTATTTGTTATTCAAAACGTTTTATACTACTCTATTATGCAGACAGTTTTTACAAAATTTTGATTCCAGAACATATATTATCATTTTTTTATTATTTTTATAAGACTTAATAAGACTTATTAAGCCATCTTAACAAAACGGGCCCATTACTTGAATAATTTAAAAATTTTCATATTTCCCCAACCAGTTTGTCACAACCGACACTAATATTCAATAACACATTTAAATTACATTTAAATAATCACAATATCTAAAACGGTAAATTTATAATATCATCCAAACATGAAATTGCAAGTATTTTATCTAGGTACTCTCTCTTAACATTCAGAAAACAAAATTTACAACACAAAGACAAAAACCTTTGGAAAGCAATATCTTTCTATGCTCTTCTTTAAAAATTCCGATTCGTCATCTTACTGACTTTACTCTACGTTGTTATTTAATTTGTATTGGTTACTTTAAATTATTTACTCCATACCCATAATTGAATCGCGTGCTTAAAATAGCTCTTTAATAGAAGTTTTATTAGTTTAGAGGTTGAATTATGCGCTGCGTAACACACGGTTTAATTAATTTTGAAGGAGATGTAGTACCCATTATATCACGAGTTAAATTCATTTTAGATAGAACATTATAATATTGGAGTATTTAGGGTGAGGAGGGGGAATATTATAGGTCTGAAGTGAGTAGTAATATTTTAAATTATAGGTTCAGTTTCTTGGAGAGCAAATGGGTTGAATTTTCCATTTATTATACTTTGATAACTTTATCAAGAAATTAATATCTTAAAAATATATATTAGCCATCTTAAAACAGTTTTCTTCTACCTATTAAAAATATCATTTTATAGTTAATTCAAATAAATATTAAAATCTGATCTGTATATCGTCCGAGTTTAAGAAGTTTTATTATAAAAAGTCAGGCTTGGAATAATTAGTGTTTAAAATTTATACCAGCTTAAAATTGTAGAAAAAGATCATCTCATTATATGAGGAAAATGAGCACATGTTTCAATAGTAATAAATAGTTGTTCATAGATGAGACAGCTATAAATGTATTCCCCTTATACATTTCTAAATTTTATCGTTTTTCATTAAAAACGCTGGAATTTATTCCTCGAAAATGAATAAAATATTAATATTCTGATATGGGAAACTGTACTATGTGTAATAGTAATCATAAATTTCATTTTAAAATATTCATTATTTTTGGAAGACTGATACGGTATTAGCAAATTTGCTTAATTTGAAAGCATTGATTATTTTTTATCATTTCCGTAAATGTAACTTCTCATCTTTTTTTTTTCCAAATTTAAATGTTAATACTAGCAAAACTATTCAGACGCTTTCGACAGTCAAAGGTAAAATATTTATTTCCTCTTAAAAATTTAAACTATGATAATATCAAGGGAAATAAAAGTTAATATGATAACGTGAGTAAAATGCAACTGATAAATAATTTAGCAAAAAATAGAGAACGTTGTTTGTATAAAAAAATCTCACATTTCTAAATATAACAAATTTATGTTACTAATTATTTACACGCTACTTTTGAAAAATTCAGTTCCGAAACAATGGTTAAATTTATCTTCTACATAATCGGTCATTCATCTTAATATTCTGTACAAACTTAAGTCTTCTCCGCATCCGAAGACTTTGTTTCTAACTCATTAGTCATACTTACATACCAGACAAAGGAGTGAGTTTTAGAAAGGACATTTTTCAATCTAAAAGGAAGTTTTTACTCTGCTTGTTGTCTCCTAATCAAGCTTAGAGCAAAAACCTGATGGATTGTCTAGTCGGAATGCTCTTCACTATGGGTTACCAGATTGGTTTAAATTGAGAAAAAGCGAGTTGTGTAGGGATGATTAAAAGAAGATTTTTTTCTGAACTCAGAATTTAAGTTGTTTTCATTTCCAAATTAATTCTAAGAGTTAAACAATAGAATTATACTACCGTTTCAATTTAAAATACTAAAATTAATTTCAGAATTTCTTTACACGTAACATAATATCTTTATACAAAAAATATAAATTAAAGATTTGGTATCTAAAATTGGTTAAATCCACTTAAATTGTTAAACTAATTTAAGACTATGGCATATGCGAACCACGGGGAGATACCGATTCAAAGGTCCTACGGCTCAAAATAATACTTCGGAGTTATAATCGTTTCAGTCAGAATATTTATACCCCATTTGAATAATCGGACTATTATAGAGGTGAGTAAGCTCGCCACAAGACTACACACGTATTGAAATAAGTCTTTTTTTTTATTCAGTGAAAGACACATAAAAAGACACATCTTCAAAAGAAAAAGCTGTTTTTGACATCTGATAAAGTTAAGATAGCGGAAATATGCGTACTGAGATCGATTATAATCGATATCTCCGTCTGGGTGTTGCTACTTATCTAAGGTTGTCGACACGTTGATTGAGAAATTCCACGTAAGCTGCGTTCTTCGAAAACTATCGTTTAGTTTGCCCTCTTATGAATGGGTTTTACTTTACCTGATAAAATAAATGAGTTGGAATGGAAGTTTAGTTTACGGTTACAAAGTTCAGAAAAATGTTTGAGAGTGTGACAGAGAGGTAAGAGAAAAAACTAAGATAAGTTTATTCAGAGACTAAAATTCTCGTTATAACTTTATATTTTTCTAAACATACCGTTAAACGGGGTGAATAGGAACACTTTTCAACTTTCAATGCAAAGAAAAAAAATTTCGGAGAAATTTTCTGATTGGAATATTCGGTCTCGTTCCGATCTTTCAATTTTGAGGAAAAACAAAATGTTTTGAAAATTTTTAAATAAATACATTATTAATTAATTTTATTGGTGTTTCAATAGATAGGAGTCAGACAAAATTTTAATTTTTCCGATTCAGATTTTGCATTAGACATCAATATTGATGAGAGGTGAATACGAACACGTAGCTCATATTATGTCTCATTCTGTAATTTTGTTGATTCGGGAGGCTAAGATCCAAAAAACATAGCATCGCATTAACTTTTCAAAAACCAAGTTATTTTCATTAATTAACTTCAGAAATGCCTCATCATCGCCCTTTTTAATAAAAGTAAGAAGATTAATATATAAATAGTGAGACTTTTTCAGAAATCCTGGAAATTTAATTAATTTCTCTGGTTTATAACATTAGGGGAGCTGCACCCCCATAGCTCCAGTCCCCAGATTTTACCCTTGGCACGTGTATACTATAATACAGATAATACATTTTCTGTAACAAATCTTAAATAGGTCAAGCTTTTTCCTTGTTTTTCACTAAATCACTAGATTAATCATAATTATTTATAAAAATTTTCTTACTTTTTGTTTGGCTATTTTCAATATCTGATATCCTTAAAATATTAATCCATGGGTGAATCCACCAAGATATTAATTTGCCAATGCTATAAAGAGCAAAAACTAAGTTCCAATTCACCCCATTTTACGATACATTACAATTGTTTTGACAGACTTCACTCTTTTTAAAAAGCATTAAGTATCAAAATATACATATTTTGCTAGTTTTTCAGTTTGTAATTAATGACATAAATGTAATTAAATGTAGAAATAGAAAATTGTTCACATTTTAATATTTTAATCAAGTGATACTTAGGTAAAATTTGACTTGTAAATTCATGTTACCTTAAAAAAGCACGAGAAAATAACTTTTTTCAATTTATTTTTCGATTGTTTTAAGAAGAAAATAATTTATATCTATTGATATCAAAACTGTGCATATTTGTATTTTATGCATTTAGCCTTATGCATTTTTGGACTTAAAATAAATATATATTTTATAGATTAACACAAGCAAGTCAAATGAATAATAAAAAGGGCATATAAAACTTAACCGCATATATTTGCGATTTATGCATTTCATAATACGAAACCATTAAGCAACGAACTTCCATTTGAATCCCCCTTTAATCTGATTAAACCCGGAAAAGTTAGCCTTTATCCTATTGCAAAACGAAAATAATTGACTATCCAAAATCAGCCTTGTTGATTTTTAAATGCGAAATTCAATTATAGCGGAAGAATGAATAAGTCACTCGGTTCAGTCATTGGATTTGGGCTTCAAAGTTTTACTCACTTAGGCTAATTCCTCAAATTAAGCTGGCCGGCTAGGGGTTAGTGGAAGACCCTGGGAGTTCCCTCGGGGAAACACATCCACATTGGATTTTCGATTTTAACTCTCCACTTCATCGAAATAGTTCTTGATAAGGAACGGGACTTTTATTTAGTCTTTTTCTCATTGTCATGATTAATTAAACCTTAAAGCTGGCCAGGGGGAATCAATAAGTAAAAGCTCTTGTCAATGCATTAACAGAGAAATAATGATGCGTTAATGCACGGAAGCTTTACCCTGTGACTTCCAAAAGCAAATGTAAAACTTGCTCTCGCGCTCATACATTATTTATACTATTTCGAGTGTTTGTTCTTTGAGTAGGAAGGATGGGGGATTTGAATTTTATGAACGTTAGAGGGTTGTTTAACGAGTTCCGTGTTATTCAACTAACTGTTCCTCAAATGTGGTTTAATTTGTATATAAAGGGAAATGTAGTTTTGAATGAAATCAAATTATAATTTATTCTTTACAAGTACTCTAGGAGATGAGTTAAACTCAAAGTTAAACTCAACGTATACAACGAAGCATGTTCTCATGCAACTGTTATTTTCTATTCCTTTTCCTCGGAAAATATTTGTGTTACCCTTTATTAATAAATAAACAAAGCTATTTATTTTCTTTAGTTTTGAAAGCTTTTATTGTCTAACTTCTGTACTTTTAAATTTTTGTTTGCTCTAATACTGAATTTTAACATTCTTAAATAAAATTTAAATTTGAAATTATTTAAGTTTTTTGGACAAGTAAATCCTATTTGGGTAAGTAAATTCTACGTGGGTAAGTAAATAGTTGATTTGCTTTATTAAAAAAATATTTCGGTAAAAAACTTACCATGTTTATTTTTGTTGTAAAATATTGTAAATACTTTTTGAATCATCTCTCAGTCTATTTAATGCTAGGCATTTCTCCAATAAATATTCCAATACATAAATCTACATAAATTCTTATTTTTAATTAAATTTAAGCATAATAATTTCTTTTAAAAGCGAAAAATAGGTTTCAATATCTAAAAAAAAGTAACAAAGTATTTTAGATTAATTATTTTTTATAAATTTATTTAATGATTTTTAATTACCGAAAATTTAAGTGCTTTAAAATTCTTGAAAATATAATGCGTCACGTTTTTAATTTTTTTAATGTTATGAATATACTATAATCATTACATTTATGAACCTAAACTTGTGAAGAAATATTTCATTAGTTTTAAAAGTGTATACTAACATCTTCCCTATTATATTACAACACTAATAACTTTAAATAGACGTTTCACACAATACAATATCTCCATTATGAATTTGTGTGAATTCTAAAATACATATTTTTTGTGTCAAAATAGCGGGACAGATAACTAGAGTTCTTTGTAAAAATTTTCGCTGTTCCCTGCAAGGAATCGTTCTGTGCAGAGTTTGGGCAGACTTGTTGAAACACCCTGTATATAGGATGGTTTTATTGTTTGTTAAGCTTCTTAGAAGATTTCTGTTATATAATGTAAATCAGCGTTAGGATTTTAATAAAATATTTCAGAGGATAATTCTTGTGCTTCCTCGATTTTTCAGGTAAGGATGATCCTAGAGGTTTTGGAGGTAATTCGAAGAATACTTTCTTATCAGTTTTTCTACTAACCCAATGATTTAAACCCATTTCTATGTGAATAAACTGTTTATTAGTAAGATTAGAAGACCTACATTGTTTGTTTAAAGGTGTTAAAAATGATAAAAAATCATTAAATATTGAATCCAAAATGTTTTTTTTTTTTTAAATGTTTGTAAAAAACATTGCATTAAGGCTTGGTATTTCGACATCTCAGTAAAAAGCTTTCCATTCAGGTAAGAATTAATTGAAAGTTCCATGAAAGAAGCTGTGTTTTAGAGTAAGAAGCTCTATATCAAAGGAAGTCAAGAAATAAAATGAATCGTTGGCACTGTACGGGTTTCTCGATGACCGAACACTTGTTTGAACGCTGTTCGTTGTCGTTGAAACCTGAACGTGGCCTTCTGAATGCAGCTCGACAAAAGAAGTGGATATTTCTAATGGTCATCAATAGATCTGATTTTACTCTATGTACCTAATCTTTTAAAAATTATTTTCTTGATTATAAAAATTCCCAGTGTAGTTATTTTGGAATATTGTATTGTTGAAATAATTCTTATAACATGCAATACAGTGGCAAGGTGTATAAAGTAACAAGGTATGCTTAACCGGAGAAAGATGCATTGACATCGAATGTTGACATTATTCAGGATAAAATATGTGTTTGTATTATGGGAAAATGCTTATTTATATGATTTATCTTAAAATAAAGGCTTAAATAATTTTTAAAACATCTTATACTGGACACAATCAATAATAATTGGTAGTTTATTAGTGGTTAGAAGTAATATAATTATTTAAGATAATAGGTAATACGCAAAATTGGGGCATGAACCATGCTAGTTCCCTGATTATTTTTTCCAATAAGGTTTTACTAGCATATATTTTCCGCCTATCTATTTTTATACTACGTAGGTTACGTCACACGGTGCGGCGGATGAGCAAGACCTGGTTATTTTATAGACCTTTATACAGTGGTACTGGCTATTTTTATGAAATATGCATAGTTAACTTTTTACAAACAGAAAAGGGTCACATTTTGGCGATTTGTTTTCGTTTTTATTATTTTAAAATTTTTATCAATGTTGCCATTCAAAATTTGTTTGGCAAGGTTCAAATTTGGATTCGGCATCCAAAAAGCAAGCAGGCTCTGTTAGATATAGCTTCCATATTTTTCTAAAGAATAAATAGGTGAAGCAATTTTCTTCGGTAGGCACGGTATGTATTTATAACTATCTTCAAGGTATGGTATTTTTTCAATCTCAAGATTTTTACTGTAATTTTTAATGGTTCTTTTTTATTTTATTTTAAACATTTTTATAAAAACATTGTAAACTAAATACAGGGTGTTCAGGAAAACTTCAAAGATATAGATTATATGTAGATATAGAATATATCGAAATGCCGTTTCAGGTACCTACTACTACTATGTACAGACGAAGAATTAAAAAAAAAAAACGATTCCGTTGAAATATCTGGCGAACCAGGCGTAAATTTGGCCCAAATGGAGTGTTTTCTTCATATTAAAAGTAAATAAAAGTTGTCCTTGTTAGGACTCATCAGCACGGCATAGGAAGGTAACGCAAGAGAGTGGAGGAAGGCTTCTAGTCAAGCCGACTAGAAGCCTTCCTCCACTCTCTTGCGTTACCTTCCTATGCCGGTGCTGATGAGTCCTAACAAGGACGAAACCGGTGCATGGCTGGAGGTGACGCTTGAGAGTTGGAGTTTCCAAACCTTTCCCGAACCAGTGGTTATGGTGAAAAATACTCCTTTTCTAAATAAAAGTTGTTAACCAAAACAAATTAGACAAGATCAGTGGTTTATATTATTTTTAACATATTCAACTGTAATATAAACCGTTTTTTTTCATCGTGGATTTAATAAATATTTAAAGTTTTTCTTTTGAAATTTTGGGCCTAAGTTTTCTTGAATTGGGGTAACTTTGGCTCAAACCTCAAAAACCAAACATTTAAGGCATTGAGTTAGCTTTAGAAAATGCTATAACATTTACATGTGTTGCTAAACCATCTATAAATAATAATAATCTTTTCCAAATCCATTTCAAGCTTAATTTAAAAGAATATCAATTAATAAAAATATCAAAAACTATTCTAATCCTTTATCAAAGAAAAGAGATTAGAATAGTTTTGAACTTATTTAACAATCTATAAGTAATTGTTTTCATTTTGGAACACACTTATACTATTTATGTAATACATGGAGTTTTAATTAAAATATTGAGATGGTTGAAACGGGCTTGACAGAAATGGAAAAATTAATGATCTAATACATGTCAATAACCAGACACTTGATGGTTTTTTTTTTGGGGGGGGGTTCATTCAACATTATTTCTAAGATAACCCTCATGAAAACTTTTATTTGATTAAGTTTTATATAACTTACTGGCATGGTTTGAATCTTGATGCACTTAGTGTCAAAACTTTGTATACAATGTAAGGCTGAAATACGAAATTGGGGAACTGGGGGTTCACCTCCAGACACATATTGTAAAGTTGAACTGTTCAGCTGTTCTGTCAGCCGAAGTACTGTTTCAGCTCATTTAGAGACCCTTTGAGTTACACCCAAAATGACTCGTTCCCCGTAAGTTAGAAAATTTCCAAAGAAAATAGGTACGTAAAAATTTCAAAATTCTGGGGATCGGGGACTCTCTCCTAAAAACATTCAAGGAAAAAATCAGCATAAATATAATTTAAAATTTTGAGGGGGTTAGTAGGTTTTCCCCAATAACTTTTTAAATGTGATATTACCAGGTGATTCTGAGAGAAAAATAACTTATAACTTATTAAATGGTGCAAACATTGCTTTTTATACTTTTGTTTCTAAAAAAATTGTTGACATTTATGTAGGAGATTTCTCGGTCGATTCTGTATTGGGTTCTGATCTACAACAATTACCATTTTATTTGAAAGTCAGTCAAGTCAAGTCAGTCGTGCGCAAACTACCATAATCAAAGAATTATAAATAAATCTCTGGAAATCTGAACTTTCTGATAAATTTAATTTAGATATAAATAAAATATTTGAAGCAGATGAAGGAAACGAACCCGAAGATGTTATCTTAAAATTACTGAGGCTGCTAAAGAAAGAAAATTAATGTAAGATGACTGTGATCCTAGTCATCCGATGTACGCTGCTTGATGACTCAAAGATGACTACTGTCGTGAGAAAACAAACGTTTATTGCAACAAAATAGGTTAGTGGGAACAGATGAAAGTTAAACGTGATGAATCGTGATTTCCGTGAAGTTCGCCGACGCTCTAACCAGGCACACCACCCGCTGTGACACTCAATCGTAGATTGCTTCAGGCACTCCGCCTCCGATCTCGCTGTGGCACTCAACCGCAGATCGCTTCAGGCACTCCGCCTCTGATCTCGCTATGGCACTCAGCCGTCAATCTCTCCCGGCACTCAGCCGACTCTCGTAAAAGAAAACACACCCTTACTATTAGAAACTCTGCTCCTCTCTACTGACGCTCCTCACCCGGCTTCTTATGATTTCACGTGAGCGCTCTTCCGTACTCGCACTCGTACTCCAACCCCACAGTTCGGCCATCCTGATCTTGCTGCCGTCCTCGGCTGTCAACTAAAACACACAAAAACACAGTTCTAAACACAGTTCTGGACAGTAAAAAGAAAAAACAGTATCTCGTTCCTGGCATTTAGTTAAAATATCGTCCCAAACTCATAGCCTGTTCACCGACTCCGTATACTTTTGGAGGTTTCCTTTTCTTCTTGAACCATCTCAATTTCTCCCCTTGAGCTTTTAAGACACATGTTATTTCCCTCAAATCATCTAGCTCACTCCAAACTTGTCTAAAGTACTCCTTCCGTGATACCTTTTTTACTGTAAAATCTTCCTTATCTTTTTTAATCGGGGCCTGTCTAGCGTGTACAATTCCAACAGTAACATTTTCTGCCTGTTGGCACTCTCTTTCCTTGTGCCCAAACACCCTGCACCTTTTACATCGGACGCCCTTATTTTTGTGCTCGCAGTCCTTCGCCACGTGACCTTGGCCTAAACACTTGTAGCACTTCCCAATTTTCCTTTGCTTTGACACGATCGCTTCAGTCCTTCGTACCAAGTTTACTTGCATCTTTTGGTGTCCCTGCCATCCACGCGTCGTGCTTCCCTCTCTTCGATCTTCATCTAAAAAACGGTGCCTCAAGTCGAAGTCATCAAGTTTGTTCACTAAGTCCTCCACCTTCGTAATCTTGGGTAACGCGTCTGCTAACTGGTGTTGCACCTCGTAGGGTAATTCTCTTCGGATATGATCAACCAACATAAGTTCTTTTAGCTGTTTAAAACTCGTGATCCCAACACCTTCTACCCACTCATCCTGGTATATTTTCAACTTGAACGCATAATCCCTCCACGATGAATGCCCCTCTTTCTGGGTATTAAGGAAGTTGTATCTAAATTGCTCGGGCGTTAACCTAAATCTTCGTAGTAACATGCTTTTGATGTGCTCATAATCATCGGCTTTTTCACTTGGTTCCTTTGCCACAAAATTAATTATGTCCAGAGGTAAAAGACCCACTAGATACATGACCCAATCTTCTTTTTCTACCTTAAGCCTCTGTATTTGTTTCTCGAATAGGGATAGGTAAAGCGAAATGTCTTGGCTGTCGTCAAACTTTGCGATTAACTTAGAAAGATCCTTCACTGGTTCTTGCACCCGATTTACTTGTTTTGCGGTAGCCTCTAATTTCAATTTTTGTAAGTTTAGCTCTTCTTCCCTTTCCTCAACGATATTTTTAAGCATATCCTTGCATGAGTTTTCATCATAGTTCGCACACCCCAAAATAGATCTAGCTAAACTCGCAATGTTACATGGTTCAGGCATGTTTAGCCCTAACTCCTCAACTAGAGTTACCAAGTCCCTCTTCCTATGCCGTGATAGATATGCCATGTTAAAATGTACTTACAGTTATTTCTCACCACCAAGACAGCTTGCTCACTTTCAACTCACTCGCCTTTTTCCAATTCTCCGATGATCTTCGTCCAGCTCTCACTCCGTCTTTTCGCTCCGATTCTTCCCACTCCGGGCCTTTTCACTCCGGTTCTCTCCGCTCCGACGGTATCCCGTTGGCCACAGATTTCTCTCACTCTCGAGCCCCCAGATGTAAGATGACTGTGATCCTAGTCATCCGATGTACGCTGCTTGATGACTCAAAGATGACTACTGTCGTGAGAAAACAAACGTTTATTGCAACAAAATAGGTTAGTGGGAACAGATGAAAGTTAAACGTGATGAATCGTGATTTCCGTGAAGTTCGCCGACGCTCTAACCAGGCACACCACCCGCTGTGACACTCAATCGTAGATTGCTTCAGGCACTCCGCCTCCGATCTCGCTGTGGCACTCAACCGCAGATCGCTTCAGGCACTCCGCCTCTGATCTCGCTATGGCACTCAGCCGTCAATCTCTCCCGGCACTCAGCCGACTCTCGTAAAAGAAAACACACCCTTACTATTAGAAACTCTGCTCCTCTCTACTGACGCTCCTCACCCGGCTTCTTATGATTTCACGTGAGCGCTCTTCCGTACTCGCACTCGTACTCCAACCCCACATTAATTTGTTGCTTTTCTACTAGTATTATAAATTTAAATAAAACTCCTTTTCCCCCGAAACCTATATTAAATCACCCTCAAATATTACTATTAAAATATTTATTTTCAAATTAAGCCTAAATTAAAGTCAAATTATCTACAAGAAAGAAATATTTGAAATTTTCTCAACTAACCCATGACATTTGTAATACTGGAGAACAAGAGACTCTTGGAACCATATATCCTACTCTTGCCCTCTTTATACTCCCTATAGAAACAAATACTTGTCCAGTTTAAACCCTTTCCCTCTCATTTTAACTCAAAATCAGTACGCGAGAATTATTTATTTTACAATTTCTATCTTAAAAATCTGCCAAAATTTTTTTTTGTTCCCATTTATATTTATCTGTGTCTGTATTAGTTGTATAATTACATATGTTGTAACTGTCTTTCATTGTATGTAAATTGTATTTATCGTATGTATGTAACACCTTCTAAACGGGCACGCACCCAATACAATAAAACTATGTCCATGTCTCTTTCCCCCAAGAGAATTTTTATGAAATTTGACCTTTAGAAGTAGAAACCACATGAAAACCACATGATTTTGAAATTTTTAATATTTATAAGTAAATTGGGATCCGTTCATTTGCCCGACACTAAACTGCCCGTCGTTCATTTGTCCGACAATTCGACTTCCTTCCTTCCCGTTGTATCGCATTGGCAATTATGATGATGATGGTGTCGGGCAACTGATTGTCGGGATTTCGAACCAGACCTTTATAAAATTAAGTCTCGTGGACCCCCTGGAAGCCTCTTTTGACCCCCAATTTTTACTGTCATGCTCATGAACCCCCTGGAAGTCACTGTGGACACCAGGGAGTTCATATATGAACCACATTGGGAATCAGTGCTCTAGTCAAACTCCGGCTGGAGAAAATTACGGCAACCCGCAAAATTTTTATTATTTAATGTATCGGTATTTAACCGTAACTAAAAGAACTCTATAATGTTTAAAAAATTCAAAATCATCATAATCTCGATCGCATACTTTAATATAACACCACCCCAAATGTCATTTTAATATGTTAAAAGGTTAGACCTCTCCTCTAGGTGTTTCGATATTTTTTTTAAAAAATTCTGACCACCCTGTGTACGAAAGAAATCATATTTACAATTGCTTAACTTTCTAGATATGAATATAAAGTTTTATTTTATGAATGGATTTAAATGTCAAGTATGTTACGATAGTTTTAGTAAGAGACTTGTGTGAAGGCATTGTTATAAAACATTGTTTTTAAATGTAAGAATGTCATATTCACTGTGCAGGTGTTTTACATAGAACTATTGCAATTTGCGTGCTGCTATTATCAAATAGGCTAAGCCTCCCTCAAGTTTCGAAAGGTTGACTGGTAAGGTAAGCTGGTAAGCCATTCATTGAATTTCATTTATAAAGATTATTTTTTAACTTTAAGCAAGTATAAGATATGCTGAAAGATCACTAATGGTACAAGCTATGATTATGTATTGTAAATTAGAAATCCTAAAATTCATTATGTTTTTGTCAGAAGCAGAAGTGGTGTAGGTTACTAATTTTGGTTTTTAATATCTCACCTAATTTCGCAAATATCGAGGTAGAACATTTATTTTGTACATAAAAATTTATTCATCCCATTTTCTCAAATAAAACAACATGGGATTGATGGTAACTTACAAAATAAATATTTTGAAGTTAAAAAGTTGGAACTGGAATTGGAATTTGGATATAGAAGTTAAGTCTAAACATCAAGTCTTGACTAATGGTTAAACTGAGAACTGAAAAATTTGTAAACCCCGGGATACACCTCCTCAACCACTGGTGGAAGTATTAAAAATAGCGTATTTTGGGCCCTTCTTTTTCAAATTCACTCTGTGTTCTAAAAATATGTGCTGATTTAAAAAAAGAAATACAGTCAGATATGCTACTAAAAAATCCTTGTAATTTATGCAGGAAAATTGTGTTAAATTTATACAAAATCTGTGTCAAGATTACAAAGAAATCTTAACCTTTACAAGTTGTTAATAATATTTTCTTATAATTAGATGTTTAGGCGAAATAGTGGTGAAATGTAAATGGAAAACATTGGGAAGAACCATCAGGAAAGCACTGTATACTTTTAATTATATTGAAAACTCTGAAACGTTTCAAAGAATCAAAATTGAATAAAATCATAACAAACGTAGAAAAAACAGGCAAAAATGTAAAACCCAGAAACATTGTAAAAATACGACAAAGGCCTGGACTCGTCCATGGTAGCTTCCCAGCTTAATTGAAGTCTTATTTGAACTTTTCTTCGAGATATGAAACATTTATCTAGAGAGCTGCAATGCTTTCCTCATAAATCAGAGTGCGGTTTCAAAAATATTGTTTCACATTTACTTCTTTGTTTTTACTATATTCTCTTGCGGAGTCTCCTTCACTACACTCCATTTCTCAAAACAGAGCGGAAAAATAATACCTAATATCTCTTTCAAAGATAATCAAATCTACAAAAAAATCAACCCTATAGAACTCAATTACTTGTCGACATTTCAAAAGAAAAAGAAACTTTAACAATTTTTTATACTATAACACACATTGGGGTCTTTTTTCAGTCCTTCTAAAAACACACGGTAGAAAAAAGATTTCAAAACATATTCTAATATACTCATGTTACAAAAACCTCCGTCCTAAATAATAGTTCAGCATAATGAGAGGAGAAACATGAGAAGGGAGACATAATGATTTCGTCATCATAAACATCAAAATAACATGCAACGAGTGACAAGACATGATTTGCTTTTAATGAGCTCTCATGAGACAGTTTTTTAATCCACCGAAGAAGTTACATCTCCTCATGTAAGAAAATCATTTCAGAAAAGAATTCTGCGTCTTTTTTTTAAAAAAGATGTACTAAATAAGTTGGTAAAAATTTGGATTTGTGTTTTCAGAGCTAAAACTTTTTGATATTCATCTGATTATAAATGTTAATTTTTTCCCCAAATTTGTACAAAGGAAGTTGGAAAGTTGAAGATTTTACATTAATTAATGCTATAAAGTTTTTCGTACTGGCCGACGTACTGGCATAGTGGTCAGAGCATCTGACTGCGAAGCCGTACGTCTGGGGTTCGAATCCCCGTTTGGCATGGATGTTAGTTTCTGTCCTTGTGTGTGATGAATGTATGTGGCCCCCCTGTAAAAAGGGGCTGTGCTTGTGTGAGTGTGTGTGTGGCGTGGACAACAGTACTTCACCTCCGTGGCTTCGGTTCACAGGTGCCCGCTGGGTAACGCACAGTAATACTGCTTCGGCATTTTATCTGGGTTAATGAACTTTGTTACATCTTTAACTGTTCAAATTACCTGCCATTAGAAGAAAAAAAAGAAAGTTTTTCGTTTAGTAATTTAGAAATGATTAAAATTTTGAAAATGAAAAAAAAAATTAGAAAGTCATTAAACATTTTTAGATTTCAAAATATTAGTTTAAACTCCCTATGGTATAAAAAATGTCTAAATCTATTTAATTCCTTATTTATAAAAGAATCAACAAGCCATTTAAATAGAGGCTGTTTTCGAATGCTATTCTATATTTGAGCTGGTTAGGATGAAAGTGGTATAAGTCCACTGAACTTCGTTTTGCGTAATTGAAGGTTTTCTAAAAACCTGTGCTAAAAATTCAGGATTGCTTATATTTTTACTTTGTGGGGTGGATTTGTCTTTAGGCAGGGACACAATTTTTGCTGCGGATCAACTTTTATCAAATTTTAACTGAAAGTGCTTTAAATTAGCTTTAATGGACTTATACCACTTTCATCCTGACAGATTGATGGGTTTTGGGAAGGAAGATGGGTATTGGGATGTAGTAAATATAGCTTTCTGAGCGACTGGTTAGTACAAAGTTAGATTTTAATGTTCTGTTCCACAAATTTTGATGCATATAGAACACGAATATTTTGCTGTAAAATTTTATATAACCCATTTTGGGGGTCATATTCAAGATGGCGACCGAGAAACGTTCTTCGCTTGATATGTCTCTAGTTTATATTTTCTATTTGCTTTAACTAAAGCTAAGGTTTAAATTAAAATAGGTTTTCATTTTTTAAAAAAAACTTGTTATCGATGTGATTTTTAAGATGGCGTCCAAGATGGCCGCCGATTATAAAGTTTTGCAGTTTTTATGATAGATAGTTGAGCAATATATCAAATTGATTGATTTTGGGTAAGGAAATGGAAATTTAATTAAAATGAAATTATTTTTAACAACAATAAACGCTTTTTTAACCATTAATTTTAAAATTTTTTAATTAAAAAATAAATTTAAAATATTTAACTAATTTTTATTTATGACATTTGATATAAAGTACGCCACTGTTTGAATTATACTAGGTTATTAAATTCATTTTAACTTGTTATTAGGGTGATTTTCAAGATGGCGTCCAAGATGGCCGCCGTTTATAAACTTTTGCAGTTTTTATGATAGATAGTTGAGCAATAAATCAAATTGATTGATTTAAAGTTAGGAAATGAAAATTTCAATAAAATTAAATTATATTTTATAACAATAAAAAAATTAACCATTAATTTTTATTTTTAAAAATTTTAAATTTTAAAAAATAAACTTAAAACATTTAACTAAGTTTTATCCCAAAACCAATAGAGTGTTTTCAGGTGACTTCACAACCGGTTATTTTCTTTAAGGCGGTTTTTAAGTATGGGGTCACATGATTGCAAATGCTCCAATAGAAGAATTCCACGGCCAGTCGTTTTCGGTAACTGTTAACATCTGTAGGACAAAAAACTGTAACATTTCTGTTGCTAAGGCCGATGTTAGGTCCAAGTCATGTGATTGAAAATGCTCTATATCAATACCTCAAGATACTAGCAAACTGTAAATTATATAGAATTAAAGCTTTCCGGCCTATTCTAATAAAGCGCGGATTTTATTTTCTGATATTTATTTACAAAAAGGGGTCATCCATAAATTTGTAATTAAAGTTAACAAAAATAAAATTTTCTCTAGTAAGACGCTTTTTCATAATCGCACGGGCCCCGCCTTTGCAGTTGTGCGAATGTCCTTGGGGTTTCTCTTATCAAAACAAATTCACTGAACGAAGCGGAGCAGTGGACTTATTCCACTTTCATCCTGACGAAAACGGCCGTTCGCGTTAGTAGTCATTTTTTGAGTCGCTCTCACGGGCCAACAAATCAACTTTTTTCTTAGCAAACAACTACACTAAATAAAGGACCTAAAACTCTATCCAAATCCACTCTTAACTCAACTTTTGTCATTTTTGGACTTATACCACTTTCATCCTGGGCAGCTCATTTGGAGGGCTCAGATTTAAAGTGGACCAAGTCCATTTTTTGTCATTTTTGAGTTAGCAACGCTATAACATGCACCAACTATGTAAAATTTCAGTGCAATAATGAACTAAGTCCTAGTTCTGATAATATCCGCTAAAAATGTTAATTTTAAAAAATGTTAACATTGATTTTGCTATGAAGCTTTAACTTTAAACCTCTGTAGCTCAAAAGTAGCTAAAGTGGACTTGGTTCACTTCTATTCTGAACCCTCCATTTATTACTACCTTATCAGACATAGAGTTTCCAGTTTATTAATTGCATGCATTGTGTTAATATTTTCTAAAAATTAACAGAAAATTAACTAATTCTTCTGTCCAACCATTTCAATAGCTAGTAAAACAACAGGATAGAAAATAATAATTTCTGTACCATCTTGAAAACTTAACAAAACTATGAAACCTTTACCTTGATATTTACTGTGTCACATTCTGGAATGTTCATAAAAGGGCTTAAGACAAACTGTTTTTTTTTCCAAAAACAGCAACTTTTCTAGTCTTCATAGCTTTACTAGTCTGAAATAATAATACTTAGATTAATTGAGTCTACCAACAGAGTTCTCAGGCTTAAATCAAAACTTCGATAAACTATCTGAGTTCTGAATGAACTTTCATCTCATTAGTAGTCAGCATTCATGTGTCTTCATATCCAATTAAGCTTACGACAAACAAACCATTACTCGATCGTTACTTAATTGTAATACTAGTTAACCGAGGGAGTTTCTGACACAAAAATCAACCAACCATCTGATACACAGTAAGTTCTTTCGTAAATGAACAACTCACGGTTACATATGGTTATTCTTACACCCAACTCCTATTTTGCGCAATTAAATGTCATTTACCAGTTCAATTCAAAATCGACTGAAGCTTCCATGTCTGCCATTAAATAATCATTAGATGCAATTTCAGCTAACAGGGCTTCGCTGGGAACATGAGCTATCTCGTGAATTCGTTAGCAACTGGGTCCTGCGCACACGCATTTACAAATCATTGGGATCCACGTCAAGGAATAATTAATTTTCGGGGGCTGCGTGTTATATCGGAACCGTAGTGTCATCAGATATCAGGAAGGTGAGGTGTCTGAGTAGTCACATCGTCTTCACCTGCTAGGCCCTTCCTGATTCAATTTGGGACCATGTTCCCTTCCTGTGAAGGAATGTTGTTTTTGTTGCTTGTTTGTGTGTTCCTATGTAATTAACGAAAGATTAATTTTCGTTGTTGCTCATTTGAATTTGTCTTTAAGTAGTTGGGTGGGCTCCTTTTGGATGAAATACGTGAATAATGCAAGATTTTCCTTATTCTGTGGATTAGATGGTAAATAAGAAAGTGCACAGGTTTCTATTAAAGATAAAGCCATTTATAAGTGGAGAAAATTGTTTAAATATTTTACGTACTTTTTTAATGCTTTAAATTTAGGTAAATCCATTTTAGAGGGGTTATAAATAGATTATGGATTCTCATATATTGATAATCGAATTATTATTCTTTTTAAGGCAGTTGTTTTATCTACAAAATGGAAAACTCCAAAACAACAATGAGACATAAACTAAAAAAGTTCATTAACTAATAGAATTTTTAATTGATTTTAATGGTCACTTTTTTTGTTCAGTGATCTATATGTTAGGTAAAACATATCTTTAATACAAAACTGTCTCAATTGCTTCTAACGGTCGTATTCACCATTATAACCTAACCTTAGGTTAACATGGAATCAAAACTTTTAATTGGTAGTTGAAAAAGGGAAACAAGTTTTAAGCCCATCAAAGTTATCGAAAAAGCTTGATTCCAGGTTAACCTTAGGTCAAGTTAATAATGAATACAGCCGTTAGTGATGAACATGGCCGTAAGATAGTTTTAATATTTTTAATATATATAATTAAGGATAAAATAATTAATTCCTTTATTCATGGAAAAACTCTCATCTAAAACTCTATATAAAACCATACATTTTAACGCACGGTAAATCTTTGTAGGTGAATCCAAATAATCTCAATCTATTTGAATGCACTCTTAATTGCAATTCACGTTTTAGGAAAACTGGCGGCGTTAGTACGAAACGGTGTGCCTAGTCGTTTAACGTCATGATTATTAGGGCCATTTATATCAATCAACTCCTGTTCATTTCCTTTTTCTATCTGTCTTGGTGGAAGTCATTTGTAAATGGCTCGGGACCTGACGTTTTTTGATGGATGAGGGAAAAGCGTGCTCTGATCAAAAAGCACCCACATGCATTCTCATAGAAAAAACGTTCCTTATGATAGACTCTGTACATGTATAGCTATTGGAACTTTTACGAAGGTGTTACGTTAAGTTATCAGAGTTTGATGCTGGAGAGAACTGCGGAGTGATTTTGGAATTTTAATATGATTTTTATTTAATGATCAGGTAAACTTGGGTAACTCTAGGCAACGGTTTGTTTTATAATTCACGGGCCTTTTTCACAATATGTTTACCATGTTTTTTAGTAAAAGATACTTCAAATTTCACTTGAGAATAATTATTTTAATGTTGAAGATTTGTAGAGGCACTGACTATTCTAGTAGTTATTATAAACCCAATTCTTTCCTGAGAAACAAGCAATAAATATCATTTCTAAACTCAAAACATTGTTCTACTCTATGTAAACTACCCTTTAAGAACGTATAAATGAAGTTATAAAAATAAATGATCTATTAAAAGTCGTTACTTGCTCCATGGCTAAATTAGGTATCGAGTAATCCTATCATAATAATATTAGACACCCTGCTGGGTGGGGGAAAAATAATACTTATACAGATACAGGTCATTGAAAGTATTAAACGAACTGATCAGATACTCAAAATACATTTTCAGCATAACCCCATTAAAAACTGTATACCCTCTAAGTTTCCTATAAAACAGTTTTTAAAGAAAGAAACATGTTTTAAGTAATATGCTTTTGAACCATTATCAACTTTTAAAACAGTTTAAAACTACCACAAGGAACGATTAGGATGCTTTTTTTTAACTTCGTTAGCTTAAATCTGATTAAAAAGATACATAAATTAATAAATTAGTTTTAATACCATTAAATAGTTTCATTGAATTATCTCTTAAATAGTCAAATGACCAATAACACACTTGATAAATCTATCACATACAAAATTCTGACTTTCAATAGGGTTATGCTTATTGTTTCTTTATACTAATTCACTAGCATCTTTTCCATTAATAGGGGGATTAATTAATAAAGCAAATATATTCATAGGCTATCCGAAACTGAAAGGGAGAAAGTTATCCACACTTGTTTCTGACATTCTTGAGAACTTTGAGCTAATAAGCGCACTTAAGAAAACATATTTGTTTGCATAAATACACGGCGTAATACAAATAATGATTTCCTTATCAATGCTTCCGTTATTTCCTTATTAAAGGGAAACTAGCAACTTTGAACTTATCTACCATAAAATCTATCCTATCGAGTGCATTTTCGTGAACAGCCTCTTCCCTTGCGTAAGGAGGGTTTTGAACAAAACAAAACACTCCATTCTACTTGTTGTGAAACTATTCTATTTTACATTATTTGGAATTGAAAGGTTCTATAGAATACAAGTAGGTTGAAACCTTTAATTAGAACTTTCGTTGAGGGTAGAAATCCGATCTTTCTACTTCTGAAAAGTTTAGCTAATTAAAATAGGAAGTCACTCGTACGAAAATTTTATAGCTCAAACATTCCAGCTTTGTAATTCTGAAAGTTGAGGCTTTCAGAGCATCACATAGCATCAGATTTTTAGTTCTGAATGCTTGTCTATTGTAAAGCAAAAAAAAAAATTGAAGATACGAAAATTGTTACAGCTTACAATAATTGACTGGTAGGAGAAAGGAGGGCAAGAGTGTACAGTCGGGTAAAAGTACGCAGTAAACAGTATAAGGGGGAGCAAGTATGATCACATGAACGCATGTATCATTAGGTATCTTAAAAGAATGTCAATAATATTTTCATACATTCTGTATTTTATTTATCAAGTAAAATTTGCTTTATTTAAGTGAGCATCAAATTTTTTAAAGAAATAATCTTATTTTTTCGGCAAATAAAAAAAAACTTCTGAAAAACTTGGCATCGTTAGAATTTATTTTCAGTGAATTTTAGGGTTGATTCCAGGACTTTATAGAGAATTAATACACATCAACAACTAAGCATAGACACAATAGTTGAGATTTTTGTAGAAATAATCGTATAACCAATCTTATTCTTCACCACATGAGTTATGTACTGCAGATAATGACAAAATTTTTATTTTTCCCTTTGAAAGCTCAAAATTCAACTGAAGCTGAAAAATAGCTCATGTAAAATCCTGGAAAAGAACATATAGTGCGATTTTTCATGGATTTTTCAAGATGGTTGATTATTGTATGGATTATACTTAAAGAGAGGTGACATGTGGGTGAAGAAACTTCCAACTACGAAGTCTGTGGTGCATTTATTTTTTCGATTTCTGTGAAGTTTTCAGGGCGCGTACTTTTGGTCTCACGTCTCACGTCCTGCATACTTTTACCAGCTACAGCGGTTAAAAGTACGCTTTAATTTTTTTATTTTCTTTGTGATTTGTAACATATTTTCTCTTAAGCTAAGACCTTCCTTTTTTATGTTGATTTCTAATTCACTAAACTTACGTTCACCAAATCATTGAGACTCTGGCTTTTAAAATCTTATTTTTATAAATAATTTTTGTGCGTACTCTTATTCTCCTTTCCCCTAATTTTCAAATATCATTAATGCACTTTGTGAAGATTTGTGCAGTTGTATGAGAAAAAAGCCAGGACGCCCAACGGTGTCTAAGAGACCCCCAATTTAGAAAATTTAGAAATACAGTATTTAAAAAACCCGGTATGCATCCACTCTTTACGGGTTACCATAATATTCAAATATTTCCGTTACTTGTAAGTATTTTTTTTTCAAATGGCAGGTAATGTTTGAACCGTTACGGCTGTAACAATAGTCCATCAACCCATGTCTTGCCGAAGCAGTACTTACTTTGAGTTACCCAGTGGGCACCTGTGGGCCGAAGCCACGGAGGTGAAGTACTGTTGCCCACGCCACACACACATTCACACAGGCACAGCCCCTTTTTACAGGGGGGGCACACATTCATTCATCACACACAAGGACAGAAACTAACATCCATGCCAAACGGGGATTCGAACCCCAGACGTACGGCTTCGCAGTCAAATGCTCTGACCACTAGGCCAGTACGTCGGCACTTGTACTTGTAAGTATAAATTCATCGAAGTCGGTCGATTAAATCCGTAGAAATTACATTGGAGAAAGTCGCAAAAGTTTAAATGATAACAAATCATAAAATTATTGCAATTGAGCTATTTTTCATTTCAAAAATATACGATTGAAAAAATATGAACCAAACATATTAGTATCTATTTTGAAATTCAAATTTTCGTTCTATTTTATTTTTGCATATAGAAATAAATTTGTAATAAAAATTATTTGCTTACTTAGTTGTTTAATCTAGTTCATATCTTCTCTTGTGTGTGCACCTTAGCCGAATATCTACTAATGGCCATTTCCAGTTCTAAACATTTGAATATCTTCAGTTACTGCCATAAAAGCAATGTAGATAGTTAAATGACACCACTTATGGAGACAAATACTTCTATCGGACCTCTCACCTAAGTTAAGAGAAAGCATGCCGATATCGAAAACTTCGCTAAGATACAAGAAAATACTCAAAATTGAGTATTTTTTAATCCTGCACTTTACTTATATACAAATTACTTTGCCAATGTTTTTGAAAACCGCTATAAAAATATGTTCTAACAGGTAATAAACCTGAAACGAAAACAACCCTCAAAATTAAATTACTTTCTCTTTAGAAATACAAACACTTAACATGGCCTTAAACAGGACCATTTACCATTCGAAGAATCTTCGTGAAAATAAATTAATTAGGCAACTAATTTCCTTTTTGAGTCTTTTTCACTTTTTAGATACGTTGCGGTGAATAAGAGCGCCGAGAGCGTTGTTTTATATTTACGCTCCCGCTGAAGTTTGCTGCAAAATAAACGCAGCGAGAAGGTCTACTCCATGGCACATTAACAATGAAAAGAGTCATCCGAATGCAACAACTTTTTCCGCTCGCTGTCAGGCCCCTGTTTTGTCTCTCGTCTGAAGGTTTCTACGCGCATTCCTCGTGGAAAATGCGGAAAAACTGTTTTTCTGCGCTGAAACGGGAGCGAAGAGGAAAAATACGGTGACAAACGGAACGGATTCTCCGGTTTTCTTTTCTCCTGAAACGCGGGAATTTTTACATTCCTGAAGCATTCCCGGAGCTTTTAAGCATGAGTTGCGAATGCCCGGCTTTGGCTATGGTCAAAAAACCCTGAAAAATGCTTGGTGAACTGGAAAGATGTGGAGGCTCTGGGAAGGTGGGGTTGGTTTTGAGAGAATGTTGTCTTAAATGGATTTTTTGAAGTAAAAAGAAGTTGCCTGTAAAAACTAGCTTTCGGTTTAAAATTTGTTCACGTGTGATATCATGGAGTTAATATTTGGTATTTTCTAAAAGGAATTAATTAGTTCAGCGTTCTTAATTTTTCGTCTTTCGACGTTTTATTTTTGAGAATTTATTGTGCTACTTCATGTACTAAAAATTCAGAAAATGAAGCAATTAAATTTGAATTAACCACATTTTGTCTGTTTAATCCAATACTTAAACCGTTTTAATTATAAAAAAAAATTGAACTCAATTTTTGAATTATTTTTAAGTTAGGATACTATTTACAAGGTGCTCTTCACATAAAAGGTTGATTTTGTTGCCCGTATTTTTAAATACCAGGAAAATACTTTTGTTTTAGTGGAAGTTTGTTTTTTAAAAGCATATTTTTGGTCATTTATTGTATCTTATGTTTCGAGAAAATTTGAATTAGTACAATAATGAAATACATTTTCTGCAAAAAAAGATGACTTACTCTGTCAAATAGTTCTTAGAGCTATTAATAGAAGAAGATTGTAAAGTATGTACACTTTTTTAAAGATTTTAATTCATCCATAAGATAATTTGCCAAACGCATAGTACACTCCCAAGTGCTACGGATTTTCCGTAGTTTCTATGGTCAATTCGAAATTTTCATTTGATTTAAATACTTGGATGGATTGATCTAAACCTTTACATGGTTAGCATGCTATTTTCAATTGAAAAATACCGTGATTTTAGCTGATGATTGCATGAAAATCACAATTAGTTAAAAAATAATAATTTAAACAATAAAGGACAATCATTGCTCACCAGGCCCGATACATATTTATTATTTTAAACATTTAGTATAAAAAATACAATTTTTTTAATGAAAATATTTTATTAATTGTACTTATAAATGCCTATTAGGCTCATAATTAATCTTTTAGACTTATAACTACATTTCTGAGTACTATAAAATAAACGAAACAAGGGTTTTTAAAAATGTATTTTACTTACTCTTAAACTTTGTGTATATTGTAGAAATAGAAGTTAAATGTTATACACAAATACACAGAAGTTTGGACAAAATGGAATGCGACCGAAATAATTTTGAGGTCTAAACACGAAAAGCTTATGTTGGAATATAGTAAGATAACCACAATAATGATATTACACGAAGTATTTAAATGTGACCTTATAGGCTGCTCCATATACATCTAGCCCAGTCAAAATAGACATTCAACATCGGAAAAATTCGCATAGAGCTGAAATTTGGTACAGACGTCGATGACATCATTATAAGTGATGTACCAAAAGTCCTCATCGATCCGATGTGCGCTAATTATTTTATAGAGGTTTTAATTACGCTTCGCATTTGCCTCGTCATACTACGGGAAAACCGGCCGCGACAGTGGCGCCGCTCGCTCGTTTAACCGAAGGATGTCAAAGCGATGAAGATAGGAAGATGGTAAAAACAGCTTCTTTGTGATAATATTCGCCTCTGAATCGGTTGTAAAACGAAATCCTTTTGTGAATATGATCGCAAAGAGGCTGTTGAACATCAATGCGAAGAGCGAAATTCTATTTATTCGAGATCAAATGAGGGGAAAATATCTTCCCGTTTTCTTTTCCTTGCAAATCTCAAAAAATTAGGGAAATATTTCGTAGTAACTTCATTGGTAATGGAATTCTCAAGAAAAAAAACCCGAGTAATTATGGTAATTACTTTTTAAAATTAATTTGAGGTTCCAAGGTTTACAGAATTGGAGATTTGGGGAAAATACCATGGATGAAATGTTACTTAGGCATTCCTTGTTCCCATCATTTTATTAAATTAATTAATTAGAATGGCCGCAGAAAACTTATTTCAAAATTCCCTGATAATTCCAAGTTTCCCCTGATAATCTGGTATGATTTTCCCTGATATTTTATAAATATATTAAATTTAATCTTCTATATAGGAGAATGACTGTAAAAATCGGGAAAGCGGGAGAAAGTAGGAAAATCTTAACTCTCAAGCCTGAATCAGGAGGGGTTAAATCTCTGGTAAAATAATACAAGAGATTATTTCCAGTCTCTTATAATAATCTTAAGAGATTATATCCAAATCCAGTCCACGTTATGACAAAGGAAACCTCAAATGACTTTTCTAAACATTTGCATGCTAATTTATGTGCATTCGAGATTTAATTTTGTAGGAAGGAGAACGGAGATACGCTTTATAAAGACTTGAAAATTATAAAAATTTTAAATTATTTTTTGAAACCAGGCAATTTTCAAAATTTCCCTGATTATTATCAGATTTTCTAAAATTCCCTGATATTTCTCTAATTATTTCAGGTTTTTAAATTCCCCTGATAATTCCCGATATTTAAGGTTTTCTAGGTCTGTGGCCACCCTGTTAATTAAAGATTTCATACCTCGCCGAACATTTTCAGTTAAAAGTCCTCCACAAATGAAGCAAACTCGAGACATTTTTGGAGACAGCGTGGAAACAGCCAATGTTATTAACTGCAGGTGTTTTGCTATACGGTTCCTAAGAAAATTTCCAATAATTTGTTACAGGCGCCATGACCACAAAAGTGGTAGATAAGGCTTCCTGTCCCTTCGGCCCCCAAGTCGTAGGGCAATTCCAATTACTTTTGGTGGCACTTCCGTGTTGACCTAGCTGTCAATCAACTCTTGGATGGATCCAGAGGGGCCCTATTTTTACTGGTCAGAGAATGCTTTTTAAGTGTCCCGAGTTTGTTATTTTTGAAACCATGTTTATAATTCAGCTATTCTTAAACCAAAAATATTAATGAAAAACGTTATTAGTTAGGAGCTAATTCAGACACTCATCTTGCACTTGCTCCAGGAAACTCCTGATCATCAGTCCTTTTTTATCAGTAAAAAATGGTTTTATTATATTTGTAACTAAAAAAATTAGTCCCACAGGGAATACCGGAATACCACGTAAAAAATGCGCCTAGTTATTTTCCCCAAATCTGCAATTTTTAAACCTTGGAACCTCAAATTAATTTTAAAAAGTAATTAAAATAATTACTCGGTTATTTTCTTGAGAATTCCATTACCAATGAAGTTACTACGAAATATTTCCCTTAATTTTTTGAGATTTGCATGGAAAATAAAACGGGAAGATATTTCCCCCCATTTGATCTCGAATAAATAGAATTTCGCACTTTGCATTGATGTTCAACAGCCTCTTTGCGATCATTATCACAAAAGGATTTCGCTTTACAACCGATTCAGAGGCGAATATTATCACAAAGAAGCTGTTTTCACCATCTCCCTATCTTCATCGCTTCGACATCCTTCGGTTGAACGAGCGAGCGGCGCCACTGTCGCGGCCGGTTTTCCCGTAGTATGACGAGGCGAATGCGAAGCGCAATTAAAACCTCTATAAAATAATTAGCGCACATCGGATCGATGAGGACTTTTGGTACATCACTTATAATGATGTCATCTACGTCTGTGCCAATTTTCAGCTCTATGCGAATTTTTCCGAACTTTCGCCTTTTTTTCGTCTATTTTGACTGGGCTAATCCTTAAAGTTGAAAAGGATAGCTTATATGAATTTTTCTCTAATTTTCTTTTCAATAAAACTTGGAAAATTGTTGATACATCATTTTTTACCCTAGTTAATGTCTTAAGCATGAAACACAAAATTATTCCCCTATCTTTCAACCAAAACTGATTAACAGCTAAAAAGAGCGTCCACTTTAAAGTGAAAAATTGCTTTACACTTTTTAGTATTCACTTGTAATACATTTTTACAAATAAAAGAAGGTTGGAACATGTACATACTTGAATTACTAAGGAAACAAAAGCGGATTTTAAAGCATGGAAGAAACGCTGAATGTGTTAGTTTTCTAAAGCATTCCAAGGCTTTGTTTTTGCCCGCAATTTTTATTTACTTAAAATAAATACAAAAGACCATTCAATGCTCAAAGTTACAAAACCGTTTTGTTTTTCAGATCTCTAATGATCGGTAAAATTTCGCGTTAGAAGCAAGTAATTACGTTTTTTTGTATCGAAACGTCTTTTCAAAAGTTCGAAGAAAAACATTCGTCTCAATGCTGATTTCAATTGTGAAATGCGTGTGTCAAGTTCAAAAAAATAATCCCCTTTCTGTAAAGAATAGAAGGAGGAAACGAAATACGTTCGGACAACCGCAGTGGAAAAATATACTTTTTGGAGTTGAAAATAAAAGATAACGTTTCTTCAGGATTCTAATAAGATAGGTTATTCATCACCTGTTGTACGGATCCAGCACAAGAAGTATTCCTCTATATTCAGATAAATGCGGGGAGTTTTTTTTCTGCCTGGAGGAAAGAGTTTTTCATCTCAAAGAAAGGATGAAATGCAAAATAATATTTCCTCATACTCCCGAGGGCTAAATTCAACAAGTGAAATGTTTCCGATGTACGGAAATGGGATAATAGATTGCGGAAAAAAGCGAATAAAGTGCGGACTTGTCAGAGTGCATTCATTGTGAATTATTATGCACTTTTCAAGCGCTATTTTCTATTCGTAAATTTATTAAGACTTCAAATTCTTCCTTTCCTGGGGCCACGTTTAATTTTCGGTTTGAAAAGTCCTGAGCCTTTTAACAAAAGTGGGGAATTTGATTGTAAAAATTGATACGTTTTCTGTTCTTGTCACTTGCCATAAAAGACTTCGTTTTTTATATCAAAACTATCCTAATTAATGCTCTTGTTCCTATCATTATTTTCTATCAATTTTGACATTATTTATTTTGTAAAAAATTAGAGATAGTTACACATCCGATATTTTTATTTTTAAAATAAATAAATTAAGAAAACATTTCAATTTTATAAATATACTATTTATTAGAAACAATTAATTAAAACAACATAACTGCGAAAATATGCGAATATGCATAACTGCGATATATGTAGGTATATTGATTAAAAGATGAATATCAAAAGTATAAAAGTTTGTAAATTTTAAAATAAATTTTATTTGTAAATTTTTCAATAACCCTTAACGTATAAACATGTTATCTCTAAGGAACAATAAAAAAAGAATCTTAACCACAATGAATTATTTAATTACGTTTCAACATACATATTAATTAAAAGATGAATCTCAAAAGAATCTACTTATAAGTGTCAAATTGACTAGAACATATTTATAAACAAAAAATTAGAATATAAAGACGTAATGAAATCCAAATGGGATCGTTGAAACAGCAATTGTTTAAAGTATAAAACGAACACTTAATTTAATAATTTTAAAATAATTTAGATAGAGTTCGAGGTATTAAAAGTGTATTAACATACCCCACGTATGAAACTGTCCTTTTTATTGTATAGTTTAAAATATTTGTAAGTATCCTTTGTTTCTCTTTATATTTAGGTTCATACCAATTTAACATTTTCAACAGATTAATTTGCTGACAACTATGATTAATTTTATTTTGCTTTTAAAAAAATTGCTATAAAAGAATAAATACAGCAAAGTTATAAAAACTTCTAAAGATAATTTGTTAAAACGTCCATTTTTAAGCACACTAAACCTGTTAAAATTCTAAAAATTCCGTTTTGAAATAAATGCCATTACCCAACTAATATAAATTATTTTCCAAGATAATTAACACTTTTACCTCGCGCTAATTTTAACTGGATCTTCTCGCAAGAGTCTTTACACAGGGGAATTGCATATTTTAATCGGATTAAAAACCCACACGAACACTGACTTCTTCCGAAAGTTGCAACTTTTTATCTTTATTCATATTTGCCTCCCCCCAACAATATCTAAAATTGCATTTTGCTTATAGATGGGAAATCACCAAGGAGGATTACGGCAAAAAAGAAATTAGCTGGGAAATCATCCAAACGGAAAAACGAAATTCTCCCTCCTGAATTGGTTCTTAGATTCCATTTTTTTATTTCATTGGGGGGAAAGGTGTACAGTTTCCCCAGAACTGTCAATCTGATCTTTCTTTCAGATATATTATTACCTGGTTTCGCGTTTTTATCAAGGAACTTTCCCTTTCCTTTGGTTCCAAATAATATTGATGGCGGGGAAATACGACCGTTCTCAAGTGTTAGTTCTAATACGCTTGGTCGAACTGTATTGCAGAATGCATGTTGATGGTCTTATGGGTCTAATACCCTTTGAATTCATATTAGTAAGTTTGGAGCAACAGTAATGTTTTCCGACCGAGTGAAATTTTCCATCCCAATTGAGTTTAAGGTTTAAAAAAATTGTATACATACAATTTAGATTTTTTGCATTTTGAATTTATCGGGAGTAGAAGATAGCCTGTGAAAACTGAACAGGCTTATTTACAGAGTATTATCGATACGTCAAAACTCTTGTTAGTGAAAAAATATCTCTATATTTCCTTGATGGATCATAAATATATATTTACTTTCTTTAATTATATAATAAATAATCAAAATAAGTCATTTAAATTAATCATCAAATTGAGTACCTTTTAATATTAACACATCTTTAAAAATCAGAAATAAGAACATTTCTTATACGATAAAAATAAAAATTGAATTTTTCTTAAACTTTTAATAAAAACTATAATTGATATAACACAAACCGGCTTTTTACAATATCCCAATTTCCGATCAGAAAATATTGCTAATTATAAAAGATGGGAGTTAAATACTACAAATCTACAACATTAAAAACCCTCAAATTCATGGTTATACAAAGGTTATCTAAATACAGTAATTTAAATATGTTTACTTAAAGCTACCTAATGAAAATTCAAGTGTCCGATTTTTCTAATCCTTCTTAATATTAAACAATTTTTGTCAATGAAAAACTTTTTTTGTGCATCTAAAGCATTTTTTCCATTATTATTTTCTCCTTTGAGCTGTCATTTAAATTTATTTTAAAATAACACTCTTCGAATCAAAAATATTTATTTACCAATAGTTTTTGTTAATAAGATCTTCTATCGATCTATTTTCTTCATTAATTACTGTATTTTAGTCTTCATTAAAAATGAACTATTATCGGGTGAGTAATACGAATATAATTCAATTTTTACAAGTTAATTATTTTTATCTGCTTGTGACATGCATATTTGCATTGCCTTGTTTGCTTCTTCTTTGGGCCAAGAAATAATTAAATAGCGCGTGTATAAAAAGATAGGAAAAATCAATATTATCTATCCGTTTTTTTTTCAGGGCTCAAAAGCTGTGTAACATGGGATATTAAAAACGTTATTACCCCTCTTGAAAGCTGTTTCTTTCCTTTGCGGATAAAAAATTAATCCTTTATTCGTTTGAAAGGAAATGCTCTAAACATATTTTATATTATTGATGAGAGTAAATACTTAAAAGGGAATTTCTTTAAAACTAGCTGCCGTGAAGCCATTTCCTTTATTAAAAAACTATAAAAAAATAGGTAAAATTAACCTTTCATGTCCAAAAGGTTATTTTTAGGTTCAACATTTTACATTAAAAATTAATTTCATTACTCATCTGTTAACCATGAAATATGAATCATTTTGTTATCCTAGAAAGACTTTGTTGAGATGAAATGCACCAGAATCGCACCCACAAAAATGAATCCATGTTAAAGAGAGCTAGTTTTTCCTCTTCTGAAAAGTTGGGGAATCTAGTTATGTCATGCTGCAGCTCATTTATTCTTCTAATATTCTCTATTCTTCTCTAAATATCCTCCTTATTTTGTATTAGTGGTCGTAACTCTTTACTTTATCCTTTTTAATTCTACATTCCTTTTTTTTATTTAAACTCTCTCATTCATTCCCTAATTCATATTATATTATCATTCCTATTAATTTATCATTTTATTTATCTCTTTTATTCCCTCCTTATCCCCTTTTATCACTTTTTCTACATATCAGTAAGTAAAATGCAACAAGTTTAAGAAAGCAAGCCACTATTAATGAAAACACTAGTTACCACCCAGTTAACACCAACACAAATATTTCGAACAAAATTTCTACAATCCCACAACATCTACAAAAGCTTTACACAAAACAACACCCTGACCCCACAATAATAATCCCCCTTTCACTCATAACCATTGATTACTGAACTGTAACAGCGAACCTTTAGCCATAACCATCCTACAGAACAGGTTAAATCGCATCAAATTAAACCCGAAAACCGAGATAACTGGAATTCTAGATGCACGAGCTCTATTTTCCATAGGCAATCCTTCCACAAATAATTCGTCTCCGCCTCACTCGGTTGATTGCGCCAATCCTGGCGAAGACTTGTCAACGTGGAGAGCAACAGATAATGAGTAACACATAATTCCCTCTTATCTCGTTTAGATCTGGGCCCTGCCTCTGGTCAAATGAGGTAACCAGAGGCAGCGACGGTCTAATGAGCACCTGGACGGTACTGGGTGATGTGATGCTTCTTCCAGGTTTGGCCAAGACCGAGGGCTTTTGAATGGGTAACTCGACTATGGAAAGTAATAGTAAATGCGAGTTACTCACATGGTATGGCTAAAATTCGGGTGGTTATAAACACGGTCATAAAAGGAAATTGATGGATCAAATGTTACTAAATCAAATGCAATAGGTTTTATAAAGGAGGTCATGGGTTTTTCCAACAAAGAAAGTTAGTTCACATATCCAAAACTAGATAGGATAGTGATTGTTTTTAACAATACTTAAACGAAATAAGAACCAAATTCCAACAAAAAAACCATCAATTAGCAATAATAGGAATAAAAAAATACCACTAAGCCCATTCCTATTTATAGACAAGTTCAACTGTGTGAAGTCACAAAGTTTACAAGGACTTCCGCGTATGTATGTATTTTGAACCGTAAATACGATTTATCTACAATGTTACAAAATAGTACAACGGGAGGTTTTCGGTAAAATTAAAATATTCAGCGGTTGAACTCCTCCCTAATTATCTTTAGTTCTAAACACGACTGAAACGATTTAAAACATTTTTTGACCTTTCGGTTAACAATATTGCATACAGCGTCTTTCCGACTTGTAGGTGAATTCTTATATTAATTTTTTGTCAGGAAATAAGATCCCGTGATCTCTTCTAAAACACTGTTATCTCTATAATAATTACCCAATAGTGTTGTTAGTTCGGCCACTTCAAAGGGAAACTTAAACTATAAACACAATAAATTTTTTATGTTTTTCTTTAAAATAATAACAACAGTAGGATTAAATGGAAGTTTCATAACTGAAGATTTTTTAAAGTAATATTCTCATATTCATATTTAATGAATATCAATCTGAACAATATGAATACAACAACTGAAAACACTGCTCCATTTTAAGCGCACACTATTATAGCTGAAACATTACTCTTTAAGATATAAAATTCATCGTAAAACAGAATCTATATTTTTGAACTATAACTTTGAAACAGAACTTCTTAAATTTACTTTTGTTGGGTAAAATCAGTTTTTAACCTATATTATCTCAAATTGTTAATTTTTTTAAAAGTAATTTAGCTAGACTGAGAGCTCTGGTTGTAAGGATGCTAACTGCATGTGCAGTGTTGCCATACTACAGAAAGTAAGCTAAAAACACTATAAGACCGAGGTAAAGTTAGATCCGTGATACAAGACTTTCTCCTACTGAAGATACTCCTGAAGATTTAGAGAGATAAAAATTTGTTTGAAGGAAAAAATCTAATGTCATTCATGATTTAAAGAATTAATAAATTATATTTTATGTAACCCGACACTGTTGCCTTAGTTTTGTAGTCCTTAGTCCAGTTTCTGAAAAATACGTTGACCAGCTGCAAGAAAAGTGAAAATCTCTTGAGTAGAATTACGGTAAGATGAAATCAGAAAAAGAAGTTTTTAAGCTACTAATCCGCTTATATTGAGAAGGTCTTCCCATTTTAGTAGTGTCGAGTTTTAGGATTGTCGTTTTCTTTTATAAAGCAGGTTGGATAAAGAAGAATTTTTGTCATTTGCAAGGTGGTTAAAATTCAGAGGATATTAATATATTTCTTTCTTTTCTTATGCCTGGTATTAGATTTAATCTGCATAAAAATGAAACATTAACTTACCAAATAGGTTCACCAAAATTTTCCTTTGAAATTTGAACTTATTCAAAAATTCCAAATTTAAAAAAAAATTGGTTTCCAAAATTTTTAATTAAAACTGTAAAACTGTAACTGTGAAAACTTTATAGTTTCAGGTAAGTCCTCAAAATGTTTATAATTATTTAAAGAAATATTTAACTGCCATAATTGAAAGTGTGACTGAAAGAAATCGAGAATTTGTACTATAAATAGTATTTTTTTTTCGAAGTAAAGGTAAATTATAGCAATTGTCTTTTTTTCCAAAACTGAGTAGAAAATTAATCATACCACGTATACTTATCTATTATACAATGGCGACTTTTATTTACGTAAATTCTTGAAAACTACTGGTACCCATCCCTAATTTCTACTTTAATTTATGTTTAATAATTGATATAAGGTTTTGCTCGATCCCTAATTCCATTTTTATAATTTAGAATTTATAGTCCGAAAGTATAATGTCACACACAGCAGTCACCTCGCAGTTTGTTAAACTCACGCACATCTTTCCAACACCTCAGAATATTACTTTAACCAAAACCACAAAAACTGTTCTAATTAAACTAAAATTTAAAGACCTTGAGATATTATTTATGAAAAGTGACTCTAAAATTATTAAACTAATTTAAATGCAAACGAAAATCCTAATAAGGGTGTCCCACTAAACAAATTATATTATTACAAACAAAAAGAAGAAGGATCCAATCTCTTCAACTCTCCGTCGGATTGTTCTACAATTGGATACGCAATAGTGGAAAACACTCTGATCCATAACGGTCAATTTATGATAAACATGAAATGCAGCCTCTCCGATGGTGATACTATACTATACTGAATTGACATTGACGATTTATTTCCTCGTTGAGTGTGTACAGAGCAATAATCTCCACTCCTGAGCCAGATATATGTATTAGCTGCGTCCAAAATGGCAAGAATGCTTCTCCGAATTCATAACAAATGAAGATACCAGAGCAAACTGGGGCGATATTTTCATAGATGATACCTCTGATAAGATTCTTAATGAAATTGTGTTTAAATTCAATTGATATTATGGACGTAATAGGATGATTGAAAAGATTCTGACTTAGTAGTAGCACTTTAAATCTCAATTATGTAGAACTGTGTTTATTTTCAAAAATAAAGTAATAATGAATACAATTCGATGCTTTTCACTCTATTTACACAAAATTCAATAGGGTTTGAAATGTGTTGTTTTTTGAGTTCAACAGTGGTGTTTCTCCCTTTTAAGTTTGTTCATTCTAAGTCGTAATATCTATTCTCAAAATTATTTCATTTTGGAAACAGCAATCTGATACATACATAAGTACAATCCGAAATAATTACAGATTGCGGTCTCAATTTTCCGTACATTTCAAAAGTTTTAATGACTCTATTTAGTTTCACAGAAGCAGTAAATCATCAATTTGAACATAACCCTACCCACAAAAAAAGCTACTTAACAAGATTCATTGCAGTCTTTTATACACACTCAACACTTTTCCAATAACACTTACAGCCATCCAGGTTTTTCAGAAATTTTTTGAACCGATGTTTTCTATCACAACTAGCGAGATCCAGTCTAGCAGGAAAATCGGACAAAACAACTGTTCTAAATATAGAATCGGCTCATTGGTTTGGATGGAGCTTTAAGGCGATTATTGGATAATCATTAAGCATAAAGTAAAAAAAATCCGGGAGTTCCGTTTAAACGAGTAGGGTGGAAATCACAGCCACATATTATCTGCATACTTATTTTATTTCCTGGAGTTTATCAGTTTGTAAGCTAACGGTTGGCTTGATTAAGTTCATTTAGATGGGGAAATTAAAGAGAGCTTTTCGGTAGATAAAACGAAAGCGCTAGTAATTGCATGTGTAGCTAACTGATTGCAGATATCCTCGTTGCAATTAAATGTGGCTTTTACTGTTATTTAACTCGTTCTTTTAATGATCTATCCCAATTTAGGTTGGTTGATGAACAGGTTTTTTGCTCGATAAAATACCTCTTTTCAAGAATTCATTAGTTCAAACTAAGTCAAGTTGTTTTGATCGTATGTCTCTTTCAATTTGAAGTTTCCTATTACCACACAATAGAATGTTCACTACAAAAAAGTTCTTCATTATAAGTAAGTCAAACACACCTGGTATTGAATTGGTGATCGATATTGAATCTAAACAGATGCCAACGTGAAATCAGCTCTTTGAACTAAAATTTTAAGTAAATATAGTTTGAATTTTACCAACATTTTAATAGAGTGCCATATGTTTTTTTTTTTATCTTTTATTAACAAGTTATATTTGTTTTTATCTACTAATGGTAAGGCAAAAAAAGCCATTCAATCGGAAATTGTTTTATTTATTGCTATCAAGTTAAAAGACTTACACCCTTTCATACCCTTTCTTCTTGTATAGTTACAACCAAATTTATGAAATTCAAGAATAAAACTATCATGTGTCTTCGATTATATTGAAACTTTTTATAAAAATGCAAATTTTCTTAACCTTCTTGATAAAATATTTTGTAATTTAAAATTTAATTGCAACATTCCATTTAATGGTCTCAAAAAGATCTGGCAGTAAGTTATCAAATTTCTCGAGGTTTAAAATAATTTCGTAAGAAATATGATTTCATGGAGTAGATTTATAAAAAGTTTTCCCCGCCAACTGTAGTAAAAAACCCCCCCAAAAACTCCAAAAGAGAGACGGAAACACCATTACTCATCATCCTAGTTCAATTAAGGTTTTGATAGAGTCTAGTTTCTCTAAAGACAAATATTTCACGGGAAACTTTTCGAAGCAACTTAAGGAGGAATACTTTATTGACGTCTACGAAAGATGAGGAAGTACCTTCGGAGTGTGAAGGAGGTGAGAAAAAGAGAGAATAAGGAAGTATAGCCTTAATTACGGATCTTCAAATGAATCTCTTCCTTAAAAGGCGCACTATCCATAAAAAGGATGTTTGCTTTTTGAACGAAAGCAAAATATGGATGAAAAAGTAACCAACTCTTTGGGAACATTTTTTATGCAGCTTTTCGCCCTTCCTTGCTGAGACGAGAAAGTTTTTTTTTGCTGTATCTACTATAATGCGGAATTCTATTTCACAGAATCCAAGGGGACCGTATAAAAATTATTTAATACATCTGTAGATTTTATACTATCTTAAACGACTCTGGTGATGCCTACCTTTTGGAATTCAAGACATGTTAGATAAAAGGCAGTAAACCTTACCATTTGTTCTCATATACTAATACTATTAAAATTGTTAAGTGTTTAACATTACTTGAATACATGATTAAATTTCCAATATTATGACTAACACAATAAATAGAATGCAATTCTAAAAACATAATACAATTACAGTTTTTAGCCCTCTAAAATTAACTTTACTCTTAGGTCATTTCAAAATAAGAGTTTTAAGCATTTAAAATCTACTAAAACATATTTTACACAGGAATACTTATTTATGAATTAAGTTGATAAAAGTGAATGGTTTTATAAAGAAAAGGTTTAGTAAATTTATACATCCGAACAGATTTAGGTATTAGAAAGTAATGAAGTAAAATTTACTAAAATATACAAATTAAAATGATTACATTGGTGTGGATAAATCAGAATATTTTCTACATTATTTTAAACCTATAGAACTCCGTAAACATAAAATTATCAATTGGGTATTTTAAAGAGATGTTTATTTGTTTTACGTATGAGTAAAAAAATGCAAAAAAAGCCTCTAGCTGAAAACAAAATTTTAATACTTAAATAGTAGACAAACTTTTGTTTTTGAAAATTTTTGTTTTTCTTAAGCATTTTGTTTAAAATTTTCCATTACAACAGAATAATACAATTCAGAAAACTACAAAATCCAAAAATATTTTATACGACAACAGACCATAAGTTCTAAAATTATAAGGTGATTTTAACCTACCTATGTTTATAAAATTCCAAACCCACATCTCATTCTCATTTTTCCGAAAAAAAAACTTATTTGATAAATTCACGGATGATTAATTGATGTATAGTTTGCGGTTCAATAAACATTCCCTTGATTACAGTCATTAAAGGAGTAATGGGATAAAGATGATGTTATATCCAATGCATTGTTTTCCAGAATAACATCGATTTCGGTAAAGGTTTATTGTAGTTTCTTTGGCCTCTAGCCAAACCTTTTAATGCTTTTTCTTCTTCACTTCTAACGACTATTGAGAGTCTTGCGTTTTCTCAACAAGTGTTCAGCATTCACTTGGGAAGGAAAAGGTATAGGATTGTTATTTCTAAAATGATTGAGAAACTGTTTGTTTGAAAGAAACTGATTGTTAATTTAAACAGTAATAATAGTATTGAAAAATAATCGTATGATGGGTAAGAGAGATAGCTCATATAACAGAGCTTGAATTGCTCTTATTTTTTCATTTATTACTGTAAGATATTTTATAGTATACATATTCCCGATTTTTTAATTTTTAGTTCCGAAATCACAAAAACCCATAATAACCAAAATGTTCCCTAATTTATTTAGGTTTTAATTTAAAGAAAAAAAAGAAAAATATTAATTCATTTGATTACTTATTTCTAAATATATTTTACAAAATATTTTCATTATAATCATACGGATACTAGTAACAAATAACTAATTATTAATAATTGTATTTTGTGGAATAATTATAGAAAAAAAATACCGTTAAGTTATGTGTGGTAGTTAAACATCGCATATAGTTATTTTTACACGCGTAAATATTTAAAGTCCAGTAGTAAAGTGGCAGGGGCCACCGTGCTTTATCGTGTCACGTGAGAACTTAACAGGTGAATCCCCCCCTAACCAATGATTATCGCTTTCCCCTTACAACGTATGTAAATCGCATTATACGAATTTCCCAATTTTTAATTCTCATTGTATGAAACCGCGTAGCATGAACTCTTGTTATTTGTATACTCTTGTTATTGCTATACTGCATAAGTATCATTACCTGAAAATTTCGATTTTTCTAAACATTAGTTAAAAAATTATAAACTGAAAGAAAAATATTCATCAAAAAAGAATACATAATATTCCTCTTCTTAATGGAAGTAATAGTGAAATTAGATTTTTCAGTATGTATATTTTCAGTTTGTAGTATGTCCCTCAAGGCAAAGAAATTGAACAATAAGCAGTCAGAGATTCGGCACAGGCAGGTAGATATCCAGTCTTGAAGGGGGAACGGCCGAATATTGGTAAGATCCCATTTTTCGTCTTCATTCTATTTCGCCATTCAGCTCACTGGATATTCAACTCCCTCAGAATTCTAACTAACAAGACACCGAAAAGTATCAGAGGGGGAGTATTCAATCCATTTCGAGCTTTTTTTTTTCAAACTCGTGTCGCATCCGAAATTTCCCTCTCCAACAGAAAGGTTCGGTAGGGAAATGAAATTGGAGAAAATGCTCTCGAAATAATATATAAATATAAATACGGTTATTTGAGGAAATTCGTCGTGGAGATCCCCGATTGTTTTGAATCAGAGATGGCGCGAGATTGGTAGATTCGGATGAACCGAGGTAGAAAGCTTCTGGAAAAGACTACCTAACCTGTTTGAAAGTACGCGCTTTCAATGATTCGGTTATTGAATTTCCTTTTAATTCAAAATAGGAATAATGCACTTTTTAAAAGAAATTTCATACAAAATGGCTCAACCCAATTTAAAGACTACACTAGTTCTTTGTTTTCAAAATTAACATACTGTGAAGTTTACATCATACGCAAAATGCATACATATTTATCTTTTAAAAGGTTTGTTCCTGTTCATTTTTGACAATTGGTTGCTGTTTAAAAATTTTGGAAAATTTGTTTTACTGTTTTAATGTGTTTTTATGTTTATTAAAACTACATATAATTAATGTAATCATCTTTCAACCACCATAAAATTTTAAAAAACTACTATTTATTGAAGGATAGCATAGAAACAGTATTTAAATCTAATAAGAAGGAATTTTGTTTTGGCTATATTAAATGTAGATTCTCTATTATATTTTTATACTTAGAGTAATCACAGAGTACTTACGTTTTAGCAATTTACTTGAACAATTTACTTCTTCATATGAGTTTATTTCCTCATATGACTAGGGTAATCCTTAGTGCCTTTGGAGCTGATGGGATCTCTGCAAAGAACAATGTACTAAGTTTTTCAATAAAATTTAATTATAAAGTTTGCCTTTTTCATCCACCTAATAATTTGTCTTATTTTCAGCATCAAATGAAAAATACCTTATCTTTGAAGGTTAAACACTAAAAAATTAAATAAGCCAAATATTAATTATTTAGTATCAAAACCAAATGTAAACTATTACCTATATTATAAACATATATATTTAATTTGACAGTATTTGTCTATTTTTTTTTGATAATTAGTATCTGTCAGTGTGAACTACCAATTGGGTTTTAAACTCCAAAAAATCTTTATAAAAAACGACTGATAGAGTTTTTTGCTTTTATAAATTTAACGCATTCCTTACCCTTTCGATACTTAATTACGATAATTAGAAGTGACAAAAATGTGGTTTTTAATCCTTTGGGATGTAAACAAGGTAAACAATGCAGCTGGCAGCAACATATAACGTGTACCAACTGATGTTACAAAGTTAAAAATGCAAAAAGAGTACGTAAAATCGAATATTTCTATGAGTTAAGCCTTACATAATATTTTCCCCGAGATAAAAAATTTCACAATGCTTTCAAGTTCTTACTAATATTTATTTGTATTAATTTGTTTATCTAATTTCAAATTTTATGAATGAAACTTCATTAGATAAACAATTAATACACACCTTGCAGTGTTTTCATATTAATTTTTGCATTGGAGGTTTGTTGGGGAACTTCGAGTCTGTAAATGCTTTTCCTGCCATGTGTTCTCGATAAGAAACTTAACTTTCTCTTCGAATCCCGATTTTGAGTGAGTTTTAAATACAACAAAGTTATGTCACACAAAAAATATGTTCAAGAACTCCCAATTTAAGCATAACATATTATATTGTTTGTCAATCATTTGAAGAAAATATTGAGGTAAATAAGGACTGGAAAAAAGGAATTGCATAAAAAAAACATAACATCTCAAATCAGCTGTATGACGTTGAGATGCGGCATGGTAAATATAATACACAAATAAGCTACTTTAGACTCAGGATCGGAAATTGTTGGATTTTTATATAGTTCTCATGTTATGAATTCCCTGTGTTTTTCAATTAATTCCAGCTAAAAACAAGACATTATAAAAACCGCGAATAAAAAGATATCCCCCAAAAAAGTAATAAAAATACTTCTGATCTTTAAACAAGGTATAACGGAAATAAATAGGCTTTGAAAAGATGGCAACGAAGGATTGGCTGAGAATTACCAACCCGCGTAGATTTGTTACCTTGCCCCTGGGTGTAATTTCCTTCTTTGTGTCAGTAGAAATTCTGTTGTGTCTGTCTTACTTGACGAAGGTGTATAAGCGGATCCTTGAGATCAAGCACACATACCGGAAAATATATGTAACCCCAACCAACCAACCAACCAACCGCATAGATTTGGTGACTTTTCGTACAATTCAAGATCAATAAATCTTAAATCAATTTCACTTGTACCCTTTGTACTCAAAAACATTCAATTTCAATTTGACCCATTAAGAATCAAGCCTCACTTAAGCTTGCTTCATAACTTTCGCTGATGGATGACAGTTTTCAGAACCAAAAATGCTCCAACCGTACAAATTTTACCTAATTTTATTTGAAAACTTTAAAATAGTGATATTTACCTGATTCTTAACATTTTCAAAAGGCAAATGTGATCGGTAAAATCCAGACAACCAACGCGTTTTGCAAACAAACTTTCGCCGATCGCCGTTTAGATTAACGCACCCTCTTAACGCCTACACATTTTACCCCTGTTTTTATTTAAAAACATTAAAATAGTAACATTTAGTCACATTAAAGCCCTCTCACACTTTTAAAGAGCAACTATACTCGGCAACGGGCGGCTAAATTCAGTTCAAAAGAACCCAACATATTTTGTAAACAAACTGATCGTTGCCAACGGCGATAAAGTAATACCCCACTTTTTGCGCAACGCACAGGCTGAGGCTAGGCGACCGTCTGATCTGTTTACTTTTGAACAATTACAAGTTCATTTTAAGCAAAATAATCAAAAGCGGCAGCCAGGTTTCGAACCTGGGACCTTTCAAATATAAGCCCCGTATTCTTCCACTGAGTCATCGGTACTGATGCCAGAGTAATTCAATAATTTAATTTTAATGTTTACAATACGTAATAGGTCGTCAATATATAAATAAACAAAGCAATACGACAGTTGTCAAGACACTACCCAACGCATACGCGTTTGTACTCGTATAATAAAGATGGATTAAATCTCTCTTTTCCCTTCCTCTAAACTTATTCAAAATAGCTAATTATCATCTGATGATCTGATTATATTTTACAAAAATAAATTTTGCTTGCTAACATATATTGCTATATAGGGTCGGCTAGGGTAAAATGGGTATAGTCGGGTTAAATAGGTATAGGGATTTTAACAGTTTATGTTCATAAAATTTAATGTTTTTTGGCATGCTTATTTTACAGTAGTCTCAGTAAAAATTAGCATACCAAAAAACATTAAATTTTATAAATATAAACTGTTAAAATCCCTATAACCATTTTACCCCACCCAACCCTATACTAACTATTATGTGAGGTGAGATGTATAAATAATTTAGATAATTTAGAATTATACGGGAATTTGGTATGAATGAATGGAATTCAATGAATAAAAATACCAACTAAATATGTATAGTAATTTCTATTTACTGTTTGGTCGAATTAACCTCTTGTTCCTTTTAAACTAATCAATCAACCTAACCATCACAATACAGAGTGATTAATTTTCACTTCTGCTGAGCACTTAACGAAATTATATATTTATCTTTACCTAAAATGTTGTAATGGAATTTTAATTAGTAGGTAAGTTAATTTTTGATACATGCGTCATTGGGGGAGAGCGGGGTTAGTTGGCACTCGCGGCTATTTAATTAATATATTATTACTACAGATTAATTAATAAGTTATTCATATAGCAATATAAAAAAACGTGCTGTTATTTTAGTTGTAAATTATACGTTGCTAAATTATAAAGATTAAGTTCTTTGGCTATGGTATTCCCTACCATCAGAAACCAACTTCCAATACACCCCGATATTAGTTGTTAAGTAAAAGTATGCAAAACATCTAATAAGTGCATATTCATTTTCTGATAGCACCATTTCATCACCGTGATATTTGTTTTAAGAATTCTCGACAATCCTGTAGTATTTCATATGAGTACATTTTTTATAAGGTCTCCTATATTGCATACTAAGAATACATGAATGTTCCAATAAATCACATATCTGTATGATTGGCTACATTAGTGTCTTGCAATGCTTTTATTGTTTGTTTTTATGTATCACGAATTCGACCAGTGGGGTAAATGCTACTATTTATTTCAGTAACGTATCAGAGTAACGTTTATGATTATTAAATTATAGACCTTTATTTTTTACATTGTGGTAACAGCAATAGCAAAACACAGCACATAGCAAACAACAGCTATGCAAAATCCACTTAACTATATTTTCACATTTTGTACAGTAGTATTTCAATGCATTTAAGTTTTAAATGGATAATCAGAAACAGTTTACTGATACATTAAATATTTTATATTACTTATTCTCAATCCCAGTAGGAAAGTTAAACACAATCTCATAGTGAAAATATGCTTTTCTATAAAAATGATGTCAGACTCTACAGAATATATAACCGAAAGAAAATGATAAATTTATTTCACATAAATATATTTTCAACTAGTTTTTAATATTAAACTGGAAGTGTATATTTCCTGCTTCGTTTCTATTCCTGTTTATCTGAGGTCGCGAAAATGGAAGAAGGCTTCACGGTCTGGGTATTGGGTCATTTCAGACCAATAGGAAAACGAAATGGCGGTTTGACAACTGACAGAAACTAGATTGCGCCAATATATTTATAGGATAAACTGCTGCGAACACGTTTATCCAATTCCGAAAAGATCATAAATTTCTCTTTCCCGTCTCTTTCAATAGTCAAGTCCAAATCTGAAATGGTGGACATTCCAAAACAATTCTTATGTTCAGTTTCACCTATTGGATTATTTGTTTAAGTTTCTTCAGTGTCAATGTTTTTGCTTTAAAATGTAGTATTTAGACTGTAAGCATATTTCTTGAACTGGAATTGTAAAATCAATTCAAGAATACCAGATTTAAAAAAAAAACCCAGGAAATTCACAGTTAATGTTTAAGGAGTATGGAAAGTCTTTTACTTTGTTAGTATTTAGGAGCATTATTTTTATATAACTGATAAAATTGGGGATGTGTACAACATTTTAATTTTGTATTTTTAACACATTTAAAAAGCCTTGGAACAAAACTTTTTAAAAATCATTTTCATTTTAAAAGTATTTTAAATATTTTAATAGTGAAAATTATGCATTTCTAGAACATAACTAGTGATGTAGAAATTGGTAATAAACGTTAGGAGGGAAAATTCTACAATGTAGGGGAGACTGGGGACAATTGTAACAAAATTTACAAATTGATCTCCAGCCAAGCCATTTTTTATGTTAGAGTTATGAAAATTGGTATGAAAAGGTCATCTAAACTTTTTTGGTCATCTAAATGGGTTTTAACCCCCAGATGACTCATATGTTTTGTTCTTTTCAAATTTTCCCATATGTACTGTCCAAATTGAAATAAATAAATTATTATTATTAAAAAAAATAGGTTGAAACATCCCAATTACAATTGCTTTATGAAAACTCTCCTGTGAACATGCATTACAATATAGTAAATAAAAAATATGCCAAAGAATATTGTTACAATCGACCCTTGAAGTGGGGTCGATTGTAACACATACAAGGGTCAATTGTAACACAACACATTTTCATTAGAAATACGGAAAATTATACACATTTTTTAACAATATATTTTGTACGAAACACACTGAACCCATTTTTCACTCTGGCGAATGTTTTTGAAATTGTCTTGGAAACAACACACAAATATTCATCGTCTGATGAGGTTTCACAGTCTGAATATTTAATTTTTTTTTTGTGTAGACTTCTTCTCTTTTACACTGGGTTTATAGGTGCAGATGGGGCTCTTTCTCCTTGAGTTTCCTTTTTAATAGTTGCATGGTCATTTTGTACCACTTTTGGTATTGGCAGAACAGCCTGTGGTGAGCATTTTGATATTTGTGGTGATGGCGAATTTAGTTATCTTTTATAAGAAATTGTGTAGGTGATACAGGTGATTGCTGGTAACATATTTCTAAGATCCCGTGCCGATAACGTATAAATTAATTATAACCCACTTTAGGGTTTTCATTTTTTCTGATGATAAATGTAGGTTCATTTTGTAAAAAAGTTATTTCCTGCTACATACCTGTAGTGCAGGAGAAAAAATTTCACTCAAAAGTAAAAATTTACTTTTATGCTCGAAAAACACTCTTTTCTCAAGTACACTGTTATACCTCAACTACCAGTCTTGGCGCTCTCGGACATTATTTGTTTACAAGCCATGCACATGCTGTTACCTTTGTAACAGTTTGGCATGTATGCTTTTCCAGGAATACGAAGTGTTACAATTGACCCGTGTTACAATTGTCCCCAGTCTCCCCTATATTGTCGTTACTCAGGATGTTGATCTATCTCCAAGTAATTTTACATTTTTCATATCTTACATGATAAAAAAAATAACCACTGGTTCAAAGGTAAAACCATCTGTTCAATAAAACACAGAATTTAATCCTTTTAATTTATAAAATTGTTTACTCAAGAAAGAAAATACATTAACTTAATAAAGATGAATAAAAATGTTTCGCTGTTTAAATAAAATGTTTTTTAATTTGCATCATTTTAATATTGTTTGAAAGGATACAGTATTGATTAACATTATTCCATACAACTTTTTTTATTTTTAAAGCCAGTACCCAATTTTCAACCGAAGAATTATTTTCCATTATAAACACTTCATTATGAAGGGAGCATACATTAATTAAAACGTTACCAAATATTTCCAAGCAATACAAAAAAACCCGCCTCAAAATAATTACTTTTCTTTGAAAGGAGAAGGTCTCTATAGAATTTCACAAATCTCGCAAAAACGCCAACTTTCAAAACCTATGTCTTTCTTTAAACGAAATAGCTTTCTTTGCTCTACTTGTGAGCGAGTTAGGCAATGTGTATAGGAAACCTTATATCTTCGACATTTTTCTAAACTACCCAACCACACAACTTATTCTTGCATTCCAAACATTTCCGGAATTTTAATTGTACTTTTTAGGCTAATGAAATTCTGTTCATGATTAGATTTTTTTTCGTCCAAAAACATAATTAATTGCGAATATTAGACTTGAACTACTTTTGAAAGGTCGATAATAATTAAAGATTAAATCTTTTTTTAAGAAACTTCCTTCGTGGTGTACTCCGATTTGATGTGTAAAAGAATGCATTTATGTGTATAATTTATAAAACGTTTAATTAAAATTGAGTATTAAATTTAATTTTAACATTTCGTGGTATAAACTACAAAAGGCGATTGAATATCTTTGAAGAAATTAAAAAGGTATTTTTTACTTAAAAGCCTCTTAAGAGAATAATAGGTATTATTTTCATTCCCTACTGATTACTTAGTGCAATTACTTCTAGATTGATATAATTTTGTTCTAAATGTTTGAAATATGGGTAAAAAATTGTATCCAAATTTTATCATTAGTTTTGTATTCGACGTTTTTCATAACTCTGCAGTAGTTACTCAAAATATTCGTATTGAAGGTAGAGTAAAAATTAGTTACCATATTTTGAAAATAGTGTAGTTTTCTCCTTGTGCCCGTTCCGTATTTGAATACTGGATATATGTATTAATACTTTTGCTATTTTATTTTTTTTAATTAGTATTTTTCTACTTATTTCTATTTAATTTTCCATGAAAAAAATCCATATTTTTTAAGTAACAAACGTAAAAAACGTAAATCCCTACTTAAATTTTAATAGTAGTATGAATGTTTACTGTGGACTAAAACTTGAGCAGAATAGAAAATTCATGAGTTACCCAATACCCAATTACATATTTTAGTTCTACGTACGTCTCTGTGTTTTTAAAAGTTAAAAAAGCAAGTTGAACGCGAAATCTTAAAAACGCTTCAGCTTTTTCCTTCTTCTAAAAATCTTACTCCCGTGCTGCTATTTTATATTTTATAAGCAATTTTATCCCATACCTAACCACATGAGGTATTTTATCGCTAAACGCAGTACTTGAAAATCGGTTTTATTTTTAGAAAGCAACATAGGTATGAAGTTTTTCAAACAGTCAGAAATCCGATTAAGAAACTCAGATTAGAGGTTGGAGAGCCCACAAACTTCTTCAAGATCCTGAAAATTTAATAAAAGTTCAGCAACACATCTAACGTAGATATCGATTCAGAGAACGAGATTGAATCGATAGAATGCTGCTTTCAGGGTTTTCCCACGTTTTTGATAAAAGATTCAAGTGACTATTAGTAAGGCCTTCGCTCTTTCAGATGCAACAGCTACTAGTACAGGGCCTGGGTGTTTGCCATAACATTCAATAAAACTTTAATTTTATAAAATTTAATTTTCAATTCTTTTTGTTATTTTAGTTCAGGAATAATTATTTATTTCAAAAATATTTTATGCAACTCTTTAAAACAAAATATCCATTGAAAATATTATGTAAAAAGCTTTTATTAAGATATATTTCAATAAAACAATATGGAATTAAAATTTCATTTTACCTATTTTTTCAATATTTTTTGTAAAATTTATGTTTTGTACTTTCATATTGAAGCTGTTCCTATTCTCAAAAATTAGTTGCATTGAAACCACATATAAAATGTTCACTATGTTACTTTAAAGTGAATTTTATGTGTCATCTTGAATATACTTTATATACATATCTATAAATATTTTAATGAAATAGTTCATGTATCTTTGACATTTAAGGAAGGATAGAAAATAGATTAAATACATTTGATTAATTCGTACTATTTCTTTTATAAAAAATGTATTTCCTTTTTTCCACTTCCTAAATTCAAATTTAGACCTGCATTATTTTCATGCGCCGTTAAAATTCTTTTCAGGTTTCAGTTTTTGTGCTCAGACACCGTGAAGTAAGAGTTTAAGAGTTCTCGACTTTTCAGTGCACATTTTATGAAAAAAAGCATCTTCTCTTATCTAAATTCAAAGCCAGAAGATGAAAACTTTAATCAGGAAAAGCCATAAAAGTACACGAACTGTGGACTTACCCTCATTAGTTTGCTTCTTGGTATAAAAAATGCGACGGGGAGGGTTTTAGGAGGTGTTATCATATATAATATTCAGGTAATAAAGAATTTTTATGCGGTGCTGAAAATATGCAATTAGTAAAATTAGCTTTCTCCTTCAAAGCACTTTACGGGTTTTAATGCTTTATATTGCATTATAACATTTTGAACAGATAGTAATATTTATTATGTGTAGCTTATGAACGACAGTGCTTTAGATAAGTGGTTTATGGAGTGTTTCTTCTTTCAAAAGTAAATAATATGTCTTTCTTAAGCGTGTTAAGTTGCTTTTTAAGCCTTATTTTAATACATATATCTTAAACAGATTAGAAATCATTTTACTAACAGTAACTGTCAAACAGGGTATCCTTAATAATATAGGAGCTTTCTTTTCGAAATTCATTTAAAGGTCTTACTGAATATTGAATAAGTAATGCAAGATGATTATAATCTTAGAATCCATAGTTTTAAACTTTTCTTTGAAATTATCCCAACAATTTCGACTCTGTAAATATACTATTTTCCCGGTTTTCATTTACTCTTTTAACTTTTAATTAATATGTTAAGTTGTTAATAAATAATGTTTTATAAATTTTGGTAATCAATTTTAGCTTAGGCCTTATATCAATAAAAACTGATGACCCGGACATGATCAAATCATTAAAAATTGCTTCATGAGCATCCTTTTTTTTTTAAATTTTTACCTGAAATTTTCCTTAAAGTTTTCAATAAATATATTTCCTTTTACTATCTAGAAGAGTTTTTTCTTCTGAAAACTTAAATTACGCTTTATTTTTCAAAACAATACTGTACCTTATTTTACAACAAAGTGTTTGTTTAAAACGCAAATATAACTCGAAAAAATCTTGTTCCCATGCGAAAAACCCATAAAACACACTACCGTATCAAGTATGAAGCATATAAAACTAGCTCCAAGAGAGATCATGGCTTATAACACCGTGTTAAATCTAGAGTTAAAGTGCCTTCTCCCTTATTTATATATACTCCCTGTAAGGTTTGGTAGTAAATCTTCCCCCGGTATTGGCCATTTATATAAAACGCAAGCCGAAAACCGTTTTCTCGCCTAAATGAGCACGACAAACAAGTATATAATAACTCGCATAAACAATTCCAACATAAACACTTACGGAACTTGATATATCATCGGAAGTAACGGACTCTGCAACTTAAAAGTAACGTCCGGCCGCAGATCCCTATTCTTTTTAAGATATATTCGGGCTGTATAAAGCACCATTGCTGGTAGATGTTTATTTCTGATTCGGTTTTTCTTGTTAGGTAGGATGCTTTACCTGCGAATGGATGGAGAAAATTTTTTATGTTTGTAGTGTGGGGATCGTACTCAAAGAGCGGAATACCATTCTTAATTTTGAAAATATTATAATTACTTTCAAAAATTTATTTCAAGTAAGGAAAACTAATGTGTAAGGAAAATCAGGTGAGATAGTTTAGTGGATATCTTATTTACTTATCTTTGTAACAAGTTTTGAATCAAAATATTTGTGCTTAGTTTTTACCGAGAACCAGCACCTGCATTCATAATGGACAAAATCTATACTTTAAATATTATCCATAATTTATCAATTTGTATTTAATACTTTAATGGAGTAATAAGAGAGACATTTGTACCTTCGAACAAAAATCACGTTTTAATTTTTCTAAGACAGATAAAATCACATTTAGACCTCTTTAAGTGCCAAACTATGCCTTAGTAATGATGATATTTTTATAAGCTCAAATTTTAAAATTCGATTCTTAATAATTTTTAATAACTTGAAAAATTTGTGTCCATAGTACAGTGGCTAGAAGGGGATAGTGTGTTTATCGCCATAGAACCGTGTACAAATTTCTGTTTCCGAAAAGGAGGAAACCACCAGAGGGCGATGGGATCCCGTCGTCCCGTGTTTACTATCGTGTTTACATAGAAATCGCATTGTAAGTTCGAATACGAGCGAGTTCGAAAACATATTAATACTTTGATAGAGGTTTAAGCATTTGTGTGTTTTTCTCTGGACAAGTAAAGAATTTAAGTTTTTTTTTTATTCCTTTAGAGCATTTGAAAGAGTTTATTTTTTGCAGAAAATAGATGGCACTAGCTTTCCAGTCGTCCTGTTGCCATCAACTTTTTTCGTCCCTTTCTAAAGCATTTTTTTGATAGAGGTCGAAACACTACTTCTAGGTACTAAATCCATAGGTACCTGTTCTCTCTATGTACAGAACCAGTTATACCTCTGAACACCCATAAAAAGTGCAGTTAAGTTGAAAAAATTCAAAAATGAACATTTTTATTGATGCATTACCTTTTAATGAACAATTCCTCGCATGTAATAAATTGGAAATCGAATTTTTAAAGTAAAGTACTTTTAGAGCGTAAATTGATAATTTAAAAGAACTTTATTTCTTACTGCAACGGTTTCTTACCAAAAATACATAAATCATATAATTTTCAAATCGAGATTTAAGGTCAGTAGTTTCATCAATCATGCTGATTGATCTGATTATTTTTTATCCAAATTAATATCGTGCAAAACTCAAATAAAACCGTAAAAACTCAATTGACACTTAGTTTGGCAAAATTTCTGGCAGTAACTTTCATCATCATCATCATACCGGAATATGATAGTAGTGCCAACAAATTTTATACAATACTTTAAAATTAAATAAAAAGTAAAATAATAAAAATTAAAAAGTATTGATCACAAAAAGTTTGATTTTCCATCTAAAAATTGCTAGAATATAATCGCTGACTAATGCATAGCCATTCAGAAATAATTTAACATGCATTAAAATGTATTCACATCAACATACAGAACCTGTCCGTAGGTCCTTATGGTGTCCGAAGGTACAAAATAAGGTGTTTTAGCATTCAAAACTTTATAAAAGTAAAAGGATTGAGGTCTGGCGACTTCCTAGATTAAAACTAAACAGTCAAAATCTCAATGATTAACCACGTATATCCCATTTAATTATGCCATCATTATAGGGTAGGAAACCTGTTAATGTAGTGATGCACTATAAGTAACTTTGATGATCCAAAAACAGTAAATTTATTATATTTATTTAATTTTTTCATTCAAAGAGATCTCACCTTAGCAGCTAGATAGCATCTGTTTACATATAATATTGACCACCAATTCTAATTTCTGTTCATTTCAGAATTTTAAAATTCGGTGTCCATAGGTAGTACAACAGTCTTTAGATATAACAATCTCCCCTATACGTTGAGTTTCTTTAGATACAAGATTCACAAATCAATATCCTAAAAATGATTTATTTACTATACGTTATGACTTAAATTTAATAGGATCATGATTATATATTGGTACGTAATCAAACGCACTACTTCCTTTATCCTTAATACATTTAAACTAGTTTCAAAACAAGTATTTAATATTTTTTTGTTATATTTTGAAAACATTAAAAATAATTTTTCATAGTCAAGAGGGGTAAAATTTTAATTGGTATAAATATCAATGGCACAATCTTTTTAACCTAGAATAGAACCTTTATCTCATAAGAAATTATTATTTTTTGTTCAACAATTTGTGCTATTTCGGAACACTTTGTAATAATTGCTAATTTCACCCCACTTGATCCTAGAGAAGTATTTAAAAAAAAAAAGGAAAAAAAAAACTCTGCTAAAATATTAATATTCTTATAAAATATGAAACTACTATACAAATGCTATATTTAATAAACATATAAAAATTTGGAATTTTATAAAACATTTTAATAAAATTAAGTATTAAATGCATCAAAAGCATTTTTCCTACCTATTTACAATACCTAACCCTATATTATTTTCACACGAAAAAAAGACAAGCAATGAAAATATTTTCACAAAAATGTGTAGTATTACTTAAAATATTTTGCATTTTCTGATGTAACAAAATTAACTGGAAATGATTCACTCTCTGAACGTTTCAACAGCATTGAAAAACAACAAAAAAATCTACGCATTTTAAAAACAAAATTGTACACTAAAACGCGCATCGACAATTTAAAGAATGTCGAAGTTATAAAATATAAGAAACGACACCCCAAAACGCCGTAATATTTATACAGGAAATGAAATGCTATATTTTTTCTGGTGGTAAAATCTCGGAAATACAAGAAAAATATACTGTTAGTAGACATATATTTCCCGTGTGGACTAGTAGGGGAAATAGCTTACCCAATGGCTAGGATAATGCTGTGATCCTTTATTGAACCTTGTCCCTCAGGATATGGGATTTCTCTCTTCAACCTGTGTGGCATTCTCCCCTGGTGTGCATTTTCACTTTGAAAGAGTATTGAGATAAAAGGGCACAGAATTCTGTAAGGCTTTGGAAAAATCAATGGAACTTTAGACACCATCAACCCTACGATCAAAAATACACCATGAATTGCAATAGAAAAAAACATTTTCCTAAAATGAAAAGAGATTGGAATCTTACAGGTCTTTTTAGACATATATAGTTCCACTTTATTTCTACTATTTAAGATTTTTGAAGTTTAAAGGAGAAGTGCCATCTGAATTATAGTTAAAATTCAGGCTAGATTGAATGTTTGGTATTGTAATCTTAATCGCTATTTGCTTTTAAGTTATTTTCTATCAAAAATTTCCAGTTTTTTTTATTGGTATAAATTTTTATTTTTCTTCTCTTTCCCTTATATAAATATACATAATTTTATTTAAAAGATTATTTTAAATTTTTAAAATTTCTTTAAGTGCTTTTGAAACTAGTTCACCAAGCGTTTAATCCCCATTTATTTAAATATCCATGAAGTAATAGATTCGATATCATTCGAGATTTTACAATTAAAAAAGTAATATAGTGGTTGGATCTTTATGCAACACAAATGAAGACCTCAGGGGAAGAATGGCATTTGTCCATTTCGGCACATCTTTTGTATAGGTTGTTCGGTCGCCATGTTTGACCAGCGGGCGCCCGGGGTTCGAATCAATGCTTACGCATGGATGTTAGTGTGTGTATAGAGATGATTGAAAGTGACCCCTAGTAAAAAGGGGGTACAATTCTGCGGTACTCCAAGTATCTGCTCAAGGTAAAATAATAACAAGTTCTTTTTCTAAGTTTAATTTCTCTTTAAAATAAAAATACTATTGATGTAGCTGCAAAAACCTTTTTGCCACTACTCTACTCAATCACGGACATCTGTAAATAAAAATTACGTTTCTTTACACTTCAAAAATTATGAACTATTTCTAAACTAATCTTAAAAATATAAACAACTTACTTCATGAATCTCAAGTCTCAAGTTGTCAACAAAAAACAATTTCCTTCTAGAACATTAGTAATTAACTATTGCCAACTTAAAATTATCTGAAAAACAAATTAATATCTAAAAAATTAATTAAAACAATGTCCTTTCAAAAAGTTGGTTTATATAAAGAAATTAAAAGTTATCTTTAGGCAAGTTGGTTAGAGTTATTACAATGTAGCAATATTGTTCTTTAAAGAAAGTTGGTCTATTTCCTAACAATGGACTCTAACCGCCTATCTGGTTCGAGACTTCACGGAACCAACACGTGACCTAAAACTGAGCTTGCAATTGGTTACCACAGATACTACACTAGTAGATCTACTAGTATAGTATCTGTGGTAACCAATCGCAAGCTCAGTAGGTCACGTGTTGGTTCCGTGTGACGTCAGACGGTTAGAGTCCATTGATTGCATAATTAGGGGCCACTTTCAATCATCTCCATACACACAAACATCCATGCCTAAGCGTTGATTCGAACCCCGGGCGTCCGCTGGCCAAAAATGGCGGTCGGACAACCTGTACAAAAGATGTGCCGAAATCCGAAATGGACAAATACTATTTTTCCCCTGTGGTCTTCAAATATATGGATAAATAGTTATATCTGTATTATTTATAAGGACTTATGAGAAATATATTATTTATCTACGAGTTTTATGTTTGTCAAATGCGTTTGCATATAATTTAGTTTGTATCTCAAAACTAAGTAAACATACCTATATAAAACGGGTTAGTGTGTATTTCATATCATGTTTACCAAATATTGTTGTATATGAGGTAGCTTTTATCCTAAAGCTAGTTTTCAAAATCATAAGTTTGCTTATCATATCCATCCCAATTTTAAGAGTGAGGGTTCCATAAATTACATTTTATGTAACAGAACTAAATGATTTTATATCATTGATTGATCTATAAAAGTTAATCTTTTGATATTTAAGATTGGATAAAACTTTAAAAGAAACTTCCTCTTAGAATCACAGAATTCGTTAGACAAATTTAAATAACTGTTAAAGTAATCCTTATTTCCCCATTAAACTAAAACATTTTACGTGAAATTTTTGAGAAAGATATCATGCCACTTATGAAGACTAAAAATTATATAATTTAAATTGGAAAGACCGTCAAACTTTAATGAAGCTTCATGACATTTCAAAATTGCTGCAATGATAAATATCTATTTCAAAAATAAGAAATGAAATGTCAAATTCACAACAGTAACTCTTTCCGTAATTTACTCTTTCCTTTTACAGAAATCCATTTGCTGTCTCAGTGGTTACTTTAGTAATTGATAAGCTTCAGATTTTCAAGACTTGTTCGGCCAAAGCTTCTCATTAATTAAAGTAGCTGGGAACGACTCTTTGGATTTTGTTGATCCATAGATAATGACGCCTTTCATTTCTTTTAGTCTGTTCATCCCCCCTCACCGTAGAAATGAAAAATTGTGTTTTCTTTGATGTTAGAAAGCTGACTAAATAATCCTACGAAGAAGAAAAAATTATGTTGAAAGATAAATATACGCGTGGAAAAACTATCATTAAAGGAAGTTTTTATGGGCTTTAATAGAGCTAATCTACGCAATAATAATTCAATAAGGTATCTGATGGAAAAATAATTATTTCCTAATTTATAAATATTAGTTTGTTTTGCAGAAATGGAAAGTCATTGTTATAGAGCAGTTCTAATAGTGTACAAAATAAAGACAAATAATAATAAATAGGAGTAATAATAATAAATTTTAAAGTATTATTTATTGTTAGGTTCGTAGATCCTTTAAATTTTATAAAAAAAAAGGTAAATAAAATGTCAGTTTTAAAAGGGTAGTATATGTTTACTGTTATTGGTTTTATTGTTCATTTAAAACATTCGTGTGATTATGTAATCATCAAATTTCAAATAGTGTTTATTATGTAGGCACACAGTAAAAAAAAAGCTGACAGTGACGAGATTATCATTGTCGCATTTTAAAGATGACCCCCTAGAGGAGAATAAACTATACATGGTTTTTATAAATAAGTAAAAACATGAAAATAGCCTATAAATAGCCTAATAACCTATTTTTCATTGCTTCTGGCAACTTTGAGTACGCTCTAGCTCCTCAGGATTACTTCGTCGCACACACAACCCAGGGAGATTCTGAATTGTCATAGGATAGTCTACACCCCCTGTCTTTTCCCCCATAATTTTGAATAATCCTGTATGATATGTTATGGTTATACTATGTTGAGATGTTATGTTTAGTGCTATAAAGATAAAAGTAAAGATATTTAATGACAGAGTTAGTAAAGAAAATAAAGGCTATAGTAGTTTTTAAATACGGGATTCCAATCCTTATTTAATGATTGTTTGTATTAGTAAATGTGATAACCGATTACATTTATAGTTAAACAAAGATATAATGTAGCAATAAATCATTGAAATATGTTGTTTTTATATTAGTGATAGCAGTATAATTAATACAAATATCGTCTAACTCTTAAATATAAATCACTACCAAACTATTCCCAGTGGTGGGTAGTACCAGAACATGTCATAGAAGCAGTCCTAAATGGATTGTGGGCATATCTCGTGACGTTCCCTACAGGCGACCTGTATCCCTGAACCCTGCATCTCGAGATCTGCTCAACGTTATTACAAGCGGCTGCACCCCTCAAATCTGCGGCATTTGCTCCATTACCCCTCTCCGCTTATGCGATTTCCAGATTGCAGCTCATAGAGCTCATGTCAGAGGGGACTATAAAATGTCTTTGCTTATCTTGGAGGTAGTCGCAAAGATGAAAGCAGAGTTTAACTCAACAGGAAGGCTCATTATGAGGGCTTCTATAAAAAAAATATTATTGTGGGGAAGAAAGTACTGTACTATGATGTGGTGCACAAAAACCTCTACATTTGGTAAATGTAGAGAAGTTAATCAAGATGTTTAATTATCTGGAACTCTAACATGAATTGCATACTGCAATCAATTGATTCTTTGTACAAATCTTTCTTTAATTGATGGAGTACTTAGCAAGAAATTAAATAATTTAATGTCTTATAAATGGAAATGTAGTATTATTGACTGAATTATGGGGTTGGGGATTCTTTGACCCTGAATGGCATGACATTTAATAACAGAAAAGATAACTTTTCAGATGAGTTGTACAATAATTTGAAGCCCCTTTGAGATTCAATCGAAAACTTATAAAGAATGGTTAAAATTTTTCTGAAAATCTGCGTTTTCTTAAGATGTAGAGACATTGATTGTTAATCTTAAAGAAATAAAACTTGGAAAACTTTTCAAAGTACAGATTGATAAAAAAAAAATACCTACCAGTTCACGTCATCTCGATCACTTATTTATACGCTTTCATTAAGCATTATTGTGCGTGGGTCTTTAAAAAGACTTGAATCAAATCAAATAATCAAATTAAAATAATATTTGCATTTATTGGAAAACAATTAAAAACACTTATTAGCTTTCACTAGTTAGATCTTACAATTTTATTTTTCTATAATCAAACAGCGATAGAAAATACTTGTATTTATTTAACAGTATTTAAAATGTTTTCATTATTCCAAATATATATATATATATATTAGTGTTAATACTAATCAAATAAAAACAAGCGATATAAATCAACAAAATCATCTTTGATGCAGATACCTCATTATTATGAAGAATTATAATAGTTCTGTATAATTATCTTCATTTAATATATCCCTATGAGCAAAACAACTTAAAAATAAAAAATATCATGTAAAAATTCCTCAGAAGTTTTGCTTATAATCTTTCAAAATCTTGATAGCTATCCTATTTATTGTACTCTGATAATCTATGAACATTTCCTGAAGGTAAGAATACGTATTAGAGTATAAAATAATTGGATACTCGTAATTAAAACATTTTATGAAGGAGAAATTAAAGAAGGAATTAATGAAAACACAATCGTTTTTGCTCTCGACTGATTAGAAACAGAAAGTAAATCAAATGAAATTGAACTTACCATATTCATTCGACACAATTAAAATCTCGAGAATGTTTCATTTTTCGATATGCATATTGTTTGAGGGATTGTTTTTCAAGGGATTCATTTTTTAAATCCATTAAAGTATTCTAACCAAACGAAGGCTTTTATTATTCCGATAGCTTGAACAAAGAGATTTATCAGTATGCAATAATTGGACTTTAAATGCATAAATGTTTACAGACAATTTGTTACAAATAAAATTATTACCTTTAATCTTTTTGTTTTTAAAATTTAATCACGTATTTTTTTAATTATTTGGATAGCCTTAAGATGTTTTTACGTTTGAACAAACTTTTTAATTTACCTTAGGGGAAAATGCTAATTCTTATCTTTGTGATGAGTAAAACAATTTATTGGAATATATTTTAATTAACGAATGAAAATAACCTGAGAAGGCGTAACAAAAGACTAAAGGTAGTTCTATAACCTTCATTCTTCGCCTTTTACAATCGGTAGAATATTCTATGTACTTTAGTAATACCCATTCTACAAGTCTTTTTATTTTAAAACATACTAAAGTTAACAAATGAAAGTTTTTTTTAAGTAAAACAGTTTAAGTAACAAGGTCATATAATAATGTCTTTTTATGCTTTAAAATACTTTGTTTTTTGATAACTAACAGGGTTTAATGTTTTAATTTAAACCCATTATATGTAAACCCTTCCTGTATTAGCAACATTGTAATTAATTTGTAATTCACAAGTTTCTACAAACAAATGCATATTTAACTTTTTGTCATCTCTTTTTGTTCTCGATTGTCAAATTAGTAAATTAGAATGCAATATACGTATATGAATAATTGTATAAAACAATGGTGATGTTACAAGATCAAAAACAACAATAAATTAATTCGTAACTTTTGTTAAGAAATATCTAGTATTAAAAAAATTGTTAGGGTTAAATTTATTTAATAAATGTCATAATGTATTAAAATCACTTCATTATAAAAACAAATAAAATAAGTTATTGAATGATAAAAATAGTCTAAAATAATTTACAATGAAATTTAAAGATATACTATAAGCCACTTTTACTCTTAGATGTGGATCAAATACCAAATAATTATGAGCATAACTTTTAACATAACATGGATGTTTTTTTTCATTAAAATATGTTTTTGTTACTATCTGTACTTTGTTTTTAAAATTATTAACATAACATAATTAATTTTTACTACATTTTATTTTAAATCTAAAACACGAACGATTTAATTAATAATAATACATTCATTAAATTCATTTTATCTATCATATTCATTTCAAAACGCTTCAGTGACTCCGATACCTCCTTACATGATCTGCTTCCCGCTCTCAGGTTTATACAAAGGGGCCAACCCACATTCTGATTTCAACCGCCCCGTGCGACTGCATCTGGTCATACTACAGCCCTGACTTCACAGTTCGTACCGTCACGAACCCCCTACGAAGCGCGCAAACCCAAGTATCTCTACAACTATCCCTTCAAACAAAACCATGACTGAAAGAGCCCACCTAATGGCACAGAGGGACCAAAAGCCAAGTGCAATTTCGGTCGAGAATTGACCGCACTTGCTGCTGTGAGTGACGGAGCTATTAAGGAATGAAGCGATGTTCCGTGTTGCAGCGCACACTTCCCCACAGGACGTCACGAACAATTGGATTCGAGTCAAATTCGTGCGCCCATATGTGTCACACTTTATTGGCCCATCGATTCAGAGGGGGAGACCGAACCTGGAGATGCTTGTCTTGACAGCTCACAAAAATAAGAAGAGTGTTGGTTTGGAGGGGTTGGTTTTAGGGCACGCCGTAACAGAGATTATTTTTCCTTTTGGTGAGATTCCCTATCGTTTTCCTGGATCTCTTTGGGTGGTTTTTTGACTGTTTTGGGTGATATACCGCAGTGTTACAGTGTTTTTGTAACTTCCAACGGCAATTCTGATAGAAAATCCTCTACAGAGGTTTAAAAATAAACAACACAAATCTTTTGATTTTCCACAAAGGTTCTCAGTGGACACCTAAGGGCAGATATAAAGTACAGTTACCCTTGCCACACATGCATACATACACACCATAAACAAGCGATTAAACTCGAGAAAAAATTATTTGTGGTAAATTATACAAAATCTAGAAACCTGCAGAAGAAAGACAAAACCAAGAGAACTTGATTTGCTTGATGTATTTTTGTGGAGTATTCACATTCATTCAACAATACAGAGAGACAAACATTCATTCAACAACACATGAGACATACATTCATGCTTGAATGGAGATTCAAATTCCGTGAGTCCAGCTTCGTAGTCAGGTATTATAACCACTATGCCAATACGTCGTCACTGTAGGTAAACTAAAGATAATATTAACAGCTTGTTGAAAGTTTTGCATTTTTTATAAGGCAACTATTGTTAGAAGTTTGCTGTGTTCTATTGAAAATTTGTTATAGAAAATATATTATCTGTATGATAGTGTACAAAATTTCAAAATATGGGGGGGCGCTAAGCCCCCTAAAGTTATACATCACAAAGATATTAATAAAAATTTCCAGCATTTACATGAAAAATTCTTTCACTATTTCGATTTTAATCTATTTACATTCACGAAAAAAAGTCACAATAAGGCATTTCTAAAGTTAATTCATAAAATGAACACTTCCTTTTTGAAAAGTTTAGATGATACCATGTTTTTGGAATATCAGCCCCACCAACACTACAAAATAACAGAATACAACATAACCTGAGCTTGTAATTAGAGTTCGTATTTGCCCCTCATCAATATTCATGCCTGTTATAAAATATTTTTCAAAAGAATAAAGATTTTAAGCGGTGTTCCGATTCACCCCTATCTGCAGGAGCAGGGTGAATTGGAACACTATTAAAATTAATAAAAAATGGATTGAAATTTTTAAAAAACACTTTGTTTCTACTCAAAATTGAAAGAACAGCACAAGAACAAATATTCCAACCAAAAACAACAACAAAAAAGGGGAAAAGTGTTCCGATTCACCCCGTTTTACGGTACATAGAACTTGCTTAGTAACAAAATAGAAAAGGAATACAAGGGTTTCAAAGTAATTACCATCAATTTTTAGCTTCTTATTTTTTTTCATTTACGGTACTAAGCATTAGAAAAAGTAATATTTTGCTTTTAAAAATATATAAATAAAGAAAAAATTTCTCTTTGCGGATGAAGTTTGGATATTCCAAGTGGCATAAATAACAACAACAAGAAAAATCTTCTGTTTATCCCTTGAAAGCTTATTTTAACACCATATGTAAATGTTAGAAGGCCTTTTGAACAGATTATTCCCGGAAAATACTGGAACTTAAGAATTACAAAAAAGAAATAAGTCGCATTATCTTCTTAAAATTTCTTACTAAAGTTTTTACAACATAAATTCCTTAGACAACAAACAGTGTCATTTATTGTTTTTATATTTTTTATATATTTTGAACAAGAGATACAAAAAATGAGGTATCTTCTCTCATTACACTTATAATCTTTAGGTAAAAAATGTAGTTCTAAGAATGTGGGCAACTTTATAAAGGTATAAAGCCTTATTTCATGATTAACTGACATGTTATTTAATTTTGCATACGAAATCACAATACTATGCATCATTATTAGAAAAAAATTGTATTATTACACTTTAATCCCTTACAAAATATTTCAATACTTCAAATAATTTAATTAAAGTAGAATGTTTGTTGAATTAATTTAAATGGAATTCAAGCATTACAAAATTAAAAGTTTAAATAAACTGGAATACCATTAAAAGGAACATTTTAAGTTAAATATGAAAACTTGAGTTAAATATGAAAACCACAATCTCCTGGGTTTGATAAGAATATATTTATCCCATAATTTTATTCTCTTTATTTGTTAGCATCTTTCTCATACTAAAAATGTTTGTTTTTAATGATAAACCATTACCTTCTTTTCATGGCCTGTTAGTAATTAAAAAAGTAATTTCATTTAATGGTTTACGTTAAACTTACAGACGTAATCCAATGTAAAGTATAAAAGGTTGATTCCATTTCATAATATCAGGTTTAAAAGTTGCTTTTGCTTACTATTTGTTTTTATTAATTTACATTAGTATCTACTCATTTAGACATTAGAGTGTTTAACTAATTTTTAATATAAGTTTTAAAAAAGTTGAATTTACACATTTAAAGTAATTTTCAACAGTATTATTTGGATAGGATTAAATGCAAGGCCCACGAAGCAATTTAAATATGTTTAAAAAAGACATTGGGGAATATGACTTAAGAGACTATGTTACATAACGTGGTAAAATAATGCACCTGCATTAAAAAATAAACTTCAGAGCTTAGCTTTAGCAGCTTAAAATATTAATAATAAATTGTCATTTCATATGCGTCAATTTATTTTCCTCTTACTGAATAGCTCTAACCCCTCCCAGAGGCGCCATCACAAGATCCTCAAAATCATTTTTGTGGAAAAAAAAAACTTTTTCACTGATTGGCTTCCATCTTCAGAGAAGTGTTTATGCTAGTCATAATAATTTAATTTTCCTCCATTACTAAATAATGTGTTTCAAGGGTTTTATCTATGAAGCAAATTATAGCAGGAGGAGGAAAAAGGGATTTGAAAAGAACGTCATTTTCGTCTATTTCCAGTCAAGATCCCGAGTTAATCCTAGCTCAAAACCGTCGGGATCTTTTAGCGATTCAATTTCAGGCTTTTGAAGAAATGATTCTCCCAGTGGAAGTGTGCCTCGAAAACCTTTCGACGGCTCCAAATAAAGGCTAAATTCCCATTTGAACTTAATGCCGTCAAGCATCACTGCTATCCATTTAAACAAAATCTCGAGGACGAGAGCTACAAATGATAGTTCTGGAAATGGCGGTAACGTGTAAGTGCGTTTGCATATCCACTCGGATCTCCCCCTCGCTGCAACAGGCCCAACGACAAAGCCTCTTTTCAGACTGATGGACGCTAGACGCGAAAATAAGAGAAGGAGCTTAGACGCTGGAGCGTCTTTTTATTTCGCCCTGCGCTTGAAAATGGAAGAAAAATGTCTTTTAGGACAGCATTCTAGTGGGGTAAAGGTTTTCTCTTGTCGACGCTTTGCCAGAGGCGACAAAAAGGTAAAAGATCTAAATGTTTTCTCTTTTCCTACATTTCTGGGGAAAGAGAGTTTCCTCGGCGGTTTTTCTCAGGCCCAGGCTGCGGGAACTTCAATTTTTGATCTCTTCCAGTATCTTCTTCCCGCTCTCAAATGAGATGTTGAGTTTTATCGGCTTACCCAAAACTGTCTTTTGAGATGCCTCAAACGACTGTCTTGAACCCGAGAGTGATATTTTATGCCGGCATATTTCGGTCGCTCTCGGAAAGTGGGACGCGGCTAAACCGAAATAGAAGAGTTGAATTCGGTTTTATGGCCTGGCACAGGGTAGGGTTTGGCTTGATCAGGATTTATCTAAAAAAGAGTGTCATTTTCAGTCAAATTGTTCTCTTTGGAATGGAAGAGGAAAAGCGAGTTGTCCAAACCAGGCGTTTTGGCGTGATTTACTTTTTGTTAAACTATACCTTCCTTTTCTTCACAATTGAAAGTTATGTTGCTTATTCTCGCCTCAACGTTGTGTGTTATCCCAACTCGATACAAACAGCTGCACAGGTGGGAATCTGTAAATGTAGTTTGGAACTAAAAATCCAGACAATTTCTTTACTTGCCCACTCGTATTTTTTTTATTTTATCGCAAACATACTTTGTTATCTGAACTTTAAGGGGTAGTAATGCACTAAAATCTCCAAAAGCTATATAAAATTAAAACCACATGCATTCCAACTTACTGTACAGCAAAACGCTTTCAAATGTATGAATTGAAATCTAAAGCTATGAGAGCAAATATTAAATATTATTAATACTACTTCTTAAAACATGAGAAAAATAGAGTATTTTCAATCTGACTTTGAATTAGTTTGCAAAAAAATATTGTTTAACATATTTTTACGAATTAGTACATGAGTCATACTGAGATATCTCATAAAAAATATGGCTTATCAGCAGATTTTTTAAATACGTGCAATTTCAAAATGTATTTTTCCACAATTCTAAAGATTCTATGAGATCTAAAATCCAATGTTCTTAAATAAGATGCAATTGGATGCACTGCATAACCTAATTTAAAAACAACAGCTTTAGCTAACCATAAAAATTGGACCCCTTTGGTCTTGTCCTCCCATAACCATAACTATACATAACATTCCTGCAGTCAAATTCTCCTCACCCTAACCAATGTGTAAAGAGCAACAACCGCAGGGAAGCCATATGCGGCACTTTCCTCTTGTGCAAATAGGGCCGCAACGGTTGGCTTTTGTCGCCATTCTGGCTTATAATTCACTCAAAAGAGTGCTTCCTGCGCCTGGAGGTGTTTCCAGACTTTCTTAGTCGACACCCATTTTCTGAATTGAGCCAATTTTTCATCCTTTACTTGTTCCTCTTTGTGCCCTAGAGAATTGCTCCGAGGGCAATAAATGACAGCTCGTACCGAAACTTTCTGATTGTGTTTATAAGCAGAGAGATACTTTATTAGGGCGCGGAGAGAACAAATAGAATCAAGGATAAATGGGATGAAGGGGATTTAAAAATGAAATGTTTTTGCTGACAGTGTTCTTTTTTAGACTGATTAAACTTATTTACCTATTGTATTTTAGTTATCCATGAAAAATATATTTTCACCAGATATTAAAATATTTCTTGATGGCAGTTTTAATTTTAAAACCATATTAAATTACTTATTAAAAGCGTTTTTTCAATGCTTAAATTTTGTGTAATATAGTAAAACAGTTTTCAAGTTATTTATTCAGATAGAATTTGTAACATTTTATCTGTATTTGAAAATATTTAAAAACTAAAAACAGTGTTTTAAGATTAATGTGTTTGTCATGAGATAAACATGCTACCTTAAATCATAAATAAAATCATGGTTTTAGTAACGTAAAAGGACAGTTAAAATACTAAATAAAAATTAAACCAATGAATTTTAAAAGTCACATGACATTAATATAGTAAAAAAATGCTGTCTAGATCAATGATGTTCTTCGTAGCAATGAAATTTTAATACAACCCAAAAGATAAATAGTTGCTTTCTAAAAATTTTGTTAGTTTAAAATTATTTGATTGTTGAAACAAAAAGAAGTTGAAAATCGGTTTAAAGAAAATTTGTGTACCTAATTTGCAAAATTTAAAATTTTTAATAAACATATTTTTTTTTTACATAAAACACTCATTTAAAATCAGTTTTATAAAATCTCATAAACACAAGCAAACAACTTCATTTAAACCACTTACATAAAATCTAATTGCACTGACTGAATTTATTTTACTCTACCCTCACAGAACTAGATAAATGCCTTGAAACAATTAAGGTAAATGTGGGTATAGTGGACACTGTCCCAATAGTGGCCACCTAGTTGATTAATTTTAAATAATAAGAGTTCGAGACATCAAATAGCATTAAAATTCATTGGCATAGTAGGTTATGCTATCAGATAATCAGTTAAATAACCACCGATACTATAAATCAGCATGGGAAGGATATTTAAGTCTTTGAAAATAACACCATCGGCCGAGTGACTGAAATTTGATTTTGCTTAATGAATCGCGTTAGGAAACGGTTAAGTCGGAACTGATTTTTTAGTATTTATTACGGTTTAATTGACTTTTAAATTTATATTTAGATAAAGTAGAGTGTATACAATCATACTGAAGAAAATTTATTTGAAAATTTTAACTTTACGAGGATTTAGGGGGGTGACCACTTTACCAACACAGAATCTTAGATTTTCCAATAGTGGTCACTGCAATGGAAATATAAATAATTTTTAAATTGAATCAGATTTTCTTCATAAACTGTTGATTATGCTTTAAAACGGGTGTTGTACGAATTAGGTTTCATTCTGGCTTCGGGAAATTCTTCTCAAATCAGCTACAATGTAGGCTATGGGCCGGAAACCATCAAGTCTGTTATTCTAAGTCAAACGAAACTAATTTTATTTTGATCTAAAATATATTTCGTTAGGGAGGAAGATTTTTTTAGGACTAAATGATCACACCTACTCAATTTCATGCATAAACCCTATCATATAAGCAGAAAAAGAGAGGTGTCCACTTTTGATGCAAAAGGTGTCCACCATAGAAACATCAGATCCATCGATGTGGCCACTATAGAAGCAATTTGGAGTACTTTTAAAAAATTAATTAAAAATACTTTCCCCGATCTAATTACAGTGTTTATTGGTAAAATAGAAAGAAGAAGATCCAGTTGATCTAAAAATAGGATGGTAACCGTTTCCAGGCAAATAGATTGATATTTATAGAGAATTTAAGCAAAAAATTTCCTTAAAGTGTCCACTATACCCACATTTACCTTAACTTTGGATTTCTATTTTATTTGCGAAAAACTCGTAAAATTTCCACCAAAAACAACTTTGGCGAGGAAAACCCAGTAGACTAAGCACACACTTGCTGCCTTGAATTAAATTTCCCCATCCTTGCTATCCACTTTGTTTTTAACTAGTTTGTTTTTCAAACTTTTCTCTTCTGACCCTGGGGAAATTTCTAATTAAATATACGACCCGAGCAATCTGTGGAAATCATCGGTTAAGCACTAAATTGCGTGCGGGTTTGTCTGCTTACGTCCTGGGGAATTTTGGAAAGCAACTTTAGAGCATGGAAGTCTGTTTGACACCGTATAATCATGCACTTGAAGTCATTTCCATTTCATTAAAGTAATCAAATCTTTATGCGAGTAACTAAAATTGAATTAAATTTAATTTCAAGTGTTACCGACTTGCATAATAATGTATTTAAGAATTTTTATTAGTTTGAATAATAAAACAGTGAGTATTATTACTCTATACTAATTCCGATGTTTTATGATGAAGGTTTTTATGTTTGTATATAATAAATTTTCAATAGTGAACGTTTTACTTATCCTTTTGGGGTTTCATTCTTTAGGTATAAAGCACGTTAGGTATTTGGAATCAAATATACTTTTGTAGCAGATTATTTTATATTATTGTTTTCTCCTCTGTCACTGGAGGGCACTGCGTGCCTCTAGTTTAAAAAGTAATGTACTCGTACTAAAAGTGTTTTAATTCTATTGCTTTTGTGATATGAGAAAAGATAGCGGTGTAAAAGTGCTGCTAAAATATTACAGAGATGGAAAATGTGTTCTTATAATGTTTGTTAGTACTTAGTGTTTCGATCCAAATTTAAGAAAAATATTTTTTTCATTGCAGCGTTTCCTGACCCTATGACGTCACTACGTGGAAGCAGAAACTGCGTAAACTGAAAGCTTGTTGGGTTGCTAGGAGGAGTTTCGGTACGAAAATCGGGATAAAAAGACTACATGTAGGTACATGGGTTTAAAAAAATACTCATATTTTTAAATTGACGTTCTTCATTTCATTCAAAATTCAGACATCACGCTGGGAACTACTTTGTTTGTTAGAGACGTCATAGGGTCAGGACACGTTGCTGTCGAGAATCGTATATTTGTGAATCGTTAGGTAGAATACCTTATTGTGTTGTGAGTTTTCTGAATATTTTTGAAAAGTGTTAGAAATATGTTCTATCCAGAAATGTGTTCTAAAAATAGAAATATATTTAGAATTTGAAAGTACTCTTAACTGTTTGTAATGTGTTTATAATTATGTGAAGCGTGTTTTTTTAACTTGTGTAATTGCTTTTAGATTTCTCTTAAAATGATTTAGAAAAAATTAAATGTTCTGCTAAAAATTAATCTCTTTAATACTTTAGTAAGAGAGTATTTAAGATGCATTGTAAACAGAGTTCTACAATACTATTATTTAAATTTTCCATTTAACAAAATCAGGACTATAATGAGAATATTAGGCAGTTGAAAATGCTTTTATAAAAGAGTTTTTTAAACTAAAACAATAAAAGCGTTGGTACCTATCTCAACAAACCTAAAAATTGATAACTGCTACCTAGGATTTTCAATTAATCCCTATCGTAATACTTACTTTTTATAAAACTAGACAGCTTGAAATAGTTATGCTGTACTTTAGAAAATTGTTTCAGTCAAAGTTTTCTTTGATAACTTGTAAATAAAAAAAAACTTTTCTTAGTTAGGAGATGTTTCCAGATCTAATTTTATCTAAAGCTCGAAAGTGCCAGTTAATGAATTCCAAGATCGAAAGAGAAATAATTCCCCTTTGCACCCAGTAAGCTTTCGGATACTTTAATACCCATTTAATTAAGTGGCGTAAAACATTTACCTGGTTTGTGTTAATCTCCCCGTTTTCTGTTGTCTAGCAAAACTGTTTAATACCTTTCAAAGGGAATCTGATTATGAACGGATAAAAGAAGATGAGGCTAATAATTAGTCTTCCTTTCGTCTCCAGTTTTCGAAAGAAACCGAGCAAACAATTTTTTGCTCCAGTCGGTCAATAGCGCAAAAAAAAGGCCTAATTATATGCAAGAAATTTGCATACATCCTTAAGACTCGCGTAGAACATCTCATAATGAACGCAAATGCCTTCGCAAAGAAAGTGAGGAGTCCTACATCATAACAACGCAAAGAAAGTTTTTTTACCTAATGGACAGCCTCTATTATTAACTAGGTGGAGGCTGCCGAGTCTGTCTATCACACGACAGGTCTCTTGCTTAATTGATGACAGTTGCATTTGCTTAATTAAACTCGTTTCGTTGGGCTGCATTGCATTTTGCAGTGGCCTTTGAGCAAGGGGGCTCTTTCCTATTGCGTTAGGGAAGTCTCATTAGAAGATTTCGCGTGGAATGCGATGCTCTCTGATTCGGATTAAGTTTATTAGGGTGGTAACCCCCTAATTTAGTGGGTCTGCTACAGAATAGGATGGAATTGATTTCAATGCGCCTCTCCTGTGCTGTTGAATGTGAAAGGAAAGTTTGTTGTTGAAGGTAAATGGGTTGAGCCATAGTGTTTACGCTAAATATCAAACAAAGTAAAAGTAAAATCTGAAACAAGAATAACATTTTGAGATGTAACGTCATTTCTAGTCTTAGCGACGGATAATTTATTAAGAAAGAATCTGATAACTTATTATGTACATTTAAATATTCATTTAAATAGCTAATTTGATGACAAAATGCTAAAAACTTTGGGGTATTATAGTACTACTACAATAATTTGTTTTTTATGATTTTATTGCATATTTGAAAGACATTATGTCCTTATAACTGTATTGTTTTTAGTCATTTTTTATTTAGGGACCTTAGGAGATCCTCGTATCCTAAAAATCATAGACATTCTTCTTCATGACATTTTCAATCCCCTTTTTACAATAAAAACCAATCCAAAACTTACCCATTTTTTTCTTTCAAAAGTATATTCGATTCTGCATTTAATTAAAAAGCACACAAAAAACATCTTACACAAACATCCACCAAGAAACAAACAAAACGAAAACTCACAACAAAAAAAAAAGAGAAATATATCCCCTTCTCAAACATTAGACACAACAACATTAATTTACTCCCTACTGGTAATCAAACCTCCTAGCATCACTTGTTCTCCCCTTTCCCCCTATTCAAATTCTCAAGGAGAGGAATGAACCAACTCTTGAAGCAACCATTATTTGACATGCTACAACTAAAAAAACAACCAACCACCCCTCCAGAAGGGGGATTAGAAGAATGACTGGAATTTCTTTTAATTTGACTGGGGAGGATCTCAGTTCCAGGGTTTTGACTCGTTCCTCCTAGAAACGGAGGTAACAATGATTTTTCCGATTATGTGTTGGAGCTGTCATTCGGGGGGATTCTCTTTTAGATGTCTTGTAGTGTCAGGAAAAGGGCTGCATATAAATTAACGGGGTATTGAATTTTGAAATTTTTTTACATTGCTAGGTTACAGAGAAAGTCTGTAATAAATTCAATAAGAAATGGTTAAAACAATAAACCGATTTAAAAATTTTATATAGTACGTCAATGAGCGTAAGTGTGAAAAACAAAAAAATTGTTGGTATTACTAACTGAATTTGAAAGATAATTTTATCAAAAAAAAATTATATCGAGTACACAAAAACACTTTTGCACCAGCTTCCTGTTTTCCTAGATAATGAAATTTACCGATAAATTCGAGTTGTATTATTATTATACTACCTTAAAAATAAAGACTATTGATTAAGTTTGAGTTTGAATAAAATTATTTTACCAAAATTATTTACTTTTTAACTTTATAAATCTTTGATGAAAGAGTCAAATAGGTTTTCTTTCAATAGAAGGAATGTTTTAAAGCAGAGGAGAAAAATTCGTATTTGTTTTAACATTTTATGAATTGTTAGAGAATAAATTAAAATGTTATGTTTCTATAAATAATTTCAATAAAATTATAAAAGTCTATTTAAAATATAGGATGATTGTAAAATAATTACCTACTTTAAAAATTCTCTACAGACAAAACTACTGGTCAGGTAAAAAAAATCTGAAATTTTAAAGAGGGCATTTTAAAGGGATGGGAACTGTTTTGAAACAAAAAAAATTAGTAAATTAATTTATTTACTTAATTTATTTCCTTGTATTTTGGACCGTCACCAGAAGTCTATAAGGTAAGTTTTTATTAAAAGTATCATGTCACACACTTAAGAAAAAAGAAATTATAATTATCCCTTTTGTCAACAAAATTGAGTACTTTCTTAGGGATTGTTATACAAGAGGATACTTAGGGATTGTATCTCTTTCTGACCAGATATGCGAGGTTTTTTCTGCTAATTTTCACCCGTGATTTTTACCCCTTAAACCCCAGTTACAACCCCCTAACGCCCTAACCTATACCAATACTCGTTCGTCTTGATGTACAGTTGGGGAAAAAACGACTCAGTTGAGATTTCTGACGAACCACTTGGGTTAGGAAGACAAATAAGGTGTCATTTTTCATGTCATAAAGTATTCTTTAAATGAGACAAATTTCGAGTTCTTAGGGGGTCGTCTTCATATTGAACGAAACACTAACTTTTTTTCCTATGAGGACCCCCAATTATTATGCAATTTTCTGAAAGAGCATCCTCATAAACCCCCAAATACCAAGTTTCATTCAAATCGTGCGGTAAATAAAGCTTTTACGTTTTGGGGATCGTCTCCAGAGTGAGAAGGGTTAATTTTCTGTAAACACTATTTCTTAAAAACGGTGGGATAGTAAGACTTTTACTCACCACTTTAATGTTTATTGAAAAATTTATAACTAATTAATTGAAATTTTATATCAAATTTAAGTTTTAATTTAAGTTACGGTGACTAAAATAAGGCGACTGTTTCCAGAAAAAGCATTCGCTGGTATACATTTGGCAGCGGTATACGGTCCCTTAAAGAGTGGGAATTTAGTTTAATTCGGTTTTTTCCAAAACTATTAAAAATGAAATCGACTGAAATTTTGGTTTTCCACATAATATTACTACCAGAATCGATTTCCATAAAAATATTAAAAGATTTTAAAATTTAATTTTTGGGTCAAAATTAGATGTTAATTATCTATCTATTAACCATTAAATATCGCTATAAAAGCATAATTATTTTGTTTAGGGACACAAATTTGATCTAAATTCAAAGTTTCATATTTTTACACCGAAAACATTTTGACAAATTTCACATTGAATGGTTGACATTTCAAAAATTTATTATGCTTCTATTTGGATACTTACATGTATGAAACTTGGTATTTGGGGGTTTGTGGGGAGGCTCTTTCAGAAAAACGCATAATAATTGGGGATCCCCAAAGGAAAAAAAAGTTAGTGCTTCGTTTAATATGAAGACGACCCCCTAAGGACTCAAATTTTTTTTCTTTTAAAGAATACCTTATGACATGAAAAATTACACCTTGTTTGTCTTCCTAACCCAAGTGGTTCGTCAGAAATCTCAACTGAGTCAGGTTTTTTTCCCCAACTGTGCCATTCCTCCCCTAGAAGTTATGAAACACTTATCTGTGAAACACCCTGTATTATAGTACTTCGGCCCATATTTAGATGTTCGAAAACCTTGAAAACGCCGGGCGAATCCGCCGAAATGGTATTCAGATTGACTTTTCCCCGACTCAATTTGTCTGGAACGCTGAAGGGCCTGCCTCCGCCGAATTCGAAAACGGCAAGGCAATTTTTCTCTTCTCTCATTGGCTGGAACCTTCGAGACAAGGGGGCTGAGCGGCCTGGATGGTTTACACGCTGCTAACCGCTAACCACGCTAGCAGTCTGTCCGCGCACTGTATCAGTCGTCGGTTCGATTCCGGCCTTTGCCCTGGGTGTACTACAGTGGAAGCTCTTATTACGACCTGCTCTTATAAAAATACTCTCTTATAAAGACCCAAAAATTAGTCTCTATAAGAGCAGAAAAGTGCTCTTATAAAGACTAATCTTCGAATCGATTCAGCTTATCGAATACTTTTCTGGATCGGTTTGTGTGCGTCACACCAGAATTAGCCAATAAACAAATATCAGAGTATGACAAACAGCACCAAGTAACCATCGCATCTTCTTCTCGCTTGCTTTCGCCCAGGGTAACCAGCTACAATCCCAAAACGAAATCTTGCGCTACCCAATGCCTTTGTTGATTTGAGACTTATTTATTATTATTATTAGTGTTTTAGTTTTATGTAAGCATCCGAACATTCTGAGGAAGCTAAGCTACGCAATAAATTAATATCAAAATAAAAATTTAGTAGCAAACACAAATATTTATACTTTGTAAAATATTGGTCTTAAATTTCATAGCAAAAAATAAGGTAATATAACATTAAATTGAAAGTATCAAGATTTCATAAAATAATAAATAATTGCTTAAAATGAGGAAAAATCAATTGGGTGATTCGAACTGTATTCTAAATCCCAACGATCTAGTATTCTACTGTTTGGATATAATGGTAAAATATACAACCAAGGGTTTCAGTTAGTTGATTAAAAAAACGTATTAGGGATAACTGCAATTTCCATAATCCATCCCTTTGCCTTTGACGATTGAAGGTTGGTGATCGTTTTCAGGTTTAGATTTCCTCCAAACTTTATAAACTAATCTACTAAAAATATATCTTTGAGGGAATCGAGTCCACCTTCCCGAAAAGTATCAAAATTGATAGTTTAGTTTAACGAGTTTATTACTTTTAAACGAGTGATATTCTACCCTCGAGTGTATCACTCGAAGTTTGCTCTTATAACGACAAAAAACTCGGTACGGATTAATTACGTTATAAGAGCTTCCACTGTACTTTCCTTCTCTGTGTCAGAAAATTTCTGTTGTGTCTGTCTTTCTTGCAACTTAACCAACGGGATTAGAATAAACACTTGCATCTCGTTTTTACATGAAAAATTTGAATTGGTTGAATGTAAAAAATGCCGGAATCGAACAATTGTATCTCTTTCTGCCCAGATATGCGAGGTTGCTAATTTTCACCCCTTAGACCCCACCTGCGAACCCTAACCTATACCGATTCTTGTTCGTCTTGATGTAACCCTACCTCCCCTAGAAGTTATGAAACACTTATCACCCTGTCCCTGTAAATCAAAATAAATTGCTGCACGTGGAATAATCTCGCTTCTCCTATTTTGTTTACATTTTTGACAGCATCAGTGTGTCTTAAAGTGACACTAGACGCTATCCGTTTCAAACCTGTTATTTCTGTTATTTCCACTTTTATCGACGGGTTTTATTGGTCGCTACCAGAGATGGGCGCAATCAGATTACTTTTGTAATCAGATTAATAATCTGATTGAAGTAATCAGATTACATTTGTAATCTGATTACATTTGTAACCATCAATCTGATTACATTTGTAATCTGATAGAAAGTAATCTGATTACATTTGTAATCTGATAGAAAGTAATCTGATTACATTTGTAATCTGATTGATGTAATCAGATTACTTTTGAAATCAGATTGACACAACTTAATTACAGTGGTCCGCAATTCACCGGAAGTGGTTCTTAGCGACCGGAAGTGGTTCTTAGCTAACCGGACGTGGTTCTTAGATAACCGGAAGTGATTCGAAACTTCCCGGAAGTGAACCATAACTTACCGAAAGTGGTCTAAAACTTATCGGAAGTGGTCCAAAACTTACCGGAAGTGAACCATAACTTCATGGAAGTGGTCCAAAACTTACCGGAAGTGGTTCACAACTTACCGGAAGAGGTCTACAACTTACCGGAAGTGGTTCGCAACTTACCGGAAGTGGTTCGCAACTCACTTCCGGTAAGTTGTGAACCACTTCCGGTAAGTTATGGTTCACTTCCGGTATGTTTTGGACCACTTCCGATAAGTTTTGGACCACTTCCGGTAAGTTGTGAACCATTTCTGATAAGTTTTGGACCACTTCCGGTAAGTTTTGGACCATTTCCGCTAAGTTTCGGACCACTTCCGGTAAGTTTTGGACTATTTCCGGCAAGACGCGAACCAACATTCTGTGTGCCTTCACATTATCAACCATAAAAAGTAATCAAGATTTATTATGAGATTACATATTGTAATCATTAATCTCCATGTGATTACTTTCGTGATTACAATTGTAATCATTAATCTCCATGTGATTACTTTCGTGATTACAATTGTAATCATTAATCTCCATGTGATTACTTTCGTGATTACAATTGTAATCATTAATCTCCATGTGATTACTTTCGTGATTACAATTGTAATCATTAACCTCCATGTGATTACTTTCTTGATTACATTTGTAATCAGATTACAAATGTAATCAGATTACAATTGTAATCGTAATCATTAATCTGATTACATTTTGCCCAACTCTGGTCGCTACGTACGGTTTCGTCAAAAACACAACTAACCAATGAGCTGACTCTCTGAGATCACCGCCTCCTTCGGAGTGAGATCTGAATATGACCCTTCATTCAATAAATACCCATATGAATTAACATCTCAAACTTGCTTAGAACTAGAACACATTTATACGTTGCAATAATTTCAAGATCAAACATGCTTACCTTGTCCAGCGTTTGAAACTTTACCACATAATATTTTTAATCCTTTTAAATCAGTGTAAGCGAAACTTCCGTAGTAACACATACATACACCTGCACAAATAAAAGAGCTTTCACCAAGTTTAATCACTCCACTCGACAATCTCAAATCCCTGATACTTTTGATCCAAAAGTTCCACATCATTAGATACAAGTTAAAATTAAACCTCTAAATTTCACTTGAATATAAGAAAGTTTCTATCAAATGCCATTTGAAAAGAAAATCCATACTATCTCCAAATATCTCTTAGAACCTATCACGATAGCTTGAGAAACGATCTGATGTAGCGTCCACCCAAAATACGCTACTACAATCACTCGTGCATTCAGTGACCAAGTGCTTAACCTAATCACTGTCCGGTGTTCAGACATGAAGTTAGTTTCGCCCCAAGTATTTTCATCTTAAATGGAACTCGTGGGGAACCTTAGTTGGTTTGGTATTTGGGAGGGTTAACCTCCTCTGAAATTTTAAATGTTTGAACTTTTCCGGGGATCTTTAGAAAAGTTCACATCTTAGAGGATTTCGTTCGCTTGAATAACCGAGGATAAAAGCTACAAAAGTTTCATCTGGATTGAGATGAAGAATTTTGTAACTATGAGATATTTTAGTTGACGCACATCACATCGTTTCTATGGATCTCGGGTGTTGGGTTAATAAATTGATATAAAGAATCAATTGGTCGGAAGCTATCATCAAATTAATTTCTCAAATTGGTGATTTGTTTTCGTACTTTTTTATCCCTAAGACAAAGAAATACAGTACATATTTCAGTTTATAAAAACAGACTAGATTTTTAAAAAATATTCTTAATACTTATTTAAATTAAATTTGTCTCAAATAAAATTTTGCTGTTTTAAACTGATTACCTACTAGTTTTTCTTAATTTATTTATCATAATCGGGTATAATCCAGGTATTTCCCAATATTTGTGGTTGCAAGTTTGAGTAACTTAATGACAAAAATATATTACAAATTTTAAACAGAGGTAGTAGTAATATAATTAATCAAAATAACTTCACAATTACTTCATAAGTTGTAAAACTTTTTGGTGAAGTCAGTCTAATTTTAAAAGTGGAATAATTTATTAATTTGAAAATAAAGTAACCATAGATCTAAATTAAAATAATTATAGTTATTCCTTCTACTCATGCTTAGTACTTTGCTGCATATAAAATATCAAAAGATTTCCTCTACGATATAGTATAGGAGAATATTTTATGACGTAGTTCGCAGTTTAAATAAAACTTTTTTGTGCTCTTCAATTACTTTTATTTAACTACATTGTTATGAAAATATTTTTTGTAAAATTTAAACGAAAATTAACCAACACACAAAAAAAAGTGGTCTGTATACATTTGACCAGACCCCACCTACCGACATGTATTATTGACGTGCTGAATCCGAATATGAGGTCCGTTTCGCTCGTACATCCTCAAAATTTCGAGTAAATTGCGAAACCCCGCTAAAAATTAATAAAAATTGCCGAAAACTTCAGTTATGGAGATGAAAAAAATTTTGTGGACCTGCATAGAGTATGATTGTTATGTAATTCGATCCGCTAAATCTGAATATGAAGTTTTTATTTGACCCGTTAATCCTCCTAAATTTGAGTAAATTGCGAAAAACCGAAAAAAAATTGCAGTTATGAAGATGAAAAAAAAATTTGTGGACCGGGATTTAGTGTGATGATTATGTAGTTCGATCCGCTAAATCTGAATATGAAGTTTATTTGGCCCGTTAACCCTCCAAAATTTGTGTAAAATTGAGTCAAAAATTTGATTTTTAGCAGTTTTTCGACATTTACTGGAAATTTGGAGGGTGTACGAGCTCGGACGTCGAAATACATGTCGGTAGGTGGGTCTGGTCAAATGTACTGACAACTTTTCTTTGTGTATGTGTGCCGATGCCGGTGTTATAAACCCATCAGTACAACTATCACATAAATAACAAAGTAAACCGATCCACTTTCTAAAAATGTAACTCAAAAATAATTGCCAAACTGAAACATTAAACTAAAAATAGCCTTCAAGATTACTTTGCCCCCTACACTCTTTGTCCCTACTTGGGTTTCTAAAAAAACGCATCAGTATGAAAGGGATTTCCTTCTGAACCGTGGTACTAATGTAACCCAAAATGACATCTGCTTATGAGGCAAAAACGATTCTCACAGGACCATTCTGTTGTTTCCCTAAGTTATTAACCGAGCGAAGGCTATGAGAAGCTGTATGAGAAGTGATGCCCAACGACTAACGTCCGCGAATGATGACCCTCTCTAATGTTGAGGAATGGTGTTTGTCATCATCGAAAAAAGATTAAGTATGGCCATCTAGTGGAGGTATTTTAAGTTAAGGGGATTGTTTAGTGCTGACCCTAAAACGTTGGATTGAGTATCCAGCGATACATTTTTTGGGGAATCTGAATTGACCATGGGGAACATATTTGGTCAAGCGAAATATTATGATTACCCCTTAATAACACGGCTATATAACAAAATGTATTTCGAATCATGAAAATAAATTGGATTTAGTTTATTAGTCTAAAACTAGTTTATAAAAGTAGTTCCGAGAAAACCATTTAGATATGAGGGGTGTTACATAAATATTAATTTTAAGAAAGGCACAGTTAATAACACTAATTATTGATAAATATTAACACGAAATCACATAATTTCTAATAACACAAATGGAAAGAAAAAATTAAGGAATGTATATATTTATAAGATTTCCAAGTTTCACCTTGCATTAAATTCATAATTAAGTTAAGACTATATGGGATAAAATTATTAAAAAATGTTTTATTGCCTTATAAGATATTATTAAATTAACAACGAATGAGTTTAACTAGCATGACATACATTCAATGTTTTTTTCTGTACATAGAAAAGGTATGTTTAATATTAATCATTAAATATTCTAAATCATAAAAATGAAATTTTGGTAAAAACAAGATAAGGTCATATATTTCCAATTTTTATGGGTTAATTCTGTACACAGAAGTAACTGTTTTATGTTTTATTTTCGAATATTTTCTCCACCGCACTAAGAGAATTAGACTATTAAAACATAAAGTTGTCATTTCCCTTTAATAAATAATTTCAATTCATTCCCGTGAAGGATATTCTTTTAACAGACATAAAGACTTGAATGTGATACTACTTCGAAAACAAGATCAAACTGGATCTCAATTAAACTAAATAATTTTTGTCTCTATATCTCTGATCAACCTTAGATTGCCCTTTCAAGTCTAAGGAAACAAGAACAGTTAAGAAAGTGTCGTGGTGATCTTAATTGCAAGGTTTTACCCTCCTTACTCTCTCCCCATATTTCAGAAGCCTATCTTCGTCTATTAGCCAAACGGGAAGATATGCAATAAGAGCTTTTTATTCCCCACAGACGGTCAGCGCGCTGCATTCCGTTTCAAACTCCGAACGTGAGCGTTTTACAAGCGCGTACGCTACCTCTGTAAACTGCGATTTACGACGGCCCAGTTTTGCTTACGGGTATAAGATTGCTCGTAAAAGACGCTCGTAACTTTTTACAGCCAGCGAGTAGAAATTTTTCGTCATGTTTCAAAGCATCGGGGCTGGTAGACATTGCCCATCGATCGTGAGACATGTCTAATTATCGCGGACGAATCCATGGGCACGCCGTAAATGAAGTGTCGGAGGGTTACCGCTATGGTCAGAAACTCCTTTGGAGAATAAGTATTTAACAATTAGGGGATTTTATATGTTTTCTTTGGTCGTCGGACTGATGAATGATGTTCATGATTTCTGGTTTCGTGACTCAATTTATTTAATATTTCATACATTTCAAAAGCATTGGGATGGTAGACATTATGTATCGATCAGTTTGGCAAAATACCGTAGGCAAATCAATAGAAATGGTGTAAACCAATTTATTTGGCGTAAATTTAGTGTTTCAGGGTTTCTTTCTATATAAAAAGGGCAAAACCTCACTTTCCAACTCTTTTTTATATCTTTGTATGCTTGTATATATGTTACGGGCAAAGTGATTAATCGGGCATTATTAATAATACCCGAAGTGGAGGCGGGCAAAGTGATGAATTTCATTGACAAATTCCACTGAATTTATCACATTGTCCGGACATTATTAATAATGCCCGATTTATCACATTGTCCGTAACATATACACAGCACACCACACATACAATATTACGACCCACTTCAAATTTTTTCCATTTTTTGCTTAACTGTAAGAATATTTTTTGTATAGCTGCATTATTTTCCGTGTTAGGGTGTCGTTTTTATTGAAACATTTCTCAAACTGAGGGTATGGATAGTAGTTTTAAACCAAAAATATTTTTAAAAAGATGACCAATATTATCATTCTTTTCTTACAAATTTGATATTATACACACCACTGAGTTAAATTTGCTATCGATTTTTGTTCAATAATTTTTTTCATGAAAAATTTATCATAAATGTGGTATAAAATGTTACAGTGAGAAATAGTTCAATACTAATCGTTTTTACAAAATCTATCAACTTAAACATAATTTTTTACGCACTTTAAATGATTACATGATGTACTATTTAAACGTTCCCCGATAAAGGTTTTGAATATACTGAATGTTTAGAAGGAAAACTGTGCATAGGGTCTGACAGACCCATCATAATTTTTCGCATCTGATCATCATTTTTCACAAGTTTTAGCTTGTGGGTCATTTTTGGTAAGTGGTATCTGACCGTCAACTATGTTTTTTAGTAGTTCTCACATGTGCTAGATTGCGTTTAGGTCTGAGGACCCGGAAAGTAACTTTATTCTTTCAGTATCGTTACTTATGAATAACTTTGAGGCAAATGGGACATGAGAACACATATACACAATTGCAAACATCAGGGAAAATCTCAGTGGTGTATAGGGGTGCTAAAACAGCTCAAATTTTTTGTTTAGTTTCACAGGAAGGACATCTATTAACGTTCGAAAAAATAAGCTTTTTTTAGTGTTTATGGACGTATACATGTCTGAAAAGAAACAAATATCTGTAAAAATATTTCCCATCTTTTAAAAATGATTTTTACAGCGATCGACTTTCTCCTTTAAAACTTTATTATCCTTATGGAAATTTCAACACCTCCCATACACCAAAGATACGAATAATGAATATCTCATGATATGATTTTCATAGATGAAAAATAATTCTTTTAGGTGTTATATTGAAAAAACAGTTTCGTCCTTAATTTTTGCACAGCAGTATATTATTGAAATTGACAGTATTTTGAAGAATTTAGAAGAACTAAATTACATGGATTACTGGATTTATGGACAAATTTCTTGAAGGATACGTTTCTTTAACTTATCCGTGGTTTTTATTTTTTTGTGTACATACTCGATGGACAACCCAAAGCAAAAATGTTTAATGGAGGCCCATCCGTTTAAGAATCTTAAGAGTTTAAATTAAGTACTGACTCTGACTATTGTACGCATGCGCAACTGAATAGTCTAAATCCCAAAAATATTGGATTGGATTGGATTTTGGTTACTGTATATTTTCCAGTCTGTGTGCTTGATCTCTAGGATCCGCTTATAAACCTTCGTTAAGTAAGACAGACACCCAACAGATTAATTTTACTGACACAAGGAGAGAGAAAGTACACTCAGGGCAAGGCCGGAATCGAACCGACGGCCGACACAGTGTGCGCAGACTGCTAGCGGGGTTGGCTGCACGTAACCCAACCAGGCCACTCGGCCTCCCCCCAAAAAATATTGGATGAGTTCCTAATCCACAGAAGAACAACCTTCAAATTCTAATGAGTAGTTCCGCAATAATAATCTTTAACTTTTAGCCGGGACAAACATATTAATTTACTATCCTATTTAAATTTTAAGTCCATTAAAACAACCTCAAAATGCATAGAAAAATACACTATCAAAATAATGTATTAGAATGGACAACTTGCACGTTTTTACAATTTTGATTTTATTACACAGAAAAACTCAAATTATGACGGAAAGCATCTTATTTTTTAAGTTTTTAGGCCTGAACAGATACAATAAAAGGGTTTAAATTGCCCACTATTTACTTCTATACCAAAACGCTATTTATCCTACGCCGGGGCCCTGTGACGTCACTGCAAAAATCGTTGCTTCGAAAAACCATTTTTTGAAGCATTTTTCTTCACATAAAACTTTTTAAGTTCTTAAACCAATCATTTCAACTTACCTTGATCACTTGTCAAAACTTGTACGATACCAAAGCTCCTGTGAATTAGCGATGAACTTTTGCATCGGGCCCAGTGACGTCAAATAGCGTTTTGAGGTCACGTGATTTTTAGGCAATTTTAAACTTAAATAATAAAATATTTAAAACATAATATGAGTAAAAATTGATGTTTTCCAACATTTGAGAAGACAATCTATCGATATAGTACAAATTTGGGCTTTTTCCTAACAGGTGCAAGTTGTCCATTGTTTCGATACGAGTTAAAGACTGATTTGCTATGAAATGTGGAGTTAATAATCCTCTTCGGTTAAGCTTAATGAAACTTGTTCGATTACCGTGGTTGACTGATAATATTAAGAAGTCGATGGCAATTAGAACCCTTACTGAGATTCCATTGGACTAGATGACTGTTGGTCAGACGTTTATTTCCACAATTGAATAAATGTTTAACCATGTAAATGTAGTTGTATGCTCAAATTATTGGAATTATCATGTGTGCTTAGAATTTAGACCATTTAATTATTTTAGCATGGATTAAGGCATCAAATAGCTTCTAATTAAATTGGTTTATCAGAATGCTTTGGATTCTATCTATGATATACATAGTATAATAAGTATTTAGAAATCCCATAGGTATTGAAAATTTAACCTTTAAAACCCCTTTTAAATTGAAAACCAGTCATATGTTGGAGAAGATTGATTCGTTACTGCTTTTAATAAAATATTATTAAACCATAAAATATAACCATATAATTCTGGTTTGGTTCTTGTTTTAGAAATACAGTGATTTCATCATATACTCTGTGCTTAGTGCTGAAATATTGCCCTTTTTAAATAATGCTCAGAATAAATTTATAATATAGGCATGAAATTGAATAATATTTATCTATAATAAGAATTATTAGAACTCACAGAATGGATATCAGTTATATAAATTGTTACTTCTAATAATTATAAAGGAAGTGTTCTAACTATAATTTATTCTCTAACTTTAAATTCTATCAAAGACGTTGTCAACTAGAGATTATGCTGGTTTTATTTTCCCTTACATTCCATCAAAAAAATCAGTTTCAATGCACGTAAGAGCCAAATCTTTTCTGCTATGCGTTCTGTTGGCGTCCAATCCATTTACAGATATTATGCTTATGAAAATTCTATGAAACCATGTCTGCACAAATCCCAAAATAAAACATAAATGAAGCATAAAAAAGGGAATTCTCACAAAGCTTTAAAATAGAAAGATTGCTTTCTAAGTGGGGAGAAATAGTGTGCATGATGGGCTAAACTACAAGTATGTTCAAAGCAGATCCTTTTTATTTGCTTCGTGTCATATGGATATGAAAGCTTCTACTTTGTTTACTGAGTGCATAAAAGAACTCGTTTTGCTTTAAATTCTTTTCGATTATTTTTCTATGTTGTTCCAGGACTTACGAAAAGATAGCAAAACCGGAAGAATGGCTTTTAGTGGGAAGCAAAGTTTTAAAATGAATATTTTTTTCATAACTTTTTATTAAAAAACGGAGTTTTTTCTAATTATTTTACAATGAGTAGTCTTCTTATTTAAGCAACATTTTAAAGGGTTTTAACCCTTTTTGTTTAATTAGCTTAACTCTAATTTGGTAACTATTTTATGACCACGTGAATCTTATTTTACCCATTTTATCTGTCTCTTATTCATCAAAGTATTAAAAGCAGATTCCACTGGTCAAACGCACATTTTGATGCCGGGAATGTTAGAGCTGTATTGTCCTGCTGATTCAGAAAGTAGCATCCATTTTTATACAGCAGCTCTAATTTTTGAGATATTATAAAATCAAAAAGGATGGAGCGAGGTTTTTATTAAACAATAACAACTTTATTACGGATAAACAAAAACGCAGGAGAGAATCACTCTCTTTCCAGTGAATGTCTTCATTTACATGTAGGTGTAGTAGTTGTAACTATGGAAACCAAAGCTTGTGCCGCCATCTCTCGAAGAGTGAATTCTATAATATCTACATATGTGTTGTTTAGAACTTATTTAGATAGAGTATATTTAGTTTTACTTTTTTACTGTAGGTACACAATAACCCAGGGGGGTGGCTCATCTGGCTCTCCGATTGCTCGGCTGGAAACGCGTTGAAGTTTGACGTGTTAACTAGAGGAGAGACCAATTAGGGTTACATAGTGAAATCGCGGAGCTTCTCAGGGATTTTCTTATGCAGAAAGGGGGTAATATAAGACGAGGAGAAAATATATACCTGTTAACCTTATTCTTAAGGTCAAATCATATACGAGTCATATATCATGTATGAGTGCGAAAGCAGCTGGTTCTGGAAACCTCTATAGGAAAAATGGTTGCGCACGCAAAAAACAGACTTTAACAGGCTCTCGAGCGTTTAATATTGATGGTATTTACGTGAAACCTTGGACAAAAGGGTATTTGAACAATGCTCTTTCAGATCATCCAATTAAATGAAAGGATTTCGAAATACAAAATAAAAGTTTGACAGTTTTTTTCGCATTTTTTGTGGTATTTTTTTTACTTTTTTCGTAAGAAAACAAATTTTAAAGTGAAAACTTTTCAGAAAATTTTAAAGATCATATTAAACCACACAATTTGAGACCATAATTAAATTTTTACCAGGAATAGTTTTTCTACAAATTGAATTTTCAATAATTTTTTTTTTGGGGTGTCGCTCCATTTTTAAATCCCTGTGATTTGGTCTGGGACCCCCAAATCCTATGTGATTCTGACTCGTCTAGGTGTCCATGCTATAAAGAAAGCTTGGTTTGCTAAAAAGCATTGGATACTTGTTATCTAGCATAAAATGCTATTTTTCATAAGTTAGCTACATAGCTTCCCATGCTGGCAAGCATAAAAAAGCATAACCTAGCATAAATATCTAGCATACATAGCAAAAACTAGCATAAATATCTAGCATACATAGCAAAAACTAGCAATATCTAGCATATTTATTTGCTAAATCGAGCATAAAATTTTGACCTGGGTAATGTTGCGCCACCAGGCCTCGGCGACCCTGCCTTTACTATTGAAGAAATTATTCTTCCTTTTAAATGGAAAGAAAAATTATTTTGCATTCTAAAAATCCTGACCCGGACGTGATTCGAACACGCAACCCACGGACGTAGCTATAGCTTTTACAAGGGGGGGGGGGTCCAAGAAACTTCATTCAGGGGACACTGAAAGTGTAGTTAAAACAGGATTTTCAAACTGGCGGGCCGCATGCGGCCCGCGGGTCATTTTATGTGGCCAGCGAAGCTCCCTGAAAACCCCCTTAAAAAGTAGCTTTAGAAGACTTTTTAGCATACTAAAATTTACACATTTTTGGGGGAGGACCCCTGAAGTTTGCGTAAGTTCAACTTTTTGACTGGGGGGGCAAAACCTATAAGACCTTAGGACCTATTAGGGAGCCGTTACTATACTGTTTCGAAGCACACTACCGTTGCGCTTCCTGGGCCTCGAACAGCCTGTTCAGTTGAAGGAATATTTTATTAAAAAATTATTTCCATTTCTGCGAAATTTTAACCCAGACGTGATTATAACATGCAACCTTCTGATCGGCGTTGCGCCTGATCTGCGTTGCGCCACCAGGCCTCGACGACCCTGCCTTTACTACTGAAGAAATTATTTTTCCATTGAAATGGATAGAAAAATAATTTTCCCTTCTTAAAAGCTTGACCCGGATGTGATTCGAACACGCAACCTTCTGATCTGGAGTCAGACGCTTTACCGTTGCGCCACCAGGTCTCGAAAATCATGGGTGTACTACTAAAGAAATTATTTTTCCATTGAAATGGATAAAAAAATAATTTTCCCTTCTTAAAAGCTTGACCCGGACGTGATTCGAACACGCAACCTCCTGATCTGGAGTCAGACGCGCTACCGTTACGCCACCAGGCCTCGACAACCCTGGGTGAACTAAAGAAGAAATTATTTTTCCATTTAAAAGGAAAGAAAAATAATTTTCCATTCTAAAGATCTTGACCCGGACGTGATTCGAACACGCAACCTTCTGATCTGGAGTCAGACGTGCTACCGTTGCGCCACCAGGCCTCGACGACCCTGATTTTACTACTGAAGAAATTATTTTTATATTCAAATGGAAAGAAAAATAATTTTCCATTCTAAAAATCTTGACCCGGACGTGATTCGAACACGCAACCTTCTGATCTGGAGTCAGACGAGCTACCATTGCGCCACCAGGCCTCGACGACCCTGGGTGTACTAATGAAGAAATTATTTTTCCATTTAAAAGGAAAGAAAAATAATTTTCCATTCTAAAAATCTTGACCCGGACGTGATTCGAACACGCAACCTTCTGACCTGGAGTCAGACGAGCTACCGTTGTGCCAAAAGGCCTCGAACACCCTGCCTTTACTATTGAAGAAATTTTTATATTTAAAAGGAAAGAAAAGTAATTTTCCATTCTAAAAATCTTGACCCGGACGTGATTCGAACACGCAACCTTCTGATCTGGAGTCACACGAGCTACCGTTGCGCCACCAGGCCTATACGACCCTGCCTTTACTACTGAAGAAATTATTTTCATTGAAATGGATAGAAAAATAATTTTCCCTTCTTAAAAGCTTGACACGGACGTGATTCGAACACGCAACCTTCAGATCTGGAGTCAGACGCGCTACCGTTGCGCCACCAGGCCTCGACGACCCTGGGTGTACTACTGAAGAAATTATTTTTCCATTTAAAAGGAAACAAAAATAATTTTCCATTCTAAAACTCTTGACCCGGACGTGTTTCGAACACGCAACCTTCTG